>JAWNNS010000640.1:7706875-8346250 GCA_035044605.1 Scaptomyza cyrtandrae
TGCTTCACATCCTGGAATTTGAGGACTTAAATTGTTGTCTTTGCTCGCTCCCTTTCCTCTTCTGACACACACACACACACACATACACGTACACACATAGAGAAAGAGACAGAGAGAGAGAGCTCTGCGTATCATATAATCATCGTTCATCATTTTTTCTTGGCATCCTTATACGAGTTCAACTTCGAAATGCGGACCTTACGCGACCCTTGGACAGGAATTTGTCATGCAATTTATTTCTTATTTTGCTGTTCGTTATTATTTTTGCGTCGTTCAGCAACAATTTTTATGTCATTTGTTGATTGTATAAATTTACGCCATTTAGCAGTCACATTTCGACTCGGCTTTTGGACTTTGCAACATGGATGAGGAACAGTAACAGTAACAGTAACAGGGGCTTGGCCATTTTAAAGGTGCTAAAGGATTTTATGTTCGGCCTAACCTTGGCTTATTTGCCATGTTTTTTTGTTTGTTCGTTCGTTCGTTTGTTTGTTGTGTTAGTGGCACCAACCAGCAAATACTTATCCTCGGTCCACGGCTACATAAAAAATGATTTACTATACTGGCGGGTTCTGCCTTTATGACAAGTCGTAAATTGCATTTTATGTCGCATCTTCTTCTCTGCCTCGCTCGCCCTTTTTAACTCCAACAGCAATTTTTGTTGTTGCTTACATTTTATACATTTCTTCATATATATTTGTTAATTAAGATTGAGGATGATGTGCGGCAAGCTGCACACAAAAATGGCCAATTATGCAACATGCAACGCTACTGCCAAATCTTCAGAATCCCAAACCAAACCAAACCAAACCAAACGCCACCCACGAATTCTATTCCATGCTAGTCATACAGCCACTTAACATGAACAAAACTATCTGCGTCGACCTTTTCTAGCTAGCTTTCATGCTTATTTTAATTAGACTCTGCATCGCTTGCCTCCTCAACTTGGCTAGTGTGCGTGTGCGTGTGTGTGTGTGTGTGTGTGTGTGTGTGGCACAAAAGGTAAGCTCAAATGTGTTGCCTTCCGTTGCGGAAATAGCTTCTACTTGAGCTTATAATGCACTCTGACGTTGCACCCCCCCCCCCCCCACCCAACCCTATACCCCCCCCCCCATCCCTGTAACATCCACCTTACACAAGTCATACATTCAGGTGTACTTAGATGCAGGTTAACGTAAGCATCTGTATTTGTATTTGCTGCTGTTGCTTTTGCTGCTGTGGCATCTTGGCAGTTGCAGCTGCGCTTCTTCTAGTGGGCTGCCTGCTTATGGTATGGCAATGGCGAAAAAGGCTTTGCCCAGCCAACCAACAGCCAAGAGATTACGAAACGTGTCACAAGTGCAAGTCTGCACCTTTTGAAGTTATGTTTAGGACACGGCAACATGGGCGAGACGACGACACTGTCGCCTAATGAGTGGAATAAGAATTCAAAATATGGCAAAAAAGTCACGTTTTGTAATATTAATGATTTGGGGCGACCACAACAACAACAACAACACCACCATCATCATCATCATTATCATTATCACCCACAGAATCAACAAACTGAATACACTTGATTCTGTTTTTTTTTTTTTTTTTTGTGGTTTGAGTCCAAAATACTTCAAGATTTGGTTGTTCGTTCTTAAGTCGAATGAATTTTATTTCAACGTGAGAATAAATTATTGAATAAATATGAGATAAGTTCAGGCTGCCATAAGTTAAATAGGATAAGAGAAAAATGCATAGAAGCTTTAATATTCAGATCTTAATTTTATTTATCAACAGATATTCAGATATTCAGGAATAGAAAATAATATTTGTATAATCATTTTATTTTTCCAAAATTGTATAAATCTATATTTTTTGTAGCCTAAATTATAAAGAAAGTCTTTACTATAAATGGAGAGCACAATAAGTAATTTATTGCTTAATTAATTAATCAAAAAATATATTTTTAAACTCAATTCGTTTACGAAAACATTTTACATAATCCAAAATCAACGCAGCTTTTTTTATTAGAATACACAACTTGGGATACTTTTGCTGATAAGAATTAAAATCAAAATCTTCCCTCAAAACTCAACCAATTTTCATGTCATGGCTTGCCATATTGAATAATATTGAATTTCCAGTTTATAACTTAATTTTCACTCGAAATTCATGAAGGAATCCTTCCTAAAAATCAACTTAAGGTTATGTCAGAACTTTCCGTAGTCACAAGTCCCTCAAAACTCAACAAATTTTCAAATGCGATAACTGAAAGTCATGGCTTAGCATACATACGATATATATATATATATGACATTATTCGAACTTTAAGATAGTAGCAGATTAGTTTATTGACCTGATCAAGAGTAACACACATTTATTGAATCAAAATAAGTCTCCCAATAAGCTTTATACATTTTGTGTTCCAAATGAAAGCCAGTTCTACCCATAGCATACAAGATCCAAGCATTTAACAATTTGTAAACTTGTTTGTCATAGGTCAGCATTAGCTTAAGTGAGGTTAGGTTCAAAAGGATTCACTCACATTTGGAGCATTAGTTAATCTTTAGGTCTCTTTGAGTTAATTTCAATGTTTAAGGTGTGATGTGGTGGGTGGGGGAGTAGGGAAGATAAAAACAACATTCGTCATATATCCGAGTTGGATTTTATTGGTTAAGTCGACATGGAACGAGAAATGTTTGGTTTTGGTTTCAGTCTCATATCTTAAATTGCTTAATTCACCGAATTTATAGTGTTACCTCAAATTCGAAGCAATTTAAAATAACTTGTATTGGTTAGATTAAAATTGTGTTTCCGATAAAGATATATTGTACACATATGGTATTTGTGTATTTATGTATTGGTGATGCTCGTGCTAAACACAATACACACGCACACACGCACACCTCACTGAATAAAAAATGATGGCTATGCAAATAAGCTTAAAGCGCACAATCACAATCAAGAAAATAACAACAACGACAACAACAACAATAGCAATACCTCGCATAGCGGTAAAGTGTTTAGACACGCAATGTCAATAAAGTATCTTATCTGAAGGGAACACAGCACATTCAACATTCAGCTACGGATACAATACTCACTAGCTCTTAGCTCTTATATGGCACAGCAACACACGACGCTATCTATCTATCTTTTGGTTTTGGTTTTGGGCTTATTCAATAATGCGTGCCTTTGAATTCTGATTATACATATGTTGTAGTATAGGTGACCTGGGTTAAGAACTCAACTGCGAAAGAAGAACAGAACACAACAGAACAGAACAAAAATAGAATGAGAGAGAAACAACAACATGTCAAAGGGTTCGGTTAGCTGAGGGTCAGCCGAATGCGTGTGTGCTGTGTGTGTGAGTGTCTGAGTGTTTGTGTGCAAATGATCTTTGCATGTTTGGAAAACATTTTAGCACACTGGGCGTGGCGAGAGTGCGTAACGGGACAGACCGAAACATCCGAATAGGCACACAAAACCGAAAGACATGAAGACAGACACTCAGAGTGGGAGAAAGGGAGATGCAGACATACCACCAACAAACCGAAACAGACAGTTAGTCCAAATTGCAAATTGAAATGTTAACATTTAAGCACGTATTAAGCACGTGGCTGAAGCACAACTTACAAGCGAATACGAATGTTAATGTGATTGTGTGCGTGTGTGTCTGTGTGTGTGTGTGTGTGCTTATGTTTGTGCAGCAATAAATCGATGAATATACAGATTTGAGAGGGACACACACATCTCCTATCAACACACATACACACACAATATACGCACACACCTTACTCCTAAACATGCCCATTACCATTACTAAAATCATTGTTTCTCATCCGTTTCTAATAAATGAAACAAAATGGAATCAACGAGCGAATGTTAATGACCACAAACACGGCATTTAGAAGTTTTTGTGTTTTTTTTTTGTAGCTCTTTAAAAAATTGTCTAAACGACTTTTTGCGGCATTCATATGCAAATGATTTTGATGGCCAAATTATTGAGCAGTAACTCAATCTTTGAGCCCTATTGTAAATTTAATAAATATGTGTATTTAAAATTCTTCGTTTACTACTTATTTGGAAGTTGTCATTAAGTCGTCAGATAACGATTCTGTTGTCTAATTTGACAGCCAACTGCTATTAATATTGCTGTTTGACAAGCAATTCGTTAAAAATAAAACAAAAATTATATTAAAACAGCCTCCGTATGCAAATTGCATAGATTCGGAAACGCAGATTCGTGACACTCCCTCTATAAGACATATAGAGGCGTTCGCATAATAATAAATGTTCGAGCTGAACGAAACACATGTTAAGCATGGCTTGTTGAAATGGGCTTTTAACTACTTGAAAAGTATCTTGCACACATACATAGTGCAAATGTTCGCGCTGACGTTTGTAACAAATGCACAAACGTCTAGGGTTACCAAGTAATGCAAATGCACATCATTAGTTCCACCAGGAGCCCTTGATTCTTCAATAGCGGCAGCAGCAGCGCATTTCATGTGTGTTGCGTTTTTTTTGTTTACATATTTAACATTGGCGCTGCTATTTTTACATTACAGAGAAAGAGCGAGAGAGAGAGTGAAATGTGAAAGTTGTATTTTTCTAGCTAATTTGTGCGTTGTTGTTGCTCTTATTTTTTTCTTTTATTTTTATTGAACAGCCAAAAAGGAATATTTATTGATGATATGACCACACCACACCACACCTATTTTATGAGCTCGCCCGCCAAACAGACTGTATGTATGTGCCCAAAAATAACCCACGAATCCCCAGTGTTAAATCAAGGCATTTATTTTTCGTCTGTTTTTGGTTGAAACGTGGAATTGGGGAATGCAACTGAGAACTGGAAATAAATAGCATGCGTTGTATGCTGCAGCAGCTGAGTGTATGCCCAGCCTCACTTGAGAATTCTAGCACCTCATTCCTCACACACACCTCCCCTCCCCTCCACTCCCCTCCCCACACCCACCAATCGTTTCGATCTTCCTTTTGATCTGTTTAGCATTCCTTGGCACATTCGAAAGTCGTAACAATTGACAAGACGAAGCAAGGGGGTAGGATAGGGGCAGGGGTATAGAACAAAAGAGGAATTGCTGGAAGCACACACTCGTTACTTGTTGTATTTGTTTGCATTAATTTGTATATGTTACTTTAACGATTTTAATGCACCCAATGTTCAATTCGATATTGGACCCAGGTGATTGTACTCTCTACGATGGGTGGGTGGCCTTAATGTTCATCTTGAGTGCATATACAAAATAGTAATACTCTGTGTGTGTGTATGTGTGTGTGTGTGTGTACATAAAAGAGATATCTGTGTGTTTCTTTACTACTTCCTTTCGGTATATCGAATCGTGTGAATATAGTATATATAGTGAATAGATATTGTATATGGCGCATCAATCACACGGATAAAGCACAACAAAAAGCCACATGATGAATAACATCTGGCCGTATAAAGCTGAATTGTTTTTCTGCAAATCACACACACACACACACACACACACACATGCGTACTGTAATGTTATGGAAATCTACTTGAAGAAGTTTGTGCAAGCGGATTGATTGATACCAAATTATTACATTATTACGTCATTCTATTCAATTATCAAAATAACAATTTTTGGCTTCAATTAATATCAACAACAACTAAGTGTGTGCGTGTGTGTGTGTGCGTGTGCGTGTGTCTGTTAAGACCAGATTATACAAATTATATCGGTTTATGCTTGTTGCATCAGTTCAATTAAACCAAGTCGCCTTTGTAGGGACTAAGACAGGTTTTCAGTGCAAACAAAAGGTAAATAAATATGAAAATGCATCTTAATTGCGAATAAATATTTATTTGCAAACCATAATCATGTGTGTGTTTGTAATATGTTAACTTGTTTAAACAAGTTCGAAACACATTAAGTTGCTTTTGTTAAGTCGTAAAGTTAATTTTAAATATCAATTTTAACTATAACCTAAGCTATAAACTAGTCAAATGTGATCATCAAAATAATAAATTCATTTCTATTCAACCATAAAATTACACTTAAATCTATAAAATATGGCTTAAATTATGGCTTTTATTGTTTGTCAAGTTGGTTCTCGCTTATTGAAAAGCCAAAGCGTTTTGTTCTAGCTTTAAATATAGTTGGCATAACTTTTTTGATGTTTTTTTTTTTAATTACAACACGAATCATGTAGTTCGAAATACTTTTCATAGTTACTTTAAAGACTTTTCATACTCTTATTCGACACAGAATCCGTTAGCAAACAATTTACGATATTCAAAGCTGTTAACATCCAATTCGAATATCGCCAAGTTTCACGTACCATTTCTCTTTCGCTGTGCTGTTGCCAGTTTAGTGCTCTTTTTCGAATTTCGAAAAGCCATAGCAATGGTTGGAGGTGAATAACAACAGCAGCTCAAACACTCAATAACATGTTCTGTTATTAGCTTAATGCCTGATATTATGGCTAAGTGATTAGATGCACCTTAACGATCAGGTTTAGTTCACTAATGAGATACAAATGCATGAAGGAAATGACGGAATACATTCCTACAGTGTTGTCTTTTACTAAATAATCTCCCTAATTCTCATTTAAGATTAAATAAAATAATATTATTATTTAAATATATGTTAAAAGAAAATATACAAACATTAATGGAGTTGTATTATACTGAAAATCTAATTCATACTCCGTTAAAGATGCAAATTATTAAATTTATAGAAGTTTGTAAATCGAAAAAAATTTCTTTAAAATCCTTTGCTAACTGTATCCCCGTTAAAAAGACAAAAACAAGCTAAGCTGTAAATTTAACACACATTTTCAACGGCTCGAAATTCGCTGCACTCTTTTGGTTGCTTTGACTTCGGCTGCTGCTTTGCTGCTGCTTTCGATTCTCTTTGAACACAGCACACGCACACACATGTCGCGAGGGCCCGAGCTCGAATTTCGAAAAATCAAAGCAGCAGCAGCAGCGCCGTCGTCGTCGTCGTTGTTCTCGTCGTGTATCCAGTAGATACGCGAAGCTATAACGGTACACATGTTGCTCACGGACTCTGCACACGTAACTGTGAAATGTAGCCCAATGCGTTCGCTTTAGGGGTATCCGTTTAAAGCACTCACACATAAACGAGCACACCAATACTTAGGCACGCACAAGTGTAAGTGTGTGTGTGTGTGTGTGTGTGCGTGTCGTTGTGTTTGGACTGTTAAGGTATTTCTTGTGAGAAATTTCAGTGACTTCAGCCACTCCACAAACGCTGTTTGCTCAAGTGCTTAACAAAAACCAATAAAACGTAATGAGTAATGAGTGCAATTGATTTATAAATAGTCAACATAATCTTCTACTGCATTGTACTACCAATCAGTGATAAAGTAGTGAGCACCCAAATCCAATGTATGTTCTTAACAACAACAAAAAGCAACAACAACAAATGGGCCGGTTGCCAACGCAAAAATTGCATTACCTGACAAGGATTACCACCCACACCGAGAAATTTAAATATATTAATGAAAACGTAACAAAAAAGAACAGTGACAACAACAGTAACAACAACAACAACCACAACAGTAACAACAACAACAACAACAAGAACATTGCGGATATTCGCTCCTTTCCTGACTTTGAAATTCGCTTCACTTCACATACAGCTCGAATCGAGTTAACTTGACGCGTTGCCGGCTTTTGCTCCTGCGGCTCTGTGACTGTGACTGTGCCTGTGCCTGTGCCAGTGCCAGTGCCTGGCTAGTTGTTCCTGTGTTTGGCCTGACTTCGTCGATAATTGGAATTTACGACTGTGGCATAAAAAGAGGCGAAAGCACACACACACACACACATACAAACACACAGACATATACACACATACACACACAAGGATAAGCCCAAAAGCACACGGCCCGTTGAACGTTTGCTCGTCGTTGTCCCACGTCCCACCATTCCACCATTCAACCATTCTATCGTTCCTCTTTTCGTCTTTCGTTGCCGTTGTCCTTGTCGCTGCGGGAATTGTTTGGTGACGTTGACGGTAACCGTTACAGTGACTGCTTGGTTAGCATTGTCGTTGGCGGCAGTGATGGCGGCGGCGGCGGCGGCGGCGAAGGGGAAAACATATAACCCCATGCCTAAACAACCAGCACCCATCGCCCACCCGACCCTTTCGTCTCTCGATAGTCGTTGTGCCGTGTAAATATTTTTTTTTCTCCCCTGATTTTGTTCCTGCCGCTGGTTGTTGTTGCTGTTGATGTGTTGGCCAGGGCGGTGTCAATTGGCCCTGTCACAGTCAGTCGCGCTGATTTGTTATGGTAATAGTTGTCAAAACGAGTAAGAGAGAGACAGATTCAAGAGATCTTTAGTGGCACTTGATTACACTTAACAGCAGCTACAATAAAAAAAGAACCCACCAACAACATCATGACAAATGTATTGTATTTTTATATACATATATTGTGCTTCTGTGAATGATAATAGTGCAAAAAAAAGAAGCGAAAACGAAAACGAGAGAAAGAACGTTATTTGGCGTGTCCGTAAATCTTGGCCAATTAATTGTGTGTGTGTGTGTGTGTGTGCTCGTTAAGAAGTGTCTCATTAACGCAGTCCACAATCATATATATATATATATATATGTATACTATGTTCAGGTTTATATACTTAAATATGTTTTTTATGCTTTGCTCAGACGGCGTGTCGCGATTTTGATCTTAAAAACTTATCAGCAGGTAGTCAAAAAAATTTTAAAAAAACACCCAAAACAAAACAGTTGGTCTATTAAGTCCCAAAACCACATGATAATAATACACAAAAACAACAACAGCAACAAAAACAACAAAAACAAAAACATGATGGAATATTGAATGAAGCAAAACCAAAACGATGCTCATATATTATAGCTGGTGAGTTATCTGGCAGATTTTATAATACTCTTTGAAAATTTATTCTCCTATCTGCATAATCGCAAATTAAGCTACATAATTAATAAGGCATCAAGAAACGAGACTCAGATTGGTTGAATATAGCACCTTTATTTAGTATACTATCAACTGGCTGCTTTATAAAATATATACAAATATATATAAATATATATAAATATATGTAATACCTGAATATTATATACTAACGAGCACTTTGTTGTGTTTCTTGTACGTGCCGCAACCAGCAGCAACAAAAAAGTATCAATGTCTGTAATCTTAATTAGCAACACCACAGCGTCTGGACAACTGGACACAAAGCGATGCGAAGAGGGGTAGATGGTTGGGTGGGGGGGGGGGAGGAGGGGTTGCACCTGGGGGCCTCAGCGCCAGCCACTCAACCCAAACATCTTTTAGCATTTTAAAGCGTCGTGTACAACAAAATCTTAAAGACAAAAACAAAAATTAAAACCTATAACATTCAAAGCAAAAACCTGTTTCTCGTATCATATTTTGTTTTGATGTTGTCGCTGTTGTTGTTGTTGTTGGTATTGGTATTGGTGGTTAAGGTGTTTTGTAGCAAATGGCCAGCAAATAAACAACAACAACAGCGATTTAAACAAACCAACAAAGTCAAAGCGGAGCCGACACGCCTGCTTATAACCGGCTGCCCATCACGCAACTTAACACAAACCAAAAACCAATGTGTACCTCAAAACAAAAACATTAAATATATGTATATCTATATGTATATATATATATATATATGTATGCACACACCTGCTCAAGGAATCAAGGCTTCCCCCCAAAGGAAGACAATCTGTGTTGTTGTCACTGATGTTCCACCTTCGGGCTATATAGTATGTTTAAAATGCAAATATCTTTTGATCTGCTCGCTTCACGCCACTCTCAACTCTCCGGGCTCCAAAAGCTAATTCGCACCTTTAGGTGGCATGTAGACAGAGAGTGTGGTAGGGGGGTGGGGGGGGAGGCTGATGGTAACGTAATAAATAAATACTTATGGGCAAGCACTCAAAATGGTTTCTTATGGCGGGAAGTGTTTTAATTGCTTCCATTAGAAAACGCTTAGCACTTTTTTTTTTCTTCCTCTTTATTTAAGATGCTCTTTTCCCTGCCACATAATTAAATTTGTACAAATGTGTGCGTGTGTGTGTGTGTCTTGAAGTTTACATTAAATTGACACAAATATCAAACTTTTATTGATTATAATTAAACTCTTGTTATTTTTTGATTTGCATTGTGCAAATGAATAACATTTGAAACATGTAATATGTTAATGGCATTTTGGTATTTTGCATTTGAAATAGTTTTATAACAATAATTTGTGAATTCTTTAGTTATAATATTAATAAATCAACGAATCTATTGTTATGCCACAAATAAAAAAAAACACAACCGATAAAACCTAATGAATTTTCAATGAGCAACAATTCAAGTTCATTGATGTACGATTTCCATTTGCTACAACCGGTTCATTGCTTGGCATATTTTAAACATAAATATAAACACACACACACACACATATATATATATATATATCTTTTAAGTTGAAAAATCAGCGTATCATTGTCATAGTTGGTTGAAACTCGAGTGTTTGTGGTTTAACAAATAGTTTGTTGTTTGTGTTGAGCATATCGTAATAATTAATTAAGTTATAATATTAAATGTCCATAAAAGGCCATTATGGCCATAACTTTTAAAGTGCTTGTGTGTATGCATGGATGGATATATATATATATATATATATATACATGATCATAAGCCATGCTTGATTGGCCAGAATCTCACAAATTTTGTCAAAACCAATAACTCATTGTTAGTTGTTTTTTGTTATCAGCTGAAATCTCTTAACAAAAAAAAAATAAAAACCCACATATGGGTTAGATGGGGGTAAAGTTTTACCATATTTCTTGTAATTTATACATATGGCCATATGCTCGACTAGCTTTGCTTCAGATTTAGATATTCTCTTTATATGTATGTGTTTGTGTCACAATTTATGGTCAACAGAGTGACAGAGAGATAGATAGAGAGAGAGAGAGAGAGAGAATAAGAGATTTGAAGATATGGAATGGAAGTAAACCAATCATGCTTACTTTCATAACAAGCAACAGAGTTATTTTGTGTGAGCTATTGTCAGTTTGTTTTTGTTTTTGTTGTTTGTTTGGTTCTCTTTTTTTTTTGGTTTTTTGTTTTTGCAATGCGAGCCATGTGCCAAATAAATGACTTGACATTTTTTAAGATATTATGCTGACAGGTGAGATTGAGTGAGTTCTGAGACACCAACTATACTAGACTAGACACACACACACATACATACACAGACACATACACACGTACAATGAAGAATTTCAGCAATATTAATTGAACACATTGACCGCAATAACGTCATAAGTTCCTTTATGGCCATGAGCTCATTCATCACGGCACAAAACAAAAAACACAAATCTGAGATTTAAAGCCCATAAATATTATAATGTTATTTTTGGGTTGTGGTCATTTTTACCAAATACCGGTAATTGCTTTTACTGTTTGTCGGCCAATACTATTTTACTCGAACAGCATAATTCGATATTCTTGTGCATAAAATTCCAATGCTGTTGTTCGAACATTGAAAAACAATTAGAACTTCGTATTTGCCATCATATTCTTTTGGCTTATTTTCAAATCAATTTGTTTAGTTGCTGGAATTTATTTAAATTTTTGTACAGTTTTTTTTTATTTTTGATTCTGTTACGAAATGGATTACGTATTTAGCTTTGGTATTTCCGCAAGAAAGTCGATCCGTCTAGACTTAAGAAAAAAATCCCCCTTTTCAGCCTTATTATAAGATCATTAAGCTATAAACTTTGGTTAGAAACTTAAGCTTTATTCTAATATAATATTTAAGCTTTATTGACAAATACCTGTTGTATATACTGTGGAAATTCCGTACAGCAAATTCCAATGAGACTAAAAATAACTTTATTTAAAGAATGCTCGAAACATTGAATTGTTTTTTGATTTAATTAAATTGCAGTTGTTATACCTCGAACTTATTGAAAATGGTTAAGGAGGGTATAATGGTTTTGTGCAAAAGTATGTAACACGCAGAAGGAAACTTCTCCGAGTAAGTATATATATTCTTGATCAGCATCAACAGCCGAGTCGATAGAGCCATGTCCGTCTGTCCGTTTGAATAAACGCGTCGATCTCAGAGACTGTAAGAGCTAGAGACTCTAGATATGGTAGATAAGCTAGCCTTATTCCTAGGACTCACAAGATGTTTCAAATTTTCGATAACTTTTTCCGTTTCCGATATATACATGGGATCAATAACAACAAAATCTTGAATATGGAAAACTTTGAGACGAAATTTGAAAAATTAGATAATCTAATGACAAATTGTGAAATCTAATGTTGAGAAAAGCCGGATTTATGGAACATTAAAATAAAGTAAAGTATGCTGGATATGCTTACACACACACACACACACACAAATACTTGCAAGTACTGACTGTACGCGTAAAGTATAGGTTTTAGGGTATCGTCTTTTCGGGATTTCTCGACTAGAGCTTTCTTACTTGTTAGGAAATGAATTCGATATAAAGAAAGCTTTGTTGGATAGAAGTTTGTAATAAAGAAGTTTTGGTTTCTAAAATCATCTGAAAGAAACCTTGCAAAATCAAATACCTAATTAATTTGATAAACAAAAAATCTAAAATTAAAAAGAAAAACAGAAAAATGAATATGGAAAATATAAGAAAATATTTTATTCTGCACAGTTAGAAGCAAGTTTCTTAAATTAAGTTTCTTATTAAGTATATGATACTTAAAACTAAATATGTACAAGTTACGCTACATAAAGTTTATAATAATAGTTATTATCTCTTAGCTCTTAGACCTAAATATTTTCAAAGACTTACTTTAAAAAGTTTTTCCAACAAAAAAATAACTCAAACCACAATTTTTTTATCAGCTAATTTGAATAACTTTGTGTTTACTTTAAGAGAATGTATTGTACATTATATTATATTGATACAAAAAAAAAAGAAGCATTTTAATTTAAACGTGTGCATAAAAGACTATTTAATTATCAATAGGCCTTAACTGTTCTCTTTGTCAATGGATTTCAAAACCAATAACAAGCTGTCAAGTGTAAAATGTTTTTAATTGAAATAATATATTCAATTTATTGTATACACATACTTTGAATGGATGTTTTTCTTTTGCCTGCAGCCATTATCATCGGGGTCATTCACATGCCAAAGATGGCCACAAATTTAATACATCAACTTAACCTTCACTTGAACAAATCAAAAACTTCAACTCTAACAACGAGAACTGCAATAAATAGAGTTAAAGCAAATGGAATATGATGACCTAAAAAGCGAAAGCTTCAATTAACAATAAGCAAACGCATTGCAAATCCAACAGAAACACACACACACAGAGAGAGAGAGAGAGAGAGAGAGAGAGAAACGAGTTAGAGAGATGCATTCAGAGCTCATAGTCGATTCGAATTGCCAGGTGCAGGAGCAGCAGGAGCAGGAGCAGAAGCATCAGGATCAGCATTTCAACCAACACACAGTCAGCTGCTGTCGACGAAACTCGCCACAGTATGGCCAACTGACATCCATTTACTTGGCAAGCCTGCTGCTGATGGGTAGTTGCTGGCAAACGCACAGCTCGTATCTGGAGCCCGATGAGCTGATACACGAGCTGGATCGTCCAGTGCCGCTGACATCGGTGCAAGGTGTCCTGGGGAGACAGGCAATGTTGCCTTGTGATATAACACCATTGGAACGTGACGATGCCGTCTATATGGTGCTGTGGTTTCGCGAGGGCGATGGTGAACCCATCTACAAGTGAGTCTCTCTGTTCGCGCCTGTAATCCAACATTACCTACAGCTATATACTCTTGTTCTATCTATGTCATGTGCTCAACGTTGCAGCTTCGATGTAAGGGGACGCCAGTTTGGGCAGGCACGTCTTTGGTCATCGCCGTTGGCGTTTGGAACACGCGCCCACTTTAGCAGCACCTCGCATCCCGCCCAGCTGAAAATCGATAATGTACGAATCGAGGATGAGGGTGTTTATCGTTGTCGCGTGGACTTTCGTAACTCGCCCACCCGGAATCTAAAGATAAATCTAACAGTTATTGTGCCACCGGACAGACCGATTATCTATGAGCCAAATAGGCATGACAAGACCAGCAATGTCGAGTCATTCAACGAAGGCAACGATATTGTTTTAGCCTGCGAAGTAACCGGAGGTAAGGGTGACAACCCTAACTATGCTACCACCCCCCCCCCCCCCTTTCCCCTCTCTCTATCAACGCATATACTTAACTCGGTTTTTTGTTTGTGCGTGTTCTGTTTGTTTTGTAGGTCGACCACGCCCTAATGTTACCTGGTACTTGGACAATGCGGTCATCGATGAGTCATTTGATCAGCGTGCCGATGGCAAAACCATCAACCATTTATCCTATCCCAACATTGGAAGACAGCATCTCAATGCGCGTTTGGTGTGTGTGGCGAGCAATACGAATCTAACGCCGCCCAACAACAAAGTCGTCATATTGGATGTGAACTGTATGTGAAGAGATATCGAAACCGAAACCGAAACCGAAACCGTGAGAAACTTAACTTAACATTATTTTTTTTCGATTACAGTAAAACCCGTTGCTGTACACATCCTTACTAAGGATCGCTTTGTCTCCGCGGATCGCACCTATGACATTGAGTGTAAAAGTTCTGGTTCAAAGCCACCAGCTTTAATATCGTGGTGGAAATCGAACAAGCAGTTAAAGAAGCTCACCAAGAATGTAAGTATTCATTATCAAGTTAAGGCTCGCTCATTAAACGTACACAAAACAACAAACTACATGCTCTCATTAATATTAACAAGACATACGATTAATTAAATGGTCTACACATGAATATGCTATGTACCACAAAACACCCACACACACACACACACACACACACCACAAGCGGAACAAAAGTGTAGGTAAATAACTAATTAGCCCAATTTTATCAAAAGGAACCCGAATTGACTTAAATTGTAAACATTTTTGGGTCTTTCCGAAAGCAACTTTAGTTTATTAATTGCTGGCTTCATGTAAAACTGAGCAAACTTTTTGGCTGTTAGAAACTTAAAGACAACTTAATAAATAAATAATATGCAACGACCCATGGAATTTAAAAAAAAATAAAAAAAAATAAGGTTTAAACTCTTATGGCACAATTAAAAACCAAGAATAATTAATTCTTGAGGACAAGTCGAATCATTTGCTTAACTTATATAATTTGGTTCGTTAGTAGATGAAGCAGATTCATTATATATTGATCGACCCTCGCGAGTATTGGCTACACTTATAATTGCTGCTGTTTTCCATTTTCCATTTTCATTTTCACTTTCGCTTAAGCTTTCGCTGTAAGCTCAACTTTTTCATTATTCATTTCCTAATGGACTCTGTTTGCGCTTCTCTTTCTGTTTTGTTTTTTTTTTTAGTTTAATGAGCCAGACAATCAATCCCTAAGTATACTGACGTTTACACCCAGCCGTGAGGACGATGGCAAATATTTAACATGTCGGGCAGAAAATCAATTCATCGACGGCAGCTCCATCGAGGACAAATGGCGTCTCATTGTGCACTGTAAGTGGCCGCTGGGGCTTTAAAAAGGGATAATGAAGAAAAATGGGGAATCAGCAAGGCCCAAGTCAAGAAGTGGCGGAACACAATTTCTAATTAAGCCGAGATTGGGGCCAAAGATAATACCAACCAACTACTAGTATTTGCGAGTATATATGTTTTGTATTTTACAGACCCACCAACAACTGTGTTGAAAATGGGCTCCTCCCTGAATCCGGATGACATTAAGGAAGGTGACGATGCCTATTTTGAATGCCTAGTGCAATCGAATCCGAAACCCTACAAGATGTCCTGGTTTCACAATGTAAGCTATATAATTACATCAGGCATTGATTAAAGCACCTTACTCAAACACACTCAAACACATATACACACACACACAATTGACATATATGTTTAGGGCAAGGAGCTGCAGCATAATATCTCTGTTGGCATCATACTGTCGGATCAGTCGCTCGTCCTGCAGACCGTCTCGCGTGCCTCCGCTGGCGACTATACCTGCCTGGCTGTCAATTCGGAGGGCAAAGGCCTCAGTAATCCGGTCACATTGCGCATACGCTGTAAGTAAATGGCCAGACAATCTGGTGGGTGGGTTACAGAATTTGGCATCGGCCAGCATCGTCGTCATCGTCGTCGTCGTCCTCTATGTAATTCACAATTTAATCCTTGTGCCTTGAATGTCTCCTAATGCATTTGCATAAATGCGAAATAGAGTAAGGGAAGCCTTTTTCCATTGCTGCTGATGCTGCTTCTGGAGCTAAACCTTTGGCCGCCATCCAAAAACACCCCGAGCCAAGCTAGTCGTAAAGTGGGCGTGTGGATTGGGGCGTTACCAATCCTAACACTCAACTCTCCCCTCCACCTCCACCGCCACCTCCACCGCCACCACCATTACCACAACGCTTTGGAATTCCACGTTAATGACCAAGATTATGGCGCAATGAATGCATTGCCTGGCATTTGGCAGCAATGCAGAAACTGCAGTAACAGTTCAAAATTAATTCATAGACGAAGAAATTTAAAGACCGCAAACCATATTTGTGCGGTTAATTTAGGCCATCGAAATGATTTAAAGCAGTGCCATATTTATATATATATATATACGTAAACATGTATATTAATTAATTATTTATTTAACTCTAACAGACGCGCCCATCTGTGCCATCGACCACGAGGAGCTGTTGGGCGCCCTCAAGCACGAAACGTTGCTATTGAAGTGCGAAGTTGATGCCTCACCACCCGCCGACTCCTTCCATTGGACCTTCAACTCATCGGGTGAGCAAACGGAGCTGCCCGCCCGCCTACACTCGAGTGAGGTGAGAAACCATCTCTACTAATTGTTCGATTGCTTAAGATATTTAAGCAGCTTAGAGTAGCTTTCCAAAGCAATTTATCTATTTGTTGGCCCGTTTGATGCCCGTTCAAAGTTTCTACTGTTTGTTGACATTGAACAAACTAATTATTGTTACTCTTCTTTCTTTTTTTTTTTGTTACTTAACTTTACTTAACAGACTGGAATGTCGCGACTGAATTATACGCCCAGTTCGGATCTGGACTATGGCACCATTTCCTGTTGGGGCAAGAACACAATTGGATTGCAAAAGAGTCCTTGTGTCTTTCAAATCGTTGCTGCTGGTAGGTTTTCCATTTTATATATATATATAAAGCTGATAAACATATTCATTATTGTTTTAACTATTTAGGTCGTCCATTTCCATTGCAAAATTGTACGGTGACAAATCAATCGGTGGATTCATTGCAAGTCGATTGTATTGAGGGATTCGATGGGGGTTTACCACAGAACTTTATGCTCGAATTAGTTGAGCTACATACTTTGCGTTTGGCCCGAAACATAACCGTATCTGTAAGTATAGCAATTATTATTATTAGATTTTGACTTAATGTAAGTATTGTTGCTATGGTTATTAACTCTTAATAACAATCACTGTTGTTATTATTATTATTTACAAGTAGTCAATGTTTATTTTTTTTTTTGTACATTTTTGGATTAAAAAAAGCTCTCAGTACGCGGTATATTCTGTTTTGATTTGTTCTGAGAGTGTTTGTAATTGTTTTTGGCTTTTTAGTGATTATTAAATGAAATAGTCATACAATTAAAATAATTAATGAGCTATAATTATAATCTTTGCGTATTCACGATGATTTTATATTCATTCAGCAATCATAATTATTGTGGTTTTTGCTTAGCAACATGAGTTCAGTAACGAACATCCGCATACAAAAAACAAAATATATTATTATAATAATAATAAAAATACAAAATTTCAACTATATTTTAACTACTTACGATTTGTTATGTTTATTTGCTTGAATATTAAGTTTAATCAATGTGATCGTTAGGTTGATTATTATTTTTGTTGCAAGATAGATAAATATCTTTTGAAAATTAGCGAAGACAAATTTTTGAGATCCAGTTAACCATAAACATTTTTACTTTAAGCACACACCTGTGACATTTGTGATTGAGAACCTGGATCAGACAGCCACATATCGTATGATTATATTTGCCGTCAATGTCAAAGGTCGTTCGGAGCCAACAATCATCGATGATATTAACTTTAAAGGCGTGGCAAAGCTAACAGGTCGCAACAACCATTAAAGTCAAAACACAACTATTTGACTAATGTGTATCTCTCTTTCTCTCTTTATATATATATGTACATATGTATATGTTGTAGGCAGTTCGAATGGCTTGATTGTGCCTTTATCGCCCTTTCTAGCTGGTTTGACGCTTGTATGCGGTTTATTATTTGCCATCTCCTGCATCATATTGGCTGCCATCTATCGAAGATTCTCCAATCGGTACGTATCAAAACACACATCTATTGCTCAAGTGCACACACACACACATACACAACCAAACACAACCACACACAAACACTTTTGATTGCAATTCGAAATTTGCACTACGCATTGCAGCCGCAACGATAACAATCTGAAAGCCGTCAAGCACACACAATTAGCCATACCAGCTGACTGCCAGCTTGATCCACTGCATCCCACATCGAAT
Organism: Scaptomyza cyrtandrae; assembly: GCA_035044605.1. Taxonomy (NCBI): domain Eukaryota; kingdom Metazoa; phylum Arthropoda; class Insecta; order Diptera; family Drosophilidae; genus Scaptomyza; species Scaptomyza cyrtandrae. The sequence continues at coordinate 7,725,445 of JAWNNS010000640.1, forward strand.
GGTGGACAGGCGGGTGTGGGTGCTGGTGGTGGTGGAGGTGCGGGTCAAGGACAGCCTGGTGGTCATCACGAGCTGTCCAACAATCATCATCATCAGTCGCATCACAGCCTCCTTCCAATTAATTGTGATAATCGAAATGCTGCCGACTGTGGCGCCAACTTGAATGAGGTGAGCATCGATGGAGGGACGAGAACATCGCCAAGTGGCGGTCATCATCATAACGATACACTGCGTTCCACGGCGCGCACACGACCCAATCCCCATCTGCACAGCGATCCAGCGGAAATAGATGACACCGATCCCGATGTTATACCCAATCAGTATGGTAAGTACGCATAAATTCACCAAGCACGTGATTTGATTTTTATGTGTATGCTTCTTAGAAAAACGGCCACTTAAGGCGGCGCTTGTTGCATCGCCGGGCTTTGCCAGTCCCTCCACAAGGTTAATGCAACGGGATTATTGCAGTGGCCGTGATGCTGAGCTGCTAAAGAGTAATGCCGAGAGTGTGGCCCTGAGTGGCATGGCCGGACTGGGTGGCACGGATGCCAGTACCATTGGCCTATTAAGCAACTCGGGCAACGAAGTGCTGCATTATACCTTTCGGCCAAGTAAACAAATCGTAAGTTGTTAAGGGTTGTTTCCTGTTTTGGATTACTATTATTTTATGATATTATGCTTTGTTTAGTTAATAAATCACTCTCATACATTGTTACTCTCTTCTTGCTACTCTTTGCTACTTTCCTGCACACACACACAAACAAACAAACCGTGTCTCAAACACACACACACGCACACAGAGCTATGCAACTTTAAATAAGAAGGGCATAACAACATGTAGCCCGCCGCTGGGTGCGTTGGCATATAATGTAAGTACATCGACGCCCTCATCGTCATCATATCATCTAACACCGCAGCCAATGGAGGTCAGTTTGCTCAGTCCGAATAATGCATCGGTGACCTCGTCATTAAGTGAATACCGTTTTCGGCCCGAGGTCGTTACCACTTCGAATCGCATACAGGAAAGTTGTATATAAAAAGCTTCATACATACATAAAACATGCATATTAAAAAGCTACATATCTGCATACAATAATTATGAAATAAATACATATATTACTTATAAAATTCAATGTACTTATGTCTGAGTGTGTGTAAACAAACCAACAAAAAAACAAACAAACAAACTGTATTAATAATTATCGTATCGATTAATACTTAGATCGTAGCAGCTGGACACATTTAAATATAATATATATATATATTATAAATTCGCATGGTTTGAGGCAAGACTTCTTTAAATTTTAAGCATTTTTTCTGTGTAATTGTTACATTATTAATTGACAATGCCAAAATTGTAAATGAAAAAATAAGAAAGAAAAAAAACTTAACTCGTTTTGTGTAAATACTTAAAACTCGTTGTCATCTGTTGTAATTACTTACGTCTACTTAATACTTGTAATGATGATACAAAACTACTTCTCCTCTCTACACATATCTTTCTACATTTATTATGTTGTATAATTTACATACTTACATATCCCCCCAAAACCCTCCAACCCCAACCCACTACACAAAAAAAAAAACACAGATATCAAAACGAATTGCGATCATATCTAACGTTCTTGCTTAACATCAAGCTAATGCTTTTTTATCCAACAAATGGAAGAGATGTGGTTAATGTCGTAAGAAAGTTAACAAATAAGAAAAAAACAAACTGATTATCAAATTTATCTAAACAGGCGCTGCACTCTTCCATACCCAACCGATTTCTGAGGGAATCACATTTCTGAGCAAAATGAAACCATTCTCATTTCTCTATATACAAAGTATTACCTTTCTAATTTGATTTAATGATTTGAACTAAATCGAGTTTAACTACTATTAGCCAGTAGTAGTATGTGTTAAATAGTTAAGTATGTATCTATTTATAACTAGACATATCTAATTGTAACCAGCTTGTATATATAAACACATCCATATATATACATGATTAAGGATAAAGCTAGATTGTCAAGTAAATGTCTTCACATAGCATAAATGTATTTGTCTGGAATTAATTTCTTTTTTAAATGCCTCATTAAGAATCGCGACGATTAAAATGAATTATTTGTATATACTATATAGAATATATATGTATTTAAATGAAATTTTTTTATATACATAAATCAATGCTAATTATATATTGTTTCGATGCTGTTGCATAACATATATATACATATGTCTTGTTTGTAATTATCGAAAGGCTCCCCAAAACTAGAAGCATTTTATTTATTTTATATACATATATATATATATATATATATGCAAAAACATATAGAACAATTTGAAGCCACACGAAAAACAAAAAAATCAGGCGAACTGTGTCCTCAAACACCAAAAAAAAATCTCTACAGACTTCCTAAATATACAAACATACACGTATACATTGTATATATATATATATGCTTCGTATTCGAAGGAATCATGTTGAGGACACAGTTAAGCTATCGTATTTAGTTGTTAATTGTATGTCTGTGCGTGTGTGCGTGCGTGTGTGCGTGTGTGTGTGTATGCGTGTGATTTAGATAATTTCTGTCCAAGAAATTTGTATGTTATTTTTTAAGCTGAAAGCAAATTGAAAGAAACTGCAAAGATTAGTTTAAATTGTCGAATAAAAAACAAATAGTGTTTATAACTATTCGAAGAGATACTATTTAAATCAATTATAAATATTAAATGATAAAAACAAAATGCAAAAAAAAACAAAATCACTTTTTATTCGTGTCGATAAAGTCGTTGCTTTAATAAGCACTTGGGCAGCAGGAGGCATTGCGGACACAAACCTAACTCCTGCGGCACTAGTACTTAGGAAAGGAAAACGCTTCAAGCTGAAACTAAGTAAGTACAAGTAAGTACCAAACTACAAGCAACACTCACCTCAAGCAACCACAAGCGATATTTTTGCGCTCAACTACTACAAATGGGAGAAAGATTTTTAATTTTTTTGTCCATATGTTTAGTGTATGTAACTTACATGAAGTCGAGTATATTGCAGTTCCACATGGCATCACACATCAAACATCTTTCACATTGAATGACAGCTTGAGACGGAACAAAACCATTTGAGAAATCTATTCCGAAAAGATATACACTATTAATGCATCTTGAACTCTATGCACTTTATAATTTATACAGTTTTTGTGAGTTATTAATACATACTTAACCTTATGTACCATCCAGTTTCAGTTTAATGATGCATCTGTGTGCGATCTATGTACAAATATTTCTTCTTCTCGTTTGCCACCCCCGAAATAACGATCAGCTTCAAATAGTTCAGTCTATCTTTATCTCTCTCTCTCTCTCTCTCTCTCTCTCTCTCTCTCTCTTTCGCTCGTTCGGTCTTTCGCTTGTTCGTTGTGTTTGTGTGTATCATTACAAGTCATATATGGCATATTGCTGTGGCTAGTAACCTCTTGCACATAATACATAAGTTTATTAAATTTAAATTGGCTTAATTGACCCTCATTCGTTTTCCGTTGCTCCGCTTTTGCTCAGCAGCCAACAACAACAACAACAACGATAACTATGTGTGCGTGTGTGTGTGTGAGTTTTGCTTGTTTGACTTCATTGTAGAGCATTCAAAGTCAATTGAATTTAAACGAATAAAACTACACACAATGGGTATGTATGCATGTGTGTGTGTGTGTGTGTGTGTATTTTTGTGTAGAGCAGGAGGAATCTTATTGTTATAGTTGTTGTTGTTGCTGCCACCACTTGCCTCCGTTTGATTGAGATTGTTTTGTGGTTTCTGTTGTATGCTACGTCAAGTGTAGCTGAATAGCATATCCAAAAATATAATATGCAGCAAATTGTCGTTGCAAGATGCGCATTCAATAAACACAAACATACATACTCATATAAGTGCAACAATGCCACACATAAATCGTATAAATTAAAGTATAGATTAATCACTGTTCAATTTAATACCACTTACTTGATGAGTAAGACAATTTCCGGTACAGTAAAAATCCATTTTTACACGCTTAGTCATGCAAATATTGCAAAATAAAAACCTTTTTATACCCTGATCCCATTAAAAATGGGAAAAAAGGGTATCATGAAGTTGTGCAAAAGTATGTAACAGGCAGAAGGAAGCATCTCCGACCCCATAAAGTATATATATTCTTTATCAGCATCAACAGTCGAGTCGATATAGCCATGTCCGTCTGTCCGTCTGTCCGTCTGTCCGTCTGTCCGTCTGTCCGTCTGTATGTATGAACGCGTCGATCTCAGAGACTATAAGAGCTAGAGACTCCAGATTTCGAACTTAAGCTCGCCTAATCCCTAGGCAGTACAAGTTTGTTTTCGATTTTCGATAACTCATCCCGTTTTCGATATACACATGTGATCGATAACAATAAAATCTTGAATTTGAAAAAACTTTAAATGGCATTTTAATTATTAATCAAAATAATAACAATCTGTGAAATTTTTATTAAAATCGGTTAAGAAACACCGGAGATATGGAACCTTGAAGTTTAGTATGCACTACACAGTATGGTCGTACACACACGCACAAATACTTGCAAGCACTGACTGTACGCGTAAAATATAGGGATCAGGGTATCGTCTAGTCGGGATTTCTCGACTAGAGCCTTCTTACTTGTTTTCCCTTTCTCTTTCCATTTTTTTTGCAAAGATTAAAAAATAAAGTTATCTTGTTTGCAGTTTGTCAGATTCTTTTTTACTTTAATATTTTTTGAATTTATTCTTTTAAGAAAAAACATTTTTCTTACCAGTTTTACACAGTTTCAAAGATTTCTGGATGTTTTGAATATTGATTGCCAATCTAACGTTTTTACTCATACTTTTCACTGCACAATTACACAACTCGAATTAAGCAAATGTTTTTTTTAAGAATTTTTAAGGCTGCAACTTAAAAGCTGACGAAAAAATCATATCAAAAACACTTGAAGATAGAGAGAAAGAGAGAGAGAGAGAGAGAGATTGACACCCACCCGGTATGAAGAGACGTTGTCGCAGAACTGTTGGGGCCTGGCCGGTCTGAGCACAGTTTGCCCCAAGCTGACAACGACGACGACGGCGACGACAACGCTTCGCCGATTATGATTATCGCGCCTTCTGTGGATGGGGTCTTAACCCCGCACGGCGAATTGACCAGTCGTTTAGGAGCAACGGCTGCGTTATATATACACATATATATGTGTATAAATCTAATGATTTATAAAAACATATATGTTCTTATGCTCGCCAGATGATATTTGATTTGATTTGATTTGATTTGAATGTAATACTTAAGAGTTCGAGTCTTATAAACGCGTGCCGAGAACGAGGAGCGATGCGAACATTGTTGCTCGAGTGCGATTCTTCAACTGATTTGTGCAGCGATCGCTCGGACAGTCATTGGATTTTTGAAAATAACCATCAATTCATTACCGAGCCCAAGTGTGTATGTGTGTGTGCCTGTGTGTGTTTGTCCGACACGCCGCCCTCATGCACAAACATATATGAATGTATCTGATGATGTACGACATCAACTTCAATTCCGCAACACACACACACACACACACACACACACACACACACACACATACATACACAAAAGGAATGAGCGAATGTGTGGTACCCTCTGTACCCCCGTATCCCGCCTCTGCACAGCCCAACCCAACCCAACCCAGCCCCGCAGCAGCAGCAGCAGTCGCTACAGTTGATTATTAACTAAGCCCGGCAAATGTCCCGCATTTATGGAAGTAGTCGAAATAGCAGCCCCCTTTACCACATACACATACACATACACAAACACACACACACATGCATTCATATGAGATTATTTTATCTCAACGCAGCTTGTTATAGTTTTATTTTCCGTAGGTTTATTTTTTTGTGTTTTGTTTTTCAATCTTAAATCGCCATCAGTGCCGGCTTTTCACACAAACACACAAAAACCGAAAGAGCGAGGGAAAGAGGGAAAGAGGTAGAGAGAGAGAGACAGAGATTTAGATTGCTTTGCTTATAATACCATAGATTAGACAGTTTCCCAAGTGCGAAACCCCCCCGTATAAATAAAATTGCTCCAAGCATTTGCTCAATTGCTTTAAGCAGCTGCTCGACAAATGCATTTTATATGTCCATCACATTAAGATTTTCTGTCGTCTGTAGTATAATGCACATTTCGCCTGGCCATTATGAGGGTCACCCTAAATTTACGCTTGCACTTTGACATTCGCTTTTATATAGAAAAAATTAAAATTAAAATTAATAGAAAAAAGCTAATTCGTAATTCAGTATGAAGACATTTGAAGTGTTTCAGAAGCTATACAGAAAATTCAACAAAGATTTTGATTTGTTTTAAATCTAATATATATATTTTTTTATTAAATCCGTTCTAATACATGTATATTAATATATTTTTTCAAGATTTTCCAACAATTTCTAATCATTTTATTTATATTTTATTCTGAATTTAATAATTGAGGATTGCTTATGTTTTTCCATAACTATAAAAGTGATAAATAAAACTTTAATTAGCGATATTTATATTAATAATAAAGAACAAATTCGTAACGCAGAATGAAACTTTTTGAAATGTTTTAAGAGCTTTTCTGTACAGCTCAAAAAAATGGTTTTTTATGTTTATCATATCAATTATGAAATACATTCTTTATAAACATATTTTTTTAAAGATTTTTTTGTGAAATTAATAAGAAAGTGTAATTAATTAATAGATAAGGATTGCTTATGTTTATTCTTAACTAATATACTAACTAATAAATAAAATATTAATTAAAAGCTTATTTACATAAAACTGAAAAACAAATGACTTAAAATTGTTTCTTGGCACAGTTTCAAGCACCATTTTCTTATGTAATTTTCTTATAGCTTCAGCTTTATAAGATTGCACAGCATCGTTAGTAAGGTATAATAACTGCCTAATATACAACACATACACACACACATACACATACATACACAAGATGAAACGAACTAAAATTATGACCAATACACTTGTATGAATACTCTTGCTTAGTTGACTGAAGAATTTCAATTAATTCAATTAAAAGTAGAATGGCAAAGTATGTACGTCAGTCAGTAGATAACTAAATAAGTAAGTAAGTAAGTAAGTAAGTCGTCTACAGACACGGTGACAGGGGCCAGATCGGACTGAGAGACTGAGAATGAGACTGCGACCGAGAGCGGACATTAATTTGGTCCAGCGAGCATCTAGTGTGAATGTGAATTTAAGATTCAGTATGCATTATACAAGATGTGGCTTCCTTATTACGGCGCATACATGATTTAATGGGCAGTATATATACATTTATATATATATATATATATATATAGAGTATATACTAGAGTATTTGTGTGCGTGTGTGTGTACTTTGGGGCACGTAAGCGATTATTAAACTCAAGACCAAAGCAAGTCAACTTAAATAGCTCTTACAGCTAAGCCAACCGACTCATACACACACACATAACAGTCAGACACACACATCACACATAGACATAGGCATTTGCATCTACAAATACGAGTTTTAAACGTGGCGCTTTCACCGCAAAACCTATAAAAAGGAACGACTTTGGTCTAAAACCCTTGCCGCTTAGACACAACTGTAGTTAGGGGGGAGAGTTCGGAAGGGGGGGGGTTGGTAGGAAGAGGAGGAAAGTATCCGCTCATTGAAGTACATCGATTTTGGTATAACACATTGTTGTTGTCGTTGTTCTCGATTGGGTCGACATCATTTGGGGAAGCTTTGAGGGGTACACACACACACACACACACACACACATACACAAATACAAAGATTAAGGTGAAACCCACAAATTTGGCGCAAATGAATTTTCTTTTTATGTTTTTTACACATCTTAAATTTTTTATTATTATGCTATCCTTTGTTGTACCATTTCGATCCTCATTCTATTACACTTAGGTTCGGTTTCAGTTTCCGTTCCCCATTCACGTTTCCTCCCCCTCCACACCATCCTGTTCTTACCCGCTGTTACTGTTCTCTGGCTATGGCTCTGGCTCTGGATCCGGCTATGGGTTCTTTGGTTCAGTTTTCAGGTTCGCCTTTTTACCATGTATGCGAATTGGAGAAATTTGCGTGCGTGTTTTGAATGAGAATTTGTTGCATATTTGCCAGCCTGGCTGGCCTTTTTTTTTTTTCTTTTTTGCTCTTTGGCCAAATGGAAAAAAATAGACGTGCCTCACTATGAGGCAGGAGCAGGAATCGGCGACAACGCCAGATGTGTGTGTTGGAGGAAGCCAGGAAGGAGCCTCTGCCTCTGCCTCTGCATCTGCCTCCACTGCACTCCACTCCACTTCACTCCGTATGTATACGCAGTTATAGGTTGTAGTAAGTATATGTATGTGAAGAAATAAAACAACAACAACAACAAGAAGAAGAAAAACAGCAAAATATATCCAGCGAAAATTCCCCTGTTGCGTATGAATTTTTTGGCTTCTCCAGTGAAGTAGAAAACATTTTCGCTTTGGGTAAATGTGATTTATATTGATTGTAATCGTGTATGTGGAGCAAAAACAACCTAACTACAATACTATAACGGCGACAAGGATACGATGGTATCGGCGCAAGGGGGAATGGTGGGTCGGATGAGAATGATATCAGAGAGCATCAGACGAACGGAAAATGGGCAGAAGAACGACAACGATGCGTTTGCCCCGCCCCATTTCGGTTTATCTAAAACAAAAAATGAGAGAAAGCAACGTGAACTCAAAAACCAATTTGTACTTGATAGATTGAAAGGTATATCGAGCATCGAGTATGTAGATAACTTATGCCATTGTTACAATGTATTCAAGTACCGTATGCACACAATATAGTATTTACATATAGGTTTTTTCAAGTTATTTAATAATAACCACTCAGTTGTTTAAACCACTTTTTGGTTTGTTGTATTGGCGTAAAAGCGTACAATCCTCATTTTTCAATGTCTCTTGTCGTTTTATCAACAGTTGTTTTGCATTTTTATAAATATAAATTGCGTATTAACCTTGGATGTTTTTTGTTTGGCTTTAAGAAGCCGGATTGACTGCGGTTGGGCACACCAGTTGTTGTACCCAGGTCCGCTGATTATTTATATATTTATATTTATTTATTAACTTCGTGTTACAAAAGTCAAAATTGTTTACAGTGTTTGCGCAATAATGTTGGATTGAATTGTTCGAATTGGTAAGTAGTTTAATTTTTAATACAAAATCAACAGGAACTCTATTCTATATATATTTAATATTCATGCAGAATCAAATTTAGTTAAACTTGTTATTTATCGCAAACTAATCGCTTCACTTTTAACAACAAACCAAGAAAATAAATCAATAACATTTTATTGAAATCTCTTATACCTTATATTTTAATATCTTATAAGTTGATATCATCGCCGAAGTAAGTGATGCTTAGGCAACAATTCAATGACGAAATAGTCGTTAACTTGCCGACAATACGTGCCACCACACCAATGCAACAGTACGTAAGTAGTATGTTGCAAATGCCAACGTTTGTGAGTGGCAAATGCAATATATATACTATTTATGGTATTCATAGAGAAAGCCACATTACGGCTGCCCGCAGATTGGAGGAACATAGCGGCAGCCAAAACCACCCTCAAAGCAAGCATTCAACATTGCAGCATGCAACAGCAGCTCGACCCGTGGCAACAGCGGCATGGCGTAGATGCCCCCATATCACCGAGATATGAGTAACGTTCGTGCCTGAATGGTTTGAGTGGCATTTGGCTTTAGGCTGCCACGAATTTCACTTTGTGTTTTTATATATATGTGTATGTGTATGTGTATGTGTGTGTATGTGTGTGTGTGCGTAGATGAGTAGCAGTTGCAGGCGGCATCAACCTGAGCCAGTTTGTCAACACGGCGTGTCAAGGACTCGGACTCCATATTCTCTTTTCTTGTTCGAGTTGTTGTTGCTGTTTTGTTTATAATTTTAATTAGGTTGCAACACGGTTTCGTACGTGCTAAAAAGTCACATGTATGAAAAGAGAAAATCATTGCAGACTAAAAGGCAGTCAGTGCCTAATTACCTCTACCTTTATCGCCAAAGGTTAACACCCACCCATCACCCATCACCCACCACCCACTCAACCCCACTACCTACCTGCAAAGAAGTCACGCTCTTATATCACACATAAATCACACAGTTTCTCACAGTTTCATCTTGTATTAAGCACAACCGCACACACACACACGTTCGTACTGAGCAATTTGTCAAATGTAGGCAGAAACCAAAAATGTTCGCTCATCCTTCTTGTTGTGCATGTTGCCGTGATTAACATAAACTCACCCGCAGTAACCACTGCCTACGCCGACTGGCTGACTGGAAGGGAAAACTGAAAAACTTTGTTAATAATGTTTCTCGGAATCGAGCATCAATCTGTCCACCTGTCCATCCGTCCGTCTGTCTCTGTGTATAGCCTGTGAGCATCCACTTCTTTTTTTATTTTCTTTCTTTCTTTTGACAAGCATCGAAGCATCGCATTTGGTTTTAGACCCCAAACATTTTGTACTCTCGGCCAAATAAATATGTTGAAGATGACATATGATTTGACTTTTGCCCAGATAGATAAAACTGTCTGAAAACAAATATTTTCGCTTAGATGTTCATTTCATTCTATCTACGTGTGTGTGTGTGTGTGAGTGTATGTGTGTGTGGAGTTCTGACAAGCTTAGGAAATGGAAACGATATTCTTTTACCCATTGCTCCGTTTATTTAAGGTTCTGTTTTGCTGCGTCATTATGAAGGACATCATTCAACCAGTTGAGCTTCGAGTCAAGTCGAGTCGATTTGAGTTGAGTTGCGTTGTGTTAAGTTTCTTCCTGGCCGGGCCCACCAAGAAATTTTCTTTTTGTCCGTAATTTGTACAAACACACACATGTTAAAATGTGCTTCCACCATCCGTTTACGACTTCTCCCCTTTCGAGAAACGAGCTTGAGCTACTTATGCAAATAAACATAGGGTGTTTGTGGGCGTTGCTGCTGTGATGCGTGAGGCGTTGGGTAGGAGGCGGATGCGGAGACGGGGTCCGCTATGCCTAGGTCTTGACTTTAACTTTCCTGTGCTTTTGCCCTCCCCTGTCTAGCTCTTGTCGCGTAGCATATGGAAACACGATATTGTTTAATTAATTTACGCTTTTATTAGTGCTTTCTTCCTCTTTCACCATCCAGTCAGCACTTTTATGTTGAATGTGGCAAGCCAGTAGATGTAGTTTGCACTGCGGCGTAGAAACCGCAGCCCATATCAAAGGCGAACGCATGTCAGAGGTCAGATGAGAGTGAAAAACAAAAAAATAGAAGTAAATCAAATGCTCGTTAACGCGTCGCCGCAAAAGCAGATGGGTTCTAGTTAGATAAATGGAATCAACTTCTCAAACAGCTCATTGTAATAAAGTGAATGAAAGGCATATATCTAAATAAAATAAGCCAATTATGTTATTAAAAGATTTTGATTATTTATTGTATACAAATGTTATGTGTATTTATAAGCTTGGAATGATTATTCAGTTTAGCTAATTTTCTTGGTTCTTTTACTTTTACATGAAGTGTATGACTCTCAACGTTTTAAGTTACCTGGAATCATCTGCTATGCTCCTGATGCTCGATAACATTGAGTGCTTTCCTATGTTCTTGAGTAATATTGAAAACAAAACCATTTGTTTCCATAAATTATTCAAATTTAAATTTAAATTCTTAGTAGTGCTGCCAGAGTTTGATATGGTGTCCTTGCGATGCTAGACTACAAAAAAAGAGAGCAACAAACAAGAAAGCTGATTGCTATAAAAGCAAAAAAAAAAAAACAACTTGGTAGACAAAAGCTAAAGATCTTTTTATCGTTAATTCCTTAAATACAGGGAATTTATTAAGGTGGGTGAAAAACTAAAGGTATAAATAGGGTGCGAAAGAGAAACGATACAGTTTGAAGTGCACCCATTGGAAGAAAAGGTGCTAAAATACGATACAATTATAAGATACAGGGAATTTATTAAGGTGGGTGAAAAAATAAAGGTATAAATAGGCTTCGAAAGAGAAACGATACAATTTTTTTTAACGAAACTTTATTTAAACTTTTGTATGCCTGTTGGCAATGTTGTGCAATGGTGCTGATACATTTGCAGTAAAAATATTGTGTCATCCAGTATCATTTCCGCCTTAGACAAGGTCTTGATACGATTTTTCACCTTATTGAGAATTTCACATTCGGGTGGCGTAAATGTTTCCACAATCTGCAAATATTAAGCATTTAAAAACTTAATATACGAATAAAGAATGAATGAAATGCTATTACCTCAGCAATGTAGTCATCAGAGTCACCGCGTTCCTTCATTGTTTCAACTATGCTGTCCAGTCTTTGAGACTTCTCAATAAGTCCCTTGTGCTCATTCTTCTCAAAGTTGGAACGCCTTAATGTATTGTAAAGCGACTTAAAGCAAATATCCAACAGCATTCTCACAGTCTATAAAAGAGTTTTACTAAAATACATTTTACAGTTTAAAGTGAATTTCTTACTCACATCTTTTTCTTTGATTTGGAAAAGGTAGAAAGCCTTTGCTGGTCCACTGCCACCTCCGCCAGGTTTCTTAATAACTTTCACATGTATAAATTGTTCTTGGAACAGATTGTAGGCAAGAGACTTAGCCTCCTTCGCTGGTATCATAGCCTCCTTTTGTAGATCCTCTTGTTCAATGTATTTCTTAAAGCGTATCACACGAAATATACGCGTAGCCTTTGAGCCAAAACGTTCTGTTATCACCGACTCCACGCATGCGTAAGCCAAAGATTCGAAGGCACGCTCCATATCTATGACATACTGACCACCGCCCATGTCGCCCACTTTTCGCAAAAATCCAAGCGAGTCATCAGCTGTGAAAGGTTGCAAATTTGTATTTTAAATCGTATGTTATATATATGAGTTTCTTACTTATCAGGCTTATATATTGATCCAAGTATTTCATCAAATCCAGATTATTTGAATTTCTCTCAATTGCCTGTTTAATCTCAACAAATGTAATATGATTGGAAGCCTTCTGCAAACGGGTAAAGTTTTAAATGATTTTGTAAATATTTATGTCAGTAATTCAAAAATTTACTCGCTGCCACGGATCTGTGGTTTTGTACACTAGGTTAAGAATGAAAGTAAAGCACTCAGCGGCAGTTTCTCCCAGCTTACGCTCAATGGCAAGCTTCATTATATCATCCCGGAACTCCTGATGAAAGCGATCATAGTTTAAGCACCAAACAATGCAACCATCTGTTGCATTTGCAATTGTGGCTTCACCTTTGCGTATCTGCGCCAACAGCTGCAAATCAATGTTGGGTGGAAGAAAGAAATCGCACTCGTTGGTGAGGAAGTTGGGTACAAAGTCATCCTGTTCGTGACCCGTCACCAGCTCTGGTGTTTTAATTATATAATGATCGGAGATCATTTGAATAAATGTTGTCCGATATGTTTCGGCACTCTCTGACTTATTGTCGCCATCAGCCAAGCACTTGAGAAGTACGCTGGTTGCCGTTTCGGAGCCAGAATTAAGCAGTTCCTCTGCAATGGATGCACCCACATTGCCATACTTTGTCTGCACAAGGTGTATATAGCTGCAATACAAATGAGCAATGTATTAGTTCAGTTTATGTTAACCAATTTAGCTTGTTCTTTTACCGAGAATATCGCAGCACGCAAATAACATCTTCTCGTTTGAGCGCGTACTCTGGCACGTATGGATTACTCTTGCATGGCTCAAACTGGACCAGTCTGAATTTGATAAGCACGGCTAGAGCGAATGCCGCTTCTTTTCGAGTTAATTTTGTGGTGCTCACAATTTGCGACAATGTGCGCGTGGTGGCTGAGAATAGGCAATCTGCAACGGACTGGACCACTTTGCCAAAACATTGCTCCAGTATGGACGAGCATAAGTGCGCGTAGTCAGCAGACATAATTAATTATTATGTAAACAAATCAATGTTTAACCACTTCTCACGTAGTTCTTAGCGTATTAATAATAATAACAAATCAGCCGGTCACATCAACTGCAACTGGCCACACGATATGTCGATAAGAACTTGTTGGGGCAGATATCGCACACAAGTAATCGATAGTTGGGAGAAGAAAAGCATTGCGTAGCAAAATATTTATACTATTATTATTGCTACGGCCGGTAGGGTAATCTGAAAAACCGCCTGACATATCGCGCATGCAACGGAAAACTATTTTAAAGTCCATGGGTAAAGCAGAAGGCGGTCGTTATCAGCAATACGCACTTCCCTTCATTATATTATCTTACGGCTTTGATTTTTATATGGATCTGGATATAGCGCGATCGAGTTACTAAATAATCAACTCCCTAATTGCAGGTTAGAAATTGCATCAGATAAGACAACGAGAAAATTAATTATTTGTTTTCATATTGTATTTCAACAGTCACTCCTTCCCAACCTGCAAATCTATATTTGTGTGGGCATGTCCGACGAAGAGCCTGCATCAGAGAATGATCCAAGCAGGGCGCTCGATGAATTCCGTGTGACTTGGCAGCACGAACTGCAGGTGCAAAGCGAACCTTCGCATGCACCAGCAGTTGAGCATCAGCAGGAGCACAACCCACCACTTGGTGCACATGACAATATTGATGCACAAGCCACGGCCGAGAACTTATATCGCACTGCGGTTGAGTTGGAGCAACGTGGCAAAGTGTACGATGCACTGGCCTTCTATCGCAAAGCCACCCAGATTGTACCTGATATTGAGTTTAGGTTTTACGAAAAGCAAAATTTAAAAAGCGATGTCAACAAAAAATATCACCAATTGCCAAGTGATTTTAGCAAACAACTCGATCTGGGTGAAGAGAATGACAAGGAGGACGTCGAACCGATTGAGGAGAGCCTATACGAAAAGTTCCAACGGGATCTGTGCTGCGAGGAAATCTACAGCGGCAAGATTGTTTTAAACAGTCGTGATACTAGTGTTTTGAGTACCGGGAACAATCTGCACATTTCTGATCTACCGCCCGAGATTCTAATTAACATACTGCGCTGGGTGGTGTCGTCGCAGCTGGACATGCGCTCACTAGAGCAGTTCTCGGCCGTTTGCAAAGGTTTCTATGTTTATGGACGTGACGAAGATATCTGGCGTTTAGCCTGTGCAAAGTAAGTATAAAATATAAATTTAATGATTAACAATTGCTTATTTAGTTTTTGTTATACGTTTGCAGGGTTTGGGGTCACAATGTGGGCACATTGGGTGGAAAAGATGGCTATGACACATGGCGCGATATGTTTATACGGCGTGAACGTGTTCTTTTTAATGGATGTTACATTAGTAAAACTACTTATTTGCGCATGGGCGAAAACAGTTTTCAGGATCAGTTCTACCGTCCGTTGCAGCTAGTTGAATATTATCGCTATATACGATTCTTGCCCGACGGCAAGGTGCTAATGACGACCAGTGCAGATGAACCGGCGCAAGGAGTACCCAAGCTAAAGCAACTCAACAATACGCGCCCTGATGTGTTGCGCGGTCGCTATCGGCTGTTTGGAAGCACTGTAACACTAATGCTGCAAAAGTCGCAGGCAAGCAGGCCAACGGCACAGCGTCATCGACGAGGTAGCATTATGCCCGGCGACGAGGATTGCAACTTTACACAATATGTTATAGAGCTGCGTATTGTGAACTCGCACAAGCGACGCTTTGCTCAACTTATTTGGTCTAACTACTCGTTGGTGCAGAAGCGCAACAAGGTAGAGACAATCTCGGAGTTCGATTTGACTGCTGCAAAGTATCCACAGCTGTGGTTTTCGGCAGTCAAAAGTTATCATCTGGATGCCGATGCTCCATTGTCTTAGGAAGCCCCATTTAGTTTTGCCTTATTTGTGTTAATTAAACAAAATGCATAGCGTATTTCTAATTAAAAAGTTTTAAGTGTGAATGGAAATAACGAGTCTTAAGCAACTATGCACTATTCGGCATTTGCTGTCTAAAAGCGTACAACGTTCTTAACAACTATAGCATAAAATCATCCTAGGACAAGTGGAGAAAGCTTAGCTTTTCATTCTCTAAGTTACATATTTGCAATTTACGATCAAAATATTTGTTTTCGTTTTTGGACTACGTTGCATATGGCCGCAATGAATCCTTATTTGAAGCTACTTTTATAGACCGTAGGTAATCTATGTTTCGGATTGCACAATAATGTGCTCGTAACGCATCTGATCCGGAGTATCCCAGCAACTCTTCAGGCAAGTTAAAACTAACACGTTGCCATACTCAATTGGCGCATTGCAGGAATTCTGTTGAAATCGGAGCTTTGGGATAAGCGTTGGCAACAGCTGCACCTCACAAATAGTTTCACCCTTGCAGTTCTGGCACTTTGGCAGCGGCTCGTTGAGTGGCGCCACCAAAAGAGGATGAGCATCTCGCGAGTACCTAATACAAGGTATATTATAATTTGTGTAATATTGAACACCATTTCATTTGATACGCACCTCAATATTTGACCTGGATTTTGCTGTAAAGTTGTTATAAAATTGTGAAATACTAAATCGCCATGTGCGGGCAGCGCTTTCTCATAAGTCTCCTGCTCATCAGCTGCATCCCCGCCAGCAGCCGCTGCTGATGCAACAGGCGAGCGTGATGGGTTCTCATCCTGTAGCTTGTACTCTTGGTATAAGTCGCGTATGTGGTCCATTGATAGCAAACCACCATAATTATCATAATCATCTTGCTTTGTATTAGTTTCAACATCTACTGCAATATAAATTGACTTGAGGGTCAGATCTTTCATATGGGACAGCGTAGGCGGCAACGAGGTATGCTTAAGCAGCGCAATAAGATCACGTTCCGGTTTCTTTGGTGTGTCAACCAGAACAACATCCGTCTCGGATCCCTCGATTTCGGCACAAATAGTTGCTGTGGCGCCTGCTCCAGCACCTTCTGAACTGGCTGTTGGGACGACTGCAGCTGCACAATTAGCATTCGGATCTTCACCAGCCTTCTCAGGTGAGTTTATGTCGATTTGACCCAAGCCACAGACCAATTCATTCTCAACTGATGTGCTCTCGTCGTCATCATCATCATCACCAGCCAGTTGGCCCAGCTCGTGTGCTGCTTTACCCAATCCTTTAAAATCATCCTCAGGCTGTTCATATTGCAAAGCATTTGGCCTCACATTACCATTGCGCTCGTTTTGCTCATCATCAGCAGTCTGATCCATGGCCTCGTCGACAATCTCCGGTTCACCCCAACCCCAGTCATCGGCTCCACTGCACCAGTTTACCTTTGGCAAGGCACTCGATTTGTTCTTCTTCTTGTTCTGCTTGTGAGCCAATTTAGGTGACTGCTCACTGATGACATCAAACTGATTGTCCAGATGCTGCGTGCGTACACACACCCAACTTTTTTGGTTCTGCGAGCACGCCGGGCTCACGCACCCAAACACAAACAGATTACGATGAAACTGCGATCGATCCAAGGGAGCGTACATCTGCACGATCAAAGGACGTACCATGCCGCAGAGGGGACATACGGGGACAGTAACTTCATGTCTCGGCCAATTCTATTGGTAAAAAATCAATTTTAATTATCTAGTTTTGCAGTGAGTCCCTGAGTATAAATATAAACATTTGTATGTGTGCGTATGTGTTTACACATACGCATGCACGTCTGAGTACAACCTAAAATGCAAACAGCGATGAGCGAAATTTACAAACCAGTGACAAGGACTGAACCAATTATACATAACGCATAGCTTTTTTTTATTTTTATACGTAAGTAAGTAGGTTATTATGTATTTATTGTCACTGATATTTGCAAATTTCTGTCACATGAAGTAAAAAAAAAACGCTATTTTTCTTTTCAACTTACTGGAGTGCCACCTATTTTATTTGTGTTGCTATTCAGGTAGGCAGCCTGCTTTGGTGAGATTTCTTCATCTTCGTAGCCTAAGTAAACCGTTGACTTATTCTTTGCCATTTTTTCATGTTTTCAATCGCGTTTAGTTGGACACTGACAACGTTTCTTAGCGTTGGAACCATAAAATGTTTTCACACGCTATTGAGCGCTTTTCGATACAGCAATAGGCGCAGGTCATCGATATCTTCAAGAACGCTGACATCGATAAATAAAACGGCAAAGCAAAAATTAAACTCTGCCGTAATAAATGCTATACAAATAAAGTAATACAAATATGCATACTTCAGTAATTTACAAAATTAAAATATCTTAAAGCATCCCAATAAATTGTGTAATCGCATTTTTATGTTCAAGCAACAGTTGTTTTGACATGGCAATTGTCAAACTGAAGCTTTCGTGAAAACTTATACACACAAATAAGATGTGTGGGAAAGCTTTCGTATCCTTTCAGGTAAATTTGCCCCCGTGTTCGATATTCCTGTAAAAACAGTACAAATGCTCGGATAGTCAGTGCACAAATATTTTAAAATAACTTATTGTCTGCGCCGCACGGACCTATAAATCGGTACAAAATTCCTACAAAAAGGCTATAATTTTATTAAGAGATTGCAAAAGGCATTAAACTAGATCTTATTGAATATTTTTAAATCGTAAACTTTAAATAAAATAATAAAGTGTTTGAAATGATAATGAAATAATAAATTGTGCTTAAGAAATGTTTCTTTAGTTGCAGTCACAAAGCATAGTTCAAGCTCTCGCTTAACCAAATAGTCATTGTCCTGTGAAAAATCGATTAAATTTGTACCGTGGTACACTCTCCTTGCTGTCATATCACGAGCTTTTGTGCTCAAGTTCAATAGAAATCGAAAGCAATATCATTAATAACACAATTCTTTAATCTAGGCATAAGGTAACTAAAATAAATGTAAGCGAACGTTGGATATACGAAGAGACGCATGAATCAACATGATTGTTACATCTGGTGTGGATAGCACTGCTTCATTAGGTACGTAGTACAATGTCAATTTCATTTTGTTATTAACGCGGTGACAGACGCACGAAGTGGTATGGTGGGGTAGGTTTGATATGCGCACGACGCATTCAATTGAATGTCTGTTGATATTATGAAAATAAATTGTCAATTTGACTATTATTATTGCAGGTACTGTTGAGGTTACAACTCTTTTGGGTGCTTTTTTTGGTGTATTAGTGCTGCTACTCCTGCTTTTCCTATATATAAGCCGCAGATGCTGTTTTCATCATCGCCATGGCATCAACTGTTGTGACGAACGGCACTTGGCGGCCAAATGTGTGCAGAAGATTAGTAAGTATTAAAGTAATGCACGAAATATATACATCCTTTTTAATGCAGTGTGTCATTCAGCGCGAAAACGTCGATATGAAAACACCAGCTCCGACTCCGAGGAGGATATGCTACGGCGTTTACGTTGGCATCAGCAGAACAACAATCTGCTGGCACCCAATGGCAAGTTAGTTGGATATGGCATGGGTAACGAGCAAATGAACCCATTGACAGGCCACAATTTCAATTATCATCAGGCCGACCTGCAAAGGGTCACAGTGACACGTGACCCTTTGGCAATTGCTGAAAGAGGCAAGGTCGGCATACCCTCATCCCACAGCGAGTGCAGCTCCAACGATTCAATTGAAGCGTCTGTTGACAGTCACACGGCCATTTTGACAGGCGAAAGCAGAGGTACGACCTTAAGTGATTGAAATTCGAATTGATTCAATACCGATTTTAACTGTTTTCGACTAACAGCTGTTCCTGTGTCATCGCTGAGGAGCTCCTATGCCAAGCCACTTAAGTATCTGCATAAGGTTGATGTGTTGCCACAAAGGCCCGACAAGGATAGTGTGGTGGTGCCTATTACTAGCATACAGCAACAACAGCAAAATAATAACAACAGTATAAGCACTACAAATAATAACTGTAATCATACGAACAACAACACAAACAACAATCCCAACAACAACGATGAAGTTAGTACACTTACAGTATTTAATTGACCTATTAGTTTTTAATATATTTAAATGGAAAAACTTTTTTTTACTATTTATTTATGTAGGAACCCCTTTTTGATACCAGTGACTTGCGATCCATTAAGTCGGATGATATTATTGTCACCGATTCAAAGCTCACAGCACCGCGGGGACCCATTGAACTGGAGATGTCCCTGCTGTATGATGCGCCCATGCGTAAAATGACGGTGCATGTAATGCAGGCAAGATATTTGCCTCCACTAGGCAATGGACAGCAGACACATACACAGGTAAATCTTAGATTAATTTAACTTATTTTTAGCGTCCAACTTATAGCCATTTGGTTTTCTAGGTACGCATGCTGATGCTGCCAAACAAAAAGCAGAAACACAAGACCAAAATACGGAGTGGTGAAAATCCTCAGTATATGGAAAGTTTTCTGCTACATCGTGTCAATCCCGAGGATGTCAACAACATGGGCCTGCGTGTGCGTCTTTATGGTTGCGAGCGTCTGCGTAAGGAGCGCCTTATTGGTGAGGCTTATGTGAGTTTTGCAACTGTCGATTTGGAGCTAGAGACTAATCTGTGGTTGCCACTGGAGCCACGCAACACAACCTCGCTTTTGGGATCAACGAGCGACTTGCTAAGCTTGGCCAGATCAGACAGTGCCGGCTCCACATCCTCCATGCAGCATGGAGGTGTTTCTGAGCTGCTATTGGGTCTAAGCTACAATGGTGTGACGGGTCGCCTAAGTGTGGAAATTATTAAGGGCAGCCAATTTCGCAGCCTGACACTGAATAAGGCGCCGGACACGTATGTTAAGCTATGCATGGTCAGCAGCATTGGTCAGGAGATCTCTCGCGCAAAAACGTCCATACGAAGGGGGCCCAACCCGCTATTTAAGGAGACCTTTGCGTTTCAAGTGGCGCTTTTTCAGCTCAACGATGTGACGCTTATGATCTCAGTGTATGCCAAGAGGCACATGAAGAAGAACGAGATGGTCGGTTGGTTTAGCTTGGGTCTAAACTCATCCGGACCGGAGGAATGTGCGCATTGGGCAGATGTATGCGAAATGCCCAAAGGTGAGATTTTGGCACGATGGCATGTTTTGGTGGATTCCTGATTCGAGCAGTTGGGCCAGTCCTCAGGGCGCAGCAGTAAAACGTTCAAAAAACTTGGCTTTGCTGCGTTCAAGGATCGGTCCAAGGATAAATCTCGCAAGGAGTCAGATGAGGTACAATTCCCTGCAGACAATGCGGTTGCAGTCGATATTGAGCCAGGATTGGAGCTTGATTTTGTCTAAAACGCGACCGAAAGGTCACAATAAACTTGAAAATTGGCTTTTTTAAAGGAGCACACCAAATTTTTAGTACATTGATCGTACATTGTGTTCCTGAAATTTTGGAAAATCTGGGCAACTTTTAATATCCAGACATGAACCCCACAAAGGGTTCCTAACGCAGAAAATTAAATAAAATTTGTAAAATGAAAACAAATCAAATTTGACACACAATTGCTATAGAATGTGGAAAAAAAACAAAAATAATTAACTAGAATATTAAAATTTTGTACGCAGCTGAATATGCATAACTTATTACTAAAGGAAAAATTTTAACTTTATAATTGTTTGTGATAACGAAACGATATGAAAAAAGATGAAAAAATAATGGAGCGACATTTAAGCATCTAAGTACATGTCAAAATTTTTGTAACTAATATTTCTCTGCATCTCAACACATATTTAACCGCAAAGGTTTATAACGGTCGCAACTGACTAGCACTTTTTTATTATAATATAAATACGAATTCCGAAAACAAAAAAATTATATACATACATAAATAGCATTGTTAATAATGTATGCTAGAACATTTGGAAGTGTGATCTTAAGATTTTGAATCTTAGCTTAAATAATATGTCTTAGAGCTGTCGTGTATCACATTTGAAAATGTTCTAGTAAAACGTTCTGCAAATTAAATAGCAACAACAGCAACAATTGTAGACAACGCATACCATATACAAAAAAGCAAAAAAATAAAAATTCTTGAAATTTTTAACAAGAATACCATGAGCATTGTTCCAGTTTTTATATGGATGTTATAAGATACCAGTACCTTAGGATTCAAATTAAATATACGCACAAAAATCTATTGTACAACTAAGTGAAAGTTGGGAAGCAGGTCAAGTTGATAATGAAATTGGATAGCCAGCACCATTTAATCGTATTTAATAAAAGGTTGCTTGGAAAATATTTAAAGAATAAAACAACATTAAATGTTGATGTTAGCAAAAAAGATATTGGAACGTATGATAGCTAAGGAGTTTTAAAGGGCATATCGAAATGCTCGGATGAGAATCGTTAACAATACCTACTAAAAGGGGCAAGAGCATTAACCTTCAGTACATGGAATGAACTATGTCATTGTAAGATGAAAATGGAAAGCTTTAATAAATGTCGGTACTTGATTGATTTTAAATTGTCAAAGTTTTTATTAATAAAAAGAAAAAAAAACAAGTATTAAACTATGTACAACAATTGCTCATATGCAAAAAATCGTAATAATAGTTAAAATATTTTATTATGCATATTTGTATCTTTTTAAAATCTCTATGTTTTCGATGTCCAATATTTTATAATCACAATTCAATGAATATGTGTTCGTTGTTACTAAACTTTGCGATACAAAATCAAGTTAATCTAAAATTTAATTTTGAAAGAAAACGTTTGGAGGGCTGAAGACAGTTGAGGAACGTGGAAGAAACAAATTGTCGAACGGAAAAACACTTAAAAAACTTTTTCAAGTCATTTTTGTAAAAAATATTTATTATATAAGCTTCTATGTGTGCATTCAACTTTAACCAATTATACAGTATACAACAATGAAGAGACGAATGCAGATAAATTTTTCAGTTTATTTGTAAAGTACTTCAGCCTTTTTGTAGACACTCCCTCCATATAAAATGAATGAAGTGATTGGATTTTCCTGGAATAGATTACATATTTCTATTTTCAATTTAAAGCAGTTTAATTGTCATTGTTGATTATTAAAATAATAATTTTAATATTACATAATTGTGACTTACTGAAAATAAAATGATAACATTAACAACAACTATATGGAGCTTATGGTTCCATAATATCCCTAACTATTTCTATATTCTACTTTTACAACTACTTTCTCCGTTTTCTTCGTGTCTTTTTCGAGCTCCCAGAATAATTATCCTCATCGTCGCTATCTGTTAAATATTCCTGAGACTCTTTCGCAGCCGATAAGACTGGTGGCAGTGTTTGCTGCTGAGCATCCCACTCCTTCCGGAGTTCACTGAGCATACCAGGCGTAAGCAGACCCTGGGCAAGCAGTCTTTCCGTAAGGCGCCCACGAGATGCACTAGGCAGTCGAGGCTCCTTGATATGCGTCGCTCGGCGCACTTGATAAGAAAGCACTTCGTTATCCTGTCCAGCCTCTGTGTTCTTTAGTAGCCGTGTTATTTGAAAAACACCCTGCTGTATGATTTCATCAAGTTCTTTTTGAGCCTCGCGCACGCTGGCTGCCTCGGGAAACAGATCCATAAAGCGATAGCTGCATAAAGCAAATACAATGGTAAACGAAAATAACAAATTATTGAACCACTTACCTTAGCCACAAATACAAGTCCATGACATCGAAGACGCTTTCCAAATGCACCAGATCCAGTATCGTCTTCGGCAGCTTAGGCGGCCAGCCGCAGTTCCTTTTGATGAAATCAAATGTAATGGGCTCATTACGGCTATATTGTCTCGCTATCTTAAGAAACATGGAACACACAAAGGGCATCTTGCGATTGATGGGCGCACAGCAAAATACATAGCGTGCGCGCAGTGGTAGAGGAACATGCTGTATCATCTCGGCCAGGAACTTAAAGTCCTCAATGTTGCACATAAAGTATAAAGAGTCATCCACAGTGCAGAGATTTACAAAAATATCCATCAGATTGCTCAATGATGAGTTTGGCAGATGGTAAGCGTACAGTTCAATTTGATCAGCAGTTGGATGCAGTCCTGCTTGCTTCAAAGGGTCTGGCGTTTGCTCCAGTATGCGTTGCAGGATTTTTAAATCTTCAGATTTATAGGCGGTCACAAAGCCCTGCTCCCATTGAGTGCGATATCGACCAGCACGTCCTGCTATTTGCAATGCCGAAGATACTGAAATTGTATCAATTTCACGTTCACCGCGTTCGTTCATTGTAGGCTTAACCAAAGAGTAAAAAATTATGCGCCGAATGCTCCTGTAATAATGTTCTTTTGTACAAACACAAAACT
The DNA here is from genome assembly GCA_035044605.1 of Scaptomyza cyrtandrae. Lineage (NCBI taxonomy): Eukaryota > Metazoa > Arthropoda > Insecta > Diptera > Drosophilidae > Scaptomyza > Scaptomyza cyrtandrae. The sequence continues at coordinate 7,749,678 of JAWNNS010000640.1, forward strand.
AACAATGAAGCGAGGCACACTTACAAATTTAGGCCCATGCCAATGGCATCTGTGGCAACCATTACTTTGCAGCTGTTCTCGGGGTCATTAAACTTTGCAGCTTGCGCTAGTTTTGTGCCAGGTGGAAGACCGCCATAAATAACAGCAACTTCTTTACCGCTACCAATAATAAATGCATATTATTTTTAAGAAATTTATGGATATTTTATAAGCTGCTCTTACCGTGCTTCAATTTCTCGTGAAACCGTGTATATATCATGTTTGCTAAAGCAAACTATGCAATCCCCAGGCATGACATTGTCCAATGATCCTAATGCTGAACTCTCAACTGTTAGTTCTGTAAGGCGATCGTAGTGACGCACCTCGACCGTTTCCCCAGTGGTCTCGCATATTTTTTCTAGCAAATTCAATGCACCGGCTTCACCGCACACATGCACCTCATCGGCAATCAGTCCGAGGAATGCACGTGTCCAAGCCCAGCCCCGTTGAGGATCTCGTATCTGTTGTATCTCATCGATGACACCCACCTCATCTGCAAAGTAAGGTACAGGTGAGTGGATAAAAATTTTAGTGACAAATCTGTAACTTACAAGGTGTATTAACGGAGGTCATTTCCACCGTGCAAGCTACATGTTTCGCAGGTGTGTCCGCGCTGATGCCAAATTTGCGCTCCTCGCCAGTGACAAGATCACATGGTGTGCCACGCTCATTGGCCTTGTTATATACTTCGGTGGCGAGCAGTTTTAGTGGCCCGCAATAAACGCCAGACTTTGCACCAAGATACCTCTCCATGGCGTGATACGTCTTGCCAGAGTTCGTGGGTCCTGCATGGAAAACTATCTTGCGGGTAATGGCCCGGGCATTGGTATACCAATTGGCTGGCTGTCGCAAATCGGAAATCTTTTTTAAATCATCCATGCAGTCCAAATGCGGAAATACAGTCTTGGCATGACGCAAGAAATATGGAAAAATGTCGTTAATGTGTCCGGCGCCTTGCATTATGTCGCTAAAAATTATGTGAATGTCAACTGGAAGATTTTCAGCCTCAATACAGTATCGACGAAACGACCCAAACGCCTGTTGCTGTAAGTAAGCTGTTAAGGAAAAAGATTAGTTTGAAAAACTTGAATTTCATCCAATATTATTACTTACAATCCAACCCATTCTCACTACAAAGCGCTTTGATTTCCCGACGTTGAGCAAACTTATTGAGAATCTTAAGCAACTCGGACTTTTCCAGCTTGCCAACCAACTCGGAGCCCACATCTTCATCATCTACGTTGGCATGCACCTGAACCGGCTTAAATAGGGCCGAAACATTCGTTTCGTGTTTTCTACTTCGTGAAAACTCTACTGCTGCGCGGTGTAAGCAACGTTCATTAGAGAAGGAACTAACGCCGAGACGTAGGCGCACCGCGCATAGCAGACGCCTGCCAGTTGAAATTGCATAATGCACCGAGTTTTGCATCGAGCGAACACCGGCGAACTTTTAATTGAAGAAATTCAAATAATAAACGCCTCGGCGACCGACCGCTCCACGTTGTGAACAGAACAGCTGTGACATAATAGGGGCTGTACGCTGTTCCCTATTTGCGGTTCGTATTTTTTACTTACCCCAAAAACAATACTGTAAGGCTAAGTATTTTTAAAATTCATCTATTACCATGCAAAAATACCGCACAGCAAAAGTATTTTTTAAACGGGTTTTACGCAGAATTATTGTTTTTTTGGGAATCCACTAGTTAACTTTTACAAAAATTTCGCAAACTGCCAATTTATCGTCTCTATAATTGAATTTCTTTGCCAAATTAATATAGCTACTGATTCTAAAACACGCTAACACCTAGCAAATAAGAACACCTAAAGCTCACTGAACTATTTGTTATTGATTCTACTGTCAACATGTTTCAAATGGAAAGAGTTTTCTTCATAACATGGCAATACGTTACAGTGATTGTTTGTTCTCTTGAAGTTTTTTTATTTTTTTAATTTTGTATTTTTGATAAATTTTACCTTTTGGGTTTTGGCATCAAAAAATAAATTAAAATAATACTGAATCTTATGACTATCGAGTGTTAAAGAGACAAGACAGTCGTTACATACAAACATCGATATACTTAAATTTAATCGGGTGAGAAACGTGGTTTGTTGGAAGCAGCCGGAGAAGGTAGACGTTGCTCTGTAACTTGTGTAAATTTGTGAAAGAAAAATAAATTGTTAAAAAAAGAAAAACTATAAAAGAACAGTTTGAATACACAATTTATAAACGAAATACGATGGAAAATCAAAGCAACGAAGCTCCCGTTGCCGCTGCCGCCGCCGCGGAGGTATCATCGACAAGTAAGTTTTCAGGGTGAGGGTAAAAATTTTCTGTTTGTGAGCAAGTCATTCGCTTGTGTAGTATATATGTATGTATAAATGTGTCTGTATATTGAATTATTTGCCGGGAGTAATATAGTTAGAAATATTGTGCATTGCATTTTTCCATCAAACATTAAAATTGGATCAAGGGCAAAGGCACAGCGCTCTTGCTCTTTCTTTTGCACGGCCATTTTCCGTTTAGCAGTGACACAAAAAAATTGTCAAATTGCCGCCATATTTTTTCCTGATATATTCTAGCGGTAAATAAGAGTAGGCACACTGCCTGTCAATGCTCGATTAGAAACGGTAAAAAAGGAACAAAACGCAAAGAATATAAAACCCAAGTACAGCAGAAATAACAAAAATTATGTGAATTTAAATGCACACATACAAACGCACTCCTGTACATTTGGATGTATGTACGTGCATTTTTTATGTGAGCGTTTAAATTGTTAGTCTACAATTATTTTTCGTGTTTCTTCTATTAATTACGTCATCAGAGCGCGAAATTTATGCTCAGAACGCTACAAGTGCTGCAATTGCTTCCAAATAGAACATAGTGATTCATTTTGGCTGCTCTTGGCCCATATGAATTTTATTTTGTTTGTGCTGGTCTAATGTCGTAGTCATACTATGTATGTATGTAGTACCCTTACCTTTCCTGCAAGCAAAAACATAGCTATGCTTTAGCGTATATATACATATATATATTTACATTATATATATGCATGTATGCATATATATATGTATGTACATACATATTAATTGAAAAATTCGCGCGTCTTGATGCGCTCATCGCTGAGAAATGTGCTGTGTGTGTATGTATGTGTTAAATGTTGAGTGAGTGTGTGCGTGTTAGATGCCGCAGCGTTGCCAACTTATTGGTCATACGTCAGTATCGATATTTTTTAATGTTTTGTTTAAATAGGCTTACACTGCTCATGTTTGACATAAATCAAGATATAATTATTTACTAAATTATAACATGTACACCAAAATGTAAGCGTTAGATATACAAATGTGTGTATGTATGTAGTTCACTTGGACAGGTGGCAACTCCTAGGTATATTTTCTTTGTAGTTTTATCAGTGGTTATTAGTATGTTTTTGTTGCTGTTTAAGTTAAATTGTCAATTTCATCAACATTTGCAAATATATGTGTGTAAGTAAATAATATTTGTCTGGGCGTGAAAACCGGTTTATCAGCAGTGCATAGAAACACTTTGTCAAACATGAACCTAGCGTGATAACATGCTTGCGTTAATCATGGGTCAGCGATAAGACCACCGACTGCTGACAAAACAAAATGATTTTGTTGGCCGGTAATGCGAGATCTTACCTTGACTGTCTCTCGCTCTCTTCATGTAACAAGCGCCTACTGCCGTCACTCATTTTCAAACTCTTTGGCAGCAATATCCGCCGCAGCATTTGTTTGTGTTTATTTATAGTACCCCGGACGCCATCCATGAACAACGATATCAGCACGCTTTCGCGCACACATCTAATGTTATATACATAGAACCTACAGTGCTTGCTCGACAAATTGAAATATTTTTTTTAATCACTTCTGAATTAGTAATAATAATCTAAAAGTTTGACCTTATGACCTAAATAAAATCCAAAAAAAAATTAAATAAAGATATTAACCATTTTTCTTTTATTTAACAGCTCAACCCGCAGAGCCGACAAAGCGCTCACTGCGCGTTTCAACCTGGAAGAAGATGCAGGATGGCAAAGTTGGAATCGGCTTCAATGGCATATTCAACCGTATTCCTGCGTTCGTTGATGCCGATAAGGCTGCAGCATTGCTCATTGGAGAGGAAGAGTTCAAAAAAGCACGTAAGTTAAAAACTTTAAACAAACTGTTAATAACCAATGTATACAGATTGTTTAATTTTTTTTTAGAGCACATCAAAGTGAACATCGATCGCGCCTTGCACGATTTTAAAGAACAGTCAATGCTGGCCAATAAATGTGTGTATTTGCCCAGCACTCGGGAATCAAATGCACTCTGCCTAAAGGTTGATGTGCCAGAAGATGCCACTGATGATCAAAAGAAGGAGGCATTGCGTGTCCAAGACATACAGAAGTTCCGTACCGAAATCGGCTTGGATAGCAAGTTGAAGCTTGATTTGGTTGTTATTGGTTCGGTGGTGGTCTCACGCGATGGCTATCGCATTGGACGCGGCAATGGTTTTGCCGATTTGGACATTGGATTGCTCATTGAGCTGGGTGCGATTACGCCAGAGACGGCCATTGTAACGATTGTGCACGATGTGCAGGTTGTAGACACATTGCCCGTTAATTTGTTCCAAAAATATGATACACCAGTAGACATTATTGTAACACCCACCGAGGTGATACGTGTGGCTAAGCGTTTGCCACGTCCACAAGGTGTTTTCTGGGAACTTTTATCCGAGCGTCGCTTGAAGATCTTGCCTGTGCTGCAACAGCTTAAAGAGCAGCTGGAGAAGTCGGGTAAGCAGATAACCCTGAAGGAGGAGGATACCGATGTTGAGCAGCATCAAAATAGACGCCGTCGTGGACCGTTGCGTCGTCGCTTCCAACGAGGAAACCCAGGACGCACCACCTCACAGACTGACAACGAACAACAAGGCGGAGTAAGTTAAGAACAATTTTGTATAACTCGCAATGTTTCTTACAAACTCTTTCTTTTATTTTCAGGACAATGCGCAAAAGCGCGCCCCACGCCGCAAAGGTCGTTTCATCAATCGTCGCAGACGCACAAACAAGGTAAACAAAAATCACTAATCACTCACGAACTACCTTGCTTATGTATTTTATCTTATTTGCAGTCTGAGGGCGACCAGTCTGGTGTCGAGGTTGGTGTTAAGAGTGAAGATCGTAAATTTGATGAGGGCGGTGCTAGTGAACGTCGCCCAAAAAAGAAGAATCGCCCACCACGTGATTTCTGTGTAAAATTGACAAACTTGACACGCGACGTTCGCGTCAAGGATTTAAAGACAGAGCTCCGTAAGCGCGAATGTAACCCATTGTCGATTACATGGAAGGGTATGTGATCATATCAAAAACACACGCAACCGTGAACCATAATTTGTTTTGATTTTCTGGTATTTCAGGTCACTTTGGCAAGTGCTTCTTGCACTTTGGAAATCGCAATGGTAACCCAAGCACCCAGGACGATGTTGATAAGGTTCTCAAGTCGCTGAACGATCTCTCGCTGACCATTACCACAGGCGGCTTCGAGTCGGCACCAGCTGCTGCAGCTGGAGCCGAAGAGCCGCCAGTCGAGAGTGCACCAGGTCAAACAAAAACCATTAATGTTAATGTGGAGCTACTTAAGTTTGGCAAAAAGAATGCCGGTGGCAATGCTGGCGAAGGTGGTGATGCTGATGCTAGCCCATTAAATGGCGATGGCGGCAACGCTAATGCAGATGAGCGTGGCGCGTCACGCATAGAGTCGGTTGATACTACCACTGTATAGTATGACCAAGTCGGTAGCGCTACCACAAAACGGCCAAGGCGGATATCCGCCGCCAGTGCCACGTGTGGAGTTCAACGAAAAAGAGTAACATTTTGTTTACACACAACCGAAAAATAACACAAACCAGAAAAATCAAAATGAATTGAGCTCCAAAAACACAAATTAACAACACTCATGCAACAAACGAAACAAAACAAACTCATCCACACTTTCATATTATAATTTAACAGCTAGTAGTTTCTTCTCTCATTCACTCTTTCTAAACTCTTAGACACACAAAACAACAAGCGGCAGCAAAAATTCGATTCAATTTTAGACAGAATATGACGCTTTTTCTAAACAATTGCATTTGTTTTTTGCTTAAAAAGAAAACAAAACGACACAAAAAATTCAAAAATTCGTTAAACACTGAAAAATATATATTAATGAAATACTCGATCCACATTTGCAAAGTGGATCATCATTTCAAACTAGGTAATAATCCTTCTTCACTCACTTGTCATTCGTTTGTTTTCGACAAGTAAATACTAAATAAATATTTTACGATTTTCTAAACATTTTCTTTACAATTTGTAACACATGCCCTTATCCAAAAACTTAGTGTTTGCCACCCCAGAATACAGTTGAGCTGCTATAATTGGGAAAGTACGCACAGTGAGTGGTTTAAGGACTTGTGTACAAAGTGTTGATATTCGTAAATTTTAAATTAACCACGAAAAACCAAAAAAAAAAAAAAATAAATAAATAAATATGGTTTATAATATATATATATATATTAAAAACCATAAAAAAAAAAAACGTGGATAAAGCAATGGAATTAACAAATAATTAACATGTTGCATTTTTGCTGAATGAAATAATAATAGAAACGAACAATAAAACATGTCTTATTGCAATTTGGTTAGTGTTAACCAACAAAACACCAACAACCAATACCCATACAATTATTATACATATATTTTAACAACAACAACAACATGAAGATCAACAAGATGTGAAAACAAAAATATACACACAAAACCGTAATTATTTACTCTTTTATACAAAGAATTGCATTAAAAAAAAAAAAATCTTATGTGAAACATGAATGAAATATAACTTGAAATAAAAATTTAAACAAAAAAATCGAATTGGCAACGCTTCTTATTATTATTGTAATTAACAGTATGGACTGATTTGCAAGCTGCAATAAAGTTTTGATAATTTATATTAACGAAAATAATAAAGTTCTTCTCTTATTTAGTTTGGGGACATTGCCATTTATTTTGATTTTCAGCTAACATCTAAAAAATAGGTACATGTATAAAGAAATACATACATATGTATATATATATACATACAGTAGGTTATAAAATACTTATATGTTTATGTACAATACAAAGGTGTAATATGACGTGTTCTTTTTAAGTGTTTCTTATCATGTGTTAAAATCTATTATTTTTTATTTTAGGCCTGCTCAATAAAAGTTTGTAGTCATTACTCTTTTAGCAGGTTTCGGTATCATTATGTGTATTGACTGTAGGGTTTTTTTTTTTTAGCTAAGCGTGTGTGTGGGTCATGAAACCTGTGGATTGTTTGGACTTTGTCGCTAATTGTGCATTATGTTTGTTAATCTGTTAATATCAAATTTTTATGCTGACTTTGTGTTTTGCAGTTTATTCTCGAATTGTATTGGTTGCCTTGCAGCAAAATCTACGTGGCGTTGGCGTCGCTTGCATTACTTGCATCGTCTGGGCCGCTTGGGGAGATGGTGTGCGATCTATAAATTCAATATTATCACTATCTTTGGATTGACTTGGAGCATTTGTGCAACGATTGCAGGCATTTATAGCAGTTGCTTTTGTTGTTGTTGTTGTTCCGGCTGTTGTTGTTGTGACAAGCGATGTTGTTGGTTTCTCCTGTATGGGAGCTAGGCTGTTGACTATTGAGTTGGCCATGGCTAGTTCCAGTTCGCGCTGCCAGTCGGTCTCCTTTTGCTCCATGGCCTTGCGCTTGAGCTCCTTGAAACGATTGTAAACAATGAACTCCTTGACGAGCGCCGTTTCCGGATCGCTGTCCCGCTGTGCAGAACGTTGTTTAGCCAGACGTTTCTTTTTTTTGTGCAGCGGACGCGACTCGACAATCATCTCCTCCAGCTCCAAGCAGGGATCACAATTGAGATGATCCTCTGGCGGTTTGAATGTGGGCTTAATCTTCTTATCGAGTATCTGCTGAAAGTCCCGTGGACGCAACAGCGGCGTTTGATGCAGCTCATGTTGTGAACTAATCCGAGCTCCAGGATGCACACAGAGCAACTAAATGAATGATTTTAATTAAACGTTGCAATCAACTGATTGTCACACAAACACACACCTTTTGCAGAAGATCGATAAAATCGTGACCCCAATGATGCGGATAGTGCACGTTAGTGTTCAGCACATTCTTGATCTCGACCAGGGGTGTGTGGGAGTGCAGCACAAATGGCCGGTTATTGGACCTCATCTCGTAGGCCACAACTCCGAGGGACCACCAATCCACTGGATAGCTATAGCCCGCTGTTAATTTGATTTCGAAAGACCGAACAAAATTTAATCAATGCTTGGGATGAATGTACTCTTTATTGCTTACCGACTTCTTCTAGGGCGCACATGAAAACCTCTGGCGCCATATACGGTTTTGTTCCCGACATGCTGCAAGCGAGGGAGTCCTTCTGCAACCTCGTTGCAATATTAAAATCAGTCAAATGAGCGTGTCCTGAAATTAAGCGAACGTAATTTGTTTTCAATTACCAGTGAACCAATGAAACTGTGTGAATGAATGAAACTGATGTGTATAGTTTGGTATCATGATTTTTTTTCTTCATATGTTTCCGGGTCTGCATTTGCTTGGATTTTTACTCTACGAGTGATTGAAAATAATAATAAATAAAAAAATCATATATGTGTATATATATTTCGCGCAGTGTCAAGCTAATAATTTATAATAAAAAAAGAATAATGAAATAAAAATTATTCCACACTAGAAACAATTCGTAATTTAAGAAGCTTAAAACATAAAAGCATTAGTGCAAGCCATAATTTTGCACCGCATAAATTAAAATGTAAATTCGGCATGAAAATATACATAAGATACAAACGTATGTTTGTATTAAGTATTATATGTATGCAAATAAGTATGAGATATCTTAAGTAGCACCTGACAGGTTGGCAGCCGAATGCTTAGACGCCTGACGGGCACATATGAATAATTTAAGCCTAGATTTCCTTCAACATTCTCATTTGGGGAGAAACGAAACTTTTTGCTTGCCTGCGTGTAAACATGAAATCAATAAATTTGCTAGCATGTAGTCTGGGACACAATATAATCAATTATGGATGAGTTTGGGCAACTTTTGGACATGTGACTGTGAAATCGCGTGCCAAGGCGTGTCTTTGTCGATTATTACCGTCAGTGTGTGTTTGTGTGAGTGTGTTTGTTTAGCTTACCGGCATCATCCAATAAAATATTGTCGGGCTTGATGTCCCTGTGGATCACACGCTGTGTTTGAAGGTACTCCAGGGCACTGCCCAACTCACACACTAATAAGGCCACACTCTGCTCGTTAAATTCCACCTGTAAAGGTCGGTGTAAAAAATGTGTTTAAAGAGTCGTTAGATGTATACCAGCTTTAACATACTCGATTCTGTAGATGGTATCTTAAATCACCGCCCGTCAACAGGTCGCACACCATGAATAAATCTTCCTCATCTGTGTAGGTTAAAAAACAGAAAAAAGAAGAATATACGCATGTTACAAGTATATATACATGAATATATATTTATATATATAGTACACAAGTAAATGTTTAGACATCAAACGAAATGCACATAGTTAATTTGCATTTTGATTGCCAATCAGTAGCGGCGACGACTGCGCCCACTCTTGAGGTATGCGTATGTCCTTGAGGATACAGACGTACCTTGAAACGAGAACCATAAATTCACAAGAAACGGATGTTCCAATGAGGACAGAAGCTCCACCTCCTTGATCACACCACCCAATGCTCCGCGCGATTCACACACTGAACGGCTAACATATTTCATGGCATAAAGGATGCCGCTATCACGTTTTTGTACAATGCACACCTAAAACGGATACATTTATTTATATGTTTCTTTCTGTTAGTTGTTATTATGTTAACTTACCTTGCCAAAGCTGCCTTTGCCAATGGCGCGCAGGATTTGAAAATGATCAAAATTGACTGCACGAATTAACAAAGTTAAAGTGGTGTAGTAGAGGGCGAAAATGAATTAATTATATTTTATTAAACATACATTAAAATTATGTTTTATTTTTTTTTTATCTTCCGAAAACTATGATTGATCTCTAAAAATTGTATTTTCAGATATGTTTTCAAATGCTCACTGTAAATCAGACCATTTAATCTATATATAGACTCAGTATTTGAGCTCATTTTGGGCTCTTTGGTTGATTGAATGTGTAGCCTTCAATGGAAATATTTAATGCATTCAATTTATCTTAACACCAAGTCAGCTGAGTTTGTTGTGCAAGGCAAGCGTCTTCGGCGTTATCCTGATAATCCTTAAGAACCATAATCAATCTTAGACGATGCTGTTTCTGACGACATATAAAGAAGGGAGGCAGCGCATCAACCTGGAGCATCTGGAGTTTGGGAAACCTATGAGCCACCAGCACTTCAAATTTCTCTTTGTCCAAATAGTTAAGACGCAGGACCCTTAAATTGCGCCAGCTATTCTCCAGCAAAAACTCAAAGACCTCTATGCTAAGGGGCACCTGAAGCAAATTAAGCTCTATTCTGTTCAAGTGACGTCGCCAGTGGCTGCCCAAAAGAGAAAAGCAACGCTCATCGCATTGCAACATCGCTAGCTGATCGGGCAGACATAGATATTTTAATATCTGCAGCAAACACAGCTCATCCAGATGCTCCATGCTCCTCAAATCCCAAACTTCCAGACGCTGCCTTTGCTATTGCAAACACTTTTTTGTTTTTTGAATTTCAAATCCTGAACTACTACGTTAGTATTAATTTTTCGCCGCATGCTTTGCTTTATGCTAATGCTTTTTGTCGTTTTTGTTTGTGTCTGTATGCAAAACTCACCATCATCGTCCTGGTGCAGACTCGGGTCGGTTCTGCTCGACGAGTTGGCGCCCATTTTGTAGCTACATTAATGCGCCGCCTTCTTGGCGGTTTTATTAGCTATTACCAGCTGTGGCTCTTTGTTGCTGCTATTTTTTCGTATTAAAGTGTTTTCGTGGAAACCTCCTCCTCCTTCACCAGCTGCTGCTCGTGTCGCCTGTTTGTGTTGTTTTTGGCACTTCGATTGAATTCGATTGATTCGTTGTCGAGTCCTTCTTCGCTTTGTGCCTTGCAGTAACGTCTCAGCCGATTTGTTATTAGAGCTAAACTTACAGCATTTATTCGTTGTTAGCGTTGTTTCTATTGTTGTGACAATTCATACTTCGCAGTTTATACACCTGAAAGGGCATAAAAATAAGAATAAAAATAAAAATGGAAAAAATATTTTAAGGTATTCAAAACAAATTTTTTAATTTAAACTTGATCTTCGTCAATTTAAATTGGACAACTGAGTAAAATGTACAGACACATTGGCGCCTTTATTTAGATCTTTGGTAGTCATTTACGTTTCCGTAGATCTCGACTCGAAACTTCAAATAGTTGGTTCATTATAATATTATTCACACAACTGTTTATTGTTTTGAAATTACTTTCGCACATGTTTTGATTTTCCACAACATAACTGTTTTCATGTGCCTCCATCATTAATTTGATCAGAAATATCGATGTATCGGTTAATATCAAGCCGTTGATTTCAACCAGTCTTGGTTAAGGCATTATTAATGCTAGCAGCCAACTGGAATTTTTAAATGATTTTAATCGACGAAGCAGTTGGAATTGTTCAGTTCAGTAAAAAGAACTTACATCAATCCTAGTAGCAATGACTTAACAGAAACTGGGAGCTCTCAGTCAAAAATTGTTTCTCGTACAATAAACAACACATTAACTAATAAAAACCAAGCGAATTCTAATATATTTAAAATTTGTGATAATATTGTAGGGTTAGTACGAATGATGGTCAACTGCAGTAAAATCATTGATATAACTGCCAAAAATGGGGAAAACTTGGCTGTGATCTCGTTGCGCCAGAATGAGCTCATTGGAAATTTGCGCATCCTGGTTGCAGTCCGTTTTGAGAGTTCCATCGATTCGGTTTTGCTTGTGTTTGCTGGACATGTGCTGATTGATGTGGGCACAATTGCTAGTAAAGGCATCACCTCTGGTGTCACTGTGTATGTGGTCTTTCGTCAGCCATTAAAGATACCAACACCGCTGGACAACGCAGTGGACGTGCCTGATGCGACTGTACCGAAGAAGGTCACAAATAAAAAAAATGCCATTTTTGGACTGCTCAAGCCGATGCTCGAAGATCCTGCTGCCATGCGCCATTACCTTGAGTCGAATCCTTTCAGTAAGGCCTGGTTGGATGATAATCCCGGTATGCGTTATTTCATTAAAAGCGACAGCAATCTTCGCGATTTATTCTCCACTATGATGAGTCCGGCCAAGCGTCAGGAGATGCGTCGTCTGCACGATGTGCACGTCATGCGTATGGAATATGAGCCCGGCTATTCCAGTATTCTGAGCCGGGTTGGAACTTGTGTGCGCGAAACGTATGAGACAAATGTGGCAAAGAAATATCTGAATGTCGGTCGCTCTGATTGTCGTTCGAATAATCCGCAGCGCGGATGCGAGAATAAGTTGGCACTTCCGAACCCTTGGCGTTCCAAGATGGAACAGTGGAAACTGCAGTTAATCTTAAGCGGGATGACAGCGACTTGTCGCCGCATTATGCTTACAACAATTCACTCCGGTGACAAGAATAGCATGGAGCATGCACAAGATCTCTTCAAATTGACGTTTAAGTTGCGCCGTCACCTTAATATGCATATGATTGAAGCAGGGCAACACAATCTAATTCCACGCAATTCAGCACCACCAGCTGATGGCCTAAGTCTTATCGATTTTATGTCCAATAACAAAAAGCGCTGGGAGGAGCAATTCCGTTCTCAACTGGACCAACTGCGTGGACTGGGCCACGTGGATTGTCACCGCAATATTTGCGCTTTGCTGATGTCCTCGGGTGATGTACAGACAGCCGTCGAGCAGTTAAAGAAGTGGAATCGCTAAAAAAATACAAACAAACAACTTATGTGAATCTAGCCCCTAAAACCTATACACTACACAACCATGCGACACAAGTTAGTTGCTTTTGCATTTGGTTCTTGCCTTTTTTTTTTCCCTTTTTGGTGCACTTGCTAACGATTCTCAAGCTGTATGTGGCGATTGCTCTCAAAATGCTAAATAATTTTTAAACACATTCTTCATACATTTTGTCGCATGTACCCAACAAGAAATTTATAATAAAGGAGAGCTAATAAAGTTGTGTAAAAATGTTTGAGAGAGTGTCTCCTTTCAGTATAACTAACAAAAGAACAGAGGAACAGAGGCGTGGTCACAACCAAGGTGATGTCATCGACCCACATCGTTCGTCGCAACGGAAACGGAAACTGGACACCTCCCTAAAGTGATTGATCTTTTAAATTGACTGCAGAATGGAAGGAAATCCAATTTGATGTCGTTTGATGTATTAATGTAACTGAAAAAGGAAAAAGTAGACAAAAGAACTTTAAAGTGCACAAACCTAAGAAAATTTCTTGTCTAAGTTCCTTCAACTCTATTTTTAACTTAAAACTTAGTGTATTTGCAAGTTGGTTCAATTGCGTCATGCGTTAAAATGCTTTCATTTTTTTTCATCAGCGGGCGTAAATCCTGATGCGTCGTCCATTTACCGTCACAATTTTCTATATGATTGATGAAAACAATTTTGTCAGGCAATGGGGTAATGCTTTATAACGCTGCCTGTGCGTGGCCATCCTTTCAGTTGGTTGTCAATGCTATCTTCTTTTTCGATTCGATAAATGGTGCTGAGAGTCCTGACAGTTTCCATCAACAGTGCATGCCGCAAGCTTCCGACAGCCAATTTTTTTTACATTATATTTATTTATTCCGACAAACATATCAAATTTTGTGGCCTTGTCGTACCTTGACAAGCTGCACATCTTGCACACGCTTACATTATAAATAAAATATATTGATATATATATTATTATATAATGTTATATATATCATTAAATATGGTTGTTAATCACATATTGTCATCATTGCAATATTTGTTTATCTTCGCTTTTTACTGGTAATATTATCTGCATTGCAGACAAAAAATAAAAACTGAGAGCAAAATTGAGAGAAAATAACTTTCTTAAGGGCTTGGCATACTACTTTTGCGAATAGAAAATTTCAATCACGAAAAGTGCATGGAAAAACTTCATCCAAGCTCAGGAAATCTCAACTGTGTCATGAACATACCTTGTCCTTGGAATATACAAAAACTTTGTGTTCCAAGTAAGTAGTTAAAGTTCGCAATTTGATTTTTCAAAAGCAACAACAATAACAAAAAAACAAACAAACAAAGTATCATAAAGGTACATTGTCCAAACTAACGCTTAGCTATTAAGTATTTAAGCTATAATTCCATTTAAATGCACAGCTAGTAACAAGGAAGAACAGCAACAAAAAAAAAATAATAACGAGCATCTCAGGGGAGGCAACATCTCTCTGTTGAGGTGACAAAATGGCGCGGAAACGTGTGGGAAGCTGCCGAGTTTTAGTTGTTTGACTACACACACACACAGACACACACCCAGTCACACCCATGCAAACAAACAATGTTTTTTTGTGATGCTGCTCTTAGTTTTTTTTTTTTTTTTTTGCTGCCTGGAATACCGCTCATTTTGTGCGTTTAAATATTTAATGAAAATTACAAAGTAACACCAACAAACGGCCAAAAGAACCAAGCAATTACAACAACAGCAACTCTGAGCAGCATTTACTTAATGTGATTCCTTAATAAAGGCAAAGGGGAGTCTGGCCCGCAGCTAGCAGGGCTACGTGTCACCTTGAAATGTTAACTGGCGCTTGCTGTCTCACTTTCTATCTGAGCACATTTAATTTGCTGCATTATATTAAGCGTGAATTTGCTTTGGTTTTTGCTGTTCGGTTGGACTGCTTTTATTTAAATAAGACAAATATTTTATTGTGTTACTCGAGTTGCAGTTACCGCAACAATTTTACTTTGACAACAAAATTCACCTGGGACGTTTGCAGCTTGCTTGAGGGCGTACGGCAACTAAAAGTTAACTCAACTCCTTACGAAGCAAAATGGAAGTTAACCAAGTCACAAGATGTCAGTGTAATGTAAAAGTCTTTCGCTTCATTTGCATTTGCAAGGATGCAAAGTTGACCAACCCAAGGGAAAAAATGTCTTATCAAATTGTGTGGTTAACATTCATGTTATCAAAGTTCTATTTGATTGTATATGAAAGTTTTCTACATCTTAATCTCTTGGCGACTTATTTAGGCTCGTGTTGTTGAGCTGCTTGCCTAGATAAACAAGAAATTCACCTGGTTTCTATACATGTTTTATAAGATACTTTTGTTTATATATGAGTAAGTGGTATGTATTTATGGGCTTATACTGTGTGGGTGGGTACACGTAAATCCTTTTGTCCGTGTGCTTGCTTGAGCATGTTTTACGTGGGTGTAAACCCGTAAGTAATCCCTCTAAGACGCATAAAGCGAATTTGTGCATGCAGGCAGTAAAAAACATTAAACTGATTTTTGGCGAATTCTAAACTCATTACACACACTCTTTACTCGGGAATCAAGCCAAGTGAACAAACACAGAAAAATAGAGAAAAGCTTAAGGACTTCGCTTGAGTTTTGTGTTTTGGTTGGTTGCTCGATCCCTTGGCGTCATCCTTCATCTCTTTACATGTTGGCCTTGTCTGCTAAGTTGGTGCTATGCGCTTTTATCTTTTCTTCGTTGAGTATATGGGCTTTGAGGAAAACATTTCATTTTGGTTTCGTTTTACCGACAGCCTTAAATCCAAACGTATTTGTGTTTTTGCTTTTGATTGAATTGTGAGCGAGCCTTTATCTTTACTGGATTAAAGCCAAGTTTCAAGAGATTTACTTTAAGCTTTGCCTCACACACAATCCATTCAACGTCACGTCATTTTTCATGCCACAGTGCCTGCCCAAAATCAACGGACAGTCCCTTGATTGCTAAACACGAATATCTTTAGCCCAATTTGTTTGCCTTTTTCTGCCGTCGTTGCTGCTGTTGTTGTCCTATTAATTTTACATAATTAATAATTGTGTGTGTACGCTTTGGATACGCCAAATATATTGGATTAATGAAAAACGCTTCGGGTAATTATATCGTGTACTTATTAAAAATTCAAAAAAAAAAAAACAAAGAAGTTTAAGGAAACTTTGACAATGCTCTGGTATTATAATTTAAAATAACTATTGGGAGGTTGGGAAACGTAATATTCGAATTTAATATCAAGAAATATGGCAAAAATAGTCCGATTTTGCTAGAGGGTATCTTTAAGTCTTATTATTTTGTCTAAAACAATTTTACGTGCTTTTGTTTTAGGTAAGCAATTAGTTAATGGACACAAACATGGATTATGCATATAAAAATAATCTTAATGCATATTCATACAAAGCTTGCTCAAGATTTAGTAACACCAAATTTGTGAGTGAAATCGTAGTAAATACATTTATGCTAACCGAATACGATTGATAACATTGAATTCAAAACTGGTGCTATATGAAAACGGAGTGCTTCACTTAATAAAGACAAAGTAGGCATATAAAATGTAAATTATCTATTGATAAGAACCGCAACAACAAACCAAAAGATTCGTATGTTCGGAAGATATGTAGTTCGGGTCCCAACAAAATAAATGACAGCACATCAATCAAAATGACGGCGTTATTCTTACCATTTGCTGTTGGTTAGCATATCTTCCTTCATCTCATTCTTTACGTTCTCCGTTTTGGCCTGCGTCATTGGTTGGTTGAAAACTAAACGGACGCCTTAATGACAGCTTCAAAATGTTTGCCATATTTACTTAAAGCTACCAAGAAAAAATCTGTTTCTCTTGCCGGAAAAACTAATTAAACAGCTTTTGGCGCAAGTTGCTAGCTGTCAGTTGAAGTTACAACCAACAATGCGTGCCCGAACCCTTTATAATGGCATAATGTGGTCGTCTCTCAGGATCAAAACAAAAGAAAAAAAAAAAACACCAACAACAACAAACCGCTATCGAAAATTTGCATTTTGACCTAAAGAGGGTTGCGGCAAAGGCCCCCGCCTGAAGCGATGACATTTTCATTCTGGAAAATAAATGAAAATGTCAGGAATAAAATTGCTCAAGAAACAAACCAAAAATTTGCTTAAGCATTTTATTTAGTCCGTTAAATAAAATATTGAAAGTTCATAAAGTGTATAAAAAAATACGGAATTTTTAATATTGTCTGTCATTTCATTAGTTCACCATTCACGCTAATACCGTTACTTATTTATGCAGTACAGTACTCACTCATTCCTATAGTTAAGTACATCGCCTTAAGCCTGAATATTCACGTACTTTATGGCGCATTTAGGACCATCTTTGACAGCACCAAAGAAAATCCACAATGCGCTCGTAAACGGCATCATTTTATGACTGTTTTTCTTTCTTTTTTTTTGCGTTTTGTTTACGGTTCAGCATCAAATAGCGATTTTTATGTGATTTCTGCCATTTCTGTGTTATTTCTGCCATTTCTGCTGACAAGTGCGAATTATTGTTAAAAAAAAATACAGAATTTTGATTGCATGAGCTTTTAGCTTAAGGATTTACTTTAATCAACGAAGCCATAAATACCTCAGCCCAATATTCTCCTTTCCTGGAATAAAAAATATATATAAATGCGCTTGTGCATAAATATTTTATGAATTCATGTAAGAGTGTGTAAATTCTGTATAAATTGTGGAGTTTTTCCTGTGAATGTGCACTGAAGCTAAATTAATTTAGTGCAATTGTATTTAATTATGAAAAGCTGGTTCTGAAAACAAAACTTTTTAATGATATTTTTATACCCTGAACCAATAAAAAATGGGTATAATGGTTTTGTGCAAAAGTGTGTAACAGGCAGAAGGAAGCATCTCCGACCCCATAAAGTATATATATTCTTGATCAGCATCAACAGCCGAGTCGATGTAGCCAAGTTAAGTAAAGTAAACACACACATACTTGCAAATCGGCGTGATGCTAGATACAAGGCTTTAAGGCCAATTATAGAGTTCAGGGTATCTTCTAGTCGGGATTTCTTGATTAGAGCCTTCTTAACTGTTATACCCTGATCCCATTAAAAATGGGAAAAAAGGGTATCATGAAGTTGTGCAAAAGTATGTAACAGGCAGAAGGAAGCATCTCCGACCCCATAAAGTATATATATTCTTTATCAGCATCAACAGTCGAGTCGATATAGCCATGTCCGTCTGTCCGTCTGTATGTATGAACGCGTCGATCTCAGAGACTATAAGAGCTAAGGACTCCAGATTTGAAACTTAAGCTCGCCTAATCCCTAGGCAGTACAAGTTTGTTTTCGATTTTCGATAACTCATCCCGTTTCCGATATACACATGTGATCGATAACAATAAAATCTTGAATTTGAGAAAACTTTAGATGGCATTTTAATTATTAATCAAAATAATAACAATCTGTGGAATTTTTATTAAAATCGGTTAAGAAACACCGGAGATATGGAACCTTGAAGTTGAGTATGCAGTATGGTCGTACACACACGCACACATACTTGCAAGCACTGACTGTACGCGTAAAGTATAGGGATCAGGGTATCTTCTAGTCGGGATTTTTTGATTAGAGCCTTCTTAATTGTTTTTAAGTTCATTTTTGCATGAATTGTACTACTAATTAAACATACCATGTTCATTTCAAATGAAATTAAAATCAGCTTTTGAATGAACTTTATTGTATTTTATAAATTTGCATATCCGTTCAGTGATATCATTATCTTAAAAGCGAAAACTAAATGCTCGTATACATATTTCATGTTTGTGTATAATTAAAACACGTGTTGCCCAAATGAAGTCAATTTATGTTATTCTTCAAATCTGCTCTCTATTTTAATCTCTTAAATTTTTTTAATATAAGGACTCTTAACAACGTTGCTAGTAGCTGATTCGATTTTTGATTGCCATGCATATACATACATATTTAAATTGATATAGCTAAATAAAAATGCTGCTTTTCGGGCCAATAACAACATTTTTCTAAGAACAACAATGGCAAAAGATGTTCCTTTAATCGCATGTCAAGAGTACAGAACATCAAATCCACACAACATTGATTTGAATACTTAGCAACCCCCAATGGGTGCCCAAAGCAACCACAGAACACGCTCACACACAACAAATCAGGGGGAAAAAAATAAAAAACTGGGAACTGGGTTCATTGACATTATTGTCCGTTGACAAAAACAACTCAAAATGTCTTCGTGTGCATTTCATATTGGTACAAAAATCACGAAAAATTTTTTACTAGAGTCAAAACAAATTTGGTTTGTCATGATGCCCGTCCGTTTAAAAATTCTTGTGCTTTATGAGTTGAGTAAAAAACTCAATGCTTAAGCTGGAAGATGTGGCCTGTGACCTGTGGTAAGGACCTGCGTTTAGAATTTATCGATTGGCTTTCGCCTGAGGTTGAAGCCACTCATATATGCATATTAACTGTGTGGGTAGCCAAATTGCACATACAAGTTAAGTTATTCAAATTGCACTCTTACCCCTACACACATACATATAGTATGTCTTATTTTATTCAAATATTCATAGAACACATACATACATATGTACAAATATATTTACCGCTATTTGTTTTTTGTTGCATGTTAAGAAGCCTGAAAGCGACCACAACAATTCGTAAACATATTTATTCCTGTTATTATAGTATGTATGTGTTTCACTTTGAACTCAAGCTAGGTGTAAATGTTTTGCTTGCCCAAAGTCACGCGATTCTTAAGATAAGCAAATACACATATTAGCGCACTGACAGACATACCGCACGCGCAATCTGAATTTACCGTTATTGAGAATTAGTTGGCGTGCGCTAGAACCTTTTGCTTTCACTGCCAAAATTCAACTAGCACAACAACTAACATCTGTTGTTAGCTACGCCGTCTGTTTTTGTTATTTATGCTGGCAGCGTTGCCAGACTATGCTTGCCGACAAAGAGAAGAGTTGAGCACGCAAACTCTTAGCATTTAAGAGAGCCAAAAAAAAGAGCAGGTTTCTTTTTTAAGTCGGTACGTTATGGATGAGCGCCAATTAGCCAACATTGAGCCAGGCTATGCGCCTTATTATGACTATTATTATTCCTTCGACTATGATTGGGCGGCAAAACAAATTGGGTTAGCTGCTATGCTTTAAACACAAATTGATTGCGAACATATTTTACGACATTTTAACACATTTAAGTTTGAGAATCCCATCCATCCGTAAAATAAAAACACAAAGAAAATGCTGCCTATTTCATATATATCTAAAAGAGCGCATTAAGGATGCTTGGTTTGTAACCTTTTGTAAGCACTTTTTGCTATGCATATGGGCATTTATTAGAACATTAAACATCGTGAAACCTGTGCCCTGTTAAACCCTTCTCAATTTTGAAAGTACTTTATTATTGTTTAATCATTTTTCATTATTAGCTTACTTCTGTGAGCATCACGCATTGCTTACCCCATAAATGTTCATTGTTTATTTTTTTAATGCACGATAACAAAGCATAAATAAAGTGCACAAAAAACAACAACCTTCAAGTATTATGATAAGCTTTGACTCAACCCGCGGTAAAGTCAAAATTTTCAATGCGGTTAAACTGTCTTACAGCCTATCCCAAGTATCTGTGTTCCCCTTTCTCTATTTGCGTGCGTGTGTCTGTGTATGTGTGTGTGTGTGGCTGTGTCAACAATGAGCCTTGGCCCGTCCAAGTGGCCAATTGCGTTTGTGTTAGTGCCTTTGTTCGAAACAACAAATCTGGGCTTTTTTTTTTGAAAAAGTTTTTATACCCTTACATGAGTGCTTACAATTGTGTATATTGAAAAGATATGATATATGTAACGACGTATTTGTTTCATGTTTAAAGTACAAATGTTTAAAGATTTCTATGTGAAACTTAAACTTATTGTACAATTTAAGTTGTTCTATTGTTTTCCATTGTACGTAACAACAACAAGATATGTAGGATAATAAAAATGCTTTGACAGCAGAAGAGTATCAAAAAAGGATCAGTAGAGTTCATCAGATTTAGGTCGTTGTCGTTGTTTCTTTTGTTTTTATGTCGCTCACAGATTGCATAGACTTTTTCTGGGGTTCATCATGGAAGGTGACATAACAATATTGACAAAAACAAAAAAACAAAAGAAGAAAATTTAACATTTTAATTGAAACGGACTAGCTAAACCCCTAGCAGCTGGATTTTGTACATTGAATACCTCAAACGCAAATATAAATTGAGTTGAGTGCAAAATGCTTTTCCATTTGGCTTTTCAAATGCAATCTTCAGTTTTGCCTCGAGCAAATCAAAACTTCTGGTAACTTCTTGTTTGCATTTAACCTCCAGCGTCCTATGGTTTTTTTTTTTGCTTTGGTAAAGGCTAATGAAATAGCTTTGCTCAAAATCTTTACTAATGATAACGCATGACGAATACAGTTGCATTGATAAAAGCTATTGATGTGTGGTCCTGACTCTATCATATACCAAAAAGGTTTTTGACCTTTCACTTTGCCCATCACTCACTGATTATCGAATTTTGTGGTATTAAGTTCCACAGCTGCCATCGTTAAATAAAAAAGGATTGGATTTCCTCTTTACATTTTCCCCTTCTTACTTAATGCTTTAAGCCCAAGGAATGTCAAAGCAATGAAAATATTTTTAATCTTTCAGCGTTAAAGTTAACCCCGAGACCTGAGTGAATTATTAAAAGAAATCAACGAAATAAATAATTAAATTCATTCTACCATCCAAATACGATAATCTAGAAATCGAATTACGTCGCTTCAAGCTTTATATAAAACTGTTGAACCAACCACAAAACAGCACAGAAATATCGAAGCTCAAAAGTTTTGAATGGTTAGTGCCCAAGAGCAAAAACCAATTATGATTCATGGGGTTTTATTATTATTATTTTCTTTTTCTTTTGAATTTCCAAACAAAGTTTCTCTGCAACAATCGTCTACCTTTTTTTATTGTTTGAGTGGGAGTATATAAGACGACATCAATAACAGTTGCACTTTGCGTGTTTCACCATTTATGGTGCTTCAATGAAACCATTTCTCTAATATTGATTAACATTGATTTTTGCAATGTAACAAAATGTAACAAAAATAACTGCCAATCAAATATTAAAATCGACACTTTTCAATTTTTGCAAATCTGTCATATTTATTTTTTCTTGCCTCCGGTTCGAATCGATTTTACTATCAAATTTCAAGCGTGGTGCGACTAAATGGAAATTCCTGTTACGACTGCAACTGAAACAAGTAAGAAGGCTCTAGTCAAGAAATCCCGACTAGACGATACCCTGAACCTTTACTACTTTACGCGTACAGTCAGTATTTGCAAGTAAAGTAAAGATAAATCACATTGGACAGATATTTAAATGGCATTACAGTGTTTAGTGAGCTGGCGCTAAGCTTATTGCTTGCATCATTGGTTAAAAGACCAGATGGCCAAGTTCATAAGTGCATCAAAGTGCATGATTATGAAAGCAATCCCCTAATTGATTGCATCATCCGATGAATGGGCGCGCATCTGTTCAAGCAAGTTATAACCAACTAACAGGCACTAACGCTTTTTGATTCTAGCCACAGGGAGCAAGGCAAAACTACTGACTGCCACAAATAACGTAATCAAAAGTTTTTACTGCTTGCGTTTTCGTTATCATCATTCAAAACTCGATTCCCTTAAATTGTGAGAATAAATAGTTTGACTACCGCTTAAGCTCTCTGTGTTGTTAACATTTCCTTTTCGCTTTTTTGCGAACGGAAATACAAAATGCAGTACAATTAATGAAAACGTAACCCCAACGATTGTAAATTAAACTAAATGGTATTGAAAATTAATGACAAAATAATATGTTGTGGTTTTTTATTGCGCTGTCATGTAAAATTTAATTAACTTAATTAATCTTCCAAGAGGAATATTCTCTACACGTACAAAACAGATTTATTTACGCTTTAATTGGACTCTGCTTTAAATGTTTTATGCAGACAGGATAAAGTATAATAATACTTTGCGTTTAATTAATCATGAAGCCTGATTGATTAAATTTTATAAGCCACAGATAAATACTATAATAAGCTGAAAGCGTTTTAAAGAGCTTTTAAATTGCATGTCCTTCATTACAATATGAACTAAAAAAACATCATTGTTATTATTATATTATCTCCTTGATTTAATGTATTTTCGGAAAAGGACTATAAAGGGTTTATATATAGCAGTCAGATAATCAGCTTTGACTTTTGGATTAATTTATTTACTTTCATTCTTCTGTTTTCAAAAGTTGCGTGTTAAATTAAGGTTTTTTTTTTACGTTACGTTTATTAAAACTGAAAACTCGCCTGAGAGTTCTCCCCCTAGAGTACATAACGAAAGAGTATATGGAAGCTGACAGCCAAAAATTATTTAAGTTTGTGTTTTATCACAAATTCTATGAAAGCTTGCCCCAAAGCCTGTCAACGGTCACGCAATGAATGCCCTTAGCTAAAACAAACAACAAAAAATTCCCGAAAATGTCCATTGACAACATAAATTGTGGGTGGCAGTTAGCTGAAGGCAAAACAAACCTTTTTTATTTACCACGCCACTGCATGTGTGTGTTGTGGGTGGGTGGTGCCAAACACATGTCATAATTCGAAACAATATGCAATAATAATCCACCGCTGGCGTTGATGGCCATAAAAGCCTACGATATGCGACGAACTTTGATGATTGAATGTGAAATGTGCCCGCAGTATTGGCTGGCCATATCACAAAATTTAGGCCAGATTTTTCCGAATTAGGCAGCTGCATTATGACTTGTGTGTCCCTATATACAAATATAATCAAAACTCATGCATCATGCGCCCCGTTGTCTCAATGAGTGGCAATTATAACCCCAAATTTAGGTAGTTGTTGTGGCCAGCGTATCTGGCAGACTATAATCGCTTTTTTGGCCACTGCTGCTAATAAACACACAAACATTGACCACAAAATTACGAGCAGCAAAAATATCGGATGTCAGAGCTTGATGAGAAATCCACAAAACACGCAAAGCATCCATATGTATAATTAAAAGGCCAAAACAGGAAGAGGCAGGCAAATAAATTACTCTGTTGTTGTTTGTTTTGTTGTTGCTGTTATTGTTTTATTTACAGTTACTTCTGGCATTTAATGCGTTGTGCTTATAAATGTTTAATTGAGTGACTTTATGGCACCCATAATTGATTACTAAAATCATTTTGGTATTCAACCAGACTTTTTTACTAATAGCTTATATATTTATTGAGTTGATTACTTAATATTTGTCAAATTAAACGACTCCAGACTTTGCGATCAAACATAAAGTTCGACAACTTTGTTGTAAACACATCTTTCGCATATTACACAAAATTAGAACTGTCATTACCAGAACAACACAAAAACTATTTGGCACATGTTATGTTATCGGCATTTTAATCTTCTGCGTAACTGAAATGAGCATCATCAATATGAGCCGATAGCAGTTTGCTGCTGCTAATTAACCATTATTCGCATTACAAACTATGCTTCTTTATGTACAGTATATACCAACAATAAAGCTTCGAGCGTTAAAAGCAAGCGCATTTATCAAACCATTGTGCATTATTGTGGAATCCGATAATAGGATGCATAAGCACACACACTGAAGGACTGCTGCGAAAGCGAACGAATGACTGTGTTTGTTTGCCAAAAGGATTATTGTGTGCGAATTACTCTTGCTAGTTGGTAAAATCCTTATTTGATGCCATTAATGGAAAAGCCCTTTTGAAAGTTGCTATCAAGGAGACGCCTCAAAAAAAACCATTTATGTCGTGCTATATATGGCACATGCAAATTTTAATAACGCACGTTTTGTGTGTGTGCGTGGGCTTGCCATTCCCGGCGGAGCTCAAGCAACAATAACTGCGAAACGTTGAATTAATTTTGCCTGCTGCGCACAAAAGTAGGCAACCAAAATGTGTTAAAAAAGCACAGTTTTAACCAAAGTCAACAAAACCATACAAAATACACCAACTGCAAAACGTACTAGCTAATAAGCAACTTTATTTTGTTTTTGTTTGCAAATAGTGATAAAGACAAACAAGAGAGCAACAGTTTGTGGGAATAAACCATTTAAAATTTTGTGCATTTCAAAATGCGTACAAATTACCACGAGATTATGTGAACAGCACGAAATAGAGATACTTTAAAAGATTTTTTTTAAATGGATTATGTTAGCAATTGCATATCATATTTTTAGATACACTTATACATTTGTTGCCCAACAGCGTTAAGATGCAGCTAATGCAATTTCACACTCCGGCGAGCCTTTTAACATTATTGAGTGCAATGTTTAACAAACCATGTTTTGGTGGAGTACTCCGAACTGCCACAGTTTTTTGTTTTTTAAAAGCTGAAAGCATAATTTTGATTTTAATTAACTTGTTCGACAAAATTACCTAAAATGTTTTTCAATGGTATATAATGCAAGAACTTTTAAAACATTTTAATGTATGCCAGTTAAACAATATTGTCTTTGTTTTTTTTGCAAAGTTTTGGTTGATGCATATAACAATTTATTTATGATTTTGCCATTACTCATAACGTATGTAAGCTTTCAAGCCGTCTAACACAGATTCGAGTACTTTTAAAGCATTTAATCAAACCAAGCATAATAATTATATTCAACAAGTTCAACTTTACATTTGCTACCTAATGTAGTTTTGGCCTGGATAAAAACATGTTCAGTGTGGTTGCTGGCTGCTGTTGATAGTATTACACACGAGGCTGGGCGGATATGGTCTCTCTTTTTCATTTGGCATATAAATTGCGGAACCTCGTTGAAATCTAATGAAGCGGCACGGGCATCAAGCCAATGAAGTGTGTAATTGTCGCCCCTTGGCCAGTATGAAACGCTCTTCTACTGCTCCTGCTGATGATGATGTGCAAGTACACAGTTTCTAATTCCAATACCAATCAAACATTTTTGTCGACTGCCAGAGAATGTGTCTGTTGCTGTCAGGGATGTTGTGTCCCACTAAAATAACAAAGCACTCAAACGTGATGTCATGCTTCTATCGCACATAGTCTTCCCGGCCCCTCATACATCAACACTTCTTGAGTGTGTTCACTTGCCTTCAATTTGTGCCGCCTCTTTGCTTAAGCAAAAAGGACCAAGTCAAGAGCTTAACACGCAAGGCAAAAGGCAAAAAGTAAATAGACTAGAAATAAGATTAATGCTGCTCTTTGATGCTTGTTGGCATCCAATACACCAAAAGAAATAAAGCTCACTCCTTTATCAAGATTTGCAAGACGACAGACAACTTTAAAATGTCTCTCTTCTTTTCTCCCACTTGACTAAACGATGTCAAAAACCAACACAAACACAATGCATATACAAATATACATATATTTAAGTTTATGCAAGTGTTTGGCATGCTGTTCAAGTTTCATATTTGACAATTGACAAATGTTAGACAAACTTTTTTGTCACCTACAGCTTAAACTAAAGAGAAAACAAGACTGAAACGAAGCAGAAAAGATAAACAAAGTGTCTGTAAAATAAGCTTTAAAGTGCACTTTCTTAAAGTAAAGGACACAGCTACAGTTTAAAACCATACATATAGCACAGTAAAGTTTTCGTTGAAAAGCTTTCATACTTACACATTAAAGGCAGACAGAAGTTCCAACTTCTCTTCTCTTAAGAATTTCTGCACGTTGCAAAAACCAACCAAAAACTCGGCTGCCCTAGAGTGCAAAAGTTTCGCGTATTAAATATGCAAGGTAGTAATCCTCCCCTCCCCTGTATCCACACCCACTTGTAGATTGTAATGGAAACATGTGTGTTTGTGTATTTGGACCTCCGAGTAAATGAGCTTAATTAAGATATTTTGAGAAATATTAATGAACACCGTTGCCCTGGTTGGATTGGGATGCTAGATAGCCAGCTAGCTTTTAGTCCCTACAAAATACGAACTGTCAGCCCTCATTTCATTCTGTGTACGTGACATCTAAACTAATTATTCCATCTAATTGAGAGCATTAAAAGTGAAGGTGAAGCAGGGAATACAAGCAAGAACCACATGCATAATAGAATCATTTTGTGGTTAAACTTTTGGCCTGGTTGTCATGGCATCATCCATTTATCATCCACTTATTTTAAAGTCAAATGCTGAACATCACCTGCAACTAAACCACCCTTTTTGGCCAGTGAATTAATTTCGCATTTAGCTTTGTGCTTATGCAGTGCTAAATGTAGCAAACTAAAATGATTTTCACATTTCGTGGGTGTGTGTCCACTTTTAACTGTTATTTGAAACAAATATCAACATTTGCACAGAATTCCGCTTGCCTGGACTTAAGTATCAAATGAAATGGTCCAGCAAAGTGACAGCAAATATTAACCTTCTCTTATGTTAATATTTGAACTTCTCCCTATGGATATCGTATAGAAGCTTTTGCCGTAACTGTTGGTAAGGATAAAATTGAAGCGAAAATCTTTCGGATTTATTTTCTAAACTCTCCTGACTTACTTCTTAAGTAACAACATAACATTTATACTTAAGCTGCTTTCAATTGCGGCGACCCACAAGAGAATTGTTAACTTAAGGCGATACAAAGTTTTACACTAAGTACCCTCAAAAGTTTTCGAAGTGGGCCACGCTTTTTGCCAACTTGTTGCCTTGGTCAAGCTATACAGTGATTATCCAAGAGCCAAATTGCTGTATCGTACGCAATCAATAAAATATCAGACATCCCTTGAATTAAACGACAAGTAAATGTCATCGTTTTATTATAAATAAACTTATTTGCAACTATGAATGAATTATGTTAATGAAGTTATAACTAATATTAAAGAAGAAGTAACCTCAAATACCTTAAGTCAGATTATTTATATTATGGATTCATATTTTTATTTTTGCTGGATATAAATTTAGTCATTTATTGCTCAGAATTATTGTCCAGCAGTAACTTAAACCTACTTGAACCTGGCTTCAGAATATACCCAAGTCAATTAATATTGTCTTAAGTACTTTCACTTATTTCCTAATCCGTTTTATGACGTACAATGACGAGTCCATATTTTGGCCCCGAACGAAACGTTCAACAGTTTGGTCACGTGCGGTCACAACTTAAAATGTTGCTTCCTCCATTTACAAATTCTTAGCAAATCGCCTTGACTTGCAATTCACAAATTCCATACAAATATGTGCGAGTTCTTAAAACTTTTGTTGCTTTAAAAATCAGTAGATTTCTCTTTTAAAATAAACAAGATATGAAAATAAAGCAGTTACCTTTTCTTGTTTGCATTGTTGATTTTTCTCGCAAGCTTTTTTTTTGTTACTTTGGGCAAACAAAGGTCACATTGCTTTCTCGGAATCTACAAATGATTGCAGTAGTAATAATTTACATTATAATTGAAATGTCAAAAACATTGGTCATTCTTACGGTTTAAACAACTTCAAAGCCCTTTTGACCATACACACTTAAAATATTGTTGTATATAAAGCAGCATCTAAATTATATGCTAATTTCCTCTTTAGAGTGGGCAGAGTGAGAAACACAAAACAATATCCTGCTTAAGCGTAAACAAGCTAAATTGTATTATGAGTTGCCTGGCAAGAGGGAAATGAGTTTTGTGCCGTGTTCTATATAAAACTCCACACACAAAACAAACCCCAAACACGGATTTAAAAAATTATGCGAGAAAAATTTAAAGCATGCCACAATAAATTTGTGAAAAGTAACAGCTAGCTTTAACTAATGGCACACATTAATCAAAGGACATGTGTATGCTTTGTGTAACAACCTTTTTGTGAGACGAGTATTTGATTTTGTTAGCTTTCTGCTGGCAATTGCTGTTTTTGAAAGCGCCTAATGAATGTTTTAATACATTGCGGCTTTGTTATTTTTGTAAAGCTCTTTTGACTGTTTCTGTTTATTTCTACAGAGCTAGAAATTTTCTATTGCTTAATTTTTTTTTTTTTACTCAAACGTCTCTCAGAATTTTTGTTATGTTGATTGTGTGCTGAGTACAAAGAAATTGTTTAACAAGGTAATTTTTTTCTTTCCATTTGTAAGCATAATGGAATTCAACTACATAACTTGAGGCGAAGCTCTTTAAGAACACTTTAATATTAGAAATTGTGTATGGTTTGTGGGAGGAGGTTGTAGCTAGCGTTTTATTTTGAAATAAAGCTTCCAGCTTTAAAACGTGAATAAATCATTATTTAATTTTATTTATGCATGAACAAATTCAATTAGTGTACACACAGAGAAATTGCAGAAGCTGCCAAGACGTCAACAGTTTTACTTTTGTGTGAGTGCATCTTTAATGGAATTGTGGCAAAAACATACGAACATACATTTATGAGTACAATGTTTGCCATCAAGTTGATACATATGCATCAATAGGCAAAGACTAAAGTGTGGCGATTTCTTAACCCAAATGACAAGAACAAATAAACCGCAATACAACTGCACAAATATACAGAGAGATATTGGCTCTAGTCCGTGGTGATTGTATATTTGAAGCACAGTTCTACATTTGCTTTTTGCCTTGTCCATTGTATTTATTATTAGCACACAAAAATGGCTACATACATACGTATACATATGTATGTATACCTTCTCTTTCGTACTCATTTATAGTGGCACTCACGTTGCTTATGACATTTTGTACAAGTTGGGCACTGTGTGTATTTAAGTCACTTTAACATGCAGGGCGACGACGGCGCCAGTGTGGATGTCTCAAGCCCCTCCGGCTTTTTGAGGATGTTTATGTGTGTAAGTGATATTTATTTGCACATTGCCTCGCCTGGCGCCAGAGTTTGTCACACACTCGCACACACACATACACCCGTCGTCGTGTTTTTGGAATCTTTTATTAAATGCTTGCCAACACCAAGCACCAAGCACCACAACGTTGAATGTCCAAAAGCGAACTGAAACTGAAACTGAACATCATCCTGATGATAAAAACTTTGTGCGACACTTGACAGAGTGAGCACGCGCAGGCGCTTAAGCCAAATGAAAGAGCGGCTTTTAAATTCGCGCCTTGTAAATACAGCGTTTGGTTGATGCCAAAATGAAGGAGGAGAGCAGGAGCAGGTTGGGGACACCCACTTTAAAGCTCAGCAACAGAAAAAGCAGCACCTAACAAAAACAGCAGCAAGCAAGCATGTAAAGTTGCTATAGCCGGGAAAATCCTGTCAGCCAACAATGTGAAATGCTTTTTGTATCCTTTGTACCTGTGTACCTGCGGCCGAGCGGATACAATAAAGTTGTGTAAATGGATTTGACACACAGGCAACAAAAAATATATACGAGCGTGGTGCAAAATACACATACATACTAAAAAATGGTCGAAGGGCATGTTTAAGTCGCTTAGACTCCTTAAGATTAGCAATTGTTTATGCGTTAACTTTGTCTTGTTGTTTCAACAAACACCAAACTGTATGTCTTTATAGTCTGTACTTGGTTGCCTTCCTGTTGGCGTGGCCAGGAAGGAAATCGTTTTATTGCAAGTTTTGTATTTCTTTTATTATCTTTCTTTTCACTTGCTGCACAGTTTCCACTTAGTGCAAAGTGCGTGAAAATTGTATTCCACACAGACAGAAAATATATTGCATCTTTTCAATTCATAACAATAATAATAATGTTCCACCTTCCATTGGATCGACAAAATTGATAAAGTTCTAAAAAAATCAGCCTTAGTTTAAAGTATAATCGAAATGAATATATTAATTCAATACGAGAATAGGTGAATGAGAGAAAAGGTATTCTAATAAAGGACGAGTTGATATAAGTTAAATTAAAATGATTACTCATTACAAAGACAAAAGTTTGATTGAAGCTATTGAAAACATGAAGTATTTAATGTGATGCGTATACTTATTATTCATGGTTGGCTTAATCCTTACATAAGGATACAAATAATTGTAGACAGCTCATATTAGAAACATAATCTTATATATTTACTAAATGCTTTAAATAAAATAGCAATTTTCACACTAGGATTTCCGGATGTTATTATGACAGCTAGTGCGGTAACATACAAATGCAATTAATTTGTTTTTGCAATATTGCACACGACAACATATATTTTTATTGCGTATACGTACGTATGTTATGTGCTATGTGTGTATGCCATTGTCACAGATTGTCAGCACAGACAATTGCACAATTGAAATGACAAACATTTAAGTTTGGCTCAAATGACTTTTTCAATGGTGACTGTAAATTAAAATATGACATCATCATACTATGTGTGAACCAAGGCAGCTGCCGCCAGGCATTGCAAAAAGTAAACAACTATATATAGAAACAGCAGCGATTCAGCAAATATGTCTGCCTCGGGACGTCTCTCAAGGGTGTTGTTGTTGTTTTTAACATCATAAATACACACACGCAAATTGCCTCGCCATTTATATTGACTCTTGGATTATTTGTATTGGTGTTAAAGGTGTCTGTCTGCTCTGCCGTCTGCCGCACAGTCATTAGATGAAATTGAGCCAAAACGAGGACAAAAGTCGACACGCCTCATTTAATTGCAAGTCAAAAATTTTCCACTGATAATGATGATGCCTTAACCTAGCCCATATTGTTAAAATTTTAGTCATCATCATTACCAGCCCTTTAATACCGTGTACTTAGCAAATAAGTTGTATCGGCTGTAAAAGAGAAGCCCATTTAATGTATGCATAACACGGAATCTTCCAGTTGAGCACACCCCACTAAAGCCATCTGGTTTACTGGGTTGCTTTTGCATTATTTTGTTGACAGAGCGTGCTTGAAAATTGACAGCAATAACACATAGTACACGAATACTAACCACACGCCGTGACGGTGCCAGGATATATCAATCCACAAATCAACCCACATACACGCGCGAGAAGGCCACACATTGACGAACACGTGATCGTTGCAAAATAAATCGGTTCCATATCATTATTGGTTTCTGCTGAAAAGGCAAAAAAGGGCAATGTCTTGAGGTATTACATGTCGGCTTCTCTGTTCTCTGCTCATTGTTTGTCTTGTTTGACATTGTTATGGTTGCCTTCACCTCTTCTCCACCCCTCCCGTTATCTGTCAAGGCGGAAAAATGCAGCAATCAGAGGCAAAGAGCATTGTTAAAGAGATTTAATGCCTACAAGCCTTTGAAAACAGCTCAAAAGTGGACTTCACTCACATGCTGAGTGCACAATACGACCAATCTGTACTTGAGATATCAAATAAGTTGGACAAACGGAAAAAAATAAGTTGGACAAACAGTCCACAAATAGCTTAGCTTGTTTGAAATAGAGGAAGTGTACGAACGGCAAGCTTCTTTAAAGCTTTAAGCTGAAGTAATTTTATTTGAAGACTAGATTAATAAGAAATTTTTAGATCAGTTGTTTGAAAAAGTTTCTTGTATTATTTTTGACATGTTGTTAAAAATGATGGCATCATTAACAGACCTCTGACAAAGTATTTTGCTTTCGCATCAACTCGCATGAGACAAAAGGCACCTTAGTAAATATGCTGACGAGACAGGAATGACGTTTCAAGCTATAACGTCAACGACAACTGCCGCCCACGGTGTGGGTGTCTGTGTTTAGGAGGAGCATGGTAATGAAAACACACCCTTCTTGTGCAATTTGATGGCTGCCACTGACAATGCCACATAACTTGAGCTCAAGTGACGAGCAGCACATGAGCAGCATTGATTGCACAACAAGCATCCAACAAGACAAGGGTACGGAAAAGCAAGAAAAAAGGGAAGCGCAAAGAGGCAAATACTCAAAGAAATAACGGCGAGAAAAGCGAAATTAATTTTAATTTATATAAAAGCCAACACTCAAACATTTACACACTCACCTGTAGAGCAACCATCCAACAGGCAACACAAATTAGATACAAAGCACATACTTGCAAATTCTTTAGTTGAATATTCATAAAAGATTCCTTAAAGATTAGTATTCAACACGCCAACGCTAAAATTTGGTCTACTAGGGATATAAGCTTGTGATTTCTTTGACATTTCAAATTAATTATGCAAATGGGCGCTGGGTGCTAGCGTCGGTAAATGTCGCCAACAATAGTTGCCATTTGCTCAATGTATCTTTTGGACGACTAAATATGATTTTTGTACTTTGATCCCATTAAAAATGGGGAAAAAGGTATAATGGTTTTGTGCAAAACTATGTAACAGGCAGAAGGAAGCATCTCCAACCCCATAAAAATATATATATTCTTGATCAGCATCAACAGCCGAGTCGATATAGCCATGTCCGTCTGTCCGTATGTATGAACGCGTCGATCTCAGAGACTATAAGAGCTAGAGACTCCAGATTTGGAACTTAAGCTCAAGTTTGTTTTCGATTTTCGATAAATCTTCCCGTTTTCGATATACACATGGGATCGATAACAACAAAATATTGAATTTGGAAAACTTTTGATACATTTAACAAAATAATGACAATCTGTGAAATTTTTATTAAAATCGGTTGAGAAACACCGGAGATATGGGACATCGAAGTTGTGTATGCAGTATGCGTGTACACACATACACACTTACTGGCAAGCACTGACTGTACGCGTAAAGTATAGGGATCAGGGTATTGTCTAGTCGGGATTTCTCGACTATAGCCTTCTTACTTGTTTTTTTTTTTTATCGATTTGCCGCCTGGGACACACAGACACGTTCAATAAAATCGTGAAGTGTGCTGAAGTGTGAATATAAATCAATGTATTATCTTATATCCTTACAAAAAAAAAGGCGAATTTGTAATACAACAAGCGAATGATTTGGCCAGCTTGTAAATATTTATAATCTTAAAGAAAATACACTTTTGAAATATTAACCAAAAATATATACAACCAAACGCGGAGAAGCCAAAAAACTTCAAAGCGCTTAGCCAAATATGTGTATAAAATACAGAAAATTATACTAGCGACTTAATACGTAATGAATACACAAATCAATAAATATTTATGTATGTAAGTCAGCATCCATTTGACCTAGAAAATGATGTTTAAAAGAAAAAGCCAAAGGCACTGCTTTATATAGAAGTCACCACTTACAGTAGATGAATGAATTGTGACATCATGTGTAAAGATTTGTTTACCTAAAACCCATAAATTGCACACATATTGGAAAACCAGCCAAGTAGCCTTAGGTAAATAAGCACTGAAAGAAGAAGGCGGCTTACACGCACGACGAAGCACATCATAATTTAAAATTGTTCTTTAAAATTAAATTAATCTGAATTTGGCGAATGTAAATTTGCTTTAAACAAGCTTCACCTAACAAGTGCCTTGAATTTTTTGAATTAAATTTTAAATTTCCAAGCAAATATAAAATTTTCCGGCAATTTACAAATCGCAACGGAGTCTATTTGCTAGCGTGCTATTGGTATATGCA
Organism: Scaptomyza cyrtandrae; assembly: GCA_035044605.1. NCBI lineage: Eukaryota > Metazoa > Arthropoda > Insecta > Diptera > Drosophilidae > Scaptomyza > Scaptomyza cyrtandrae. Next base: position 7,784,162 of record JAWNNS010000640.1, read on the forward strand.
CAAGTAAAAAATTATATAACATTTAATTTAAAAGAGCGTATTTTAATTTGCTGAAACTATCGCATTTATTAAATTATTCAAAATAGTACAAAAAACTTTAAAAAAAAATTTCTTTTCGCTTATTACAAAGATTTTTTCGGCTAAAGAGTTTTTGCTTGACATTGAACAGAAGTTGCTTTTGTTTAGTAAGTTGCAATTAAATAAACAAAAATCAAACAAATAATTAATAAATTAAGGCGTCCGATTTCTTTTTAGGCGCTTAGCAACGGTCTTCATAAATTTTAATTTAAGTTAACAATTATGTTTAATTTGAAGGAAATTGAGCAATGCAAGCAAAATTATAAATATATATTTTCTTTGTTATTTTTGTTGCTGCTGTTTTAAATATTTACCTGTCATTTTAATTCATTTGCACAGGTAAATAAGTAATTTAATTCAGCTTTTGTTTAATTTTGTAGATTGTTTGATAGATTAGTCGATTGCTATACAAAATAATCATATCCAGTAAATTAAGATTACGTACGTACAAAATATTCCTTTTACAAACTAATATCAAAGTTTAGTTATCAACAGTTTAATTTGTGACAGTCGCATGCAGCATGCGTTCGTGCCTTGCTCTCTCTACATAGTTTAATACAATGAATACATTAAGATTATGTACTTTATGTAATTTGTATATTTCCTATAGCTGTTGCATGGGATAAGTATTTTCTATTTTCTGTCCGTTTTGTTTTCGCTGCTTCGATTGTTACGTAATGGCTATTAACTTCAATTTGTATTCATTTTGTTACATATTCTTTTTACAAGTATTAATTTCTGTCTGTGACTTCAGCGTGTAGGCTTTACACGTTTATCACAATTTCATTTAGTAATTTCCATATTTGTTATTAATTCGATGTACAGCGTATACTCGACAATCTCTGCACTATTTAAATTGATAAACTACTCCAGTGCGAATTGTACAATTTTCATGTGTGTGTGGGTGTTTTACAATGCTATTGTCAACTATTTTTAGAATAAATAATAGTAATGAAACGTTATGAATGATAATCAGGCTTTCGGTTGAACAGTTAGAAACTTCAGGGTCTATACACAAAAAAAGTAGTAGCAGTTGTAATGGAAGTTGTAAATGTACTTAATATAAACTGAAAAACTTGTTGGCAAATCATAAAAATAAAAATACATCAGTTAGCAAAATGTAGCAAAGATGTCAAATTTGACTGCTACTTATATCGTTGATCTTGTTGTCACCATCTAAAGTAGCAACTGCAGCTGGTGTTGGTGTGACTACTTGCATGTCTGCTGGAGTCGTTTGAACTGTTGCTGGTTTGCTGGCATTTAACTTTGCCTTTACTTTCAGCAACAGTGCCTCAAATGAATCTTCCTGCGGCGGTTGTGCAGGTGCTGCCTTTGGAAACACGTACGAATGGTAGTTGTTTATGCCCGCATTGTCTGAAAATTAAACGAAAATTGAAGTTCAAAGCTTGTTCGCCAACACACAATGTCAACACATACCCAAATCTGCATAAGAAGCACGACAGAATGCACGACGTCCGCCAAAGCTAATGTCATACATATTGATTTGTGCATCCCGGGCACTCGTGTCAATGGCTGTAAATGCGTCCTGCGCACGTTCAAAGGTCACAAACCCATACTTCATGCTGTATTCATTAAAAGAGGATTAGATGAGAAACGCAAACCTTGCGAAATTTAAACGCACAGACAACCTACCCATTCTCTTTGTAGTGTATCGTTATTTGTCTGATGCTGCCGTAGGGCAAAAATTTACGTCGCAGCAGCTCCTTGGTGGTATCCGGTTCAATTCTTCCAACGTAGACAATTCGACGCTCCTCTACAGCCGGTTGTGATACATTGCGATCGACAAAGCCATGTCTATTGTTATTAGTGTTGCCAAAACGTGTGTTCGATGTGGACCGGGAACGTGAGCGTCTTTGCGGACTGCGACTTCGCTCCCTGTCACTGTACTCTGAGCCGGAGGTAGAGCAAGTGTCACGCGCCTGATTTTTCGAACGTCGCTTATTGTAGCTAGTGCGTCGTTGTCTTTGCTGGCGTTCGTATTTGCCGGCTTCCGAGTAGGACGAGGAACTCACCGAGCTGCGATGGCGGCGTGTGCTACGCGAGGAGTAACCTCCGCCGCCTAGACTGCTGCCACATGCAGCTGTTGCATCCGAGTGGCGCAAACGTTCCATTGAATTGGAATTGGAACGTGAACGATATGAAGCCAAACTGCTGCAGTTTGAGGACGAGGATGTGCTGCAGCTGGAGTCATTTGATGCGGTATCGTGACTGGGACGCTTGCGGTAAGAACGACGCGTCCGCTCGCGCGATTGACGCGTCGTCAACGTTAGTAGTGGAAATTCGGATTGAAGTTCAGTTTGGGTGCCAAAAGTGACCATCCGCTTGCGCACGCGATTCTTGGCCAGATGCATAATGACCATATCTTCGCCGTGCTGTGCATTTTTGTCTAAAGTTGACGTCCCTGTGGATGATGTGGTGGCTATAGTTGTTGTCAGCGCCACACAATGGGTTTGCTTGACCGCTTCACTTTGTATACTGGCTATCAGCGAGTTTGTCATGTCCTTGCCTGCCTCGCTACCATTGGAGAGGTTGTACAAGAGCACCGATGACTTTAGCAACGACCGTGACGAAGGGGTTGTTGCCCTGTTATCCCTGAGTGCAATGCTTGTCTGTTGCGGAGGTATCGTAATGTCTGTATTACAGCTCGCTGAGACAATAATGATCTCTTCATAGTCTGCATGCAGCTTGTTGCTGACAGCGACATTTTTTGGCGTAGTCTCTGGCTCTGGCTCAGTCTCCATGCAGTATGTATCCTTAACAATATCCTTGAGCGGCGGTAGTTTCGTTACACGTGGCACCTTGGCCGACACTCGCGAATCAATGATTTTCAGCTGCTGCGCACGTTTCATCTCCAGCATGCGCAGCACTTTGTTTTTAGCAGCAGTAATGGGATCTATGGCAACTGCTTCCTTAGCTTCCGGACTCTTCAGACTGTTGACTATGCTGCTAATGGCCGCCTTCTGCGGTGATGGCTGCGACTTCTGTACAGGTGTTAGTTGCATCACCTTGCCAGTCTCCAGTTTGGCCTGCTTCGATTGAACGTGAGTCGACGGTGACGATTGTTTTGCAGGCAAAACTGCACCACAGCGTCGTTGCTTGTATTCCTCAAGGTTGAGCTTGCGCTTGGGAGCAGACGTTGCAGTAGAAGTAGGCTCAACATTGGCCACATCATGCTCATGCTTAAGCAATGCCAAATTCTTGCCGCTTAATCCTAGGCCTGCACTAACCGGTAGCGAAGCCTTGGTAGAATTTTGCTGCTTGCCAGCCGTGGATTTGGTAGCCTCTTGAATTTTCTTAGTTGACAATTTGGACTTGCTAGGTGCAATGGGGATGCCAACAGTCTTGGTTCCCACTTTGCGCTTGAGAAAGTCACATTGCTTTTTGTTGGGGACCAGACATATGTTGAAGCTGGCCTTTGGCTTTGTTAGGCTGGCAGCGGCAGCTACTGCTGCTGCTTGTGAAGGTACTGCTGAAGCGACTGCAACACATGTTGCCTTTGATGTCATCAGATTGCTCGCCGGTACTGTCTTGTGCTATGTGGAGATAGCATTTGAAGAATGAATATCACGCTCCAAATTGTTTTTCTCGCATCTGTTTGTACTTACCTCAGCGACAACTATCCGCTTTGCCTGCTGCTTTGGACACCAGGATGGGTCAGCCTTAATATTGTCCACATAGCACAAATCATCTGCGGCGACCGCAGGCTCTTCACTGTATCTGGTTATCCATTGCGACTCATCCACATCGATCACATCGACAGTCTCCACATCGATAATTGAATCGGAGTCATATTCAGAGTCACGACTCTTGGAAGATATAATCACAGGTTTGGGCAACGCTGTGGCTGTCTTTTTAATTGCAATCGTTGTTGGCTGTTTGTTGGTCTTGGTTGCAGTTGTTTGCTTTTCTGCAGGAGTTACAGCTGCTTCTGCATTTGATGCAAAATCATCTTTGGTGATGAATTCAGCAAGATCAAAATTGTTCACATCAATGTTCAGACAGAGCACATCCCCATCAGAGCAGAGGGTATTTGTGCTAAGCGTACGGTTCTTACGCTCATTCTGCTTTGCTTTGTTAGTGCCATCAATCTCATCATCGTAATCGCTTGAATGTGACTCATAATCTCCAATAGAGGAGCTGTCGGTGCGCGTGCGAAATGTTGAATTGCTGCACTGGCTAAGTACATCATCGTCCGCCTTTAGTCTTATAACCGCAACACCTTCTTCTTCATACTCATCCGAATCGATTATTGCGCTTAGCTGACGCTGCTGTTTATATCCCTGGGAATTGAGCACATTGGCATCATCGCTCAGATGCTGATCCACAAAATCATTATAGATGAACTGCCAACAAAAAAAAATACAAAAACGCGCAATATTAATTAAAATTTTCTATACTTAATTATTAAGAATATATATTGTCACTCACCAAGTTTTTGCTGTTTTGTTGCTGCACTTCAGCCTCATTTCGACTGAGCAGCGATTCATCTGTAGGCTCAATGGGCAGGATGCCATTCAGTGTATCCGTTAACTGCAAGCTGTTATTAAAACACAAAAAAAAAGTAATCAAAATGATGATTTCAATTTTGTAAGAAATTAACATACTCATCATTTGTTGTCCAGAAATTCGATTCTGTATCATATTTAACATAATTCCCCTCGAAAGGATCCTCGTGAAACACATTTAATAAACGTGAATCCATAATACGTGATTCCATTAACAATCTACAATGATAAATTTAAATATTTATTTAATGTTTTGATTTCTTATCGTGTGCAGAGTCAGAATTTAAAATTTCATCAATTATATACCATACAGTACCCGTTTAAATTACAAGAAGTTTTTATCGCTATCGAACTTTTCAGTTATCGACAATATAAGCCGCTAAGGATTGAATCAAGCAACTAAAATAAATTAAAAGGCATTTTATCGTTATCGAACTATTCACTTATCGAAAGTACTAAGGTCTTAAGAACGATGTAATAATCAGGTACGGCTACTTAATTGTCAAACTTAACTTGACATAGTCAGAGGGAAAAATTCTCAACGAAACGTGCACACGAAAAATAAAATTGAGTAACATTTTCATATATATATATAAAAAAAAAAGCTTTCATTGAAAATTTTTCTAAAATCATAATGCCAAAAAAAGTTGTAACTAGACGTCAGCGCAAAGCGGCCGAGGCCAAGCGCCTTTCTGAGGAACATGCACGTTTACACGCCACGGATCCGCAGATCGCAAATGGAGGTGCGCAGCCGCTAGTCACACTGGTGCCCAAGTCATCGTGCCATTATTGTAATACCGATGTAAAAGCAGTTGCCACCGTTAGCCAACAAACAACTGCAACGAAGCCTGCGCAGCCGCAGCAGATGGTAGGTGGTGGAGGCGTTAGAAATAAGGGGAAAAAGACTGTAGTAACAGAGGAAAAGATGACGCAGTCGGAAAACAACATCCCAGACCCGGTGGAAAAATGTGACACAAGTAAGAATACAAATACTGAGCACGGCACATTGCCACCTGCAGCTTCGGAAGCCCAAACAGCACCGGGCAATGAGCAGTTTTCGTTTAGTAAAACTTTGACCCGTCGTGCAGTTGCAACATTTAACAAAATTCAGAAGCTCTCGAAGGCGTTTAACAAGAAAATGAAACCGCCAACGCCAAAAGTGGCCGAGCCAAATAATTTATCTGGTGCGAAGCTAGATAACAACGGAGATGGTGCAAAATCGAATCATCAATGCAGTTGCGAGTTCTGCAAAGTAGTTATTGGTCAAATGTTTGCCAACAAAAAGCGCTCAAACTCGAAGAAAGGCTGCTTGCGTCTTGGGAATCGTCGACGATCCGTTACACCATCCCCAAATTTTACGCCAAAAACCCAACAGTCGGAGGATAAGTTCGAGGACTGTCAGTTGGCGCCACATTCAATGATAAAGCGACAGCGTATCCTAGAAATGTTGGAGGCTAAGAAAAAGCTTTTAAAGAAAAAAAATCAATGCCAAAATCAAAAGTCTAGTCAGACGGTGAAGGAAGAGCAGCAGCCAGTCAATCAAGATAAGCCGAATTCAAAATTAAATGGGGAAGCCCAAAGAAAATCCGCACCCATTAGCAAACAAACAAATAAAAAGCAGTTAATAAAAAAAGGCAATCTAAGGGAAAAGATAAAGGAGGCGACAAAACAAAGGGACATCATACTTAACACCAAGCATATTATTAAGAAACCTCCAAACGATATAAAGAAAGCAATAAATAATGACAAGCAGGAAGAGGAAACCCTAAACGATATAGCTAAAACTGAAAAAAGTGTAATCACACCCGATCGAAAGTTACCCAGCCCACCAAATACAAAGCAAGTGAAAGAGGATTTTCAAATTGATATAATCACACCTGATGAAAAGGCACCGATACCCACTTTAAGCAAACTATCAAGATCCGCAACGTTCAATAGCAAAGACAGGTTGATGAAAACCGAAGGAGCTGAGCTGCTAACTGTGGAACCAAATGAAGTGCCCGATGAGAAAGCTCTAGAAGACATAATCACACCTGATGAAATGGATCACATCCCAAACAAACTATCTAAGTCCGCAACGTTTGATAGCAAAGATAAGTTGATGAAAACCAAAGGAGCAAAACAGCTATTCACTGAGCCATTTAAAGTGCCACCACCCATGATCATTGGTGAAAGTGGTTATTTTGTGCTGACCGGTACCGATGCTCAGTTAGCCGCGCAGATCGAAGAATTTGTTTTACAAAATATACACATTGAGCACACTGTGCTGCTTCAGACTGGCATCACTGATAAATTGGAAATGCAACTGGAGGAGCTAATGAAGAATCACGACCAGATACTAAAGCGGATGAGAAATAAGATCAATATGTTAGAGCCCCATCGACAACGAAAATTAAAAAAACCAAGAAAATACATCTAAATTGCACATGGATACGTACAGAAAGAAGTAGACAATGCAAAAGAAATATACAGTATAAATTATGTTTGTACAACTTTGAAACAAATAGCTAAAATATATATTAAAAGGTTGTACGCAACATCACCCAACTGTGCAAAATTCAACTGGGTTTTTGAGCCATGACAAAGAAAAAATAGTTATATATTGATAAATCAATCATTTTTTTTTAAACATGATAAAAAATTTTTATTTTTTTGTGGCATTTTATGCAATATTTAATATACAACGTTTCCCACGTACATACGTATTTAAATGCGATACTTTTAACTTTGCGCGCCTAGTTCAACAAGTTGGCAACGCTGGGAATGCACCGAAACGTGTTACAAAAGCAAACGGCAAAAAGCAGCGTGGCACGTTTTGAGCAACATGCTGTTGTTTCTGTATTCGCCATGCCGCATTGTCAATGCCGCTTAGACATTAAAATTGCTTGTTTTAAGCATTTTGAGACTTTGGAACGGTACACACATTGCATATTTTATGCTTTATTATATGTATGAAAAATCATAAATCACTTTGTAACAATTCGTTTCGTTTGTATCACAAAAACAATCACAACAAACACCGCACGAATACACACGCACATATCGTTTATGGACAGACCACGTGTGTGTGAGTGCCGCCGCCGCGCCATGTGCTTTTTTTGTTAAAAGATTTGAGTGTATATATGTGTATATGTACATATGCTGATGCTTAACAATAATGTATCCGATTTTGTTTAACTTTACTATCACATTTCCCACACATACAACAACTCATTTATGTTTAGAAAGCTGTTTTCAGGAGACAGACGAAACGAAATGCGAGGCCGGACATCGCAAACAGTTCCACGCAAATTATACTGTAAATGGCAGCTCGTATATCATTTGCACTTGCAGACGGCTGGAGCACCTGTCACTAGGAGATAGTTTTTGAATTTTAGCAGTTATTGCATTACCTTTAAAAAACAAGCACTTTAGTCTGTTCTATTTGTTTAGCTAAACACTATTAAAATTGTCTTTAATATTTGTTTCTGTTGTCTGTTTGTCTGCTTTAACCTCACATGTTTAACGCCGCGTCTGCAACGCCAACGCATACACTATGTGAGTAATTAAAATTATTTAAATGTGGCGATCTATTGTTTGATTTAATTGGGATTTAATAAAAATTCGTATTTAAGTAAACACCACACTGTTTTTGTAGGATTTTATCTAATAACTTTATGAACCACATTGCTTAAATGTGTTCACGTGGACACGAACGGCGGGGAATAAATTTTATGCGGTAAATGTGACCGTTGACGCTGTTTTTTTTCGTCACAGCTGTTTTTAATTTAAAATACAGAAGCATAGCTGTTAAAAACGATACCACTGTTAACTTCGATATTCTTTTAATCTATTTTGTTTGAAATGAATATCGAACACGATACAGTCTGAGAAGCGTTGTAAAAAATGTATTTACCTTGCGACCCAGTAGAGCTATCAAGAAAAACATTAATTTTAAACTAAATTATTGATATTTAAAAATTGTGATTAATCAGTTTTATTATGAAAGGTTTTATATCAGCAGCTAAAGAAACCAGAGCAGCAAAATATAAGTTAATTTATAATTTGAACGAGACTTGAGCACATATTTTCCGGAAGCTTATGGGAAAAGCAATTTTTATTTTTTGTTTGATGTGCCCAAAGTATTAACATTTAATGAAGCAGATAAGCTCATATTTCGCATCAATTACAATACATTATGAAGACATAGAGTTTATTAAATGGGAACAGTTGCGATTGCTGAGTGTATAAAGGACAATGCGGAAGATATTGTGTGTATTAAATTTAACGCCGCTTTACGCTAGTCCATTCACCATCATCAGCTGCCTTGTTCTCTGTAAGAGAGATTGGTATTTAATTTTCTGTTTATCAGGCATTGAGTTGTTCAAGACTCACCCTTATCCTGTGGTTGTTCTCGCTTGGGCGCAGGTTTATCTTCACGTGGAGCTGGAGCAGTGCGCCAGTTTCCACCACCGCCGGCGCCACCACCTTCCTTGGGTCCGGCACCACCACCACGACCCTCGCGGTTATCGCGACCCTCGCGTCTTTCACCAGCTGGACGACGATTTTCGCGTTCAGGTTGACGTGGCGTATCGCGCCAATTGCCGCCGGTTTCACGTTGGGGCTGATCATCGCGACGGAAACCACCGCGATCATCATCACGTCGTGGCCCGTCGTTGCGTCTGAAGGAGTCACGATCGCGGTCACCACCGACACGATCATTGCGGTCACCACCTCGACGCCACTTGTCATCGCGACCACCTCCACCGCCACCACCCCGCTCAGAACGATCCACGCCACCACCACGTTCAGCACGATCCATGCCACCACCACGTTCAGCACGATCCATGCCGCCACCACGCTCAGAACGTTCATTGCCACCACCGCGCTCACCACGATCCATGCCACCACCACGTTCAGAACGCTCCATGCCACCACCACGCTCAGCACGCTCCATTCCAGCACCACGCTCAGCACGCTCCATGCCACTACCACGCTCCGCACGTTCCATGCCGCCGCCAGCTCCACGTTGGGACTCCGGTTCGCGACGCACACGCCACGATGAGTCAGCGCCACTATCGTTATCCTTGCGTTCTCCACGCTCAGCGCGTTCACCGCGATCGTTACGATCACTGCGATCATTGCGATCAGTACGCTCGTTGCGGTCATTGCGGTCGTTGCGTTCATTACGATCGTTGCGATCGCTGCGCTCATTGCGATCAGTGGGAGGAGCATTACGACGCCACTCTCCGGCACCGCCGGCTGAAGCTGCTGGTCGCTCTGCCCGGTCGCTAGGACGTGGACGCCAGACGTCACGCTCCTTGTCGCTGCGCTCACGCTCAGCGGCAACTTCGCGGGCCAGACGGTCACGATCCTCCTGGATCTTACGTTCGGCCTCCTCCTCCTTGACACGTTGCTTCTCGTACTGCTGACGACGCTTCTCATCTTCGGCCTCGCGTTCAAGGCGTCGTGCCTCGGCAGCGGCGCGCTCCTCAGCCTCGCGAGCATGACGTATCTCTTCCTCCTTGCGGAAGCGTTCCTCCTCCTTAGCGCGAAGATATGCCTGGCGGCGTTCCTCACGACGACGTACGATACGATCAGCCAGACGCTTCTTGCGCTCCTCGGCGAGAGCAATCTCGAATTTCTTAAGCTTCTCCACATAGAGCGAAGCCCGTTCCTTTTTAAGGGCATCGAGATATTCATCACGATCGGGATACATGCGCTGAAGACGACTCTGCTGGGCAACAGCATCTTTGCGCTCAGTTATGGCATTCTCAATGCGCGTTTGTTCAGTGGACTCCCAGAATTCCTTGTCCTTGACGTTCTTCTCTGCCAGATACTTCTCAAAGAGCGGGATCTCCTCAATGCGCTTAGCACGCTCAAAGTAATCAATTTTCTTTTCCTGCGACTTAATCTTGGACTGCAACTCCTTACGTTCGCGCTGCAGTTCCTCGCTTTCGCGCATGGCGATTTGCTCGGCATCTAGTTTCTTGATGCCCTCTTCATCCAGCTTAGAGAGCATTTTCTTGCCGTGCGCAGTCTGTGATATCTGCTGGACCTTCTCCTTAAGACTCTTATCCTTAATAGCTTGAATTTCATTCTCGTGGCGCTTGCGTTCGCGTTCTTCCCACTCTTGTTCTAGACGCTTCTGTTCGGCTTCCTTAGCTTTACGAGATTCCTCCTCGTGGCGACGAGCTTCCTCCTCCTCGCGAGCATTGTTCTGCTTCTCAATGAATTCCTTGCGATCTTCAATAATCTTTTGGCGCTGAAGAATGCGCTGGTGTTCGCGATCCTTAATCTCATGATAGTGCTGCACCATTTGGGTGCGCAACTTGGCTCTCTGGTCACGCTCACGATTGGGATAGACAACGGAAACAGCACGCGTAAGCACGGTTGACATATTCACCAGCTGCGAGCGGATCTGCTCCGAAGGCATTGACTGGAGTGCTGGTCCATCCGGACGGTATTCGCGCTGGCTCTCAGTCAGATCAGTGCCAAAGAAAATGCTGTTGCGCTGATGATCGATACGTATTTGCATATCATTGTGACGCACTGACTCCACGAGCAACTTCTCTAGCTCGCACATGTTGCAGAACGGCGCCAGCTCCAGCAGGCGCTTGAACTCGATGCTTTCGTATACCTGCGAGATTTGACGTATCAGCCGCATTATTGTGACATCCTTGAGTGACTGAATATATGGCGTTAGCAAAGTGCTTTCCTTTTCAGTGCTCTCGATGGTGTCCACAATCGACTGGATTCGCTTGCAAAGATTCAGTGGGTTAAAGTCAACCTCCAACCAGTTGTACAAGTTGCGGAACTCGTCCGAAACCAGATTTTGCACATTTAAACGCACCTTTAAAAGCAAACCGGTATTAGAAGTCAATAATCATGTTGAACCAATCATTATTTACTTACAACTTCACGAATCAGAGATACACGTGTGGGTGGTTGTGGCAGACCCAGCAGCACAGCCAGCTTTTGTGCTTTCTCTAATGGACTCTTGTCCGCCTCGATGAAACGATCGAATTCCGGATGTGCCGAAGGCAATGGAATGGAGAGCGTAGCTAGCAGTACATGAGCTGCCATGCGCTGCAGGTCATCCTTGGTCAGATTTTTCTTCAGCTCACGCGTCAACTGAAACAGTTTAAGCAAAGCCGCTGCATGGAACAGCTGATTGCCGGCCTTGCTGAAGACCATAGCCAGTTTCTGATAGTAATTGGCCATAGTTTTGGGTACAGGCGTCTTCTTAGACATGGCCATCAAACCGTGAATGTCCTCAATGGCCTTGTAGGCTTCCTGCCACAACTCCATTTGTATGGCTGAATCGAGAAGGTAGAGCCTAGTGTCCAAGCACAACTGCTGCGTCTCAACCTTGTTGATAGATACACCAGTTGTTTGGTTGCTGCTCTTGCAGATGTCCTCGAGATGCTTACGCAGCTTGTCGCACAAGCGACGGAACTCACTCTTGCGATTGTACTTCAGGCAAAACTGGAATGCCATGCGCGCAATGTCATGATAAAGAGCCTCGCAATGCGTATTAACACGCAGCAGCTCTAGACACTGGCAGTACGATTCCCACAAAAACTTAACCCACGGCAGCAAAATGGTGCGATCGGAACGATCCTGGGCATCTTCGCCGCAGACAGCACTCATTAAGATACTTTCTGGAGTCGCAATGTTGTCCAAATCGTCCAACTCTAGAACTGCGACAGCGGCCGATGATTGCGCTTGTGCCGCCTCCGTATGCTCTTCAGCCATTTTAAGGTAGCCTCGAATCACATTCTCCAGTGAGTTGACATTAACCAGCTGAAACATGTTCCTGTACTGGAAGAGACCCTCCTTCGCGATATGCGACTTCTTGAGCTCCACGCACAAGTACAAGTACTTGAACATGAGTGGCTCAATGACCGTCTCCGAGTAGGCATAGTTCCACCTCTTGTTGCGAAAGACTTCCTGCAACGTGTCCAGGGCACGCAACGGTTTTCCCACCTCAATGAATTCTACACAACAGAAACACAGCGAGAAAGAGACAAAAAAAAAGATGCAAAATGAGAAACACGAACTAAAACTGGCATTCACATTTTGCGGCTGTCACTTTTGACATTTCTTCTTCCCCAACTAGTTTTCTGCCGCATGGAAAATTTTCTTTCACATACCATTGGCTCGTTTTAGAGCATTTTCCGGACGTTGAGTGTAACGCGCCATTTTAACTTGATTACAATTTAACGCACTGACACTTTAACTTGCTTTTTCACTATGCTTGAACAGCTCTGAGGCTTGTTGAAGCACAAAATTTATAAAAATCTTCAGCTCGCTTACGTGTGCCTCCGAAATTTATACAAAATGACCGAGTTGACGACTTACAGAGTTGCACAAAGTGTGTTCAATCGATATGTCTTATATATATAATCATCGATATTTTAATTCATGAACCAAATAAAGTATAATAAAAACAAATGCACATGCACATTTTTGAATTAATATAAACAATTTAGAGAAATGACAAAGCAATGGAAGAAGTATATACTATGGTTTGCCCAGGAGCACGTTGATTTTCGTGTCGCAGAGTTCGAATCACTTGTTAAATTGTTTGGCATACAATTTCGATATTTGACAGAGCACCGTTCGGTAATAGGCTGCCTACTTTATTGAAATATGTACCTTTAATTTTAACACAGATTTTTTAGAAACCCTTTTGGATGGTTGAATTTCCCAACGAAGAAACAGCATTGAAGTATGCCTCCCGATCAGTCGCATTGAGGTCTATCATCGAGCTGTATTCGCACGCCCACACAATTCCGGAATTCCATAAGAGATTACGAGCACACGTAAACTCGAATCAAGGCGAGCTCAATGACTATTTTAAAGCGGATAGTTTTAAGGTCACAGTGGAGACGTATAACGCGCATTTCAGCCAACGTGAGAAGGTGGACAAGATTGAAAGTATGGACTATTTGCCAATCGCAGGAGCTGTTAACCTCAAGAATCCGCAAGTTGAGTGGTGGTATTTAGAATTCTGGGGCTTAGATCCTACAGCTGTGCCTGAGACACCCGATGATATTATCTTTGGTCGCATGCTGACACAGGGCCAGCGTCATTTAATTCAACAACTTTCGCTAAAGCAGCGAAAATTTATTGGTAACACCAGCATGGATGCACAGCTCAGCTTGCTAATGGCAAATCAGGCAATGGTGCAAGATGGTGACTTGGTTTTTGATCCGTTTGTTGGAACTGGCTCGCTGTTGGTTAGTGCTGCTAAATTTGGTGGTTACGTCCTTGGTGCCGACATTGATTTTATGATGATTCATGCCCGGTGCCGGCCTAGTCGAATTAACCAAAAAGTACGCGAAAAAGACGAAAGTATACGGGCTAACCTGAGGCAGTATGGTTGTGCAGATAGGTATATGGATGTTCTTGTCGCAGACTTTTCAAATCCGCTCTGGCAAACACGTATCTCCTTCGATAGCATCATTACTGATCGTAGGTATTAATTCCAATTACTAAGAAATTCTTAAAGAAAACTTGTAATTTTGCTTACACTTTTAGCTCCATATGGTATACGCGAGGCGACCGAGAAGGTTGAGAACAAGTGTAACGTCAAGGAGAACACAAGAACGCCTGAAATGGCGCATTATCCTTCAACCTCACACTATTCCCTGCAGCATTTGTATGCGGATCTTTTGCAGTTCGGCGCAACACATTTAAAGTTGGGCGGTCGCCTTGTTTGCTGGCTTCCATTTCATCGGTAAGTGTTGGACCAATTCAAAGCAACGTCAGGTTCTTAACTACAACAAATTTTAGCGAGGACTACAATGAAACTATGCTACCTCAACATTCGCATTTGCGGCTGGTAGCCAACTCGGAACAGCCGCTGGCCGGCAACACAGCGCGTCGTCTGCTGACATACGAAAAGCATTTGGAAAACATCGATTGTTCTTCACAAGTTGCAGGCTGTGCTCCCACACAGGACTTCAGGGATCGTTACTTCAACACAAATGGCACCCTTGAGTCGCGTCAGGAGCGCCGCATGCGAAAGGCAGCTGAGCGAGAGCAAGGTCGTCTGGAAATGGAACTCCGAGGAAAACTGCATGTTGATTTATGTGCCAAGAAATGTGACCTGAACAAAGCTCGTTTTGACTAATTAGTTTACTAACTAATATAACGAAGAACATTGAATATTATTAATTTGTTACTCGTGCCTGGGCTTGTTCTTTCATGCGGCACTCAAAAATATTGGAAAAACTGTTAAGAAACGCTCGGGTCGCTTCAGACACGCTGATGTTCCGTTGGAGCTGCTCGCTTAGAGATGTTACGCCCTTGCCCTCAATGCCGCAGGGCACAATGTGCTCAAACCATTTTAGATCAGTCGAGCAATTTAATCCAATGCCATGCGTTGTGATGTAACGAGAGCCGTGTACGCCAATGGCACAGATTTTATTATCACCCACCCAAATGCCTGTGTCCTGCGTGGTGGTCGCATTTGGTATACCCATTTGACGACACGTTTCAATCACTGTGCGCTCTAGTGTAGCAACATACCAGCGAATGCTTGGCTTAAACTGGCGAAGGTCTATAATTGGATAGGCAACGAGCTGACCCGGTCCATGAAACGTTATGAGACCGCCACGGTCTGTGCGATGGAAATCGGCGCCTAGCTTGCGTAATCGATCTTCGTCCTGTGCCGTGTAACCTTTCGTTCGTATGCCTATGGTGTAAACGGGATCATGCTCCAAGAGCAGAAGATGATTACGGAAATCGACAGACTGTTCTATCTTTTGCTTTGCCAGCTCCTGCTGCAATTGCAGTCCAGATGCATAACTCATGCGTCCAGCGCGTACAACAGTAACAAAGGGCTGGACTCTAGGCATTTTTTTTATGTTTAAATTGCAGCTGTATTAAGTTGCTTAATTTTGCGCCAATGCTTGCCGTTTGTTTTGGTCTCCACAAACCTTACATAGTGATCTACTGTTATCAACAGTGTGGTCAAATACTACAAGAACTGCTACTTGTGAGTCGCAGTTACTCATTGCTGCTAATTAATTTTAGAATTTAACAATAGACATTCTGTGAAGTAACAAAATGCATTTTTATGTTAAAATAAAAACTATCTTAAATTGAGTAAAATTAATAAGCCCCTTATTAACACAAGCAGCTGCCACCTTGAATATACAACAACATATTTGCGAATTTAATTTAATCGATATGCATGTCAATGTTTTTAGCATCCCTGTTTCCGCGTAATGTGACTGCCATTGCTGCCACATACACTCACACACGAAGGCATAATATATTATTAGTGTTAAAAGTTATTGCAAAAAGAGAGAGAAGTGTAGCAACGTACATATTTTCGTGCATGCATCGCTTGCAATCGCCACGCTCAAGCTATTTCAACAACTCGCAACGCGAAGCAAGCGAATCACGCCAAAACGCATGCAACTCAAATAGAGCTCAGGCGTTAGTGTGTGAAAAAGGCGCTAGGCACACGGGCCTGCGTTGCCCGTTGTCCGTGTCGTTAGGGATATGACGACGCGGACACGTCAGGATGAGCGCATCTGCTCTGGTGGCATGGCTGAGGGCGATGAGGCGATTGCAGCTAGCTACCACAGTTTGCCCCCTCACAGTCCCGAATTTGCCAACTTTCTGGTACATCAGCAGCAGCAGCAACATCATCAGCAACAACAACAACATCAGCAACATTTGCTGCATCAGCAACAACAACAACAGGGCCAGGCACCTTTGATGTGGCCACCACATTTAGGTGTTCAATTTCCGCCGCATCACAGCCACCCCCACCCACCTCCTCCACCACCAACGCATCTTCATCAACCACAAATGCAACCACAACAAGCTCCATCACCACATGTTTACAATGAATACCTATACAATTTAGCGTATTCGGGCGGACCCGGTCAACCCGAGACCTACTCCGTTCTACCCGTCGGTCATGGCAATTTTCTCAAGGTCTATCACTGCCCCGAGAACGCTGTCAACGATGTTTACGCTCAGCATATCAATATGGCGTCAATGAATCAGCAACAGCATTCTCATCATCATGCAGCACCTGCAGCTGGGCAAACACAAGCTCAGGGGCAGTCAGCTCCGGCACAGCAGACGCAACTTTATGAGTTATTCTCCACCAATCCTTTGCTGCCAAAACCCGAGGTTAACATTGCAACGCAACAGCAGCAACAACAACAACTCCAGCATCAGCAACAACAACAACTGCAGCAGCCACAGGCAGCAGAATCTCATCAGGTTGACGACGTCGCTTCTGGTGTCTCTTCAAGTAGCAGCGCTAATTTGTTTATCAACAATCTGGTGAATAATTGGTCACCCAATTTAACGGGCAGCAGTTACATTCAGTTTGGTGGAGAGGTTCCGGAAAATTCTAACAACTATCAGGACTGCTCGCCCATCCCAGCAACAGCACCTCCGCCACCCCCTTCGCCTGTTAAAGTGCAGCAGCATCAGCAGCAGATTGAGCTCCCAGCCAAGGTCGTGCCGCACAAGACCGTTGAAGTACCGCCTGTTATTGCCAGCAATAAAGAAGCCACATTAAAACCAACAATAACATCAGAAACAGCAATAACAACAGCATCCGCAACAGCCACTGCCATTAAGAAAGCGCCGGAGGGAAAGAAGCGCATTGTGGCCGAGGTTAAACCAATGCCCATGTCCTATTCAGATGTCTTAAGCAAGGGAAGCACATTGCGCAATGTGGGTACAATCCTCACAAGCAGTAATGCATCCGGTGAGGTGCGCTCCATTAATAATCTGGAGAACGGTCATCTTCCACACAGACGGCAAGGCAAAGAAGAAGGTAATAGCAATGGCGGTAATCGGGAGATGCGCAACAATGCCAAGCGCTCTCCACTGCATGAACTCAAGGATGGACCTAGTGGAGGCGGCAATGCTACAAGCCATCGTAGCAAAAAACGTCATCAGGCTAATCAGAGTATATTGCCGAAGCCGCAGCAAATGGTAAATCACAATCAGATATAATTATTAATAAAATATTAAATATTTGTTTATTACATCGCGTACAACAGCAGCAGCAACAACAACAGCAACAACAACAACAGCAGCCAACATTGCAGCCGCCGATCCGACCAACTAAACCCATTCCTGATAAGAAACGCCCTGCACAGCTGAAGCTGAATAACAACACAAGCACCAATAATCTGAACGGATTTGGCGCCAAGAGCAACGACAGCAAGACAAGCCACAGCAACCCTATTAACAACAGTGCAACTAGCAACCACAGCAACAACCAGAATTTTGTGACGCGTAAGTCGACGAACGGCAACCGTAGCAGTGTGAACAACAGCAGCTCCAATGGAAACTACTCAAATGACAATAGTTCAGCAGCCTCATGCAGTAGCAGCAGCAACAACAACCACCACACCAACCACCACCACAACATTAGCGGCAGCAATAATGGCAATTCGTCATCGTCAAAACGCTATTCTGCCTCGTCGAATGCGAATTTAAACACGAATTCCGGCTCATACTCGTACTCCTCGAAACGTGGCAATCGTGGAAATACGTACGGCTCGTCCAATTCGCCGTCACACGCAAGCGCCTCGAATCGCAACTATGAGCTGGCTAAGCGGATTCTGCTTACCTGGTGGATATACACGCTCAAGCTGCTCACTTGGCTCTTCTATCTGGTCCATGATATTGTTGTAATCGGCTGCAGCATGGCGTACGAACGTTTGATCACGACTTATGTGGCGGGTGTGGCTTATGCACGCCAGCTGCACAAGGAACTAAAGCAAAACTCGGGCAAGCCAAGCATCTGGTGGCGCAACTATTGGCGTCGCTTTGATGCGCGGTTTAAGAAAAACTCACGATGGGCATTTTGGCGTCGGTTCTACAAGCGTAAGCCGCCTGAGGCGAGCGCGGAGGCATTTAAAACAGGACGCCTGCCGCAGACGGGTGAAGAGGCCATGTACTCGTTGTTAAATTGCAAGGGCAAAGATGCCTACAGGTAAACGCTATTGAATATCTTGCAATTAATACAACTAAATATTAATGTTTAATATATATTAGCATACTAGGCGTACCGCCTGATAGTCCACAGGAGCAGATACGAAAACACTATAAGAAAATTGCCGTTTTGGTGCATCCGGATAAAAATAAGCAAGCTGGCGCTGAAGAAGCATTTAAGGTGTTGCAGCGTGCATTTGAACTTATTGGCGAACCGGTACGTTATTATTCATGTCAATTTTTTGTACTTATAAATATAAATGCTTGCAGGAGAACCGTCTTGCCTATGACAAAAGTATTGCCGAGGCACTGCACGCGGAGAAAGCGTGGACGGAGCTTCACGATTTACTATCTCAGTTGCAAACCAAAATGACCGAGGCGGCCAACACTATTAGGTAAACTCAGCAATTGGCGTTAGCGGCTAAAAGCTCTATAACCATATTATCATAACTTATAAAATCGATAGATGTAGCACATGTGCACAGCGTCATCCTCGCAAGCTTACCGAACGACCACAATATGCGGCCCGTGAATGCGCTTCTTGTAAGATACGTCACTCGGCCAAAGATGTAAGTAGACCGCACCAAATCGGTCAGTACGCATATTGACAATGTCTATTTTTAAATAGGGCGACATATGGGCGGAAACGAGTATGCTAGGACTACGCTGGAAATATTTGGCGCTAATGGATGGAAAGGTCTATGATATCACTGAGTGGGCCAACTGCCAGAAGGGTGCACTTTCGCATCTGGAACCCAATTCGCATATGGTTCAATATCGCATTGTGCGCGGTGCTCAGCAGCAACAACAACAGCAGCAGCATCAACAACAAAAACAGCCTCACACACACCAGCACCAGCCACCACCACATACTCATCATCCTGGTGGTCCAACCAGTGGTGTTAGGTGAGTGCTCTTATCTAACAGAAAATAATGAAAATTAAATGAATTGTTTTTGCAGCGAGGCAACATTGCACGAGTTTTTGGATAATTTGTATAGCGGCCAGCATCCGGGCGCATCAAATCCCACGCCCTTTGCCAGTAATGCACGTCGTCGCGCTCGTCGCAATTAAGATCACTGCGTGTGTGGTTTAGTTTTAAGACTTAATTGTTTTTAAAATCTCCAAACGACTACAGTTCTTATAAGCATTGCGCCGTTGGCTGCTTACTCACATAGATAAACTCTCACTGGCCAAAAGCAGCAGCGCAACCATCTCGAACTTTAGCACACACCCACAAATTCTGCAGATTTCTAAGTTCAATGTGAAGCCGGAATATGGGCAATTCATTACTCAACTAAAGTACAATGACTACCTATTGCTGTTTATAATTAATTGAGAAATTTGTTTTCGTTAAACTGGTCGTACATAGGAGTAAAGGCATACGATTATATATCACTTAAGTAGTTTGACTTCTGTGTTCTACATCTTACTTTCTGCCTACCGCTTTATGAACAGCTTAACACGCTTAGCTCGTAGCAGTAAACAAGCCTAGATCTTAAGTTACAATTATAAAACGCAACTGGAACATACGTCATTAAAGGCGTACGATTCGTCAATATGTAAAATCTAACAACCGAATTATATAAATGAAATATAATGTTAATAAAAAAACCATATAGTAAGCCTAGAAAGTATTGTTTCAATTTTAACTAAATTTTATGTCGCCTAATTAAATATTGTACACAACTTAAAATGCAGTTTATAGATATTCAAAAAGAACTTAAATTGCATAAGCGTAATTTTTTTTAGTGTTTTATTGAAAAAATGCTCCACTCCATTTTCGCCTAATTTTCTACACAATATTTTGTATTTTTGTCGTTTTTTTTTCTGTATAATAGTAATAATAATAATTACAATTACATACATAGTGTTTACATACTGCTCCAGCTCCACAAAAATGGCTACTACGCATACAAAATGTATTGCAATTGAATATATATTTATATATATACTATAAACCTATAGAACCTAGAGTGTGGGACTTATAGTCTACTTTGTTTTGTTTTTTGTAATCAATGTTTCGAATTTTAGTTGATTTTATCTTAAATGTATATATATATATATATATATATATATATATATGTTGTGTGGGATTTTTTGTTGTTTGTTTGTTGTCGTTTTGCAACGTTAACAAATATATAGCAAAAGTTGCATACTTAATAATTTTTGAAAATTTTGTGGCATAATTTATTTTTAATAAATTAATGAAACATGTGGGTAGGTTTTGTTTTTCTTTACTTTATATTTTTGTGGTCGTTAATGATTGAAACGCAGCACAAATTTGTTGGTTTTGTTGTTTTTCTTGTTGTAGTATTTGTTGCTTGACTTAAATGGTTGTGACTTCATTTACTTGACTTTGTTTAAATTCCTCAACAATTATTGCGACTTATATTAAGTTACATCAATTTTATTTTCTTTTCATTTTTTTTATGCTTTATACATTTACAAAAATTGTTTGACTTACGCAGAACCAACTTATTTTTCGCCATTTATTTTATTTTATTTGTATATTTATATATATATATATAAGTATGTATAAATTAAATTCTATGCTTAAATACATAGATTAATTCCACGCTTCCAAACAATTTAGTTATATAAGCATTCGGCACAGTTAATAAATTGTTTACGCTTGCATTTCTTTCCATTTTTTTTTTTAATAATTTTTTTGATTTGATTTTTGTGTTTTGTTTTTTTTTCTATACAAAGCTTTGTACAACTAAAATAGTTAAAAAGAGAAAAAAGCAACAAAAAATGTATTATATATATATATGGATGTTTTATACATACACACATATATGCAATATACATACATTACAAAAAAATTGATGTATGCAGCAGAATGTGCCAAGCAGATTGCTTCTCAATTGCTTATTGTAAACAAAAAATGATTATTATTATTGTTTTTTTTTTAATAATTAATTAGTACCAATAATATATATCCCGTAGTATTGTTCACTTTCATTTCCACCGAAAAACATTCGTTAAATGTATGTATATGCTAATGTATGATGTATATGAATGGTATTGCGTATGCTTGTATGTGTGTGTGTGTGTGTAGATGTAGGTGTGCTTATGACTCTTGGAGCAAGCATCAGAATGGTTGCTCCTGGCGCTGACTGCTGTGCCTACCCGCTTCCCAGATCCTAAGCTCTATGTTGGCGCCGACCCGCATTGCCCCGATATTATTTATGTGTCTTTCGGTGCGTCAGCTCCTGGTTCACATCGTCCAGCAGCTTCGTGGCATACCCGTTGCCATTGCCATAGCCGTTGGCCAGCAGGAGACCGTTCGTTTTGTGCGCACTGCCATTGCCAATGGGCGTCGCATTGCCATTGGCTGCAATTGGTGTTGACTTGTTGTAGCCATTCTTCAGGCCATTCGCATGGCCATTGCCAATGGGCGTCGCATTGCCATTGGCCTTTGACGTCATCATGGCTGCCGTGGGCTGTGGCGCGAACAGATCATCGTGGGCATTGATGCTCTTGCAGTAGCCATTGGGCTTGGCATGTCCGTTGGCCAGCAGAGCATTCTTCTTCTGCAAAGAGAAGATAAAATAAAATTGAGTTATAGAGACACTTTGTTACGGGGCGTATGATCGTTAACATTGCGTATGCGACACATTTGTGTCGAAAATAATATAAACGTTGATTATGCAACAAGCTGTGGCGCCTTTGTCAGCGTTTGTTTATTATTTTTACCTTTTTCTTATTTATTTATTTTTTCATTTTTTTTATTCAACTTTCACTTGTGCGTCGCTCAATGGATGCTGTGGGTCGCCGCTGTCGACGCTGCTGGCATGAACGATCATTAAACGACGTCATTTTTGGTATTATTGTGCCGTTGCTTTGGACCAGTCTTTTGTTTGTCTTTGCGGCAAGCGGACCTCGGAAACCCAATTCGCCCAAGACCCACATACTTGACTTGAAATTTTGTTAATGAATTTATACCACATACATAAACATACTCGTATACTATAATAGGCGGCCCCCGGTCTGGCTGCAAGGTGCAGAGACATCGGCAATGAATCGCCATAACCATAGTAAGCCCTACCACATGCATGTATGTATGTATGTGTGTGTGTGTGCGTGTGGTATGATATAAGCGTTATGCTTACGACGTTGCTTGCCTTTTCTTGTTTTCGTTTTCGTTTTCATTAACGCGTTCCGGAATCTGAGATGCGAACTCATTTTATGATTGTCGTTTGTGGCTTTAAAATGGTTTTTAAACAACGTGGGAAGCCATGTAATAGGCCCTATTTTATTATTATTATTATTTTTATTATTATTGTTTGTTGTATGTGTGAATGGCTGATTATTGTCATAATGGGGGGGGCGACGTGAGAAGCTGTTGCATCTCAAAATGTGTCTCATTTCCGGGCACGGGCTCAAGTTAAAGTGTAAGTACTTACTGCAAGACGGCTTCTGTAGGCTGCCTTGTAGAACTCGTTGAACAGGAAGAAGAACATCACAGCATGCATGCCGATCCACCAGACAAAGGCCTTCGGGTAATTGCAATCGATGAAGAGCAATTGGAAGGCGTGCACCATAATAAGAATGAACTGGACCTGCAAAGGGCAAAGTCATTAATAAATATGTTTAATATTCGATTTATGATGTTGATTATTTAATGACATACCATTTGCAGCGTTGTCAGGTACTTTTTCCACCAGAGATACTTCTGGTATTGTGGTCCCATGGCCGAGAACATATAGTACGTGTACATCACAATGTGCACGAAGGTATTGAGCAGGCCAAAGAAGGTACTGTGACCACCTAATTATAACATATGAAAACAAGACAGATATTGTTATTGTTAAAAGTTATTATTGTTGTTGATGGTAACGTACCTGGTGTGAATTTAACACCGAACCACACCGACATGGGCATGCAACCGTGATGAATGACATGCAACGTTGTTACCTGGCTCGTCTTCTTGCGCAACACGAAGAAAATCTGTAACGACCAAGGACATAAGCATTAAGCATTGTTGATTTATGACGCGACATTTTGAGTGAAGTTTCACTTACCGTATCCATGAACTCTGTGAACTTTGAGAAGTAATACCACCAGCACGCATGAACCATCTAGTTGTACAACAGCAAAGAGAGATTGAAGATTTATTTTTGATTAGCTAAGCATGTCATATTTAAGGTGGTGAGGATGAATATTTAATTCGAGCACTCAATTCATACATTACACTTGAATACCCTATCCATCAGTATGGCAAATGAGTAACATTATTAGTTCTGTGGGATAGGGTATACAACGTTTTCATACACACGAAATTTGTTCATTCAAGTTGAAAGAGTCAATTCATTGAGCAATATTAAATGATTATCAAATTATTTTCAATTCAAATGTTCATGCACACGCCTTAGGGTAAGGAGATTTTTGAGTCAATCAAAACTAATACTAATTATTATAATTGTCAAAATGCATCAAAGAGTTGAAAAAATAAAAATAGTTGTGTATAGACTTGGGGCGGGATATACATTCAATTAATTGATTAACGTTTAAAGTTGAAAAAATTGAGAGTCCTGACCATTGAGAAAAAAGAGAGAGTTGAGGGTGGGTTGGGGTGTAAAGAGTTGTATACTGTTTTCCAAAGTTTAGGGTTGTTAAGAAGAATCCATAGTTTCTAAATTCTGTAAGAGATATGTATATATATATCGACTTGTCTCATTCGTTTAGTCACAAATTTTTTGAAAGTGCTGACAGTTATGCCCGGCATACACATGTTAACTATCTGGGGATTAGGATTAGTTGTGCTTATATGGTATATACTATATTTATATAGTTATTGCTTAAAAGTAATTCGTGTGAAAACCGACAACTGTTAACCCATATAAATATGTATTTATTTACAATAGCTATGATTATTATTCTTTATCTGTAATTATAAAGGGTTTTTATGTTTTAACCAGAATTCCAGAACCAATTTTCAGGCAAACACATACACACACACATACACTCGCACACCAAGATAAAGCTGGGTATTCGTTATCAACTATATTTTTGGTTTTTGTTTATCTTTTTTATATCGTTATCACATGTATATCGTTATTTAACAGCACGTTGGGAGATTAACACATACCCTTAACGTTCTAGGATTATTACTATAGTCGACTGGCTGACATCGGAAGCTATAATGTCCTGTAAGCCAACCGGACTGTGCTATCTGCAAATGTAGAGTGTGTTAAAATGTATTTTTTTTTTATCGATCTTTTGTTTTCGTTTTGTGTGTTTTGATTGCGATTTGTGATTGAGTATTTATTTATTTCTTTTTTTGTTGTTGGCTGGCATCGGTTTTGCGTTGGCTTTTAGCTGATTCCAGTTTGTTTGGCTGTAAAGAATTGTATATAGTACACACACACACACACACACACACACACACACAGTGCTATTTACATACACATTTGCATACATACAAATTTTTTTTGATTTCGGTTAGTAGACAGCGTTTTAAATGGTATTAACTAAATATTATTAAGCATCAATTGATGTTTAATTATAAAGCGATAATTTTGCACAAATTAATTACCATTTCTTGCTTACATTTATATACAAAAACAAGTGATGTTCTATATATATTAATTTATTTATATATTTTAGAGCACTTAGCTTAAGTTCTAATGAGAAATATTTTAGCAATAATAAAACCAGCTACACATTTGCTCGCTTCGTGTAGTTTTTTTATGTTGAGCGACTTGCTTAAAGCTATATTTATACCAAAATAATAAATGAATATGTTTCGTAATTTTAATGAAAAGCAATGCTGGTTAATATTATATATTTATACATGGCTGTGCTAAAAGCAATTGCATAAATAATTCTAATAAAAAAATAATAAATAATAAATAAATCCAATAACTCATGTTTAATAATGTATGCGTCCTTTGAAAAAATGCTATTGAGGTCTTTCTTTCTTTAAAGAAAAGGTCAGAAAGTTTTCGTTTAAAGGGTCGCTGTCTAAATAGTTGAAATTCCTAAAGTATTTGAACTTTGTAAGGGAGATAGTTCCTATACAGACTTAGTTTTTGGTATTGTTAATAGCAATGTTAGACGAACCACTTACTCTCTTGGAGGTGGGACTATCGGTGTAGTCAACGGGTTGACAGCGGAAGCTGTACGAACCCCACCAGCCGCCCATTAAACACTAAAAACAAAATCAGATTAATGGCAAAATAAATGAGATAGAGTTATATAGAGAGTAAAAGAGAAAGAACGTAAGAAAAAAAAAAATAAAATAAAGTGCACAATAAAAAGCAGCTCAGTTGGCAATTGTTGTTGTTATTATTGTCACAAAACGCTATCCAGGTCAGTTTGCAAGCAGCCAAAACGACGACGACGCCAGCGATTCGATGTTGTTGTTGTTGATGGGATATTTGTTGTTGTTGATGTAGTGTTTGTTTGTTGTTGTTGTTGTTGTTGTTAGGAGGGAAGGGGGGTTATAAGTGTTACGTACCTCATAAAAAAGCCACGCGCTAAATACAACCTGTAACGCATTATAGCTGACCAGCATTTGTTGTAAATGCAACGGCTTTCGATTCTCCATTAATCGCGGACCAAGCACCTGTAACAAGAAAATCCGTATTGACAAAAGTTGACATTCATAAAAAAAAATAAAATAAATTTGCTTCCCTTTTTTGTTTTCGTATTTTTAAAAAGTTACTATGCATTTTTTTTGTTCTTGTATAATAAAACTAAAAAATTGTTCATTATTGACTCACTTTGTAGTCATTTTCTTATCAACGCGTTGATTAGTTAAGGCTTTTATAGAAAACAAAAAAAAACCACATTATGATTAGAAATTTATATAATTGTGGCTTTTTATTTTGTTGGTTTGTGACTGAATCATAAATAAACCTTGCTCAACCAAAAAAAGTTAAAAAGGAAAAAACAGCTATCAGTCGCCTACATCGCCTACGTCGGCTGATTTACGCCTAGGAATAACACTTAAGATTAGGCCAAAGACAAAACTTGACGCATGGCTATGTTTGACTATGTGACCCAAATCCGTGTGTGAGAGCTTCACCATCTATCTGGCCACTCGAAGAAGTCATAAATTCAAACACCTGTTGAAAGAGGCAACATTGATTCTTGCACCCGACCATTCGACTTACCTTAACCAGGTAGACGTATGTGAGGCAGACAGCCAGTGTGGGGAAGGGTGATGACATCATAGGCCAGTCCTTTGTCCTTGAATCTGCACAATTACAAAAATAAAAGCATAAAATTATAATGTTTGTTTTTTAAACAACAGTCAATGTCAATGCTGTAGTCGTTGTTGTTATTGTTATTGTTGCTTCCTTAAACATATTTACTGTGTACGCACGTAAGTAGTATTTATCTATTAGATAGCAAACGTTCACATTACTCCTTATCATTTGTACATCATTAGGCATTTGGCATTGGCCCTGATCTACCCCTCTACCCCTCAGAGTGACAATGTAACCAAAGTCGGTCATTAACTAACTTAATGCTTATATTAATGATAATGATAATGATAATGATAATGATGATGATGATGATTAAGTGTTAATGTGTGTGAAACGTGCATAGCTCATCCTGATAAATGTACTACGACCTAACCAACTGTAACTAAACACTTGTCTATCTGAAAGGCTGAAAATATTTCTTGCTTCATTTGGCATTCGCATCAGCGATAATTGTCATCAAAATGCGTAAATTTTCGTCGTCGGGTGTTTAACTCATGAATAACTTATGCAATCAAACGGAATAATCACGCGAAATGCGGATTGCTTAAGCATGCCAAACAAAAAAGCAAGGGAAAAAAATAATAATAATGATTATTAAATATATTCATAGCCAAATATCGTAAGATATTGAAAAACGAAAAACAAACGTTAGATAGCAATATAAAATAGAAAAATTGATTAGCGCTTATTGACGCAGTATGATGAATAGACTGACCAAAAAAAACAAAAAAAAAAAACAAAAGCCACAATAAAAATGCAAGATAAACGAATATTAATTAAGGTTCCCCAATAACAAAAAACAACTTGATTGAAAAGATGTGGCAGGTGAAATTGTTAGTGAAATGTTAATGGCTTGCGAAATCGATAGAGATTAGCTAATCACAAATCATTGACAAAAATGAAATACGAGTAACGAAATGCTCTTTCAAGTGCTTAGACAACCAACCTACATATAAACGGTTTAACTTAAATCTTAAGTACTTGATTGGAATTTGATTTGGTTATTTATTGTATTTTGTTACGTCTGCTTTTGGTGTGTGAAGTGCTTGAAGATTAATATTAATGTTATTAAGAAATCCCAAATCTGTTTTCAAATAAGTAACTGTTGATTCATTGATGGGTCTAAGCTTTTATTACTCAAATTAATTGTTTTTTATTTACAAAAACTTTTCTTATTCAAAATTACTACAAGAAACGCAAACTATTTCCATTTTATGTTATTAGTCGTGCCTCTTTTAATATACAAAAAAAGCATAAAAAAGTAGCGTCATTTGACGGCCACTTCACTTCCGATATCGTCGCCAATAAGACGGATTCCATGTGCGTCCTTAAAATAACTATAAAAACAAACATACGCGCATAAACATGCACACGCACACGCACACACGCTCACACTCTCTCACACAAACACACTGACACGCAAAGGCAAACAACCAACTAACAGCTACAGTAGCTGCTATATTTATACATATATAAAAGTTTATGTGAGGTACGTATCCATGCCATGTTGAAACATAATTTTAGCGCGCTTGAAATTGCTAAGCATTTGTCAAACTAGGGAGGGCTGTTGGCCCGTGTTGGCCCGTGTTGGCCTAATGTATTTAACAAATATAGTCTACAGTCAAACAGCAGACAGTCAAAAGGATTAACGTGTGTGTGAAGAGCAAGCACAAACATTAACTGGCCAAACGATGCTACTGACATTGAAACGATCATTTTTACACATAATTCTTTGGCTCAAAACCGAGAGATCTTTATCTCTCTCTCTCTCTCTCTCTCTCTCTCTCTATCTATCTCTATCGCTCTCTCGTGCAATTAGTGAGCTAGTGTCAAAAATTACTCAATAATATTGCTGAAAAACTTTGCTGTTTTGCAGAGAAAAGTGAAAAAGAAGAGAAACAACCATAACAACAACAAAAACAACTAAAAACATCAAGGTTACATAAATTAGCAGGCCTAACAAAAAAAAAACTACTCGTGTGCATGTGTTTAAGAATTAGCCACAAAACAAAACTTACCACTATGTGAGTCCATATATCTATTTATGCTCTCGATGTATTTCATAATTAAGGCCATTTTGTTGCTATATGGGTCTTGTGTATGTGTGTGTGTATGTGTATGTGTGTGTGAAGTAGTAGTAGTAGTTTGCTGTGCTTCTTCTTGTTTGTTTATTTATTGGTGGTTCGTTTCTTTCCAAGTTTAATGCATCTGGTGCTGTGCAAAAGTTGTCGAGCTGCAATGAGAGAAATTAAAAATATTTTAATTGAGTGCAGAAAAAAAATAAACATAAAAAAGTAAAATATATTGTATGGTATATTTTTAAAAATAATCAAGGCTAGCAACGCATTGGCACGTGACTTCAAAACTATTTATTTTTGAATTTATTTCACAAAATAAATAAAAATAAAACAAGACTGTACAACAGGCGTCAGTTGAATAGCTATCAATAAACCTTAATTAAATCAAATTCGTGTGTATGTTTAAATATGCAAGTATTTGTATATATATATATATAATATATATGTAATAAGTTCAAAAAAAAAACTTAGCAGCAAAGCGGTTTGGCAGCATTAAAAATGAGGTTAATAAACTAAAATCCAACAAAGTTGCGAAGTCAGCATTTCGGTGGCACAAATATTTTACATGTTGTTTATAATTTGATGTTCCCGTTTTTTTTTTTTGTGCTTACTCAATGAGCGCAGACTTTGATCGCCGACACAGGTGTGTTATCAGGCTAGATAAGCTTACCAAATCGATAGATTCTATGGTTGGTTACAAAACTCTTCTTGCATATAGAACTAAATTAAAGTACCAGGCGGCGTATGAGTTATGTGCATAAGGAAGTTAAGTAATGAACATTCTGGATTTGTTTGCATAGGTGCAATCAAAGTTCAAGGACATAAAAACATACACAAATACACACTCATACACATACATGTGTTTTGTGTGTGTTTTTCACTTGAAAAGTCAACTTTTGCTGCGGCTCGAGAGCAAACAAATTTTTGGCAAAACTAAAAGTGCAACAGTCCTAGCTGCTGACAGCACTTTTCTATGCTCCCGCCATCACTTGATACCCCTTCTCTCCAACCGTTTGTAGACACACTTAACATTGTAATTTTGCCAAATGTGGCCCAACACAACGGACGTTCTCTTTATAGCCATGTTAGCTCCAATTGACAAGCCTCTACACATATAAAAATAAATATCTAGACCCATCTGAATAACAAACGTTGTTGACGTCATTTGCTATCTAGTCATATATATAGAGGTAGACAAATATTACTCATACACCGTGTTCTTGTGTATATATTAAATTATAAGGTTCAAAGGGAATCCCAAGTCTATTAATTGCTGCACTGAAGAGCGGGTCTAATGAGCGCTCTCTGGGCCAAAAATGGTTTTTAGCTGCTAGTAGACTATGTGAAAGTTGGCCCAGAGCAATATTAATATGTATGCTAATTATTTCTTAAACTTGTAAAATTTCCAAATAAACAAAAAACTTAAAATTTCATTAGTAAAAACTAATTTAAGGCTAATAGTTTTTGTTCTGTCTATATTTTTATTAACCATGACTAAGCAATTTGTTTGGAAAATTTACATGAGCTACCATAATTACTACTCAGCACATTCCTTGTATTAACAACCTTCATTAATAAAGTTGGACTTTGATTAAATACTTGAATACCATTTTTCTTTGTATTTATTGCCTTAATAGTCATGTAAACAGTTCGTAACCATTACGTTTCTTTAATAAATTCAGTTAATTAATTATTTCGGATTTTTTTTTTTGCAAATTGCTGCTTGAACAACGTTGAATGTCAGTGAAAAATAATTCCAATAAATCGCATTTAATTGGCTTAGCTTTGAACAAATGCCGAAATTTGTAATGCCAATTTTGAAAAAGGATTAAAGCGGCAGTAAGCAATTCCTAATTGGTAAGCTACGGATAAAAATGGCTTCAACGTCCTTACAAACAAAAACACAAACATTTTTATGGAACATGAAACGGAAACTAAGCCGTTGCCGCCTTAATTCAAGTAAACTCAAAGTCAGAGGACAAAAGCGGATAATAGAAAAGCCTGAAACGGAAAGAACTGATGTCAACAACACAAAACGAAAAAAAACCCCAGTGATATATATACATTAGGTTGCTATATATATACATTAGGTTGCTTTGTCGTTTGTGTCAGTCCCTTCTGGGTTTAAAGTAAAAGACAATGTGTAATATGACTTTGATTTGAAAGCGCAACGAATGACACCGAGACAAACCGAGCCAATGCAGCTTTAGCTCACCTTCAGCCATAGTCAAAGCAACAGAAGAAGTGGCAACGAAATGCGATGCCTCAGCGATGGGCTTTAAGCCGTGCCAAATATTGCTATTTCATTGACCTGATTTCCCAGTTGTTGCTGTTTCTTATGCTTTTGTTTTTGTTATTTTTGTTGTCTTTGCTTCATGTAAGCCCACACACAACAACACAAAAACACAACACAAAAAAGAGCCAAAGCATGAAGCAACAATGCTCATGCGAGCATGTAAAGCGACACCCCAAAAAAACAAAAAAAAACAAAACAAAATAACCAAACCAAACCAAACCGAAAACACCGAGCAACAAACCGAATTTGCGATTTGAGCCCGTTTGCGATTTGGAACCCGAAACGATTTCGCGTTTCCAGGGGCCCCGAATTCAGACAGCAAAATGCCGCTTTGCCGGCGCCACGTTGTCACACACACACACACACACACACACACACACACACACGCACACAGATAGCACCACACACATACAATCACGTGATGACGACTCTTTTGCTGTAATAACCTTCCCCTGACCCACAAGAGGGCCCAAATGTACTTTGCTATGGTTTCTCTTTTTTTTTGGGGGGCTGCTCTTCTTTTTCGGGCTGCTTTTGCGCACAGACCACAACAATTTCTTGAATGAAAACTACGGCAAGGCAATGAGAGCGCTATTCGGTCCGTGTGCTCGTGTGACTCACTTGTCACATACACCACACCACCCAACAACCGACCCCACCGCAAATGAAAAATCTGAGAAAAACGCGTTTAATGTGCACACAGCACGCCATGAATGACGCCTAAAAGACGCGTGGCTTGTTGTAATTGTTGTCGTTGCTCGTATTATGTCAGTGATTGCACAGTGTTAGTGTGTATGTGTGCGTGCGATGTGTGTCTAAAGGAGGGCGGACTGAGCCTCGCCTTCAATTCTCACTCAGTCAAAAATACAAAAAAAAAAGGTGTCACGTGCAATCGAAAGGAATTGTTAGGCCAAAGACAAAAGAGGGTGTTTTGTTTGGTGGTTAAGCAGCTAGCATTTTCAATTTGTTATTGATTTTTAGTCAAGTGTTGACATGCTCGACGGGCCAGGTCAATGATTGAGCCAACTCAGAGGTTGTTGTAAGACCACAACATGCAATTATGTTGAGTAGCTGATGATGAACAGACCTTTGGCAAGTGGCTGAATGGATTTTGAATTGTTATAATATGTGAGATAAACATCTTTGGCAGACAGACCCTGAATCTGGCACGTGCATCCATGAGATACATATTAGATGTATCTTTAGCTTAAGCTTTAGCTTTGTACGACAAATTTCTCAAGGATTAATGTACCATTTAACTTAAGCTAACATAATTTGAGTCGAAGCAAGCAAGCTTTTTTTATCAACTAGGAATTACCCTTGAAAAAAGGATAAAACACTACAAGATGTGTCAGAAAAATAGTCTTTAAAAATAATAACGTAAGTTAAAAGTGCTTTGAAATTTTATTCTGCTAATGCAAACCAAAGTGTAAGCACTTGTTATCTGAACAGATAAAATCTTCTGACTGTTGCCAAGCAAATTACAAGATGCTTTCGAATGGCTTTAACATATATTTGCACAAATTTATTATGTATGTATATACCCAAACTCTTGACCAATTAATTTTAGGTAAGCGAACGAACGAATTAATTTAATTTTATGAATTCGTTTGTATAGCCGATTGACAGCTTTAACGGTTCATTAACAACATTGTGTATACAACCTGTTGGTTTTGAGGTTTTGGTTTTTTTTTGGTTTTTTGTATTAAATTATCGGAAAAAGTGTGTCAAATTAACGGTGATTATTGCATAAATTCTGTTTTAAAAAAACTCATAATTTGCATAAGATTGGACCCCCTAAAAACCACAAATATTTTTAACGCACGCTTAAGCATTAAATTAAATATATATTTTAAAAGGTGCCTAGAATGAGAAAAACCTAACAACTGTTGGTAGACTATGCATGACTGGGCTTAAATTGAACAATGCGAGCAATTGTTACTGAAATTTATCACTTGGACGCTGATGTAATGTAATAATGTAATAATGCGCCAAACAAAGTGTTCCAAGAACAAAGAAGAAAACATTTTCTAAAGTATTTTGCTAAACTTCAAAAGTTTACAGAAACAATTTAAGACAACAAAAACACCCTAGTTTAAAAGCTTTCTTTTCAAGACTTTCTTCTGCCTTATTTCTTAGCAAAATAAATGCAAAAAAAAAGATTTTTTTACCTTGTTTTTTCTAAAAGCTGCGTGCGTTGCAAGTATTTTGTTTTGTGTACTTTTTGATTTAATAACTGTTTTATTTATGTAAGCATATCTTTTCGAGTAGAGAGTTTACGTTGAACAACTAATTTGCCAGTGACTATGAAAAATAGAAGTAAAAACCAGTTAAAGTTATAGCTCATGTATATTTCGATTGATTGTTTATAATTATAAGTATTGAGTGTCTCGGTTATATCGGCAATTGAATTAAGGATATTCGTACGTATTGATCTGTTGGTGTTCGCCGCTCTTGCTATTGTTGCAGTTGTTGTTTTTGTTGTTTTAGTTTTGTTATCAATTATGAAAATTATTGCTGCGGCCGTGAGCATTTGCCTAGCAATCGATGAAAGCCATAAAAATTCACCATTAACATGTGGCTCACAACTTTGCTTATCACACAACCGCTATATATATATATATAAATATATATATATATTTATACAAACGATTATTTAGTTGTATGTGTGCGCCTTTTTTAGCAGTGTATTTATTGTCAGGCACGCCAATTTGGCAGCGATATGCGCGAGTCCTTGTGTCGCACTTTTTGAATCGCTTCAATATTCAACATGCAATTCAGTAACTGAACGAACAACTCGGTGAATAAGGCGACGCGACAAGAGGAAGAAGCAGAAGAAGAAGGGCCGAGGCGGAGGAGACAAGACCGACGACAAGCGACCCACAAAATATAAAAATTCAAAACCGAAACAGAGAGGCAAAACCGCAGTCAGCGACTAGCAAAGCACGACTAACTGGCTGCCGAAACGGCTGACTAACTAAGGCCGGAGACGTCGTTGAAGCCGCTGTCGTCGACGTCGCCGTTGCTATCGCTGCTGCGGTCAACGGTGCTTTTGAAGCCGCGACGCTGTCGCAAAAATGAGCGCGTGCAGAGCTGAGCTTCGAGCGCTGCTGCTGCAAGTGAACGTCGGCGTTGGCGTTTGCGGTGACGGTGGCGGTGGCGTCGCGGTTTGTTCCGTTGATTACGAATTAAAAAAACTTTGATAATTTCAATGCATTGTGATGTGATATATTATGTGTGAGTGTGTAGGTGTTGTTGTTTTTTTATTTTTGTATATTTTTGTGGGTTTGACTTTTGTGCTAATGTTTGAAATTAATTTAGATCTTTCAAGCCGAGCGCCATAGAAATGTATATTTCAATACATTGGCGCGCCCAACGAAAACACAACCACACACACTATCACACACACACAACAATAACAACAACAACAGATGAATATGCTGGCAGTGACGCCTACAGCGCTGTCGCAAGCTCAAGCGCAGCTTTTGGCTTTACTTCGATGTTGCAAGGGCCCCCAAATAGCCAAAAATAATAATAATAACAACAACAACAACAACATTCGCTTGCGTTGAGATCGATTTCGATTTCGGCAACTCAGCACGACGCCGACGACAACGACTTGATTTGCCGAAGTGAGCCGAAGTTAACTTCAAGACAGACGGAAGGCGACGGAATCGGAACGCAACGCGTCGCATACCAAAATCAAAAGCTGCGCACTTGTCGATCAATTAATTATTACGGCATTTCACACATACACACGCAAATCGAACATGCTCACACTCACACAAGCACACACGCACAACTCTTTGGGTTTTTTTTTATTGGTTTCGCCTTTTTGTTTTCCTTTCGCCCAACAACAACAACTAAAAACCGAAATTCACGTTTTTGGGACTTTTGCATTAAAATCGATTTCATGGTCAAAAAAGCAATGTGTGTCGCCAAAAAAACGACGAAAAAACAGCAACACCAATGAAAGCAAGCAAACAGGTAAGCTTGACGAAATGGAAATTAAGACGCGCTTCGACTTTTGTCGCAATCATCTAATTTGTTGCTGCTTATCTGTTATGCATATGGTTTTTGTGTGTGTGTGAATAATTTATTGGGTCACCAACGCAGAATGCAGTTTTGTAATAATGACCCACACATATATAATATTTTTTTTGTCATTTCCGAAGCCCACGCGAATATTCGAATATACAAAAAAAAACTCAAATAAATATTTATGTATATCGAATGCAAAACTTTATAGAAACGAGCCGAATACCGGCATGCATTTCAATTAAGTTTTTTTTGTTTTTTGTTTTTTGTGCAGGCTTTCAAACAACAACAACAGCAGTAAAAAGGGTTTGTTGGGTGGATAGTGCGGGCGTGTGCGTGTGTGTGCGTGTGTCACACAAATTTCCGCTTAATAGATTCGGATTAAAGCTTTGCAAAGATGCATTTGATTGTGACTTGTTGAGGGGGTTCGTCTTCGTCTTCGTCTTCGGGTTTCGGATTCGTATTGAGATTCGGCTCATTTGGTTTGATGTGCACCTGAACTGTGCTCTTAACAGCCCCCGCTCTTTGAGGGCACACACACACACACACACACATACACACACGAGCAGAAATTTTTCTCTTTGGGTGCCAGTGTTTTTTTTTTTGTCTTTCTCCTTTTTTGTGAGGCAAGTGAATGGTCTTGGAATTATGTCATATCTTCCAGTGCCACATACACAGACACACACACACACACACACACACACATACAACCAAAACGTGCACTGTCTGCGTATGTAGTTGTTGTTGCTGTTGGTGTAAAATTTTGTTATCGCTGTTTGATTAATTAGCTGCCCAAAACGTTGGACACACTGATTATGATATTCAGGTGACAATGCGTAGCCCAACTAGAGAGCGAGACAGACACACGAAGAAAGAGAGGGAGAGAGAGAGGGTGCTTTTCATCATTGAGCAAATTCACAAAGTTCACAATTTTGTAAACAGCGTTTGGGCTCAATTAACATTACAAAACGGGTGGAGTGGGGTGGGGTGGGGTGGGGTGGGGTGGGAGGTGGGGTAGGTGATCAGAGGCAAGCTAATTGAGTGCATGATGCTCTTCGGGGCAGTTCAGTTCAAGTGGGGGCGTCACGCCGATTACGTAGATAGATGCATTTAGATATTTACAAAACATTCTTAACAAAACAAAGTTTATTTTATCGAGAGCATTTACAAAAAAAGAACAAACAGTTGCACAAAGACTAGACGATGATTTTTTTTTTGTATTTTTGTAGGCGGAAACTGACACTTGAACACTTAACTAACTAACTAACAGTTTTTTATTTCGGTGTGTGTGTGTGTGTTACGTGTATCTTTGAGATACACGCGACTTGTACGCGGCACGAGAATACGAACGGGAACGTTGCACAAAATTAATAGAACTGTACGTTAGCTTTTTCTTGTTATAATAATTTTTTTTTGTGTTGTCACGTGCAATTGAAGAATTTTTTCATATATATTTTTTTTTGTTATTTACTTTTTGGTTTTGTTTTGTATTTTTCTATCAAATTCGTTGCAGCAGTTGGGCAGGCAGGCTAGGAATTCATTTGTGTGTGATTTGATTTGCGATATTAAATTGTAAAAATTTGTATTTGATTACTATTTTAGTTTATTTGTAAGGTTTTTAGTGTGGTCTGGCCTGACCCAAAAGCGAACCAGACGAGACACAACCCAAAGCGAAATGCAAACTGAGGCGCACGAATTGGGCGAAGAGCGTGCGAACCCCCAGAGAAACATATATATTTATATATATATATATATGTGTGTATATGTATATATATCTATATTGGTGTGTGTAAGTGCGTAGAATGAGTGAGAGAGAGAGAGAGATAAAAGAGAGCACAGCGTGTGTGTGTGTGTGTGTGTTTGCGCAGAGAGTGCATAGAGTACGTTGCCAAGTGCTGTCTTTATCTGTATCTTGTGGATGGCAAGCGGCAAGAAGCAGACGGTACATATCGCAATTGACAACCAGATGATGTAGAAGCGAATCGAAGCAGAAGAAGAAGAAGAAGCAGCAGCAGCAGAAGCATGGCCGCTGGTAACATTCACATTTACACTACAGCACGTTGCGTCACGCGCGAGAGAATTACTCAGACACATGGATAAACCCGCTGAGCCCTCTCTGTATCTGGCAGATACATTCAGCAGGCCAGCTAGGCACAGGCACAAATTTTGTTGGATGTGGATGTGGCACAAAAAGGCCGGCTGCTAACCGGCCTCTCACTCTCTCTCTCTCTCTCTCCCTATCTTTCTCTCTATTTTCTCAACACTCGCACTCTCCCTGTTTTCTGATAAGGCTAGCGCTCTCTCTCGCTCTCTTTTGCCAGCGTGTATCCATGGGATACGTGAATTGTTGTGTTGCTTTTCCGAGGGTTGTCGCCGGTTTTTTTTTTTCGTTATCGTTGGCTTTGCCGCAAAATCAACATGAGTAGTCTCAGAGCCGTAGTAAGCGTATTCAACTCAACTTCTACAACTACAACTACAACAATAACAACAACAACGATGACAGAAGCGGCAAAGAACACACAACTATATTAAAAACGTACTTAAAAAGATGTATATATGTGTGTATGTTTGCATGTATGTATGTGTGTTCAATTATGTTAACACATATGTATTTAATATGTAGATATATAGTACATACTTCATTTGGCATTATGTCATCCAGGTTTTTTTGTCGTTAGTTTTTCTGTTTTTTATTTTCTTGCCATTGTAATATTTTTTTTTTTTTCCCCTTAATTTGTTGTTGTTAAGCCACCCCTTTTTTTGGTCGACGAGGACATGGCTCAGTTACTACATTATAGCTATAGTAATATGTATGTACGTATGTTTGTATATTGTAAACACGGATAGTCCTTTAGTTAGTCCTTTTTGACGAGCCGCACCTCGAGCAAGCCAAGGTGTGCGGAAATGAACCGGAAATGATTTTACCCCATTTAATTTCGTAAGCTTCGTTTTTCGTTTTAAATTTTTATCCCTCCGCACCTACCCATTATAAACTCGCAAAGTTATTAGCCGAGAAAAAGCACATGAAAAAGGGACAGATACAATCTAAGTTGAATCGGATTAACTCTTTGAGATACAGCTGTCAACTGGTCAAGATGGATAATTTGGCTTAAAGTGTTGTTAGATAGAATTTTTTTCGGAAAAAAAAACATATTTTTCGATACTTTGGCATTTTTTTATATATATATTTTATTTTTGTTATTGTAAAATAATTTAAAAATAAGAAATGTCCCAACAAAGAATTCCGAAAATAAATTATAAAGTTAGTTTTTAATGATATTTTCGAATTTCGAGCTAATAAACTTAAGTTAAAAAACTCTAGATCATTTCAAAAATATTCAATTAAATTTATTTGGATTTTTTAAATAACAATTTAAGCCACAACTACCAAAATTAACATTTTAAAAATATTTTCAGCTTTTAATTCTACATTAAGTTTTCTTTTACACAATGTTTAATTTCATTTTTAAAATTTAATCTTTTAAAATTATTGCACAGCTTAAAACTATAACCTGTGTATGCATAATATGATTAAAAACGTAGGGAAAAACAAGGAACATACAAAAATACGGAAGAAAAATAACCTTACATAAAAAAACAACATACATTCGAAAGTAAGTTGTATATATATAGTTAGATTTGCAAATGTGATATTCAATTAATACAAATCCGAATGCTGCTGGCGGAAAGAAATAATCGTATTTACCTGTTAAAGTTCTTTTACCTCAATTTGCATATATTAGATTGTGGCTAAAGAGCAATAAAATTGTTGTTGTTAACACTTGGGTTAAATTTACAACGAGTGTGAGTGTCACAAATCTGAGCAAACTAGCAAACTGGCAAACAGCGTTTGCGAAGCAGTTAAAAAATTTCTCAAAACTGCCAAAGCTAATTAGCTCGTTAGCTTAAAAGGCGCATGAAACCTGTCAGCCAGCTTTGGCATACAAATAAAAATTGGTTTGTTTGGCTACTTACTGCCGCCACAGCAGCCAAATTCAACAACAACAAAAAATATCATATATATTACCAATTAATATTGCATTATTACACAATGCAATCAATAAGTACAAAGCAAACCGACTACGCACTTTCAAATCAACCAAGTTAACAACAAATACAATATAAAAAAATAAAAAAAATTTAATAAAATTAAAAGCGATGCGCATGCGCAAATGTTTTATGTTTTTCTACATTATTTCGAAATGTGACAAGAGCGAAGTGGGAGGGGGAGCTCTTCATGACAGGTGTATATGTGTGTGTGTGTGTGTGTGTGTGTTTGGCTTGTGGCCAATATTCTTTGGCTTTGGCATGACAATGTCAAAACTAAACGTGTCAAGCGCGCAATCATTTGTTGTAGTTGTTCGCTTTGGTTTGGTTCGCTTCGGTTTCGTGTCATCATCATGGCACAAACGCTAACGGTTCATATTAACCAAACACACACGCAAACACACACACATGCACACATGCACAACAATTTACAACTCACCTTGAAGACACATGGTGCATGTGTGTATGTGTATGTGCTTCTGCATCTGTGTTTAAACATGCGCCAAAGAAATTGGCCGAACGTTTTTGACCAGTTTTTTTTTTTGCCTCTGTGCCGGCGCATATAAATCGATTAATAAGTTTCGTAAATGAAACGACATTGTCAAAGCTAGCAGCAAACTCTAGCTGCGACAGCGACGTTAACTGCGTGCCGCGCCGCGTCTCGCCGCGGTTGCCTACACAAGCAACAAGAGGGAATTGCGACGCAGGCTCCAGTCCACAAGTAAAGTTAGTCTAAGAAGCAAGTTTTTTTTTTTTTAACTTCTCTTCACTCTGCTCTTTTCATTTGAGTTAATTAACGAGTTTTTTGAATTGCACAATTGACCCCAACTTACGATTATTAACGAGTTGTGGGCGTATTAACTAAACTAGTTGCAATTTATGATCATCATCATCATTGTCAACTCGAAAGTCCTAATGAGCCTAATAAGCAAAATTATTTGTGCCTAGGCCAATGTCTTGAGACAATGCAAATACATAAATATGAGAAAAGAAAAGCTTTAGTTTTTGGCTATGTTCAAACCATTTAAGACTTTAAGTCAAGCTCTGCATTCTGCGCATGCGCCACGGCCAGGCCAACTAATTGAGTCAAGGGCGGGCGCTGTTGGCAGCGTGTTGACAATAAAAAATTACATAGCCAACACGTAGATACATGTTGTTGTTGTTATCGTTGTTTTTGTTGTTATTGTTGTTTGTATTTTTGTATAACAACCGCGTACACCTTTAAGCTCTCCCGCCTGCTCCCTGTACCCCTGAACAAACATACAACAAACAAGTACCATCGCCTACAAAATGGGCGTGGCAACCGATAGAGGCCAAACAATTGACTTGGTTTTTGCCAATAGCTATGTAAAAATGTATGTCAAAATCAAATAACCGAACAAAATTTTTATGTAAACCCTAAGCACAAATGATTTTTCGTTTTTTTGTAGTTGTTTTTTTTTATTGAATTTAAAATGTTCAAATGTTTGCCAAATGTTGTAATAGGGTCCATTGTGTTGTTGTTGTTTATATATATTTTTTTTTTTCACCCGTTAATGCATTCTCAAGCGTTACACAAATATGGAAAGGGTGTCCATTGTTTACTTTTGTAGTCGTAATAAGTGAAGTCACATTAAATTGGTCAGGTCATAAAGTCGCACAGTTCCCAGCCGGATGAACCATTTTCATTAACTATTATGAATCTTTGCGGCTTAATAGTTGAGTTGCATTGAAGAAGATTTAATAGAAGATTTCTCAATTTATCGTATCAGTTTGAAAATATTTCATACACTATAATATTTGAATCTTGTTTGTGTGTATAAGGTATTTCAAAGGAGTATATATTTTTTGTGTACTATCTAAGTAATATAATGTAAATAAAGTACACACAAAGACTAAGACAGCATACAAATGAAATAAAATTGCTTCTTAGATTAATTTCAGATTGTGATTTTAGGTTTGCTAATAAACACGTGTTTTAAACAACCAACTACAAATTAAATCGTAGATAATACTTGAATTAAATCACAAATGAAGCCAGTGAATAGCTGCAAGGCTTTCATTATTAGAGTCTGGATGTTTGTGCAAGTGCAGAACTCGAATTGTGTGTGTTTGACATAAAGACATACGGTTATAAATAAAATGACGTATGCAGCATAGCTTTGAGCAAACACAAACGAAAGCTCGAATCGTAGTGGCCTGGTTTT
This sequence comes from Scaptomyza cyrtandrae, assembly GCA_035044605.1. Taxonomy (NCBI): domain Eukaryota; kingdom Metazoa; phylum Arthropoda; class Insecta; order Diptera; family Drosophilidae; genus Scaptomyza; species Scaptomyza cyrtandrae. The sequence continues at coordinate 7,825,600 of JAWNNS010000640.1, forward strand.
CGGCTTTGATCTGAAGCTATGTGGCAGTGGCAGTGGCAGGCGCTTTGGGCGCGGGGCACTTGCAATTGCACAACACACAAAGACACCTTTCAAATTGAAGGCTCTCGAAGCTGATGTGTGTGTGTGGTAATGATAATAATTAAGTTGGACAAACATAAAACCCAACAAAAATCCAACATCCATCAATGGCAATGAGAAATGCTGGGAGCTGAAAGTGCTGAAAGCTTTCTCAATGCTCATTAAAAAGGGCGACAATGGCCCTGAGAGAGGCCATTTGAAATGCGCTTCGGTGTAATAAACTGAAATAAGTAACGGCTATCAAAGTTAAGCTATCAAATATTTGTCAAGCGGGTATCAAAATAAAACTAAAACGAAACGAGTTCTAAGTTTTTAGGAGCCGCGTCAAGTTTTGGCTAAAATGATAATAAGAAACACAATAAGCGCGTGTACTAACTGGCTTCAAATATCGAACACACTCATTCACAAACGTATATTGTACATACATACGTGTACATACATACATCCATACAAATAACCAGGCACGCCCAAAATGTGGTCCAGCTGTTTGCCCAATTGGCGTACATCGACCGCAAACATCTAAAAGTTGCGTCCGCATACACAAAAAATACACACACACACACATTCACACACACACACACACTCACACACACACAAATATAGTGGATTTCGCAATTGCCAAGCAAACAAATACATCGCATAGCAGTTGTAGATATTATAAAAACGTATTCTCGTCACTGCGGAACACAGAGATCCGTTAACGTATATTTATATATACATATATATAACTTCAATTACTAAAACTTATATAGTGACGCTGCAGTGCGTCCAACCAAAGGTTAGGTTCCTCTTTCTTACTTATGGCTAACAATATTGTATTCTACAGGTGTACTTGGGGTTATTGGTGTCTGTCTATCACGTGTGTGTAAAAGGGGCACACCTATGATTTTAATACGCATAAGGCCTCACCCAAAACAAAACAAGAAGAGTGTGTGAATTTTAATTAAATCAATTTTTATCACAATACCCATTAAAAAAAAAAAGCTAACAAGGAATATACACATAAAGTACTTACACCTATGCAACATTGAAAACTGAATAATCTTGATATTTATTCACTTTTGTTTATTTAATGTAAGATGCATTCACAATATTCCTTAATTATGCCATAGAATTTATTATCGCCTGATTTATATTTAAAGCAAGTCGTATTTCATGTCATTAAAACTTATCAAAGATCATCAAAACGCTTAACCATGCTCTTAATAACTGTCACTTTAGACAGGGTGTCTCCTGGTCAAGCATTTGATGTTGTTTTGTTTGAGTCTGCTCGTGAGAATCATACTGAAAGTAAATGCTTGCTCTGGGCCCACACAAGAAGCAATTATTAGATTATTTACACGAGCGATAGATAAACAAAATCTAACTAAAACGCACATAGTGTACTTGACTTTGTAAGGCCAACTAAAAATCACTTTAACACTACAAATTCCATATACTAGTAATATCTGTGACTTAACAGATCATCCGACATTTAATAGTGTTGTGGACCTTCAACTTAAACATTGGTCAAGTAATTTTGACTAATTGAGCGCTTATCGAAAGGTTTTTTTTTTAGCACCCTTTAAGGTGCAAAAGTTGCTTGCACTTTGCATGCAAATAATCGCAATTGAAATTAACAGCAATTACAATGTTTATTAAGTTGTATGTTAATTAAAGGGTAAGACAGGTGTGTTTTATCAATGGCTAAGTTTTTAAACATTTGAAAGTATACAATAATGCAATTACAAAGAATTTTAGTAGCAAAGTGAGAAAATTACAAGGAATAGGTATATAGACTTTTTTTATTTCCTATATTGTTTAAGAAACTTGTTTTTTTTTTTTTTTACAAAAATATATAAGAGAAAACTTGCATAACTAATATTTAAGATGAAAATTTTCATTTATCTCTTAAACGTGCCATTAATTATTTATAATTAGGTATTACTAACGCCTAACTAGTAAATTAATATATTGTCATTTTCCGTACTTTTTTATTAATCAAGACATAGGAAATAAGCAATTTTAATAGCATACTTGCAAACTTGCATTTAAAATATATTGATATTCCCTTAAGTTAAGATTTTATAGATATTAAGCTGTAAACTTTTAGAAACGTTGAGCAGTTAACGCAGCATCCATTTCCATTCCAAGGCAACTGCTAATAAGTTACTAATCTCTGTGCAAAGTCGGTCCACATACAAGTTAAATACGATACCATACCATACCTTACCATACCATACCACATACATACATGCAAGAGACTTTAAAACAAAACGCATTAACCACAAGCCGCTCAAACAACATACACACAAAGACAATGTCAAGTGAGCAAAGTGAGCAGCCAGCGTCAGAAAATGTATCTTGTGGGAATTTTCATTGTTGTTGGTTTTTGACAACTCAATCAACGTCAGGCAGACCGAAATTTCAATGTCGTGCTTCTTTAAAGAGAGGTTTCCTTTTGTTTCTTAATTTTTTTATTTGTTTTTGTTTTTTTTTTCTTTCAGTTGACATTATATCATATTTTTTTGAAGGCGCAAAGTGTTCATTAAAGCCAGGCAACCGAAAATACTTAGCCCAAGTATTTTAGCATTAAATGAATTTGCTTTGAACTTTACGTTAAATGGCGTTGTGTTCATGAATCTTCGTTTTTTTTTTTTTTTTTGTTTGCTTAATTTGATTTTTGCCTGCCAACTGTCAAGACTTGTAAATGCGACAATGGGGATGACCTTTGAAGATTTTGTTTTGTTTTGCACTGTCAATTTTTTTTTGCGGAAGATAATAATGCAAACAACAACAATTTGGTTAAACTTTATATGAGTTGTCAGAAAAACCAACAGCGCGTGCATTATTTGCCTTTTTGTTTCCGTTGGTAATATTAAGAAATTTGTTTATTGAACTTGTGTGCGTCATTAGCTAATTAATTTACAGTGAATTGTTTGCTCAATAATCACTGAGATGCAATTGTAAATGCAAAAGTTAAGTTTATTTTAACACCTGCAGCCAGATTAAATAGCATTTTCTTAACCGTTGTACTTTTAGGCAAATGGCAATTAAATTGATCACTTTCCAATAATAATAATTTAAATATTATAAATAAAAACGTCGTATTTTATTTGAAGATCTGCTTAAACAAAAAAATGCTTTTTGCATTCATTGACTTTGTAATTCATTCAATCCGTTGGAACTTAAATAATTGTATGGAGTCAGCTTGCTTTAGCACAAAGCAACAAATTTTATAAATCAACTGACAACGTTTTTGAATATTTGATTTTTTTTAAGCTGCGTTCGTTGAACTTTGTTCTTATAAAAGAACGTGATAAACGTATTTGTTGTCAGGAGGGGCCTAGGAAGATATTTTCAAAGGTTGATTTTAAAAGGAAGTATTTTCAAAAAGATTAAATTTTGTCTTGTGGGTATGTATAAAAGCTTTTTAATGACAATATTTTGTCAAAATATAATTTAAATCATTGTTTTGCCTCTACAAAATTCTGTGCTTAAGTTTGAAAGTAAGATTTCTTTGGTTTAGAATCAAATCAGCAATTTTATCCAAAAAAGTTCTTAAATTATATTGAAAAGCTTTCTTTCTAAACTTTAACAATTACAAAATATTGTTTGTTATTTTTGCACATTTAAAACTAGATGTTTGATTTTTGAATACAGTTATCATCCTATTCGAAGTTGACCAACTATAAATAGTGATTTAACATTTAAAACTGCTTTTTAAATAACAGCATTAACAGCTTAAGCATTGTCATTTAGCCACATTCATGTACAAGATTCATACATGGCAAAAAAATAACAAAATTTTAAAAAATCCACTAATTACCCGACTTAAACTTCAGATGGCAATTACATGCTGACAATGCGGCCAAAAAAGCGTTAATCATGTCAGAGGTTAGCCAATTTGTTGGCCCCTTTGGTATGTGAGCTGCTTAAATGACTAACTAACACACTAACTGACTTATACATATGTAGTTATGCTTACCCACATACACAATTTAAGGCGCATTTTGAAATCAATTTGTTGCATTTTTTTTTTGTGTTGTTTGTATTTAGTGTCTGCACCTCGTTTGTGTGTGTGTTAAGCGCTGCGTTAATTACCACAATTTGCACTTAATTTCAATACATGACTCCATTTATATCCTTCACTTATGTTGTTGGTTCGCTTAAGTATTGTAAAACTGACAATATCTCCAAATAGGTTAAAAACAACAGCCATAAAAGGTATTCAACTTAAAGGAATGTCTCAAAGCCAAAGTTAACAGCTGTTTTTGAAAAGTAAATAAAATAAAAAAAGTGCATTAAAACACCTTCCTCCTCAGTAGAAACTAATTATGTAGGCGCGGCGTCAATTTGATTATTACGCGTTAAAAACATTGCAATAACTCGAGAACTACGGGTAATATCTGTCAGTTGATCTTTGGCTTGATGTTGTTTAATGCTTGATTATGCTAGCCACGTAGGCGGAGACAGATATAACTTTGTTAATTGTTTTCATTAGTCATAAGACAAAACACGACAAAAGCTGCAAAAACAGGAACAGTCCGCACAACCTATAACAAATTAAATTTGCACATATTTACAAATACACATCGAGCACAACGATTGCGAGATGTACTTAATCATCATGACAAGGAACGTTGTATTTTAACGTATTTTGTGTACTTTATTTATTTGCAAGCCCAAAGTCTGTTGACCAGCGACATTTTGGTAAACAGTTCAAAAAAAAAAAACAAGTCTTTAAAAAAAACTGCGTATTCTATCAAACAAATTTATCGATCAAGCATGATTCGTAGAAGCAACAAACCTGTAAAAGAAACGTTGCCATCGGTTTGACAAGCATTGGGTATGAGGTTTTTTTTTAATCAGCTGGCAATAATTTACACACACAGGTTGAAAAGAGTTTTTTGTTTTGCTAATTTTTGGAACATTTTATGTGGGCATTAACATATTTTTGATATAAGCCACGAGCAAAACCAAATTTGGCCAGATCATTTTTGATTTATATGCTGTAATACATTAAAATTAGTATAATTTTATGGCTTAGAGTTGCTGATTTCTTAATTTTATACAATAAAAATATACTGCTATAGTATCTTAACTTTCTTATTCTCTTTTGGTCATGCTCTGTCTTTTTAGTATCTAATTTTGATCATTTATGAATATTCCCAAAATCACAGTTGGCTTATAAATTAGCAAGCATGATAAAGCAGGTACACCCGCTTTGAAGTAAAAGCGAACGGAACCTGTTTTAGACAAAACGTGCGTTTGAATTATTTATAGAGAGTGGAGTGAACTGAAGCGATTGAAGTGAAGTGATGACACAAGACATGTGCATTTGAGAAGACCCAAACACTGTCGTGCTAAACATTCTTTTATGTTTGGGATATTTTCGCTGGGCGAACATTGACCGATCGGAGCGAAGCGGTGCTAAGCTTTTAAATCTTTCAGTGACGATCTCAACGTAAGCCTGTAAATTTCGCATGAAATGTGTGGGTACGTGCGTAGAATTCGAAGAACGGAATGGCACAGCACGCGGAATAGGGTAAATGTTTGCAAATGTAACGTTTGAAAATTAAAATCCACGTGATTCAATTGTCATCTTGTTTAAATATATTGCCAATAATTAACCAGAAGAAATAAACGCAATGCACGTTGTCTTCTTCACTGACTCAGACAAAAGTCTTTCAATTGTTATTGGGTAAACTTTCTGAAATCCAGGAACTGGTCGTGAGTCTCGGTAGTTAATACCTTAACTAGCCAATTAAAACAAAAAAGTTTTAATAATATCTGTGCTTAAATTAGCAATACGGAAGTGAACATCGAACTATATCAGATCAATTTAACGTAAAAGGGGAATAATCATGCGTAATGCGTGCGGCATCCTCAAACCAATTCCATCATAATAAACGCTTGAAAGTTGTTCCAAAAGTTGTTTAAACAGGGTCGCACAACAACATCAACAACAAAAGGTACAAAAGACATAATGTGACACCGGGTTCGCCAGACCCACACAAAGGTAAGGCAATCAGATGCCCATCAGTGGCAGCAAGAGTCAAGTCCAAGGTTGAGCATGGAGAGGTCCGACTAATTTGTATGGGGTTTTTCTGCAATTTGCGAAAATTGCTTATGTTTATGCTTTTTCTTTTCTGGTTTTTTTTTTTTTTTGCAGCTTTTGTAATGCACACAAAGGCAATCAGTTAACACAAACCTGTTAAATATTACATGCGCTATTAAGATCGTTTAATGTAGCGTAATTTTCTCGAACGCTTTAACGGCAGCTAAATACTATATTGTACAATGTATGTAGAACTGAAAGAGCGACTAAAACATTGCATTTCTTAATCTCTTTGCGAATGAGGTTTGAAATAGAACATGCAAATGTGTAAGCTCTTGAACAATCACGCAGCCCTAAAGACTTTTCAAGCAACTTATCATTGTAAACAACAATCAGCTGTTAGCATATACAACATAAGAGAAAGGCAATAAACATAAATACTATAAAGGAATTTAATAGTATAGGCTATGCAAGAATTAGACACTTAATATGTACATATGTGTAGTGCAACAATCTCTTAACATTACAAGTTTAATTATATTGCAATAAACAATAATAGCCAAACAGGTTATTACATTGAATAAAAATGTAAGTTCAATTGTTCATTACTTCAAAAGTGATAAGTCATAATAATACTTATTTGTATTGTTTTCTTCATGTAAGTATGGTTATAGTCTATATGTCTGTGCTTTTTTTGTTTTATTTGGCATTGCGCTTTTTGGTGGCGCAGTGTTGCCAGCTTGTCGAACAAATTCAACAATAACAGTTGCAAAAGAAGTAATAGCACAAAACGTATGTGAGGAAACTTACCAACAATTTGGCCTAGCTATTGCTGCTGCTGCTGCTACTGTTGGTATTGGTGTTAGTGCTTCTTGTAATGCTGTGCTTGCTCCTTCTTGCAATCAATTGAAACTGGAACTGAAAACCGCAAAAACCACAACACAAATAACGCACGGCCAAGACAAATATCTATGTACATCTACGCCATATATGCCTAAATGTGTACAAACATACCTACTATATATATACGTATAAAACGTACATACGATATTTCGAAAGAACTTTGTGGTGTTTCGCAATTAGCTAGTAATCAGCGTGACTTTAAGCCGAGCGGTATAGACGCGTTAAAGCTTAACTTCTGAATGAAACTGAGCTAAAATTGTGCTGAGCTGCTGTTAAACGCGCGCATTGCGACGACGCGACTGCGAAATGACGACAACAGTGGCTGCAAAGTGAACGCGACGTTGCGACGTTAGCGCAGGCAGCGCAACTTTTTAGCTGGACGGCTGTCGAGCAGGCGCAGAACTTAAGCACTGAACTTATAAAAGCTTCTTCTGACAGTGGAAACTTACGATACAAAAACAACATCAATCCAATGCAAGCACAAAATGCAACGCAAAAAAACTTTCCGCGCAGCGACTAGTTAGTTGATTGCCCATTGCCCCAACCTATTCTACCCCGCTTAAGTGCATGTTTTTAAAAAGGTAAACACACACTAATTTGTTTGACTCATTGAGGAGCGCTCCTGTTCGCCGTAAACCGGAGTGAAGTTCAAGTGAACTTTATGTAACGTAACTTAACGTAACGTTACGACGTAACTATACGCCCAGTAATTGTTAGTATTTAGTTAGCTCAATTGAACGCGTGTGGCAGACGCAACTTGCAACGAAGTTGCCGCACTCTATCACATATTATCTAATTGACTTTGAGTGACTCTCAAGCAAAGCACAATGCTTCCAGCATTAGCTGCATACTACAACATACATTCTCCTCCTAACCCACCTAACTGCCAAACAGACGTGTGTGTTAACTGGGCAAATAAAAATAAAGGTTGACGGCTTCGGTTTGCGCTTGCACTTCGTCAAGGTCAAGTGGGTGTCAAATATTTGTCTAATGCATGCAGCCGGCCGTCTGTCGCCATCAAATGCAATTTTGTTTACCAATAATTAGTATATGAAGTAATCACTAATTTTTTATGTTAAGCCAACAAATGATTGTTATGAACTAGTACTTCAATGGAAACTCATTAACTTTACTTTTCAAAAACAACCTTTGTTTAATTTGGATTGCACTTTGATGCAATGTTTAAAGTTTACTACAATACATTGTATATGGTATTTTCAGCACGAAAAACGTCAGCATGCTAAAAATACTACAAGATTTGCTTATTTTCAATTTTATTTTGACTTTCGAATGGCTCGTTATCCGATTTATTTGCATTTCTCTGTTGACTACAGGTCAACTACTAAAAGCCCTAGCTTAACACGAAATGCACAATGCAAATGCACTTGACACCCCAGTAAGTGGTTTAGGGTAATCATATTCAAAATTCGTGGGAGTTTTTAATATTTTAGACTTAGGACGTAAGATAGTTGACATTTGGGGTCACACATGGTCGTTCTTAGAAAAAAGCTTTGCAAATATTTATATTTTAAGACAAGTAAAAAGGCTCTATTCGAGAAATCCCGACTAGACGACTAGACTAGACCCTGAACCCTATTCTTGTATATATATATGTGTGTGTGTATGCGCATACTGCATACTGCACACTCAACTTCAATGTTCCATATCTCCACAGATTGTCATTATTTCGTTTAATAGCACCGTCTCAAAGTTTTCAAAAGTTTTCAAGATTTTGTTGTTATCGATCCCATGTGTATATCGGAAAGGGGGAAAAGTTATCGAAAATCGAAAACAAACTTGTACTGCCTAGGGATTAGGCGAGCTTATGTTCCAAATCTGAAGTCTCTAGTCCTTATAGTCTCTTAGATCGTCGCGTTCATACATACGGACGGACAGACAGACGGACAGACGAACATGGCTATATCGACTCGGATGTTTATGCTGACCAAGAATATATACCCTTTATAGGGTCGGAGATGCTTCCTTCTGCCTGTTACATACTTTTGCACAAGACCATTATACCATTTTTCCCCGTTTTTAATGGGTTCAGGGAATAAGAAGATTCCTAAAATGGGAAAGTTTTAATTACTCAGAATTTGTTAACATTAACAATTTTGTTAATATTTTGTGTGTATATATCTGCGGTTGGGGAACCTCGGTAAATTACACAACATTGGGCAAGAATTAAATTTTTTGAGTAAAAAAAAAAACTTTTGTGAGTAAAAAATATTATACACGGATACTGCCAAAAAAAACTTAATTTTCAGCATTTTAAGCATTTTAAAGATAGCGCCTAAAGTTATGCTAGCCCTTGGCTGAATTGGCAGGCCAATATATATATATCATCGAAACTGCTGAAAATAAAGGGGGAAATGGGGTAAGGATAGGGGCCCATTGTTGTAGAACCTTTAAAATACAAAAAGCTTTAAAAAAAAAAAGCTTAAAAGCTGGAAAAAAGCTAAAAGTATTTAAAAATTAGTAACGGCAGCTTTTCCAAGAATTCGTTTTAACTAAAATCATTGCATACAGCATAGGCCGTAAAAATATATACTTTTTACTCGCAAAAGTTTCATTTTTACCCATAAAAATTTCATTTTTACCTTATTTGGGGTAATTTACCCGACCGCTGTTTTACAAACACATTTTAAAACAAATTTTGTTAAAATTTAACCAAAAAAGGAAATTTACTAATATTTCAATTACATTTTTATTAAATCAAAAATGGAAAAAAACATTTTATAAGTTTAATTTGATTAGAGCAGAAACTATAACCTTTAAAAAGCAATCGACTTAAACTCAAAACTCTCAAAATTGGTTCAAAGCTACTTTAAAACTTTATAAGCTAAAATGGTTCTATGTATGATATTCAATCCACAAAGGAGCATTCTTTCTAATTCCACACAAAAAAAAAGAAGTCAAACGAGTTGTGTTTGTTTTCATATTTCTTTAATATAAATTAATAAGCTTTTTATCTCATGTTTCCATTGTTTTTGAACTTGTCAGCTTAAACCACAACTTAACAATGAAACCAATGCACAGATTAACAAACTATCGTACATATAAATCTTAAATCTTTCTCATTTTGCCTTAAGAAAATAGAAAAACAATGTTTCAACATTTATAAGGGGTAACAAATAAAATACGCACATATAAGCCACACCGATGTAAATACATTAGAAATAATTAAACGTGGAGCAAAATGTTTTTTTCCGTCTCTTTTGTTGTGTTTAGCGATTTTGAAAAGTTTGCTTAAAAATTTTGTTTGCATCTAAGTTCTTAAATGGGGCCCTAAACGCCGAACTGATTGTCGTCTCCTTTAGCTGTTTTGCACTTAAAGTCTAAAGCTATTCCTCCATAATGTCTGTTGATTTTTGTTCTTTGCAGCATTAGCATTTGTGCTAAATGTGTGTTTAAATGTTGTTTGTGTGTTTTGTTTATCACTGCAAATTGGCTAGCTAACTACAACATCTCACTATATATAAGTTTTTACTATTAGACTTTTACAATATATTGCAACAAACATTTCTTTCTCTCTCTCTTTTTCTCAAAAATATATAAAAAAAAAAACAAGCTACAAATAGTTTAACGTTTAAGTTTAAAGCAGGCTTAAGAGCATGATTGTTTTATGTTTTTATCGTTAGGTTGACGTCGCTTACTAATGTTACCCAAAATTGTCATATAAAAGTTAATCTATGTATGTGTTTGTGTGAGTGTATTTGATTAAATATAGTATTTAAGTTTGTGTATTGAATATTCTATATCAGTTAAAAATTATACCTGCTGCCAGTTTAGAATACGTCTCAATTGAGAAAAGTAAATTGAGACTACAAAAATATTTTTACAAAAAATATATTCATTTGTGTGTATGTATATTAGGGCTTAAGGATTTTGTTTGAGTAAATATGATTATATAAAAGTTTAAAGCAGTTTTTTACTGTAATCTTCGCTAATGGTGCTGATGGTCTTGGTAGTGTTGGAGGTGTGGTTTGGATTGGTGGAGGAAATTAAGGTTTCCTGGTTCTGGTTTTTTTTTTTGTCTATGTAATTAACACACAGGCCTTATCATTTAACACTAACATCTGGCCTTTACAAGTATATATATATATATATATATAGATATATGTATATTTTATCATAAATTATTAAAAAGAAATAAGGGTTTCCGAATTATTTGTTTGTTGTTGATTTCTGCGTGTTTGTTTCCCAATGGTCATAATATTGCGTTAATGCATTCTTATTAATATTCTGGCGCTCGACTGTTCTCAAATCTCTATGCCATGCTCTCAATTCCGTTACATACTAAACACTTAAAAGTAAACATAATGAATATCATCGTAGTACGTCTTAGTAGTAGTTATTTGACTTTGCGCTGGTGCAGACTAGAGCTACTGCTGTCCGGATTCAAGATGACACCATTGCTCGATAGCACACCTTCCTTGAAGTAACCGTCTTCATAGGCATCCACATGGCCATTACTCTTTACATATTCATCTTCCAAAACGGGCTGCAAAACAGTGCAAAAGAAAGAAAAACATAAAATCAAATCAGATGCGATTATAATTAAGTAAGATTTGTCGGACACGTGTGTGCTTCCTTCTCGACCCCACGTCTATAGTTTATAGTTTAAAGCGCTGCCTTCCTAATGGCCAGCAGCCAATGTGATTGGACCTTCGCATCCGGCTTCACATGTTCACGCTAATTGAAACGTCCCCTGCGTAGTGTTTTAGAGTTTGCAAGTGCTCTGTGCAAGTGTGTGTGTGTGTGTGCATGTTTGTTTGTTTAACTAAGCTAGTTAGAATTTTTAAGTTGATAAAAAAAAAACAACAACACATATACACATACGTATTGAGTGGGGCCTGGCGTCGATTTGTTTGTTTAGACACGGCTAATAACATTCAAGAGCTACTTGATTTAATATACGACTTTACCCACGCCACACGTTGTACATTTTGCGACTATTTGCGACGTGGATTTGCGAAATGGAAATGGAACCTTACCATGCAGGCTCCCTTATTGCTGCCATTCGTTAGCTCTGAATCGCCATTGGCCATATGTTTGACTTTGCCATTCGTGTGCGCCACGCCATTTGTGTGCCCGTTGGCCTTGAGCGCATCGCGAGGCCGACGATATTTAGCTTTGTAGAAGTCGGAGAATAGAAATAGGAACATCACGCCATGCAGACCAATCCAGACCATGAAGCCACTGGGATAGTCGCAGTCGCGGAACACAAGCTGGAATTGATGCGTAAATATGGCCACAAATTGCACCTGATGATTTGAGAAAAAGTTCGTGAGACAACAACAAGTATATATACATTATATATGCAGTTAGATAACTAAAATTTTTTTTAATTATGCACATACCATTTGAAAGGTTGTTAAGTATTTCTTCCACCATATGAACTTCTGATACTTTGGACCCATTGCCGCAATCATATAGTAGAAATACATCACAATATGTACAAACGAGTTAAGCAACGCAAAGAATGTGCTATGGCCGCCTATTACAAATGGAAATGTAGAGTAATTACGATTAAGCAGACTTATAAATATACATATATATAGTAATTGTGTTTTATATTGAGTTAGTAACGTACCCGGTGCAAATTTTAGGCCCATCCATACCGAGAACGGCATACAGCCATGGTGTATGACATGCAGCGTTGATACGTGCTCGTTCTTCTTGCGCAATATGAAGAAGAGCGTGTCAAAGAATTCGGTAAACTTTGATATGTAGTACCACCAACAGATGTTGACCATCTACAAAAGAAATAAGAAGATTAAAAATTGAATCATTTTATAAATACTTTTAGTTTAACTTACCCTCGTTGCCATAGGATTATTACTGTAGTCAACGGGCTGACATTTGAAACTATAGTGACCCCACCAGCCGCTCATTAAGTACTATCGAAAATAAACAGTTATGATATTGTTAAAAAAAAAATGTTTTGAGACATTTATTGCTGACTATAGATATATACCTCGTAGAAAATCCACGCACTGAATATGGTTTGTATTGCGTTGTAGTAAACGAGCACCTTGCGCAGATCCATGGGCTTACGATTTGCCATTAATCTTGGTCCTAAGGATTTGCTGAAATATGCATAAAATACGCACATACAAAGCGTGGGCACCGGCGATGAGACCAAAAAGAAGTTTTTAACACGCGGATCTGTAAACGTTCATAAACAAAAAAAAAAAAAAATACATTGTTTATTCTCTCGTTACAATTAAGAAACATTCGATAATAATTACCACTTTTATTATCCATTAGATCCCTATACCAATGGTATGCATCATGCATTAGACCATCCATGTTGTTGCTGTTGTTGCAGGTGTTTTTGTTGTTGTTGTTGTTGTTGTATTGCTACTGCAGAATTTTACTTAATTTAAAGTTATTGAGTTGTTTCACGTTGCTATTAAAGCATCCACAATTGAGATGATATACGTCACACCTGTATTTGAATAAATCGCATTAGAGTGTGTACGTTAAGCTAAGATTATTAAATTAATAAATTAGACGGTCTCATTAACATATCAATAACGAATCGGCCGTTATCGGCTCTTATTTATAGCTATAATTATTATTGAACCAGTTTTTGTTTGAATGCATTCCATAACTCCCAAATACCAAAATTTTTGAGGCTTTTGACTTTGCGTGGGTTCATAAACAAAAAAAAGCCAGATCATTTAAATTGTGATAAGAATAAGTAAGCGTGTTGTTTAAAAGCAAATTTTTAGTTCGACTGTACTAAAGAAATTTTATATATTAAATGTTGTTTCGAACAGATAGACCGGAAAGTAATTAATGATGAAAAATAAAAAGTAAAGTAGTTAAAGCATAAGGCATTTGCAATTATAATGACAAAAGCGCAATCAATTATATTGAATTACACAAGGAAAACGTGGGTAAGAGGGTGAGAAGAGAGTGTGAAGGTCAGTGTAAATTCCCCGCCAGAGAAACATGATTATTAAATTGCATAGAATAAGGAAGATAGAAAAAAAAAACACTTAAAAAATATTACCAACTTAATTAATGTAATTAAGACAGCCCGATATTAAGTGTTCATGTTTATGAGTGTGAAAGGTGAACATTGTTTTTGTTGTTGTTGAATTCTCAACGAAATTGCATCATAAAGTATTATTTGTACCAGCTGACCATTAAAATGCCAATCTGAACGAAACAAAGACGACACGTTGTTGCACAAACAGCCGCTTAACGGAAACTGTGACCTCCCTCATTCAATTAATGTTGTAGGTGGAATATTTGGAATTCGAAAACTACCCGTTTTCATTATTGCCCTTGTTCGTTAGCCTCAATGTATCTCTTTTGGTGGGCAGATTTCTGAGCAGTAACAGCCAGCATATTGGGCAAGAAATAAATATGCCTTAACTTAACTTAAATATGCGATTATGCTATGTGTGTGACAATCACTGTTGTTATTGTTGAAGTAGTGGGCATATATATAAACATATTTTTTTCTCAGCTTGCTTATGAACTTCTCATATAGCCATTTAGTTCTGACAAAAACATTGTCAATTCATTGATGAATTTCACTAAAATAGATTTCCCTCGACTGCGCTAATGTTAATGGTAAACAACTCGAAGACCGAAATGCGAATTTTAGAGAATTCATTTATTTACTTTTTCAATGAGAGAACTTATTTGGAACCTGAAGTTCGACTCAAAATATTTACAAAAGTTTTCCACACACCAAAGCAACAAAAGTTTAAGAGGCCTTCCGCCTATAATAGATAGTCCCATGACCGACCGTTGCCGTCTAAAGCGAATTCAAAGGCAATGTGCTTGTAAGCTATGTCTCTATGTCTCTGGGCCACTTGAAGTTTGTTTTGAATGTCATGAACAATGACAATGGCAAACGGCAATGGCCACACCATGGTGCAGAGATGGTGGCGACAACGTAAGCGCCGCTTGCTCAATCGTTGACAAAAAAAAAAACCATTCGTGCCCACTGCAAATCTGTTCGTCTGTGGGTTGCCTTTATTTTTATTTATTTTTTTATTTATAACCGTTGCTTAAAGTTTGTGTATGGGTCAGTGGCAAGTGTGCTGTGTGTCTGTGTGCGTGCAACAAGCTGCCTTCAAAAATACAAAAACTGAGCAGCACCAAGTCGAGTCAATAAATTGTTGCTGGCTTGCTGAATTGCTGCCTATAAAATATGCAAGGGACGCGGAATTGACAATATGTTTGTACATATATGGGCACGGCCGGCAACTTGTGGTTCGTCGGAGTTCGTTTTTGCTTCGCACCCAGTTGACAGTTCAAAATTGTCAATGTAAACATTGATGGGCTGTGGCATCGTAAAACAAAAATCGCGGCATACAACAACAACTGCAAAAGACTTTACTTGGCTTGACATAATAAGCCAAGAAGAATTACAGCTCAAAGTGGAGCAAACAAAAATTGGCAAACAAACGAAACGAAGCGAGGCGAGGCGAGCCTGAAAAAGGCGGGTGTGCCACCAACACCACCAAAGCATCATGCCACATGTGTGCTGTTTGCCCTTCTTTTACACAATTGCTGTGTCACACAGCGACGTCATCATCAACATGTTGGCGCCCCCAGTGAACAATCAATGAGGCATGCAACGAGCGACATCTCTCTCTTTCTCCCTACAAGTTGCACGCGGTACCAAACGCCTGTTGCTTCCGTTTGTATGCACCGTCATGTAAACTTATCGAGAACTGGGTGTTGCACTTATCCCCAATGGGGGAAGGAGAGTTATTAAAGTGGAGCAACAACAGCAGCAGCAGCTACTGCAGTTGGGCTCCTAACACGCTAATGTTAATGGTTGTTGTAATGCTTTTGCATTTGTGTTTTGCCATATTAATTAGAGCTTAAAAATGTGAATAAAAATAACTATTTCAAGTTTGTTGATCTAATCGCGGTCAACATTGCATGAGACGACAATGACGATGTTGACGATGAAAAGAGGGAGAGAGAGAGAGAGAAAAAGGGGGCGTTTATTTTGAATTGGGTTATGTAAGTGGCCATTGTTTGTGGCCTTATCTGGCCTAATCGCTCGTTTAGAAATATATAGGAAACTTAATTAAGCGCAAAATCGATGCAGAACATAATTTGCGTGTTTAAGTGGCGACATTGTACGTTGCACGTTGCACGCTGCACTCTGCATAGCTAGATTGGCAAACGCCAATGACGCATGATAAACAATAAGGCGTTGAGTCACAAGATTGTCACCAATATTTCCGGCTAATCAGCTAATAATTTATCAGTAATGAAAGAGAGAGAGAGAGAACGTTATGTTACCAATTCTTTGGTGTCCAGCTTGACTCAGCTGTTAATAAGGCCAACACACACACACACACAAACATAATAATTATTTCCTTGAAGTTAGCACCCCTACCCAATAATTGGCCATAATCAATAGTTATCAATGCCAATTGGTAACTTTTTTGTTTTTGGGGTGCGTTTTGTCGCGCTTAATTGGATACGAGCATTGATAACAAATTGGTAATAAAAAAAATGTGACTAATAAGTCATAAAGCCTCTAGACTAGTGTGAAGTTAAGATTAGACAATAATCTCCCGTTTTGGCGGCATATCATATCTATATCTATGGCGATTGGTTTTTTGTCTTTAATTTTTTGTTTTTGGTTCGCCCTAATCACAGATATGTTTGAAGTCGAGGCACGTTCGCGTACTTGGTGCGATTATACAATGCGAATTTCGTATGAGAGTTACAGATACGGCGACACTTTTATAAACGCTGGTTACAAAGCTAGTTACAAAGTTCGCTAGTTTAAACGCGCTGCTGACGTCTTTTTGTTTCGTTATAGTTTCTAATTCATATTTTTATTGGATCGTTTTTTTTTTTGTTTTTTTTATCTTTTGGAAAGTTGATCGTTTTTGTTGCCGCTGCAAAATTGCTATTAATTTGTGGCGTTGGCTTTTAGTTGTGTATTAATGTTGGGTATGTAAAGATAATACTAATTGTATGTATTTAGTTGTGTTTACGACGATTAGATAATCACACAGACGCATATACACACCGTGACAACAAACACTTGACGGTTTTGGTAACGTTTTGTCCCCGTTTCGTACACGCGCGATGCTTTGCCTTGCGCGCTTTTAAGCCAACTGACGATTCGCTGGATGCGCCTGTGAACCTTATCAGGCGTCGACAGCGACGGCAACAGCGACGTCAACAGCCAATGCGCGACAAAATAACGACGACTGTGACAGCCGATGGTCACTGCTGCTGCTGCTGCTGCTGAATCGATCAGTGAACACGCGCACGAGCAGACCGATTACACCAGCTTTAACGGTGAATCATGCCCTAACGAGCTTTGACGCGAGAGAGTGTCAACGAACGCTTAAAGAGCGAGAACTTGGCTGCACGCCCTTACGGATAAAACGAGAAGAAGAAAAACCAAAACACTACAACAACAACAAGAGAAACCGCAAGCAACGAGGAAACCGAACGAGCAATTAATCAATGTATAAGCGTACGTTTATCGCTGTTTTTTGTTGTTGCATGTTTTTTGCTTTTATCAGAGTATGAGATACTGAAGCGCATGTGTCGCTTGAGCGGACAAAGCCGACGGCGCAGACCAACCCGCTAGTTGAACCGTTGGCCAGCGTGCCAAAAATACAACTGAGCCAATGTTGGTAAAAGCAGCTGCTGGCTAGCAAGCCAACCAGGCAGTAAGCCAAACCGTCGCTGTTTATGCTGAGTCGTGCTTACATTGCAAAAGCGATCGCGGCTTGAAGAAATAAAAAACAAAGAGAAGAAAACTTAACACACAGAGTCATATGAAAAATTTATATGTATGTGTGTGTGTGTTGTGTGTGTATGAATTAAGGCATTTTGTGGCAAGTCGCCATCTTCTGCGGCAATGTTGACCGTTGATGTAACTGACGTACGCCGTTGCTGGCCATTTGGCCAAGCCGAATCACTGTTGGCTGACTATTAGAGCTGCTAACAATATCACTTTCGCTTTCCGGCTAACAAACATACATACATACATACACACACACAAACATATATATTTGTTTATAGACACACACACGCACACATACATATATAAATGGCGCGCCAACATTTAGCTGCGGTTGATGTGTAACTGTGCCACATGCATCCAATACAACAGGTGTGCGAAAAAGAAGGCGCAACATCAAGTCCCGCTAAAGTGTTCAAAGTCTGCACGAACAAAAACAAAAATGTGTCTCAAACAAAACGCTAAGCAGAGATAGAATGCAAGAAAGCACAGTTTTATTTATATACATAGATATATGATATGAGAGAGTTGTTAGAGCGGGATTTGAACTCGTTTGAAATCAAGCAAGAGAAGAAAATAGAAACCGTTACATGCATACGATTTAGGCCTAATTCGTTACATGGCGGAGTGGTCAGACAATTGTCTGCTAAATTCTAGCTCACAATTTGATTGAAATTAACATTTCCACAAGTCTGTCCGCTTTTGTTTTTCTTTTTTTTTTTTTGATTTCCTAATCGGTTTTTTTTTTTTTTTCTTAAATGCAAATGCATATGTAACTTGGGCGTTGGCAGCTTGTTGACCTTTGACGCGTGTGAGTCTGTTGACTTTGTATTCTGTTGGGAACGCTGGCACGTGGTATTTGCATAATGTTAACGAATAAACATTTGTAGATTTGCGCCTAACTGAAGTTCAAGTGCAGTGTGAAGTTTTTCTAACGAACTTTTGTGTCTAGAAGCTTTATATAAGAATAACGATGGATTAACTTAACAAAATCGATTGATATTCATTGATTACATACACTCAATGATAAACTCATAGTTTATTGACAGTTTGTATAGATTTAAGATACAAAGCAAATAATTAATCAACACTTATTGACGAGTTGAGTAATTAAATCAAATATATGATTATGTCACTGTCAGAACATATACATATATACATATTTTTATATCGATTTTCACAACAGTCCACATTATGACCTTGAAAAATGACAGCTAAAATGTTGGCATTGTTTTTACCACGCATTAAGCTTAATAAGGTGCTAAATTAAAAGAAAAATATAAATAATACAACAGGGTATACCCAGAGTATATCCGAGTTGAATGTGCCGAGACAAGTTCTTTTTATTAGTTTTGTATCGTACGCCTACTTGTAAATGACATACCATTAAAAATGGCACGCGAACCGGGTCAAAGTCACAAATACATAAATATTTTGTTGAACCTTTTTTTTTGTTTTGGGGACAAGTGCGAAATCGTTGCATAAATTGCCGAAAAAAAAAATAAAAACAACAAAAATACCGAAAACGAAGACACCAAAAAAAAAAAAAAAAGAAGCAAATTGGCTTTCTTACAAAACGGAAACAACAACACGTAGCAAATGAATTTCATGGTCAGATTCGGATTACGGGCAAATAGTTTGGCCGAAATAGATATCTTTCAATTGGTATGATGAGCAATAGATGTAAAATGTTGACCCTCAACTGGCTTGACTTTGACTTGTTAATGTTGTTTTTCTTTTTGCTGCTGCTGCTGCTACTGCGGCTGTTGTTGTTGTTGTTGTTGGTATTGCTGTTTAGTTGTTTCTGCGCAAAGATTTGATTATGTGTGAGCGTGTGTGTGTGTGTGTGTTTGCATGGCTCATTAGCGCTAGATGGCGCTGATTTTAAATGCTTCTTCACGAGCCTTTTTATGAAGAAGCGATGTGTGGGATGTGGATGCCAATGTGGACACTGAATGCTTGTGTGGATGGTGTTGCCTGTAACGAACGCATTTATTTATGAATGAGTTGGGCATACACACACTCGTGGAGGTCGATAAATACCACCTGCACTAACACACACACACAAACACACACACACACACATACGTGTGAGCATGGTGAAAATGAGAGTCAATTAATTTTTGATGTGCTCAAAATTAGCACAGAAGGAACGATTTCATGAGTTCATTTTTATTACAAGTTAATTGGCAGCATTTACAAACTTTTCGTGCACTTTCTGTTTCAACCAGTTGTTTTTAATGTCCAGCTAAGTGCTTGCTTAAAACCATAAATACTTGGTGTTAAAGGTGTTAGCTAAATCTGATCTTTAGAGCCAGCACTAGCAAATCGCACTTTGTGTGCAAATAGAAACAAAAAGCTTTTAAATACAACATACATATTAACAAACAAAAAAAAAAGCGTTCCGGTTTCATGATTATATGATGGAAAATCGTTTGTAGGTATAAAAAAAAAAATTCGATAAATTTATTGCACTCAATAAATATTACGTACAATTTTAATTTTGCTCATCTCTTTTAATTTTTGGGCGCAAAGAAACAGGCCGCAAAGTAAGCGGAAAGAAAAACACAGACAAAGCTAAACGGGGGCCCCAAGTGCGTGACTGACTGGGCCAGTTTTTGGTTTGGGAGCGCTGCTACCAAATACTTACAGTCCAAAAAATATGCACTGAAATATTTGGAATTCCAAGCGATTCAAAAGTTAAATAAAGGCATCGGTCGATCGTACAATTCGCCAGCAGCAGCAGCAGCAGAGCATGCTTTTATTTTTCTTTTTTCAGTTTGGTGATGTTGCAATGAAAGCGCAAGTAGCCCGAACCAGATAGCCCAGCGCCAATTTAAGTTGATAGCTGTCCGGCCCTTTTGGTTGTCGACTTGGCCATGTACTCGTCACTGATGGAAATTTTGTTTTAGTGAGAAAGTTTCACTTGCTTACAATACAATCAACATATTGCAGTACTTGTTTATAGTACTGATTCAATCACATTCTTAAATTGAGTAAGTAAAAAACAAAACTTTCTAGGGCAAAGACCTTGCTTGTATTTACGTAGATATATTGCCTTTAGCAGAAAGTTGTGCCCAAAAATCAAAACGAGCCTAGGTTATGTTCAAGACCCACAAAATCATATACTATATGCATGCAAAAATTAATATACACAGACTTTCATCTGAATACATAATTAATGACAAGACAGAGAGAAGAAGAAAAAAATAGCGAAGGCCGTCAGATTAATGTGCGAAAAACCTTTGAAATTAAGTCAACGCTATTAATTTTAATGAAAGCATCAACAAAAGCACACACACTGCAGAAGATGCAAGAGACTAAACCGTTTTGCATATGGTCAAAAATGTAATACTACCACGAATAAATCAAAAGTTTTATAAGGTTAAGAGAACTTTTAGCAAAACAAAAAAAATTTAAATAAATAAATTTAATGAGCTTTAAATTGAAATCAAATTAATCAAAAATAAACAAAACATGTTTATTTTAAGATATATTCAAGGTTAGCTAAACTCTTTAAAAGGGCAGTTTGGCAATAAAATCTGCGTTAATGGCCAAAATCGAATTCTAATTTTATTTTTTTTAAATGTTCAAAACAAATGATGTGCTAATATAAACATCAACATTTTTAGATTGTGAAAAACACCAATTAATTATTGCAAAATTTTGATTTGGAATAATAAATATAGTTTTAATTTTAAAAACAAACATTTTAAGTTTCGAAACAAACTATTTGAGTTCACAAGATCTGGTTCTTGCCCACGCACAGCTTCCCAGATGGCAACAACACAAATTTCTCGAATCAAAGAAAACTCTCAAGTGCTTGTGCGGCTGTCAGAAATAACGGCATACTTTGTATTCACAGTAGCGAGGCAGCAAACAGAAACAGAAAAAGAAACAGCAACAGCAACAGGTGGCTTAAATGGCACTAATCGTTCGTCGCATTACCTTTTGTCGCTTTTTTGTGGTGCTATTCAAATGTTTGTGGTCATACACAATAACTGTAAAAACGTGCCGCAGCATCAGACGTCGGCATAATATCGGATTGATTTCATTAATATCGTTCTTAAGCACCCTTTACTGATCGATTGGTAGGATGGGGTTTGACAGACGTGAAATAAAGTATGTTACAAGCTGCTAAAGATTTTAGCTAAGCACATTGTTCCTTATAATAAATTGCTCGGATATTCAACTAATTTACAATGAAACATTTTTAAAAATTCCTTCCAAGTTCCCTAATAGTTTCTCATAGTTTGTGAGTAACACCCGGGGTATTTCATATTCGAGCACGCCATGCCAAAAATAACTTTTACTTGTAGGCAAACCGGTTGAAAGAACTTCGAGCTAATAGCAGAATGCCAAAGAGTGCTTATCAAGCAAACGAGAGAGATGCTAAGACACACATACTACACTAATAAATATATGGGAAGTTAATACAGGCATTCTCATATGCGATACAATTTTACTCGTACGATGGCATTAAACATCATCAAACCGCACCAGACCACGACCCACATACACAGTTACACATACAAACATATAAAAGACATGCATATGTATGTATGTTTTGCCCATTCGGCAGCCAGTTGGTATTGGACTTTGAACGTTGCGGTGCTAAAATGAAATTTCTATATGATACGATGATATTTTGAACGCTCTCCCAATTTCGCAGTGCACTGATGCTCTCAGCAAGAGTGCTGCTGTGGACAGAGAAGGCGTCCACAAGTGGAACTAAAAATATTGAAAACTAATAAAACGAACTTGAACCTTGGGACTCTTTAGATTTGCTATATGTTGATTTAAGAAACACTGTATTTAAGGCACATTACCAGCGATTCAAGTTTATTGATTTCACAATTTACAAATGACGTAAGTGTTAAACTGTCCCTGCGTGGTAGGTGTTGTAAGCTCTTTAGAATACAATTAGCAATTCTTTGCATTTACTTTGAATTGCCTAATAAGCTACTGATTTCAAGGCAAATAAATTACTGCAGTACTTAATTGTCACGAGCCAAATGCTAAAGCTCTTGCACAATAAAAATAATAATTTAGCAAGAGAGAAAACGAAAAAGCCTTCATTTTGTTTGTTCTTGATAGCAATTTTGTTTGTTGTTATTGATAACCTTCTGCATTGTTGAGGAACTCGATTGCAATTTCGATAACAGACGATTAGCGACATTTCCGCATTGCTTAAACAGGTGAAACTTTTTTGATCGACATGAAAATAAAATGCAACTCAGGGCTGCGCAGACGCGCACCGTTCGCACTTCACTGTCCATTAGCTGACTGGCTGACAGGTTGCCGTTGACTGGGGGAGAGGTGCGTGATGCAACAAATATGAATTGACATAACCGAATGTGTGCCAAGCAATTGACAGCACAATAAAGCGGAGTCCCAGACCGCATTTGCATACATTGTAGTGAACAAAAGAAATAAGCATTGGAATTCGCAAGGGCATATGTCTTTTAGCTGCGGGCTACTTTAATGACATTATGGATTTATTTCACCTATGCGGGCTTTTGAACTGCAATTAACAGTTATTAACGCACCTCAACCCCCTATAAAAGGGCAAGCCGCATTTGTACGACCATGCTTACGCGACGCTCTCACTCTCAATCCCGTACACTCACGAACACTCTCACACACACACACACCAATACACCCACATCCAATAAGAGCGAAATACGCGTCAGACGCACACGTGCACTCTCTTTCTCACTCTCTTAGGTTGGCTGTTGCTTCCCTGTCTCGTCACTTTGAAGGCGCGTAGCTGGGCGCGGCGGGAAACAGGAGTTGATTTTTTTTTAATTAAAAGAATGCAGCAACTAAAGCGATGATGACTAATTTTGCTCAATGTACGCACATTTTGTGAATGTACAACAAGTTGCTAACAGAAAATCGATCCGAACTTACCGCCAATGATTTAAGGCCGGCGAACTCAGCAAGCGTGCAGCAATGGAATTTGCTTAAATTTAAAGAATTTCACACACACACACAGAGCATACACACTCACACAATAACGAGCTTCTATGTATGGAACTGATCGTCGCACGAGCCGATATTTAGGGAAGGGTTTGTAATTATTTAGTTACTACGGGATGATGAAGTTGCTGATGACCAAAGTATTAAATTTTTTGAAATGAACACACACACACACGCTAGTAAACACGCACAGGAATCGAATCTAAAAAATTATATCCGAAAAGAAAACACAGCAACAACGGCAACAACCATGCACAAGGAAGTCTAAAATGAAACTAAGCGGGCGACAAAAACAAAAAAAAAACAGCATAAAACCAACGAAAGACATAGGATAAATTGAAGAGGTAACGCGCACAAATATGTGAGTTATACGTCATTGGTTCGTCTCTTAGGTCAGCAGCCCCAATATAAATATGAGTTCCGTAAATAATATGCAATACTATTCTCGGGAAAATTATCTCATCAAACATATTTTCTCATTTTGTGTTTTAGAGCAGTTTGCTTGTTGTATGCAGTGGGCTTCTGACGTCATCTTTGCATATAGTGTACGCTCTTAGAGAGCGATGAACCATTTTCTGTGTACATTTCAATTATCGTACTGAGTGTTCCGCGATAAAAGAGCGCGCAATTTACCACTTTAACGGTTACTGTTTTCAGTAATATGGCAACGCTTCAGTCTAGGGTGACCACTTTGTGTCAGTGGATAAAAATGGCAGTTTTTTTGATAGAAAATACTGAAATACCAAACACATATGCCGAACACAATAATATTAAAAATTAACGGAAATTCTAATGCCGGAGTCGGAAATCAAAGAAAAACTTGCCAAAGTAATTTATTAAAGAAATATTTTAAAGAAAAGATTTTTTTGCAAGCCAATGTGTTTCTGTTACTTAAACAGCTACTTTTTAAAAATCGCATTGCCCACAAACAACTTTGACACCATTTTTGACAGACATGGAGAAAAACAAACTCAACTCCGTTGTGCATAATTGCACATATGCAATTAAATTTGCTTAGTCAGTAACTTCGGATCGATAAAATGCTTATTTGTGCTTGAATATGACTAATCATCAACATGACAGTTTTTAGTAGCCCCTTTTATTTCAATATACCTTTAAAGGTCATACTTACGAAGTCACATTAACTAGCGATACTTTGTATTTTTCTTAGAAGTCAGAACGACTAAGTTTCATTTAATGGAAACATAGATTTTATCAATTAAAAAACAACACAGCTTCATTCAATCTCGATTTTATTTATAAAATAAAAAAACACATTTCTGTTGATCAAAAAAATCCAACGAAATAATAAAACACGTATCAAATTGTTGCTTGCATTACCAAAAAACCAAAAAAAAAAAAATCATATTTTATATCAAATAGTAATAACGATAATAAAGACTGAAATAGTTCTTTCATATGTAAATATATAAAGCGGTTAGCTTGACATTGACAATGATCACAACAATCATCAAGTCAAGAAGCTATCATACATACGGTTAATAAAATATATATAATATACTCAAGTCCTCTCTCTGCTCATCTATAATAAAAATCTTATTAAATTATGAAAATATATGTGTTTGTGTAGAAAACATTATTTGTTTTTTGTTTGTTCTTTGTTTCTTTTTGTGTTTTCTGATCTGCAAGCGTGTAACGTTTTAAGTTACATATACAAATATATATATATATATGCAGATATTAAGATCGCTTCATAAAATATATATAATTGCTTGGTCTATACGTGCTAAATATTGGATTTTTTCTTTCTCTTGGGTTTTTCACTTTAAAGTTCGATGTCGATTTGGCTTAGAATTATTCTTGGACTCCCTATGCTTATGTTTAATTTAATGTTACGGTTATTAATAATTTGTTACATTTAATTAATCTATGCTTTGTTTCTTGGTTGGCTGGCTGGCTGGTTTGGCTAGCTTGACGGCTATCATTTGTTGCCCGCATTGACAATAACACGTTGTCGCGTCGTATTTGAGTTAAGCGCTGGATTGCACATGACGGTCGTGAACTTGTTAAAGGTATTATGGAATCTATTCATAGTGTCATTCATATGACCATTGCGCGTCGTGGCATCACCTCCATCCTTAAGCTGTTTTATGTCACCATTAGCATGACCATTGGCCTTAACAGCCGATTTGTCCTGCAAGAGAAAAGTTCATATTAGTTAGCAAAATATCTTTTATAGATATATCTTATACTGCTCATACCTTGCCATCACGCTTCACATAGGCGCGCTTATAGAAGTTTGAGAACAGGAAATAGAACATCACTGCATGGGCGCCGATGAAATAAGCAAATCCGATGGGATAGTTGCAATCATTCTTGAAGAACAGCTGGAACGAGTGCACCATGACAAGCACAAACTGAATCATCTGCAACACAGTCAAATATTTCTTCCACCACAGATAACGCTGCACCCTGGGTCCCATGGCAGCCAACATATAATACGCATACATAAAGATGTGCACAAAGGTGTTCAGGAATCCAAAGAACGTTGAATGGCCACCGGGCGTGAATTTAACACCCCACCAAACGGACACGGGCATAATGCCATGATGTATGACATGCAGTGTGGACACCTGATCATATCGCTTGCGCATCACAAAGAAGAACGTATCGAAGAACTCTGTGAACTTGGAGAAATAATACCACCAGCAGCCCCATGCAGTCTGTAAAATAGTTGTTTCAAACAAAATTTTGTTATTCGAATCTTAAAATGTTCCAGAAATATAGTAAATCAGTTGAAAATTTCATATGCATATATAAATAAATTTTACTATAACGATTGAGGTTTTAAACATTTTTTTTTTGTTTGTTGTATTATTATTTAGGTTTCTTTTTAGCTAGCTTAGGGGACGACTTTTTCATATTTGTTTACATGTAATCAATCTTAGATGTCCAACAAGAAATTTTTCGTTGTTTACCTTCTTCTTTTTTTCTTGTTTTTTAAGGTCTGCCACAGCGTCTAGTGTGTCAAGTCATTTAATATTCAAGATTTTTAAATTCCAACTTTTCGGTTGCTCATCTGTAGACAACCTATGTCTTTATAGTTCAACGCTAATCTTCTGCTTTCTAAGTTATTGTCGGCACCTTATTTTGCAAAGAAGACTAGCTAAATAACACGTGAAAATTTGACTATATGACTATATTGCCGGCCGGCATTGGCAACGACATTTGTCATCGTTCGATTAGCATAAGAACCAGTCGTTGTTTTGGCTTCTTTGTTTAAGCCAGAAATGGTTGTGCCTTAAACAAAAACAAAACCAAAAAAAGTGGCACAATCAACAAACATTTTCTGACATTTGCTTAACCATAAAACCTATATATATCCATTAATTAATATATGCGAACACTTTTATATATACTCACACGTATCGCATGGGGTGAATAGGAATAATCAACAGGCTCGCATCTCAAGTTGTAGCCATTCAGCCATCCGCCTATGCAAGACTATAAATGTGAAGTTGTTTTTTTTTTTGTTTGTTTTTAATCTTGTGATCTTTTAATTTAACAAATTTGTGCCACTTACCTCATAGAACAGCCACATACTGAAAAGAACCTGCGCCGCATTGTAAACGATCAAAACTTTGCGCAGCTCGAAGGGTTTTCTGTTTTCCATAAGTTTGGGTCCTAGTACCTGAAAGGAGAGCGTTTTTATGAGTATTAAATACAAAGTCTTGAATAAGTTAGTAATGAGTGCAATATTTAGTCCTTTTTAAAATAGCTTACGTTTAATATATTTTTGGTTTAGTTTAGGTTTCAGTTCCTGAACTATTTTTTTAAATGAGAAATTAAATAAGAAAATTAAATACTTCTTTTAACATAAGATTAAAGTTATAAAATTTGTAATCCCTTGTATCTACTTAAAGCAAATTAGCCAAATTTAATTCTTGGTTTCTTTGATTCATCTCTTCTACGATCTTAATTAAGCGACTACAGATCCAAAACTTACCTAAACCATGCCAGGTTTTTGCCCTCAAGGCCCATCTGTTGGGCTAGCGTGGTAAGCACTGCTTTTAATTGCCTTTGACCATTTAACACACAAATTCAAACAAAGGCACGATGCTGCAATTATCAAATCAATCCGAATGGCTGACTGTTTGTTGATTTTGGGACAAGTTCGTTGCCCAAGTCTTTTTATTTTGTGTGTGAGTGTGTGTGTGCGCGCGGTTTATAGAGACTAGACAGACGTACGTATGCGAAAGCCATTTATATGATTGCATACATATATTTATATAAAATGTAAAGCAATGCAAAGCCACAACCCAAATAGAAATCGTTTTTGGATAAAGGTCTTAAAAAAAAAAAAATCTTTCCTTTTTTTTGCATTTGTAATTTTGGCCCAGTTGGGTCAACATCATTTCGACATTTACAACTCTCAACACTGATTGGCTTTGATATTTAATGAATGGGACGACTGGCCCTGAACTCTTTTTGATTGTATTTTTGTGTTTTGTTTTCTTTTCTTTTTTTTTGCAAACTGCCATAAATGAGGAAAAAAAACTAGTTTTTCATGATGCGCCGAGACGCAGGACTTGTGACTCGAGATGCATCCGCGTGCCAATGCAAGATCATCAAATGTGAATGTACTATGTATGTATGTATGTATGTATGTATGTATGTATGTATGTACGTATGTATCGTCAACCCGAATCTAGAATCAACGAGAACAACAAGTGGCAACAATACAAAAAACATGCGTCGTCTTAAGTGCTACATTTTTAGCAACGTTCTCATTTGGGTTTTTTCCCCATCCAATCAGTTGAGGTAATTATAGATCAAGAGCGCCTACCTAAATACCATGTATGGGTATGTTTGATTCGCGGTGCTTCCCCGCGAAATATTCCATGCCACTTACCTTTACAAAATATGCATATGTCAAACTGATGGCTATCGTTGGAAACGGCGAGTCCATAAGCGGATAATTACGGGTGCGCGGATCTGATTTGTTGTCCATAAGATCCCGCCAGCCATCATAAAACTGTAAGAGGTACTCCTGCAAAAAATTACAAGAATAATCATTAGTAAGATCTTAAGCAGTCTGAAAAGAAAAAAACAGCCTTGGCTTACATGCCTCGGTTCAAATGTCAAATCAATATAATTCCACTAACTACAAAATTACAACACCTGACAATCTAGTAGATAATCCATCAATGCCCACAATCTATTGTTTATGGATTATAATTAACTGTGGCACAGTCTGACTGACCACCTACCTACTCATTGATCTTTGGCTGAAACATTTGGGCAACTACTACTGTGTGCAGTAAAAACAAAGCATTAGCAATATACAAACCGGCTTGACAAATAGAAAAGTTGGCGTGCCAAACAACACTCTTTGTGAATATCCGTATGCAGTTTAGATTTTCTATTGCCAAAAACAGCGCCATAAAATGAAATAAAAGACTGGTCTAAAATCTGTTGCAATAGAATTAGACTTTTGTAGTAAATCTGGAGAGCTAAAATAACTAACATTAAATCACTGCACAGGAACGTGAAAACAAAATGCGCTTTTGAATGCATTGTGTTCATTGAAAATAAAAATTGTAATTTATTTGAATTATTAGTGAATTGAAAAATGAAACATGTTATGCTAATACTAATCATCGCTTAAATAGTCATAGTCAATGGTAATTACAGCGAACAAAAACACGTCTATGATTATCAACAATTAGTTGCAAAGAAGATGGGGTAAACAAAAGCAGGGGATTGACTTTAAAAGAGCTTCCCGCTGTGCAGCGGAGAGGCGGTCCATAAGGGAATGTAGCTAGAAAAAAAACATTTGTTTTAAACTGCTGTATAATCAAAAGCAATTTATTAAAATCACACACATGGTATTTTTTTAAAAAGCTTTTAAGAAAACATTTTCTTTGTTTGTAATGTATTATATAATGTTACACACGGCAATTTCTTTGAAATTTTAAGGAAACTTTTTACTGTTTCATTGTCATATTTAATAGGATATTGCACATCTACAATTATTGTCACTTTGATTCGTAATTAAGTTCGCTTGAAGTTCATATTTAATAAAAAATAATAAGAAAAACTGCGGAAAAGCCACATTAAAAAAATCGTTCGAACTTTTAGAAATTGCATTTTTTATTGTTTCGTAATTATGTTATTAAAAAACTTTCTAGGTGTGACTATTCGTTGTATATTTTTTAATTCAATTCTTAGTTATTTGCCTAATTTTTCACTAAGCTTTTCTCAAGAATACCAAAAGTTGTTTATAGATTTGATAAAATTTGAAAATTTTTGTGCATTCAACTAGCACTGAATGTTAATTTATCCTGGCTGCCGTCTGTTAATTGCTTTATTTAGCCTCTTGGCTGTGCCACTGGCCACCTGTTGTTATTGTTGGCCATTCATCTGCATGTCATGCGAAGGCATTTTGGCACCAAAACTTGGTCAGGCAGGCGGGCAGGCAAGCAACTCGATCTGTCTGTCAAGAGAGACAATGCATATTTTTGTCGCCTTGTCGACGTCATTTAGCATCAAGCTTTCAGCATTTGGCAAGTCAAGTCATGAATTTTGCTTGGTTCATTAATGGCTTTAGTACAGTGGCTGCCATTAGGCAGTGCACCGATCAAATTGAGTGGAGGCTGTGCCTTGATGAGTGCGGGTGTGGTCACTTTGGAAATGTAATTATAGGTTTAGAGAACTGCATTGAGAAAAATGTTAAAAAAAAAAAAAACAAACTGCAATGTGGTGATTTTTATTGTTACCCATTTACAGACTGTATTTAGTTTGCGTGTGGTTCACTGTACATGTATGTGTGTGTGTGTATGTCTGTGTGTGTTTGTGTGTGTGTTAACAACCATATTTTACACAATCAACAATTGACTTCTAGTGGGTTTACATTTCGCATATCACGCATACGCACTGTGTGCCGTCTCCCAAAGCGAATGACTTGGCATTATTTGTATATAGCACTTATTACGTAATAAATTTACATACAGTATGTATGTTTGTACTTTAGCAGTGTCCCATGAAGCGTGTAAAGATCGTGTAGTCAACCCCATAATCGAACTGTCACCATGCCTCATGATTCATGAACTCGAAGTGAGTCATAATGGACGGACAAGGGAGTTATACCCAAAACATTTTAACTTCGCTGACACTGATTGCATCTAATTACGCCCAGAGATTTTCACTTTTACTGCTTACGAGATCATCTGCGTGTCCCATACTGTTGCTCTTGCTGGTGCTGTTGCTGCTGCTGCTTAATTGAATTTAAAATAATTACGCAGACAATTCCGAATTCAAATTTGATAAAAGTGCTTCCGGTAACCTACATTTTCCAAAAGGCTAAAGCTTTCGCAAGCCTCTGCATGAGACCTTCTATTAATTTTTTTTTTTTAAAACAATTGAGAGTTATTCGCGATATGCTGTTTAATTGATATATTCATATTCATATTCATATGTCAGTCAATAGGTTGGTTAATTAAATTCACATATTTTATGTTATTTGATTAAGGAAAATTACTTGAGTCTAGAGACGCGTCATTAAACGTGTTTTTTCTCACACTTGCAATGTGTCGACTAACACACATTAAGGCTTTTAATAATAATATACATTTACCTGGCATTTAACCGTATTCAATTTACGGCCACTTACTGCAATTAACTTTAAAAGTGTTCGTTAGTGTTTCTTAGTCTATCAATATGTCATTGCGTCCATTCAGCAATACGAACTAGTTTAGGTTGCAGTGCATTTCCGTATAAAGAACATTAAAAGCGTTAACTATATTTTGATTTTAACTTAAATTAGTAGCTTTTTTGCAGTGTTTGAAAATTAAATACGGAAATCGTGAGCGCAATCATTTAATCTATCATTGCATTCCTATGACTTAAAGCCTTAAAGCCGAACGATTTAATCAGCTTGCAAAACGTAATCGTCAGCTGTCCCAAAACAAAAGACTTCAGGCACAAACTTGCCAATCGCTGCCGCTGCTGACGATTAACCAGTGTAGAGTATAGAGTGTGCGTAGGCGTTGTTGAACTTTAATCCAAGCAACAACAAACAAATATACACACACACACACACACACACACACACAAAATAACGGCAAGTCATTTGATAAATGCTCATGTTGTTGTTATCGCTGTAAAATCGAAAAAACAAAACAAAAAATACATCCGCATTAATCGATCCCACATGTTCGCACTTGACGTTACAGTTTGAGAGCCTCTGTCTCAGCCCGATCAAATAATGAGGCATCTTAAAATGCTTTGCACATTTTGACTTAAATATTAAAGCACGAGCTTAAACAAATCATATGCAAACTTTGTTTACTTGTTGCCGGCTTGTTGTTTTCTGTTACACAAACACAAAACGAAGACAAAACAAAAAACAATTTATTGCGCAATGTTTTGATAATAAAAATGAAATGCA
This sequence comes from Scaptomyza cyrtandrae, assembly GCA_035044605.1. Classification (NCBI taxonomy): domain Eukaryota; kingdom Metazoa; phylum Arthropoda; class Insecta; order Diptera; family Drosophilidae; genus Scaptomyza; species Scaptomyza cyrtandrae. The sequence goes on from JAWNNS010000640.1 coordinate 7,857,772, forward strand.
TTCAATGTTCTGGGTGGGCCTAGAAAACACTTAATCAACATCTAATGGTGACAACAGCAAAAAAAAAACAAACAAAACATTCACCATTTAGTGGCGATTTGTAATCATAGCAGAGAACCTAATTAAATTATAACTTTGTCAAATTATCGACGCGACTTTTTTTGCGGTTTGTTGAACTTTTCTCAAATAAATTAAAAAGAGCAACAACAACAAAAATATATTTTAAAAAAGTCAAACGACATGAAAACCGGTATTTATAAATATCGTTTACTCAAAAGCGAAAATTTTAATTATATATCTATATATGTTTAATGAACATGCCGCAAACCTAAGCTAAACCAAGACGCATGGATATTTTGCGAGAATGTCCAACAGAAATTCTAAAGAAGCTCAACACACACACACACACACACATAATCGAACATATCTTTCTTTTTAGCAATTCATGCTGATGCTGATTTTGTTGATTTGTTAAATGTCAGAATGAATTTATCCAATCGTACACGAAAGTTGACACGGACTTTGCACAAACAAAATAGTGGCAGTTGAAAATTTTTTTTCACTATTTCTTTGTGTGTGGTGTTGGTTACATAAAGAAAGATACTGTCCCAGCTTTGGGCAGCGCGGTTTGCCACACCAGCAGCAGCATCTCTTGTCTGACCCTTTTAAAATGTTTTTTTTTTGTTGGCTTTCTTTGGTTCACACGCGCTGGCGGCAAACAAAAAAAAAAAAATGCTTCCGTCAGTAAGCGGGCAGCGGCGGCAAGTGTAAAAAGGTATTTGTAATTGTTGTGGTCCGCTATTTTGTTGCGGTCGCAGCTGTTTCTATTGCTGCTGCTGTTGCGCGTTACATTTTAACGCTTCATTATGCGCCATAAGCGACGAATGGTCCAACAAGCACGAGTAACAGCTACAAAATTTACCATGACAATTGTTGGTGACTGACTGCTGATGCTGCTACTACTACCACATACTACTGACCATTCATCAGCATTGTTTGGCAGTGGCGACATCGACAACGACAACTGGGCCTAACCCAAAAAAAAAAAATTCAATCGCTTTTAAGCCATGACTAACACACATCTTACTTGGCCTGGTCAATAAAATGAGCCTTTCATTGTTGCTCTAATATGCGAATGATAAACAGCTGATTTTTACCTTTGCTTGAACCTCTTTCATCTTTTCCATGGCATAATTATTAACTATAAATAAAACATGCTAACTATAAAAATAAAAAATCATCGATGAGGTCAAGGTTTTGAACGCTTAATAAATAACTTTTTAATATTTTGAGTCTTTTACATTTACATTTTTACATTCAAAAAAAAAAGTAGCTTAATGAATAATGCATACAAATTTGATCAAAAAGAAATCATATAAAATTAAATCAGATCTCTTAAAAAGCTTGCTAAACTATGTCAGTTTACTCAAGTTTACTTTTGTGTATGTTGAATTGAATTATAAATAAAATGCCAAAGGCACAAAATTATAAAAAACAAGTAAGAAGGCTCTAGTCGAGAAATCCCGACTAGACGATACCCTGATCCCTATATTTTACGCGTACAGTCAGTGCTTGCAAGTATTTGTGCGTGTGTGTACGACCATACTGTGTAGTGCATACTAAACTTCAAGGTTCCATATCTCCGGTGTTTCTTAACCGATTTTAATAAAAATTTCACAGATTGTTATTATTTTGATAAATAATTAAAATGCCATCTAAAGTTTTTTCAAATTCAAGATTTTATTGTTATCGATCACATGTGTATATCGGAAACGGGATGAGTTATCGAAAATCGAAAACAAACTTGTACTGCCTAGGGATTAGGCGAGCTTAAGTTCGAAATCTGGAGTCTCTAGCTCTTATAGTCTCTGAGATCGACGCGTTCATACATACAGACGGACAGACGGACAGACGGACAGACGGACAGACGGACAGACGGACAGACGGACATGGCTATATCGACTCGACTGTTGATGCTGATAAAGAATATATATACTTTATGGGGTCGGAGATGCTTCCTTCTGCCTGTTACATACTTTTGCACAACTTCATGATACCCTTTTTCCCCATTTTTAATGGGATCAGGGTATAAAAAGTTGAAAAAACGAAGTAAATAAAAACAATGCAACAAGCAGCTGACAAACAATATTATTATTATTATAAACAATTTACATCTTGGTAATTAATTAAATGAAGATATGAAGTTTCAAAATAAAAACAAGTAAGAAGGCTCTAGTCGAGAAATCCCGACTAGACGATACCCTGATCCCTATATTTTACGCGTACAGTCAGTGCTTGCAAGTATTTGTGCGTGTGTGTACGACCATACTGTGTAGTGCATACTAAACTTCAAGGTTCCATATCTCCGGTGTTTCTTAACCGATTTTAATAAAAATTTCACAGATTGTTATTATTTTGATTAATAATTAAAATGCCATTTAAAGTTTTTTCAAATTCAAGATTTTATTGTTATCGATCACATGTGTATATCGAAAACGGGATGAGTTATCGAAAATCGAAAACAAACTTGTACTGCCTAGGGATTAGGCGAGCTTAAGTTCGAAATCTGGAGTCTCTAGCTCTTATAGTCTCTGAGATCGACGCGTTCATACATACAGACGGACAGACGGACAGACGGACAGACGGACAGACGGACAGACGGACAGACGGACATGGCTATATCGACTCGACTGTTGATGCTGATAAAGAATATATATACTTTATGGGGTCGGAGATGCTTCCTTCTGCCTGTTACATACTTTTGCACAACTTCATGATACCCTTTTTTCCCATTTTTAATGGGATCAGGGTATAAAAATATAACTGAACAGTCCCGGTCATAAACACAATACAACTGAATGTATTAAAAACTATAAAATAACAACAAAAATAACAACTGTAATGACAACAATAAGCAATACAAGTTTCAAATGCAAAACTGGGAAGACAACAGCCACAATGATGCTGGTGATGATGATGGCGATGATGATCAAAAGGTGTCGAGTCTGCGATGAAGTAACATGGACAGTCCAAATTTTTTTTGGTATTATGCCCCAAACACACACACACACACACAAGTCTTTTTACAAGGCCAACTGGAAGTTGGACGGGCTTTTTAATTTTTTGTTTTTTTTTTTGTATTTCATTTTGCCAACTCTTGGTACTTGGAACTAAAATTTTAGATGCGATTGTGATTGCGACTGCGACTGCGATTGCGCCTGTGCCTTGGATGCTGTCTCTTCTTTGTTTGTGGTGTTTTGTTTTTTAATTTATGTTTCATTTTAAATTTGATTTATTTTACTGTGAAATTGCCTTGCGCTGTGGCGGTTAATCTTTTATATAAGTACTACCTACTAGCAGTGTCATCTGCCACCGAAGCGGCACTAAGTAATTTGCCATGCTATTAAAAAAATATGAATCTCACATTTGTAAATCCGTATAATTGTGCCGCTCAACACACTTTTACTTTGCCAGTCCCCCCCCCCCCCCCCCCACCGTGTCAAAGTCAAAATAAAGTTAAGATCAAAAGAGAGCAAAGCGCACAGAGCGTCAAACTGGTTTAAATAAAAAACACACGATTTATTCACCCGATTGATACAACAAACAACAATAAAAACAACAACAACAACAAAGCTCGTGTCGCACTTGGTTCAAAGTAAGCAAAATACAAATTAAAGTTAACATCAATAATAATAATAAATAAAATTACTTTGAATAAAGCATAAACCAAAAAGAAGTAAAAAGAAGCAGAGAGAAAAAAAAATTCGGAATTGTGGCACCTGCACAACATAAAAATCAATTTATAGGTCAAGTTGAGCGCAGCTCACTGTATTTATATGTGTGTACGTGTGCATCTGTATGTGTGTGTGTTTATGTGTGCAACTCGCTGATGAAGTTAAACAAATTCAGGTTCAGCTTGAGACTTTTACTCCAGCGGCATCGTGTCTAATAAGACAAATTATGCAACAACGAATGGGCCAATACACAAAAACCAAACACACACGCTTACACACACACACACACACACACACACACAGTCAAAGGCACGCACACAATTGTATAAAAACGCGTTAAGCACATGCAATTAGCGTCCCAATCATTTTTTTTTTTTATATAGTTAAGTTGTGTTTTTGAAGTAATGAATCAAGAGCGTTAAACCATAAGCATTAAAGACAACATTTGCAATTTTTGCTGCTGATGTTGCAGCTTTGCAACACTGCAATCGGTGTTATGGGTCAAGTTGAAAATGCAACGCGATCAACACACACACACACACACACACACATACACAACAAAATTCACAAATCACATTCGCTCGAGATAAATGCGAGCGACTTGCACGTGAATTAAAACGCGTCGCAGATTTTTGACGACTTTGCCCTGCAGACATTATTTCATCATAGCAATAAAAACAAGTAAGAAGACACAAGTTGTGACTAAGAGATACCCTGAGCCATATACAAAACAGTCAGTATATATATATACATGTGTGTGTGTGTACTGCATAATTGACTTAACTTCAATGGTCCATATCTCCGGTCCTTCTTAACCAATTTCAATAAAAGTTTTACAGATTTGCATTATTTTGTCTATTGTTTAAAACGTCATTTTTAAGTTTTTCAAATTCAAGATTTTATTGTTATCGAAGCCATGTGCACATCGGAAACGAGAAGAGTTATCGAAAATTTGAAATCAATTTGAACTTCATAGGGCTTAGTCAAGCTTATAGTCTGTGAGATAGACGCATTCATACATACAGACGGACATAGCCATATCCTCGCGGCTGTTAATGCTGATCAAGAATATATATTCTATATGGATGCTTCCCTCTGTTTGTTACATACATTTGCACAAAACTTTTACACCCTTTTTACCCATTTTCAATGGGTTGAGGGCTACAAAAGCAAAAGCAATAGCAAAAGAAAAAGCAAAACCGCTTTGCTACAGTTGCCGCAACAAATTCACCAAAAATGTAACATCTGATATTGTATGGACGAGCATGGGTATCTTGTTTGGATCTTGTTTGTTTGCTGAGCAAAAAGCTAGTCTTTGAGAGCGCTTTTCGAGCGCGCGCGTCTTTAAGCGCAACTAAATCGCGTTAATTTGGCAATCAAGCAGTTGGACAGCCGCTGTGTTGTTGCTGTCAGTAATTGGTGCAAGACTCTTGTTGTTATTGTTGTTCTTGTAGATGATGCTGTTTGATGTGGATTGTTGATATTGTTGCTTGTGCTTTTGGTAATTCGCTTGCGGCGTTTCATGTTGCACATTGTTGTTTACAGTTAATAGTCAAGTGCACAGCTGCAAATACTTGTTTAGTGCGTCAGCCAATTCATTAAAGACCACTGCCATGAAGTTAAATAAACCCCCCACACTAAGATCCTGTATCTGACATTCCAGAACCACTTTTTTTTTAAAGCTGGCACTGATATTTTGCAAATGCTAAATGTATGGGCATACATACATATGCAAATATAATATTTACTTGTCGAGCCACCTTTCGAATTATGTATATTCTGGCAATATTTTTCTTATTTATTATAATACATTTGAGATCGTCTCCATTTATATTTTTTTTTCAAGCTTTTGCTTATAAATTATTTAACAATTAAGGACAATTTTTAAGTGCGCTGACGTATGCATTTACTTCTTCTTACTTACTTCAATGACAGCCCGATAAGAAGTCGATGTCAGCGTCTCAGTCATAATGCACACGTTTATATTTGCTTCTGCTTCTTCTCTTCCACAAAAACAAAACGATTTTCTTCTTTTTATTTTTATCAGTTTTTAGCACTTGGACGCGATATCCGAATGTGAACAGAGAATCTAAAGCTTATACGAGTAAAACCCGAAATAGAGTTCACTATTTAGGCACACACATACACACACACAGAGCATGAGAGAGAGAGAGAGAAGTGAATAGAAATATTGATTGTTGATGACACGCACATATTCAATGTTAGACAATAAACCTTTGGCCAAATGGCACACACAATAACATTGCAAAATGCGGCAAATGCAACTCCTCGCAATATGATTAATACATATGCAACTTGGTCACTGGGGCGCAATTGCAATATCGCGCATACGCCGCGTTATACTAACAGTGCGCATAAAACACAGAAGCAAAGCGATCGAGTCACATGCGACCGGGCCCAAAATCCAATACACACACACACACACCAACAACATAAACTTATCGCACTCTCTCAACAGCTGTGCAAGCGATGGCACTGGCCGCGAAGCTAACGTTGACGTCGATGTCGACGTCGACGTCGTTGAAAACGGCGCCAAACTATCTCTCAACTAATGTGTTTGATGCGCAGTCTGAGCGCCTACATAAGCTGCAAGCAAATCGCTTGATTATAATCAAATTTTATTATGAATTTTTACTGGGCAGTTTTGGGGCAACTGGCCTAGTAAATGCTCCCTGCTTATATGGCCAATACCCGTGTATACAGCCAATACAGCGCTGTCACATTTTCTTTAAAAATTTTCAATGTCAAAGCGCAAAATGCAAAAATAAAAAAAAAAGAAGAAAGAAATCAAAATAGACCTGTAATAATTATTGTGCAATCTTGCAGGGTAGCCAAAAAAAAACACCAAAAAGCCAGCCAAAGATTTGAATACATATTTTTCGAAAAAAAAAGGTGCTGCAATGGGCGCGTTCGGATCATTAGCCAGCTGCGATTGGTTAACCAGGCACCAAAAGCACCTTTTTTTTATCTTACATTTTTATATTATTTACTTTTGTCGAATTTGCAGTCAAGCCGCTGAATGAATATGAAAATCACTGGATTTCTACACAGCATCAGTCCGCAAGCGATGATGAGTAAAATAAAAAAAAAAATACCTTTAAAGACCTGGCAAATAAGCAACACAAAGCGCACAAAAAAAACAATGCAGCAGCAGCAGCAGCACCAGTAACCAACAACAACAACGGAGGCAATCACTTGTTGCAATCGTCAGCTCAGCTCAGATACGAAGTCAAAGTGCTGACCATGAAACAATATCCATTTCACTTGCCATCACCAATCGCCAATCACCTGACGATAATACAAAGGCCTACAAAGATTTTAAGAGCCGGCCACAACCAAAAAGCACAATAACAAGATCCAGTTATCCAGATGTAATTCAAGGTCAGAGAGCATTTCCGTAATGAAATGTTGTCAAGCAGCAACCTTTTATTTTTTGGACCAGACTCAGTCACATATTAGCCTCGGCCTTCACATGGCCGTAACATTCACACACACATACATGCGTAAAAACAAATATTTGCAGAATATGCATTTTATCACACAATGTTCGCGTGCCAATGTCCAAAACAAAACGGACCCACAACAAAAAAGAAGACATAGCAAAATAAAGAGAGAAAAAGAAGTACCAAATTGTGAAAAATTCAAAGTCACGAAGAAAGCTGAAAGTTCTGTGCGCTGCAAAAATGATTGTGGTTGAGCAAATAGCCTTGAAAGGTCTTAAGTATATTTGTACTTGATAAATATGAACTGTGCTTTTTTCAACTCTTATTTGCATTTCTGCAGAAAAGCGAATTGCTGACAGCAGAAGAGCATAGAGCAAGTACACGATGACACTGGGAAAAAAAACCAAGAATGCATTCTCGTGTGCAAGGTTTTTCTTAACGACTAATCACCCGTTAACTATTAAACGTTTAATGACTGCTTTGAGGTAATTGTTTACCCCAAAACTCAAGAATATCACAATGCTATACGATGTCGGTTTTATGACGTTTTTTTTTTATTATAAATAGAAAAATGTGTAAGTGCTATTTAAATCTTGGGATTTGCCATTTTCTCTTAGACTATGTGCTAAAGTTCAAAGTTTATTAGGTGTGAAAGTTAAACTATCTTAAAATCAAAATATTTATCTTTTTGGCTAACGCTTTTAAGCAAATTTCACATTTGTTGCTCAATTAACACACAAAAAATATCTAAACAGATTTTTAACTCACCATTTTTATACGACAATTTTTTTTCGCTTGCTGTCAGTCAGAATAATTTTCCAAGAAAAAAAATTGCAACTTTCACTGGCAATATATCAAACTTTTTTTGGTCAAACACAAATGTATCACTTTTACTTTAATTTTTTGTACACTTCTATAATCCTTTGTTGGACTTGTTATAGTTTTTTGAATTATTGGTTAAAACTCGCGCAACAGTCGCACAATTTATATATATATAATTATACATATAAAATATAAAACTTCAATTCATTTGTATTTCTTAATATTTTTTTGTTAACAAAATCACAGTCACATCTATCGTTTTGCCAACTCCGGAGCTTCCGCTGCTGGGCAACTGATTGTCCAACTGACCAACTGTTAAATGATGGCTGCTGCTGTCGTCTTTGTATCTGCTATTTTTCAGTGTCTAGTGTTAAGTGGACTGACTCTACCGGGGACTGGCTGAGCGTACGTTTTACCATTCAATTCAAAAACACTGAAATAACTTTGATTTCTCGCTGCCGCTTTACTTTTATACGAAGCGAACGGTGGCTGCGATGTTAACGTCGACGTCGACGTTTTTGGTGAGCGGAGCGAAGCTTTTGATATATTCTGAGCGCAGCTTCAATTCAACACCAAACAGTCCAACAGGTTGCCAGCTGTCAGCGCTTATATGTGTAAGCATGTGTGTTTAATTTGAGAGTATGTTCGATGCGCTCTCTCTCTCTCTCTTTTTCTGCTGCGTTTGAGTTGTCGGGCAAAGGATGCAGTTGCCGAGCTGCTGCCGAGCAATGGTTGATCTGCGCTTAAGCTTAGCAACTTGTTGTTTCGTCGTTTGGCTTCTTTCTGTCTCTCTGCTGCTATTTCTCTCTCTTTCTCTGTGCATTTGCACCCACACAAAGAGCAAAGTGTTAAATATAAGTCTGTTATCAAGCTTAAAATACGCTGGTGCTGAGCGCAAAGTGCAAAGTTCTGCGAAAGCCCAATACCAGTAATATAACCTTTGAAAAGACCGCGAGCTTCGAAAAGGTAAAAAAACCTTTAAAAGCAAATGCATTCGAATGCAAATTTTTGATATTTCAGCAATCAAATAAATATCTGAATATGTGCGAAAAATGTGTGCAAAAAATTATACACGAATGTCAAATACATTTCGGCTCTAAATATCGATGAAATACTTATAATAATGAGATGAAACCAGTTTTTTTTATATACTTTTTGCGCTCATTTAATATTCCTGATAACGAGACTGTCTGAGATTTGGATTTACGTCGCTGGCCGCATTTTTCTATTATTATTTATTAAATGTATATTTGTGCATATGTATTTTTCATAAGCGATGACCAAAAAAAAAAATGGGAAACGCTCTACAAACAACTTTTAAAAAAAATAATGGCGCTCGTTTAATGTTGCTGTCATGCGAAATGTTTTGACAGAATCAGAACGACAAGCTATAACCGATGGCCATCTATTGCTTCCTCAATCTCAGAAACGAATGGCTAGCCCAGCTAGATACTGTAACGTTTGTTCTTTATTATTTAAATAATCAAAACTTTTATCGCAAAAGGTAGAAAAAAAGAATACGCTTAAAAAAAGTGGAGATTTAAATTCTATACAAATTTATCACTAGACTATTGCGCTTATTTGATTTAACCTAAAAACGCACTCAAATCGTAATGCATTCGTTATGGCAGACCTTAAGTGACAAAATAAAATAATTTCATTAAAACTGCAGACAAAATAAAAATCAAAGAGAAACCAAACACATAAAAAGCAACAGTTGACTCTCTCTTTCTCTTTCGCTGGAAGGGCTTTCATTGTCGGAGCGGCGTACACATGTTGTGTACTTGTGTCTCTTTTGTTTTACATATTTTGTATTGCTACACAAGAAAATACATATTGTTGAGTCCATGTAAAAACAAGATTTAATATATGAAAACACAAAGGGTTTTGCTGACCCTACCCTAATGTAGTTTAAACGCCGAGATCGTTTATTTAATTGCTTTTGCAGCAGCCGACTAAATAAGTTAAAATTAATTTAATTTACTAAAATTGTTGCTAAATATTAAATTACAAAAAAAAGTTTTTTTGAAATTACCCCTTGTTTAAATACGTTAACAATTTTTTGTTAGCAATGTGAAAAAAGAATTTTTCTTCTATGATGTTGAACTCTTTTTTATATTAACCCAGACAGAGTATAATGAAATTTGAATTTCTTATTGTTATATTTTACTATTAACTATAGTATGCAGTACTAAATTGATCTTGTCCTGTTGACATGGTAACATAAACGGTAGGAACGTAGTTTTTTTTTGGGATTTTAAACACACATCCCGCTACTAAAGCTTCTAACATCCGGTCAGTACATGCAGCCCCTGGTTAAGGTTAGAAGACCAGGCCTAGCCTCTCGTGACGCTCGAATTTGAGTAATTAAGAATTTTTTTGTACGGTATCTTTAATCACGTTTCATTAAAGTCAACTTTATGTTGAAGTCATTTAGATAGTTAGGCAAACATTAAAATAAAGTTTGGCAATATGTATATATCATTTGAATGTTAAATCCTATAACGCAAGTGTCAAACTTTGTTGCATTAAGGAGTGCTCGTCACACTCAGTTTATTACGTGCAACTTCTAGACTATATATATATTATATTTTTTGGAATTTACTCGCTAAGTACTTATACCTATAAATAAAAAACTCCCCACTTTATTGTTGCCAATTCATCGCGGACTTGCATAATGCCAATTACTTAAAAATTATTATTAAACAGCTTGCAATTACGCATTGTGCAAATTTGCAGTTTCTCAACTGCATCCACAATTTCAGAATATGTGGTCATATGGGACTACTTGACCCAAAGCCGCAAACCATGTGCATGATTTCAGCAATAACACTTAGGAAATTCCAACTATCTTTGTGGGTTCCCAACAAATTTGCAATATACAATTTAAAGTTAATAAAAATTTGTTGTAAAAAAAAAACAAAAGTGCTTCAAAACAAAATAATTGTATAGTAATAGATATAGAATAACAAAATTGTAAGCAAAAACTTGTTTTTAGATAACAAGAACAAACGGAGCTTAGCTTATTTTTCTTGGAAAATCCAATTATCTCAGTTAATTCCTTATTAAGGAGTACAAAATTGCTTCAAAACACCATTAGCAAACTTTGCTTTATCCATGTTTATAACGTTTTAATAAAAAAAAACAATAAATATTATTTTGATTATCAAAACAAGAATAAACATAACCTAATCAAACTGATTGACGCATTCAAATAATCTAATTGACTTGTTATTCTTTTAAGCAAGTTACCAAATATGGTAATTATTTTTCAAGAATACATCATTTGTTTGTGTTTGTTTCACATTTCGCTCCTGATCACTTACCTACGACTCTTAGACCCACCTGCTATCATCATTCCCTTTTCTGTTTGTCAATTGGCCATTAATCAGATCGGTAAGACTTAAAGACTCAACTGCAGCCTCCCCCGTTCAGTGATCAGAGATCAGTAAGCGCTTTTTAAGCTTCCGGCGCACATACACAAAAAAACAATGTAAAAAAAATCCAACAATCATTGAGGTACAATGACATTTTGTTAAGCCAAAAAAAAAAAAAAAAGCAGCATCTGTTGAACTGTGTGTTTCTTAAACTTATGATATTTTAAGTTCAAATACTTACTGGGTAGCAAGACAATGTGTGTGTATGCTTAATTATGCAACCTTCAGGCACAAGGCATGTATGAGGCAATGGCTGGTTAAAATACATACTTACACTGGTCAAGTGGGGATCGAATTTTGGCAGATGATGCTTTCGATGCTAAGGCCGCTGGTCCATGTTTGGCTAGTTTTTTGTGGGTGTTGCTAAGCACAAAGGTGTTTTTGCGTATGGTTTTTTTTATATTTCTTTTTTATTTTTTGTATTTATGCGATCGTTTTTTGTTTGTTTATTGTAAACAAGTTACTACCATTAACCTTATTTAAGTATACAAAACATATTAGATTAATAAAAAATATCTATATATATTTTAATATTATACTAACGACGTGGAGAGTTCAAGGTCTTTTTGGCTTTTTGCGCATTTGTCAAAAACTTGCCAAATAGAGCGCGGAAAGTGTGCAAAGGTAAAAACTATATTCTAAAGAAAACTGTGCTAATGAGTAACGAACGTTGAAATGAACAAAAAGCAACAAACAAACAATACAATAAATACTATGTAGTTGCAGTAACTGGCACTCTTAGCCTCCCTTTGCCCGGCGTTGTGCAACTTTCAATGATTGATGCATTGATTTGGCGCTGCTAGAGCCTCAATAGCTGTCCAAGCTTCAAATTCAAAGACAAAGGCAACCGCAGCAGCAGCGCGAAGTCAGCGTCTGCGTTGAATGCAGTGGCATTGCAGCAACACATGCGGCGTATGCTTAATGTTGTTTGCGTTGTTGTTGCACTTGCCGCAGCCATCATTATTGTTATGATTATTAAATAACGGTTTAGTCAAGCGCCGTTTTCTAATTCTGCAAATCATTCTCACATTTGCGTGGCATTTTTGTTGGGCAACGTTATTAAATGTCTGTAAAATATGAAAAATAAAAAAATAATCTCAAACTCAGTCGAGAATGATATTGTATTTACAGCAATAGTCATAAAAGAGAAACCAGTTTTTGCCTTGCTAAAAAGTATTCAAAAACAATAAAACATTGAATTAACCCTGGTAACTGGACTTTCCACACAACAACAATAACAACAACAAAGCGACGAAAAACGTGCTGCACAAACCAAAAAAAAAATAAAATAAAATAAAAAAATAACTTGTCAACAGCCTAAACAAGTTCAAAGCATATCGATCAGCAACAACAGCAGCAAATACCGCTTAAAGTGTGAATGTAAGGGTACAGATGCTCTATGATAATGATCATCAGCAGCATCAATGAAGTTGATGACCACTGGCTGGGTTTAGTACACACATAAAATCAACAGGGGTATTAGAAATTGCGTAATGTGTTTTAACATCGGCAATGTTGGAAATGATATCAAGGTCAGCGGGTTGACACAAAAACCTAATGAATCAGCTAACTAATATTAATTGGTCATTGTATAAATTGCATGTTGGACAATTTCATCAGTTAGCACAAAATACTCACAATGCAATACCTTAAACATTTACATGAGAATTTACTAAATTTACGTTCCGTTTTTTGAATGACATATTTGTTTTTTAATATGCAAATTGAACAAGCTTATAATTAAAAGCGAGATCATTATCATTAACAACGGTATAAGAGTGCACTGGAACCATATAAAAACATTTAAATAATTTATGCTCATTAAATGCAGATTGATTAATTGAACGTGTTTAACACAAAAAGTTCGTTTCGACACAAAAAATAAGTACAGCTTTACTAAATAAATGTCTTATGCATTTCGGAAACGCTCTGCAAAAAACACAAAAAAAAACACAATGTTTAATGCGAAAGCTGTGACAGAATCAGAACGACAAACCATTATCGATGGCTTCCTCAATCTCAGAAACCAATGACTAACCCAGCTAGAGACCAAGCCAAGCCTAATGCGACGCTCGAATTTGATTGTCTGCAGGCTAATTAAAAGTTTTTGTGTGTTTTTGAAGTAATTTGTATAGTTAGACAAACATTAAATTAAAGTTACGCAACAACGCAACACTCAGTCTATTACGTGAAACTTCTACAGTACGAATATTTTATATATTTATTTTTAAATAAACTGGCTAAGTACTTATACCCATTACATGGTATTTAAAATTAATCGATATTTAATTATATATCGGTATTAAACATATTGCCGAGTAGTGTAAGCGATAGTATCGATACAATATCAACAAATTTGTACACTCGGATTCTGCCTGCTAGCGAAGATAGACCAAAACAAGAAAAAATGTTGCAACAAAATATATTAGATCAACTTCAAGAATTTCTAGACACAGTAAGCAAAGGGCACAGTAATCCGCAGCTTCTGACAAAACCCTCATTAGTTAAACTTGCGTAAGTTGGCGGTGCTCTTGCAGTTGTTATTCAGACATACATTTACCTAATGCATTTTACGCACACAGTGTGAGCTTTCTTGATGAGTTGCCGGCGACCCGGGACATCGTTTTTGATTACTTTGGACTACTGGCCGAGATCGGCGTGCAGCTGTATGTGTCACCCGAAATGATTGATCAAAAAACGGGACAACCTGTATCGCAAATAAAGCAAGGGGGCAATCGACAGCAACAGATGCGTGCGGAGGAATACGAAAGTTTCAACTTGGTTAAAACTGCACTGCAGAACTTGGTATTTAAAGGTCCGCCAGCATGGTCGCCGCTTATAGCTAACTGGAGTTTGGAACTGGTTGCCAAACTATCAGACAAGTACACACAGCGTCGCCTAACTATTCCCGCCTCGTGCAACTATTGGCTTGAATGCATTGCAATGCACGGTCTGCTCACGCTGATCAACAGTTGCTTTCGTAAACTGAGCAATACGGAGGCGGAGTCTTGTGTGGAGACCATGCTCAATGCGTTTCATCGCTATCCCATGACATTTGATTGGATTGTGGCACGATTAGGAGGTTGCTTTCCTTACACGATAATTATGCAAATACTGCAGTGCGGAATTAAGCGTTTTTTGGAGGACTATCGCTGCCATTTAGACTCTGAGGCAGGCATCTTGGACTACATGACGTCGTGCCACGAGCAACAATTGCACAGTGCATTTCAGGAAATGCTTAAAGATGGACTGGCACCCAAGAAACCACTTGATGTGGCTATTGTGCCATTCCTGCTGATAACCACAAATTACTCCGATGCCATACTGCAAAGTTTGGTTAATGTTTTTGTTGAAATTTGTAAGTGCGTGATATTTGTTACCCCAAAATTCTTTTATTAATATAATTGATTCCGCAGTCAATGACGACATGTGCGATGCAATCGTGCAGAAAGCACCACTTTGGTTGAGCAATAAAATGTTTGCGGATATGCAGCCATCTCTGAACAATGCCATTCTGCGTCTAAATCAACACGGTGCCAAGCTGCTTTTAACGGTCGCAAAAATGGCAGAAAAGTATGTGTGGTGTCAGGATTTTCTGGACAATTCGATGCAGGAGTTAGAACTGTATGTGCTTAACATGCGCAATTGTCCTTTACTTGCTGATTTGGCTTCCGTTACAACTAAATTCATGCTCTGGAAAAGCAGCCTTAGCACAAATCTGTTGGAGCAACAGACGGCAGTCCGATTACTGCTCGTTGTGTGTGAGTATTAAGCGTCCTTAATACCTCTTGGCAACATTAACCAAATTTTTTTTTGATTTACAGCCTCACAGCATCCACATATATATTATCAAACCATTTCACAATTGTTGCGCAAATCGTATGCAGAAAGTCCCAGTACCATTGGTGCTCTTATGCGTCTGCTGGGTGGCCAATTCGGTGTGCTCAACTTTCCTAGCGTAGCACAGGGCTTTAAAATGGTTCTTGAAGATATAACGCTGCAGGAGCAAGTAAACAATCGCTTGCCAGTGGAGTCTGGCACTCCAACAGAGGCATATAACACATTTTACAACCTTAACCTGCTGACCAAGTAAGAGTCCAACCACATTAATGCTTACGAAAATTGCTGTTATAATCATTTTCTTGATAGAATGCAAAAGAAAAATCATTTTCCTCACACGAATCCACAGTTACTCACGGAATCATTGAATGAGTGTCTTCCCAAGATTATACAAATTCTCGATTGTACAATACAAAAACTAGTGCTGAGAATGGATAGAGTTGCGGGTGAACGCAGTGCCGAGAAGTTTAAGATGCAGCAGGCCAATAACAACAATCGCGAAACAACACACGATATGTGCAATGGCAATGGCCCCATTAAACGCTCCAAATTAGAAACAGACGAAGTCACTAGCACCGAGGAAATAAGAGATGTGGCCAGCATGCGTTTGGCGCATCAAATTGTTGAATTGCTGAACAACATCGAGGCTGGTGCACGCTGTAATGTACTGCGAACACCGTTGGTTCTTAAACTAGCGGTGCTCAGCGTTAAATACTTCTTTGTTAGCCTAACAGAGAAAAGTAAGTAGCTTGTATTTTACTACTTGGTTGGCTAGCAAATAAATATTAAATCTTCACAGCTGTAATTAGTCGAGCGGCAGCCGCTCATCGCGCCTATGCGTTGCTGCAGCGCCAATGTACAAGTCGCAAGATTGCACGCACTGTTTGCTTGCGTGAACTGGTTGAGAGTGCACTCTTCTATCATGGGCATTTGCTTGGCCAACTAGAGGAATATGAATTGGATGAACTTCAAATACCCGAGCATGAACATTTACTAAGTCAAAACCTGCACACCAGCTCCGGAACGATTTCAAATCGATCTGTTTTGCATTCCGGCATAATTGGTCGTGGACTGCGTCCAGTGCTGCCCACCAATAACAGAAGCTGCGATGCAGAAATGCAAGCCTTGTATCTTAAAGCGTTAAATGCTTGCTGCACGGATCTGGTAATTCATATTTACAAAAGCTTTATTTTATAAACTAAACAATCTTCCTTATGTTGCCAGGATAAGCCCAACAGCGTTGAAGGCTACTCGCTGGTGTCATTAACGCTTGTGGAACTGGTTTCAACGGATGTCATGTACAATGGACTGCCCTTTCCCGACGAAGAGTTTTCACGCGTCACAATGGAAAGGGATATGCAAATACGTCGTGCGTTTATAACTTCGCCAGTGCTTTGGGCAGTGCTCGGCTTGATAGCCACGCACAGACCCGCATTGTGCTACTCCTCGGTGTTGCTGCGTGCGCTGTGTGCAACTTGTTTGCATCATTGGCGGGGCAAGAATGGTAAGCGCTAAGGTTGATTCCCTTGAGCCATTATAGCTGATCATGTTATTTTTTTGCAGTAAATAGATTCCAGCCCACAGCAGCCAATGATGAGCTAATGCTGTGCACCAAGAAACTACTGCAATTGCTGGCTCTGGGTCAGCTAATACCGCCACCGCTGTCTAACTTGCACACGATAATTGAGCACTTCGAAGCGCCAGAGGTAAGTTTTAAATATAAAAGAATATTCTATGCTATAATATATTGTCTTGTTATTAAGATTGCCCTGCTGCTGCGTGAGTGCATTTGGAATTATTTAAAGGATCATGTGCCTTCGCCAGCGCTCTTTCACGTGGACAATAATGGTGTGCATTGGCGCAACACGAGCCTGGTCAAAGTGGGCCCGCAATATGTGGATACCCTACGTCAACTGATGCAAAGAAAGCTTAACAAGCTTGGACCTTACTACCATCAGATGTTTATCATGGGCGATTTGTATACAGCAGAGCATCTACCGGTAATACCCAAACCCAGCATAGAAGTCGTCGAAATTGAATAATATTAAGTTCATTCAAAATGGAATCCATTAATTTCAACGTCAGTTGGGAATAAATAAATCAGCTACACATTGTACATTTGTTTATGTAAAAAAATCCTAAAAACAGAATTTTAGAAAACGGTCAATAAATAATAAACAAGTCGAATAACAACATTTATTCAAAGCACTTCCATTGTAATGCGAAAATAAATTGCCCTTTTGGGTAGATAACTTTGGTACATCATCAAACTACAAAGACAAGTTAGCCACATTAACGCACACATATAATTAATTACAAGGCCGTTTCTTTATGATAGTTTTTGTTTTACTAGTTTGCGAACTGTCAGTAAAGTTGTATGTGTGAACTAAATGCAGTTTGTACATATTTAAATATTCTTCATTTTTATTTAACTTGTTAATTTCCCATTGCAAATACTGTCCAGCAGTTTGTGTAAAGTCGGCGCCTGTAAATTGCATTTATTTAGAAGATATTAAAACCAACAATAGTTTTATTTGAACATTTTACTTATTTGTTTGCGTTTGCCGACGCGCAGTTTACTTTAACGAATCTTTGCTAATTGCAATTATTCGACGTGTTTTTTGTTCTTTACATTTAATACATTTCAACCATCTAAATAACTTTTTCATATAATACACGGTATTGTCACTTGGATTTAACTTACATTCTGCTGCTGTCTCTCCGCTTTCTAAGCTAGTTCAAAGTCTTATCTCTGGGTATGCAGCTCGGTAAACTCTCTCTTTCTCTCTCTGACACAATGTCTCCCTATTTTGCTTAATAAATACTTGGCGAATGTAAGACAACAAAAAAAAGAAAACAAAAAACCAAAAAGTATCTCACAATTTGTTAACAAGGTTATTACTTTTTCATATTACGCTAGTAACTAGTGGGATGGGTTAAGGGCGAACGCCTACGAAGTGCGACAATGGCTTATTTTACGCACAGAGATACAAGAAGCAAGTTTCTTGGCGCGCCGCTTAAGGACGGAGCCCTTCTTTTTAATCATTGTCTCCTCCCTGGAACCATTGGCGGTGGCAGCAGCGGCAGCTTCAGCACTTGTTGATGGCTCGTACAGATGGCACGCGGCACTAGCAGCAGCAGATTTGTTGGCGCGAATCTCTGCAGCAGCAGACGCAGCGCGACGGGCCATCTCCTCTAAATAAACAGATGGGCTTAAAGTAAGAGGTTTTATTTAACAGCATTAACAGATTTAACATACGGTTGACATCATGCTCAGTAAAGTAAACGTCTTCCTGCTCCTGTTCGTTGCCATAGTGAAAAGCTTCAAGGTAAGGCAGTACTGTGGAACGTCCGTATTTGTCCTTGAGTGGAGGAATGGGTATCGGTGGGCCAGTCACCGCTGGTGCGGACAGGAACCAACTGCAATTCAAACCAAAAGTTTTGAGTAAAATCCGCAGGGGAACAATACAAGTGTACTTACGTATCTTTGCGTATTTGTTGAAGAGAAAGTCGTTCACTGGGATCTGCTTGTAGCATACCTAACAATAATTTAGCAAAGCTGTCATCCAATTCGTATAGCCAGTCTGGCGCAATCCATTGGCTACGTCCAATGTTCTCCAAAAGCCGATAGATGTTGTCGCCCTCGAATGGATAAAGACCCGTTGCCAGATTATAACTGCAAGTGAACAAAAGTCACAAAAGGCCATTAAACAGGTAAAAGTTATTTGCTTACAGTGTCACGCCACTGCTCCATATGTCTACTTTAAATCCAGCGAAAGTTTCATGACCATTAGCAATCTCTGGCGGCTGAAATGCTGGCGATCCCTGACCGGTTGTGCAGGTGTCGTCCGATGCAAATAGATCCAGCTGCTCGGCTACACCAAAATCAGATATTTTGAGAGTTTGGTCCAGCGTCAACAGCAAATTACCCGGCTTGATGTCCTTGTGAATGACGCGACAGCTATGCAAGTACTCCAGCCCATTTACAAGCTGTTGAAAATATATATGCGCCTGATAGAGAGGCATCTTCTTTTCAGGCGCATGGTCTAGCATCTCCTGCAAGCCTCCAATGCAATACTCCATAACCAAGTACATTTTTTGTTTCTCCTCATTGTACAGCACATCGACCAGATGCACCACATTCTGATGCTTGAGCTGCTTAAGCAAATGAATTTCTCGTGTTACATTCTGCTCGCCATTAGGAATACGGCGCAGCTTGCGTTTGGTGAGTATCTTTACAGCGAGGCGTGAAAGATTTTCCGAATTCATGGCCTCCTTGACTTTGCCGTATGATCCCTCACCGAGTACATCACCCATCACGTATTTGCCCACCATTTTGATGTTCTTCTTTTTCTGTTGATAGATTATGTCTTGACTGTCGACGCGGTTAAAGAACATGTTGCCAATGTCCAGAGTAACACGATCCAGTGCATCAATTGCATCGTCATCCAGCCAAGTAACGCCTGGAAGCTCTGTATGGTTATGACCCCCCATAGCAGCATCAAGTTCTGCATGCTCAGCATCCTTTTGCGTCCAAGTCTCTTCTATATCTGATGTTGGTTCAAAATGATAATTTGGATTTGTTAACAATACCGTCATCTCATCATCCATTGCTCCTGATAACCCGACGTTCTTGCCAGCCACATTGACCGATAAGATGGAGCCATGTTGCTGTTCACCGCCAGCCTGAAGATGTGTTGTTTTTACTTGTGCCTCCATTACATGTGTGCTAGTCACAGTAACAGTCATTTGGATGCGTTTCACACTATTTGTGTTCACCTATTATATGAACGTAAACGCTCTATTGCTGTTGCCGTCGCCGTTGCTCGTCTCTTCGCTCTCCTTATTAATCGTGGACCAAACTAGAACATTGCATAAACCTTCGGAACTGCCCACAGCACACAGTTCACATTTCCATGAGGCAAATGCCGATCGCGTCTTCGATCTGTTGTAAACGAAGTTTGCAACAACGCTTACTAGGTCGTTACTTCTGCCCCGCTCGTGCTTTTCTGCTATAAATTTAACTGTTTACTTTATTCAGGCAGTATGTTTTAGTTGTATGTGTATGTCAATTGTTGATATAATATCGATACCTACGATATTTTCACTATTTATATTTCACAAGTCGTACTCCGTCTCTTGATGATTCTTTTATTTCGATACAAACTATCGATTAAAATTCAGCTTATTGTTATAATGACATTCCAATGGCTAATTTAATAATTTCAAAAATAAACACGTTATTAAACTAATGACCTTTGATTATTTTTCAAAGGGCAATATTCGTAATATAATATAACATACAATTTTAAATCGATTAAATATATGGAATGCCTCTATTTGTATATCGCAGAAGCTAGACTCGATGAATGTATTAAGTGTGTGTTTTACTATTCACACTGACACAATTTATCGCACGGACAACAAATAAATATTGTTATTTTTATTGTACTTGTTTAAAAGCTGTTGGTAAAGGTAAATGCAAGTCATGGCAACTGGAATAACAACAAAAGCTAGACTTGAAAGACTTATGGCGGCCAAGACGGAGTTGGAGTCACAGATCAGCAAAAATGGGCAAATATTGGCTGCGGTAAATATTTACAACTATATGTACATAATTATGCAGACAAGGTTCACAGAGTGAGGTATCGCGGTAGCACGATGTGACGTCATAAATGAACCTCATGCCTCTTGTTCCATTCTCCTTGTAAGTTTAATGTGTGAAGAGCGAGATCCTCTTACAGTGTACCTTGTCTAAATGCCTATTATTACTTAACACAATTAATTGTATGACATTTTTAAATACTTTCAGAATGAGAATGTTGGTATGACTGGGTCACTTGTTGATTCCGAAGGATATCCACGCAACGACGTTGACGTCTATCAGGTGCGTCAGGCGCGTCAGACAATTATTTGTTTGCAAAACGATCACAAGGAGCTCATGAATCAAATACAAAAACTGCTCAATCAATATCATGCCGAAATATCTACCACAGATCCGGAGCTGGTAAATCGTGCATCGGCCTTAGAATTGAACAGTGACCGAAAGGACGGAGGAGCAATGATAGCTCCGCTATTGACGCGCGTATTAGTTATAGTCAATTTAGTTAGCCCCAATTCTCCAGCCGAAACAGCGGTCAGTATTTACATCTTAGATTAAAATTTTAAATATAACAAGTTCTTCGTTTACAGGGTTTGCGTGTGGGCGACAAGATAATGCGTTTTGGCTCCATCAATGACACTAACTTTAAGGATAGTTTAACACAAATCGGAGAACTTGTACGCAACATGCAGAATCAAAATGTCCATCTGAAGATCAAACGTGATGAACAGCTGCTCGATTTGATTCTGGTGCCCACGACGTGGAGCGGACGTGGCCTGTTGGGTTGCAATGTTGTACTCCCACCGGAGCCCATGGAATATTAGCATTAACATGTAAAAACTCATAATCAATTGCATGTACTTTTAAGCAAAGTATTTTAAACGTTTTTTTATTTTTTTTTACATACCCAACTTGAGTTTGTATTTGTGTCCTAAATATTCGAAAAAAGCAAAAAATTTAATGTCATTTCAATGCTGTGCTGCATTGCATTGACGGTGACAGACTGCAATGGCTATTGAACAACTATGCCAAGCAATGACATCAATACATCCAAGGCAATTTGCTCAGCGAGGTGGAACCAAAATGGCGAACAACTTTAAAGATAGCAAATTGAAATGCGCGCCATTTGCCAAAGCTTTAGCAAGTTGGCAGGCCCAACTTGCGCCTGCCTACTCCATGCTGTTGCGGGATGCTCAACCCTAATACCAATACAAAGGATCCAGCAGCCTGTTTGTGCGCCGTTGCTGTGCCAGTTGAGAAGTACAATTGAAAGTGCGTGCATCGCGAGCGGGAATACAATACATGCCACAAATTAAAGAGAGATTTAATGAGATGAAATTATTGTAGTGAAAATTTTGTGCAATTAAGATAAGAACAAAGCTAATGGCAAATTAATGGATGCGCATGCGAAATTCCCGAAACCTGCAAATTACAGCATCAATTTTCGTCGAATAAACTAAGTAAGTACGAGTTCAACGTTTTATATAAGGAAAACAAGAAAAACTTGTTTTCTAATACCTTTTTCGCAAAGGCTGTGTGTGCAAAAGGCGAAGGACGAGTACGGCTTATACATCAGACAGTTAAATAGACGGGCACAGGACTCTTGATAGTGTCACTGTCATTGCCAGTGCACAGCAAATGTCAACGACAGCACAAATAATATGAACGTTGCGGAGGCTGCGTGATTACGCTTGCGGGTGGCGCAACAAATATTGTGAAAGGAAGAAAATATAATAATGGCAAAGCCGTAGTAGCATAGGGAAACTAACAAAAAGTTAACTAAGGGCTAAGGGTTGGCATCCTTCTACCTTAAAATATGAGATTGTGGCTGCTGCTGCACAAATTTCAACACACACGCACAGTCATTGTTGTATGTGTTGTGGCATTCACTAAGAACCCTCCTTCACAGTCCGCAATCTTTTTTTTGCTTGGCTCAATAAATTGTGTGTGAGTGTGATGTACGCTTCAACGCGTAACATTGACGGACCGAAGACGGTGTACACACACACACACGTATATATATATGTTAAAATTGATCAAATTGATATTTGCTGCCTGCTGCCTGCTTAGCCAAATTGAAAAGCAGGACAAAAGCAAAAACAAACTTTTGCCTTTTGCTAAACAAAAAAATTTCCTTAAATTTTGCTTACAATGCGCCGAAAAGCAGGACACACACACATACAAACAAAGAAACTCACACCAACAGTGAGCTTTCTGTCACTTTTCATCTCATTATTGGGTTTGCACAGCGTTTTTTTTCTCTTTTTTGGTTTGAATTATTCAAGAACTAACGTTGCCGCGAAATCTTAATAAGTTGCTTACAGTTTTACACTTTTCGGCCCACTTTTAGCGGCCAAAAAATCATGGCGCTTATCTGCAGCAAAAAAATACAAAACACGCATCCAAATGAATATTTCATGAAGCAGCCAATTTACCATATCTACATGCATATGTATGTGTATGTATGTTTCCTGTAGCTTTTTATGTAGAAGTGTGTATTTTATTCTGAAAATTGTGTCATGTTCTGTGGTATTTGTACAGTTGTCACTGGATTTATCATATTATTAGGTTTTGACGATGACAGATTAGGAATTTAGCATCATTAGCCGACACCAAATGACTAGAATGTGGCCAAATTTTGCATGCTACATTAAGCTTGCGTATGTCATTAAAAGCAAAATTTTGTCCTCTTAAATTCCCTGTCGCCCACAGGACGCGCGTCCTGAACGCTGGTGCTCCAGCTTAACGAAAGCCGAAGGATATTGCAACGACAACAACAACGAGAATGCAGCGACAGCAACAGCATCAAAGGCAGCGCCAGCATCCTTGAATGTGAAATAGCATAACTGATGTTTATGGGCACGGTTACGGTTACGGCAACGTCTACTGATGAGGCAGAGTGTGATGTTGATGACGCTGATGGTGATGCAGCACTGTTATAAATAACACAAGGACATGGATGGGCGCAACGAACGCGAAAGCATCAAGGGCACAGGCATGGGGCAACAGCAACAGCAGCATGTGTGACAAAAATAATTGCAACAACCACAACTATGTGCAACAACACTTGCAAGTGTCACTAAAATTATAATACTCATAGTTGTGCACATGTGTTCGTATGTGTGTTGTATATCATATTAAATGCAATTGCGCTCTCAAGTGCACGAACAAGTGGCGGACAACTAAGTGAATTTGTCAGATAATTGTTGTGTGCGCCAAAAAGTAGGCAATACAAAACGAACAGCTAAACGACGATGCGCACACACACACACACACACAAAGCCCAAGACTTTGATTAGCGTTCGCGTGTGTGTGTGTGTAAGTGAGTAAAAGGGGCAAGTGGCCAAGGTGCACAAGGTGTCGAGTTACGAGTGGTTTCTGTTTTAGTGTCTGTGTGTGTGTGTGTGTAAGAAAAACTGTGCTTAACCTGATTTTTAAAAAAGTTTGTCCTCTCGACGGCAAACGCGTCACGCACGACCAAACAACAACACAACAACACACACACATATGGAAGACAGTCGGCGGATAAGTCACAACAGCAACAAACCGTATAACCGCAAGCGAAGACGCCGCCAGCAGCATCAAGGAGACAGCATAAGTGAGACGTACATTTAGTGAACGGAATGCATGCTTATAACCAATAACCTCGCCTAAATGAAGCATGAAGAAACAAAATGTGCGCACGATATCCCTGATCGTGTGTACATTTACATATTTACTTGTGGGTGCCGCCGTCTTTGATGCCCTCGAATCGGAGACGGAAAAGCGACGCTGGGAGGCATTGCAAGGTAATCAAACACAAACACATCAAGCACATTTCAATTGCGAAATAAAAATATATTTGCTTTTCCGCAGGTGTCGAGGATAGAATAATACGCAAATATAATATATCACAAGAGGATTTTAAAGTCATGGAAACGGTGGTCCTCAAATCGGAGCCACACAAGGCTGGCCAACAATGGAAGTTTACTGGTGCATTCTATTATGCAACAACAGTATTAACTACAATTGGTAAACTAAACTTAAACATGAAGAGCTGCAGTCTAACTTCCAGTGATGTAAAAAAAAAAACAAGTTCGACTGCATTTAAAAATACTAGCTGAATCGATTAATGACGATGATTAATTCCAAGCGAACATCATTTTTTTAAGTTTAATGTTATATTGTTTTCAAACTCTTACTTTTCATTAATGTTATAATGTTTTCAAACTCTGACTTTTCACATTTATAAAAAGAAAACTGTAGTCCAACATTTCCTAGTCATTTAATCTGCTTTAAAAATACCCTTTTGTATGCTTTTGTAGCACATTTAAAACGTTTAAGATTTCCTAATTCCGATTATAATAATAAATTGACAATTGCAGGCTATGGACACTCAACGCCAACGACCCGTGGCGGTAAATTGTTTACAATGTGCTATGCAATTGTTGGAATACCCTTGGGTCTCGTTATGTTTCAGAGCATCGGAGAAAGAGTGAATAGACTGAGCAGGTAAATATTTGACAATGTTATACGATCGATCCATTTGAATAAATCTATCTTTCAATTATAGTTTTATTATCAAAGCGGTTCGATCATCGCTGCGCTGCAAACGAACCATTGCCTCGGAAGTGGATCTTATATGCGTTGTGACGACGCTCAGTTCACTGACGATAGCCGGTGGCGCTGCGGCTTTTTCAAGATTCGAGGGCTGGAGTTACTTTGATTCAGTATATTACTGTTTTATTACTTTAACCACAATCGGTAAGGAATGAACAAGAAACAAATACCAAATTTTTAATTTGTCTATCCATTTAATAGGCTTTGGCGATATGGTCGCATTACAGAAGGATAATGCGTTGAATCGTAAGCCCGAATATGTTATGTTCGCACTCATATTTATACTATTCGGATTGGCTATTGTTGCCGCCTCACTAAACTTGTTAGTACTAAGGTTTGTTACAATGAATACCGAAGATGAGAGACGTGACGAGGCCCAAGCCATGCAGGTGAGCGCACATCTACAAATGAGATTTGTGATTTGTGCATCAATATTTTCCATGCCATTCCTGTATTTCTTCTGTAGACTTGCGGACTGTTCCGAATGTTTGATTAATACAATAAATACATTTATCAAGTTGACCAATTTGGTAGTAAAAAGTTTCCCTAAAAACCTTAAAGCTTATATATACTATCTATTAGTCTCACTGCGCCTTAACTGATTACATATATTCCAGAAATCTCAGCTGATTAAACAATTCTTGTATTAACATTTGGCTTAATTCACTTTTCAACTATTTTTTAAAAATATTTTTAGTTTATTTTTGTAACTATTTGCTTGCCAACTTGTTGCACAATATTTTTTATTAACTTATTCGTGCACATTTCGATTTTTTTCTCAAATATTTGCTAGTGTAAAACATGTATTTGAATTTAATCATTTATTTAATGAAATTCATTCAGTCAGATTATCAAAAAAAAGAAATCTTTAATCGAAAACAAAAAAACAAAAACAAATATAAATATATATATATATTTTTTCTATTTTGGCATATTTTCGGTTGCTTTTGACTTAATGATATCAAACAAATGCAAACGCGCGCTTAGTTTATGACCAAGTCCAGTTTATGGACCAATGAGGTGATTGCGGAATTTTTGAGCTTAAAAAACATACTTTGACTAACTATTACTTTTACTATTTCTACTGATCAACACTGAACAAATAAACAATACAAATCTGATACCAAAAATTACTACTACTTATGAACAACAGCATACAATAATAAACAGCACTCAGAACACACTTTACATTCACAAACTGCGCTTCAAAATGCTTTCTCTTTCCAATATTTAATTAACTGGTTAACTAATTGAGATTGGTGTGGATATTACAGGCACTACAAGTGGCTGTCAAACTGGAGGGCGATGTGATTACATCCAATGGTTCCATCTTGAGCGGTTATGAGGGACAGGAAGCACAATCTTTCGACAATTCGAATGCATCAAGTTTCTCATGCCGTTGTATTTGTCTGAAAGGAAACCGGCATAAAAAGTATGTACTAATACTACTGTAGATATAAAATGACTTAGGCATAGACCAATTAGCTTTGCTTGACGGAAGCTATGTGTGTATTTCCGCTTCCGCCATTATTTCCAGATCTTTTGAAACATGTGCGAAGGTGTAAAGGCAGAGGAAAAGTTATTAACTGAGCTTACACTTATATATAAATATTATGTCTGGTCGCTTTTTGGTCTATGCCTTTGATTAGTAATGTTTATTTAGCATCTCTATGTTACTGTTATAATTTGTGAATAATGAATTTTGTAAATTATTTTCTAAACAATTTTTCTATGTCTGCCTTTTTGTGTTGGGGGCCTTTTATCTCTTTGTCTTTGCTTGATGTGCCTTAATTATGTTACGTATACGCCTAATAATATTACTAAATACTCTAACAACAGACATACTAATACGACCAGCGACAACGGTGCAGAGTAAGCATCATTTATTGTTATTTTAATTTTTTTTTAATTTTTATTTATTGTGTGACTTATCTTGCATCTAAGCACTTAAGATACATTGTTCATGAATTTTTATTTAAATTTTTTAACTGCTCTCCACAGACAACAATACAAGATGCGACGTTCACCAGCTCACTTACGTCACCTGCTGCCAGAAGTTGTGCCCATGCAAGATCTTAACTATGATACGCAAAGTATGCATACTTTGGGCGCTTTGAATGGCAGTGGCATCATTAGCGGTAGTCACATGGGCTTGGGCCTTGATGTTGTGGATGATACGGAGAATCGTTCGCCATTGATGCGGCCACAGCAATTGCTCAAGCGCAATGTATCACTTTTATCTTTTCGTATTTAGGAGCTACTAAGTATGTTTGGAGCAGCAGCAGCAGGAACAACGAATGCGACCACACCCGACCCTTAACCTGCCCTCCACAACAACAAAAACAAAAATTGACTTACAAATTAAAGTGATAAAACTGTCTCTGATACATAGTACATAAACCTATTGGAATTTGAAACTGAAAATGGTAGTGAATAATTAATTAGATTGAAATGTGCAACTCACGTGCGTTCGCTAATTATTATTTATGTGCATTTACAATGTAAATAGGTGCATAAATATAGAAATTAAAAAAGAATAACAAACATAAAGTATATAGATATACAAATATATGTAAGAAGCATTCTAACGTAAATTTCTACCTACCTATGAAGTGTATGTATTTTACTTGTACTTAGGGCACTATAAAATTTTATATACACCACTGCCATTCCCGAGAGATAAAAAAAAAAAATTGATACAAGGGTCACTTTCACTCTGCGTTACACACACTCTATTTTTTTTAACAGTTACTGAAATTATATTGAGATATACCAAAACTAGAACTACCTTTGTCAGACAGCACTTTACATACATATACACATATACATAAAAACATGGTACATGATCCATAAACAAAATTTGTTTTAACGTTACAATACTTTTTAAATCAATTTTGTAAATATGCAGTCTATGTATTTCAATTATTATAGCATTGCCCATTTTATTCATATGTACTTATATATATCTTATGATTAATTACGAGCGGGATATAAGTCTAAAAATAAACTTATATTAAATGTACTAAATATAGTTCATAGTCATACTAAGACGCCAAAAAATTATTAAGAGCCAAATACTTGTCTAACCAAGTGCTCAATGTGTCTCCAAAGAGTGCCAAACATACTTATATATATTACACACAGGAAGTGTTCCCACTTATCCTGTATATATATATAAACTTAAGCATATTGACCGCAACTTGCAGTCCCATACATTAGTCATTGAACCCTCAATCGCATTTAGGCGAACCAACGCAAACTAATTGCATTTGGTTTTCATTTTTAGTACCAGATAGTTCTACGAAAAATTAAAAAAAAAAAAGAACTTTAAGAGAATGAGATTCTTCCATATTTTAAATGTTATTTTCTTTATATTATTAAGTATCGCCATTGCTCACTAGAGTTTAGATAACGCTTTTGAATGTCCGAAGAAAAAACAGAAGAAACAAATCAGAATCTCTATGTAAATGCTATTTTAGTTAATTTACGGAATTACAAAAACATACTTTCATAATTATTGTTAAACCAGCAGTTATGAGGCATAGTTATGTATTAAATTCTGTATTATCAAACAAAAGAAAAACATTAAATAACGTACGACTTTTCAGTATGCAAATTTATTTCCAGAATTTTAAGTAGTAATTGTATCAATGTATTTTACAATTTCACAATTATGAAATTTAGCTACTCAATTATAAATGAAAACCAAACAAATTGTAATTTTAATCCATTGAAATAAAGAGAAACAATGTTAATAAGACTTTGGAATATACTATTAAGTATATTCAAAATCTAAATTAAGGATCAATTGTATATTACTTATCAAAACTGTACGAAAGCTTCCAACAATAACTCCCCCATTACTGACGAAACATTTTGTTTTTACTGTATTGTATCCATTCAGATTTTATTGAAATATTTCTGTAGACATAATTTATGGTAAGTTTGTGTAATAACATTTGTTAGGCTTAAATTTATGCCATTGCACAGGAAATGGTTCCATAATCAATGTTTTTAATTTTATATTTGTTTATGTTTACAAATGGTTCCATAATCAATGTTTTTAATCTGTATATTTTTTTATGTTTACAACTTATGCTTGTGGCTTATTCAACAATACATGACGTTTTTATGTATGTCAAATTGAATTTTTCAAACATAATTTTTTAAATATTAAAAAAATGTTCAAGATGTGTGTTTTAGTGGTTTATTATCGCACGCATTCGATTCGTTCCTTCAATTTGGTGGATAAGGTGTCTGTATTGGTTTTCTATAGTAAATAGTCGAAATCTAAAATCAATATTTTTATAATTAATGGGGGCAGCTAACTAATCTAATCGTCCATGCTTTCGTTACGATCCGGTGAGGCGTTGCCATTTTTCGGTGATGCTGAACGTGAACGAGAGCGAGAACGCGACTTGTTATCAGGCGATGCAGAACGGTCGCTGTAAGAAAAATGTGTAAAATACATTTTAATAATATTTTCATTTAAATTATTTGGTGGTAACCAAACACGGTCTGCGCGTCCAATCAAAACCAAAGAAAGCACAAAAAGAAAGCATTTTGTCAAATAAAGCTTAGTGTATTGAAAATAGAAACAAACATTGTGCAAACTTACCGTGAACGCGAATCGCGGCGATTAGACTTTGAACGAGAACGGGAACGTGACTCACGCTTGGAGTTGGAGCGTGAGCGAGAGTGCGAGTCGCGCTTGGGCGAACGGGAGCGAGTGCGCGAGCGTGACTTTGACTTTGACTTGGATACATCACGAGATTTGCTGCAAAAAGGATGAAAGTATATTATTAGAATCAAGCAGCTCACACTTTAGAAAAAGTCATAACTTACTTAGATCGCGAGCGAGTGCGGGAACGCGACTTGACTGGTGACTTAGACTTTGAACGTCCTCCGCGTGACTTGGAGCGGCTACGAGACTTCGAATGCGAGTGCGACGAGCGACGGGAGCGAGAACGCCTGCGGGAGCGAGAACGTGATCGAGAGCTGGATGAACGGGAACGTCCGCGTCCGCCGCCGCCACCGCCGCCACCACCACCACCGCCTCCACCACCGCTGCTGCCGCCACCACCACCACCACTGCGTCCGCCACGGCGATCCTCAACCAAATGGACGCGACGGCCATTTAGCTCGGTATCATCGAGCTTCTCAATAGCAGTCTTCATGTCCGACATCGAGGCAAACTCCACAACGCTTTAAAAAAAACAGAACAAAAGGGACATTTGTTAGCTGATATTTCCAATGTATTCTAATATGGATCACTTACCCCTCATTTCGACGCTGCTTGTGGGCATCAGCATAGGTGACCTCGCCAGCCTGACGCATATAATCCTTCAGATCCTGCAGATGGCGCACAAG
Organism: Scaptomyza cyrtandrae; assembly: GCA_035044605.1. Lineage (NCBI taxonomy): Eukaryota > Metazoa > Arthropoda > Insecta > Diptera > Drosophilidae > Scaptomyza > Scaptomyza cyrtandrae. The sequence goes on from JAWNNS010000640.1 coordinate 7,888,640, forward strand.
TGATAACAAAATACAAATTAGTAAAAAAAATATAGTCTTGGATAGAGCTTATCTTTTTTTTTTGGCAAACTAAATACGGCGTGCAAAACAAGCAATGTGAATATATGTTTCCGATCTGGATCGCTGTTTTGTTAGTTATAGAATGGGCTTCCTAACCAAAGCTTTGCTTTTTTGCCTCTTAAAATCAGTCTGTATGATCTCTCGCCTCGCCTGCCTAATGAAAACCTCGTTTTCTGGGATTTGGGGGGGTAGAAGTAAGTGCAAGTGCCAGCGCCAGCGCCGTCGCCAGTTCAGTCATAACGCAAATCAACGCCAGATCGGTCAAAATATTCATGGCTTGAGTTACTCTGCACGCGGTAAAAAACGTAAGCATAATTATACATAACATATATATAAAGATATTTATTAATATTATAGTATTTTTGTTTCTTGATCAAAATGATAAAACATATTTGTAATTGAGTTCTTACTTAATGCGCTTTCAGAGAGAGGACACACACATCGCTTTAACCGCACAACACCGAGAGTTTTGTTTGTCTGCCTAGTAGTGGTAGTGGTAGTAGTAGTAGTAGTAGTAGTAGAAGTAGTAACTGTCGACCAATGTGGGGGCAACCCTCATGCTGGACCGCAGGGGCCTCATCGAAAGAGCAGTTTAGCGAGATCGAGAACTCCACATCAAATCATATGATCGATCAGCATGGTATGACCAAGCCAGGCCAGACAACCAGAAAACCGCACGCAAAGCCAGACAGTCAGGCAATTTGGCAGATGAGCGAGTTTAGTAAAGCCAGGAAAAAGTTTTTTGTGTTTTGTTTTGTGTTTCAACTTGAACATTATATTGAAAATATGTATTTATGTGCTACGTTTGTTATTGTTGTTTCTTTTTTTGGTTTTCTTTCGTAAGTTTAGTTATGGGACCCAAAAATCGCACACAGTCAGAAACAGTTGCCAGAAGTCAGTGCCCGGGCCGCAGTCGGGACATGTGGGTGAGAGAGCGAGTGGCAGTGGCAGTAGAGCGCACATAGCAGTGGATGCCAGTGTAGAGCAGCAGAACGCAGTACACAACAGTTTGCAACCAGGCAGATTCAACCAGGCGGCGGCATCTCTCTCTTAAGGCCTCACCATAAACGAACTGTAAAAATAAGAAATACGGTTGCGGTGCCTCTGAGGCATGGACGTTGGTGATGTCGTTTAGTGCCACGACGATGGCGCGTTAGCTGCTCCAAGAGTCGTTCTTTAGTCGATTGTTAGCCAGGAGCCAGGCTTAGGCCAGGACCAGGCCAGCAAGGGGGGAACACAAGATACACACATACAATTGGCTAATTGTCGCTTTGTTTGGATGGCCTAACCGTAGATTAAATAAACGCGTGCGTTAAATAGTCAGGCCAGAATCATCATCTCATCGTTATGTCATCATGGTCATCATCATCTCATCTTCGCTCATCATCGCTTCTAACTGTTTAGTCATTTGTTAACGTCCCTCTCTCTCACACGACCTCTCAAAACTCTCACAATCATCGGCTATAAGGAATTTTACAATTCTTTATATATATAATTTTGTTATTAAATTGTGAATACTAAATCATTTTTAAATACCTAAGCCTCAGCTGCGCACACAAGAGGCAAGACTACGGCAATTGCTAACACATATTTTTTTTATTGGCATTTTGGGCATTAAGCGTAGGCGGCTTGCCCTTTTGTTAGCCAAAATCTCAGTCAATTTGGCCATCACAAAATCATCAGTTGTTGTTGGCATAGACGGATGACACAGGATGGCTTCGACGAAGACGACAACAGCGGCGACGGTGATGACGACAGCGCGTAGACAAAGTATATATAGTATTCAGGGGGAAAATATCGTTTTTTTTTTTTTTGTTTTTTTTTTAAACCCAAGCGAAGATCACAAAGCAACCGACCATGATAACGTGGATGGCTGTCAGGCGTCGATTCTCTTTATGGTGCGTGCGTGTTTTTGTTTCTCAATTGCCTTTTTTAAATGTTTTTGTTTTTTCTTTTCATTTGTATTAAACGAGTTGCGGCCCCAGGAGGAAGTTTTAGATTTGGCATAGCTCGCTTTATGGTACCGTATATCTCTGGCCACATAGACCGCCTGTATATTTTGTCACTCTCTTCTAAGCTCTGGGGTTGGTTCAGTAACAGATACACATCAAACTCTTTTTTGGTTGGTGTGAAAAAAATAATGTTGGGATTGTTTTAATGTACAATGCGGTTTTTTGTACGTTCGCTTAAGTCTAATTCAACTGTACAGCTTAAATATATTAATAAATATATGTATACATATATAATGGAGTTGGATAACCATCAAAATGGCAAGAGTAAGATTAAACAAAAAAAGGTTTATTATTTTTATATTGAATATCAATTTAAGTTTACTTATGCCAATAAATGATAGTTCTTCAGCTCGCGATGAAAAATTATATAGATACTAATTATCATATAATAAAATACTATATAAAAAGAAACTCTAAACCGTAACGGGAGCAACACCAACTTATAAATGGGTTATAAAATTATCAAAAAGAGGTAGAACGGGTGGGATTTTTAGATTAAGTTCAGAGTGGATTATAAGGTTAGCTTTTCCTGTAGTGCCCATCTGATGGACTATATCAGTTAAGAGGTTAAGTAGTTGTAACTTATATGTATTCTACCTATGTTTTAAACTACAAAGAACTGAAGTAGAGAGAACTAAATGACTTACCTGCCAGCTAACGCGACTCGATAAATTCTCGACAATTAGACGATACTCGGTACGCAATGGCGGTCCATAGCGGGAGGATGATCTGGAATTTTTGTTTCTGGTGAATAATTTAATGAATTTTAAATTAGTATTGACACTGCGATGCTGCTCAAAAAGATTAATATATATGTATCGTTGTAATTGCGAATGAAAATCCCTTTGAAGGAAAAGGCAAGATTATTATGAAAGGAGAATTGAGCATATTAGAAAACAGAGAACAGGCGGGATGGCGGTAATCGCATAAGGCTAACCACATCGGATTATTACAAATATTATTAGAGCGTGCAGTATGTAAGATTATAAATGTTTTGTAAAATTAGCATAACGGAAAGTTATATTAACATATACATATATAAACAGCATGGTCAGTGTCTTTTAGCAAATCTGTCACAGTAGACCCAAAATTAATAAATAAACACTAATTCAGATGTGTTTCAAATAGTGATCAACTAAAATTTTTGAAGGAAATTGTAAGCAGAACTAGTTGCTTATCAAATGCTTCGGATTTTAAATCATATTGTTAATTTGGTTATATTAGCAGTTATAGTCCTAATAATTAGTGCATTTATAATATCGCGGATCCACTGGATTAACGATTAAGTAAAACAAGTACAGATGTCGCTCGGCAACTGGACTGTACGCTTTTAGAACTTTGCAAATAATTATAATTTCTAGCCGATTCTAAGCGAGCTCCTTATATAAAGTCGCAGCTGTACTTACTTATCATTGTAACGACCGCCGCCGCCACCACCACCTCCGTTACGGCGACCACCGTATCGATCATCGTAACGATCACGATTACTTCCGCGCGCTGTGCCTCTGGCTGGTTCAACAACCACACTGCAGCGACACAAATGTTAATTTATATAGTTTTTTTTTATTTTATTTATTTTTTTTTTATTTTATTGGTATAACTTACCGTTCGCCCAGCAATTCTTTTCCGTTCAATTCGTAGACGGCATCGTCAGCATCACGATAATCTTCAAATTCCTGCAAATTCAATGGACATTCAACTATTATCGATTTATCAATTTTGTATATTTGTTTTGAACACTTACCACGAAGCCATAGCCGTTCTTAATAAGTATATCACGAGTGCGGCCGTAGCCTTTGAAGAATCGCTCTAAATCGCGTTCACGTACACCGTACGGTAGGCCACCCACATAAACGCGTGATCCAACCATATTTCTTGATGACTTATGCTGTAAAAACGTTAAGAAAAAAAAAATTTTTTTTTTTTTCGCGTTGTTTGTATTTGTATGCAAGCGTGTATGTATAGGTGGAGTGTGTGTATTTGCCAAGATGGCGGCGTTGCCGATGTCAACGTTGTCTACCGGGTAGAAAACTTGCGACCACTTATTTAAGGCAATTCAATGTCGTTTTTATGTAATTTGTACTATATATATTGTTAACATACCGCTTAACAAAGTATTTGTATTGCAAATTTTATTTCTGACCAATTAAGCACCTTTTTTCAAATATTTTACGCACAGCACGTCACACAAAAAGTAATGCAAACTGAACCTCAACGCAATTTCTACGGAAGTGACAATGAACTGAAAACTGCTTTGCCGCTTCAATGCGGCGTCACTGTTGAAATAATTGTTTATTCAGCCCTGGTGTACAGTGCTGTTAAGCGAAAGCAACATTGGTATTACTTGTCACGAGTACTTGCGATGAAAATACTTGAACTTGAAATACCTTGAACAAATGAACGTTTATACAGTGATGGCATTCATTATATTATTATTTATTTTTTATACATTAGATGGATCATATTTAAATCGCTATCGAAATGTTATATATATTAATCCAGTGCGTATATCTGAAAAGATTTCGTTAAATCTTCAAGTATGAAGCCGATTTCCCTACACTCTCGTATCACTGCACATTTTGTCAGTTTAAAATCAATATCAGGAATATCACTGAACATATTTTATTGTCACTATCTTTTCACATAAAAATTAAAGAAGCAGTTACTGTCACAGTATTCACCATCTCGGCCGGCAACGACTGTCAAAAAGGTGGTCGCCATTTTTTCCAGTTCAGTTTTTCAGCACATTCAGGTACTTACTTATAACTCGTAGTAGTACGTGGAAGTAGCAAAGCGTCTACTGTAGCAGTTCATTATTTTTCTTGCTGGAAATAGTTTTAACACAGACTTGGAAAATGGCTGATTGTAACGATTCTAATGGAAATTACGATGACAACGACGAGGTAAGCGTAATTTTATGTTTATTTTTGCTTGTCCAAAATGCCATCGCCGACATATTGTGTTAAAGATGGCTTTACATATTTTTTTTAAACACGTTATCTTGGTTTCGTTTGGATCTTGTAGTTTAACTTAAATAGAATATAATAGAAAACCCACTACGCCAAATGCTCTTGTGACGCTAAAATACAAGAACAGAAATCAAATAAAAGAAAATAGAATAACGCGCAAATGCGTCAGTGCAAATAATGAAAAAAAAAATGGCGGGCGGGTTTTCTTATGTTGATTTTGCTTGTGACTAACTGTACACTGTTTTTTTTATATTTATTTTTGTAATGCAGCAAATTTCTGAGCCCGAGCAGCTGCGTAAGCTGTTTATTGGCGGCTTGGACTACCGAACGAGCGATGAGGGCCTAAAGGCGCATTTTGAAAAGTGGGGCAACATTGTTGACGTTGTGGTTATGAAAGATCCGAAAACAAAGCGCTCGCGCGGCTTCGGTTTCATCACTTACTCGCAATCGTATATGATTGATAATGCGCAAAATGCACGGCCCCATAAAATTGATGGGCGCACTGTTGAGCCAAAGCGTGCTGTTCCCCGACAGGAGATCGACGCTCCCAATGCCGGCGCCACGGTTAAAAAGCTGTTCGTTGGCGGCCTGCGTGACGATCATGACGAGGAGTGCTTGCGTGAGTACTTTAAGGAGTTTGGACAGATTGTTGGCGTGAACATTGTTTCGGACAAGGACACTGGCAAAAAGCGCGGCTTTGCATTCATTGAGTTCGATGATTACGATCCCGTAGACAAAATAATCCTGCAAAAGTCTCACAACATTAAGAACAAGACGCTCGATGTAAAGAAGGCAATTGCAAAGCAGGATATGGATCGCCAAGGTGGTGGCGGCGGCGGTGGTGGAGGAGGAGGTGGTGGTGGTCCCGGTCGTGGCGGTGGGCGTATGGGAGGTCGTGGTGGTGATCGCGGTGGTCAAGGTGGCGGTTGGGGTAACAACCGTCCAAATGGCGGCGGCAATTGGGGCTCCGGCGGAGGTGGCTTTGGCAATAACGGCAACTTCGGTGGAAATCAAGGCGGCGCTGGCGGCTGGAGCCAACCGAGTGGCCCTTGGAACAACCAGGGTGGTAACGCCGGTGGGGGTGGCAACAGTGGCGGTGGCTGGAATAGCGGGGGCTACAGCGGCGGCAGTAACACCAACGGCGGCAGCTGGGGTGGCGGCAATACAAGCGGCGGTAGTTTTAGCAACGATTATCAGCAAAGCTATAGCGGCGGTCCGCAGCGTAACAGCAATTTCGGCAACAGTCGCCCAGCGCCGTACAACCAAGGTGGTGGTGGCTTTAACAAGAGTAAGTCTGAAGTGGGAAGTTTATTTTTGTAAATTTATTTATTTATCATTAATTGTTCTTCAGGTGGTGGCCAAGGCGGCGGTGGTGGCCAGGCCGGATTTACTGGCAATAACTATAATACAAGCCAAGGTGGCAATATGGGTGGCAATAGACGTTACTAAACGAGGTAATTATTGTTATAGTTTTCACTTGTATTTTTTTTTATCTCCATATATTTTTGATTATTAAAAAAAAATCCGTTTGGACAAGTCACAAAGTTGCAGCGAACGAAATTAATGACGAAATAAGCAACCGAACCAACTTGTACATATATATATATATATAGATATATAAAAAAAAGTGCTAATGCCAATTTTCTCCTTTCTCGCAAATAGGTAAACACTTACAGAATCAGTTCAAGCTAGACATAAAGGCAGTCTAGGCACAGGCAGAGAGACAGGCAGGCAATCAATGACAGTGAGAGGCAGTTAAAATCTGGCAAGGCAGGCAGACAAGATAACAATATGATAAGCAAGAAATCAGCAGCTTAACAGAAAGCGCAGTATGCAGTTATCAGGCAATCGACATTGTGCCCCCAAAGACCAGCCTAAGCAACTAACTAATCCCGATAAAACCTAAAAAAAAAAACCAATTATGTTGATATGAACCAGAAAATCTCACTTCAACAAATTTCAACAACTTATTGCTAATGTCTTATCTCAATTATACACACACCTACATTTAATTTTTATGATTCAATTCGTGTTTAGGATTTTAAGAAACTTGAACGCTTAGTTTTAACTAAATTAACACAAAATACAAAAAAATAGAAAAACATTATGCCAACCTACATCTGAAATATAAACTAAAACAATACAATTTTATTTATACAATTGACTATTGAAAATGCATCTTATGAACTGATTATTGACACGGGTTTTTAAATCAACGTACGCACCTGTCGAGTAATAAGGTAGTGTACCTTTAAATCAATTTATATCATAGTCAAATGATGCTCGGTGTCGTATTTTCCATATCTAATTTTTTTTTTTTTTGTAGCAAATCAGCGAAAAACTTTTAAGTAATTATAAAGAAAAACAATTTTTTTTTGTAATAAGTTTTTTGTATATTATAAGCACTTGTATAACTATGATTTAAATTTTTTGGAAAAGCCACACAAACCAAATTTGTGTTAATCCACAAAAAGAGATGGATGATTGTACAAAATTAAATACTACATCATTATTATTTTTCACAAACTCAATATATATATATATATATATATATGCAATACCGTTACATACCAATTTTGTTAGCGTATAAGACGTTTGTAGCTTTTACAATAACTGCTTTTTTGGTACAAAGAAACGCGAACAAAAAGAAATATGTAATTTTGATGTAATTAGTACGTTATACGGTAAAAAACGAAAGCTGACCGAAAATAAAACTAATGTTACCCACCCGAAATTTGACTACCGAAACAGGAAGAAAATTATCCACCTTCAGCAACAGGAATGTCTGTAAAACAGAACCATAATAAAACAAAAACAAATATAGTGAGTTCTCTGCTAAGGTAGGCCAACAAATCTATATATTAAGAAAAAAAGAAAAGGGAAGCGTTTGTGTAGATCGCACTTCTCGTCAAGTTAAAACTTTACATGTTGGTAATAGCTTACTAATACACAACGTGTTTTTTTTGCAAGACTGTCTGAAGTGCTGGATTCTGAACTATGTGCCTGCTGGTTCCCAAGGAGCTTGAGCTCTAACGATTTTGGTTGGCGGTGTACTTAACTCTGGAGCTCTTGCTTCAAAGACCCAAGGTAAGTGTGGGTAATTGCAATCTATATTCCGTCTTATATTTACGAAAAGTTATACAAATAAAACCAATTCTTTAAAACTAACCTATATAGTTGTATTTATTAAATTAACGGGCTCTGGGTTTACTGAAAAATGCTATTGAAGAGACAACTATTTGCAATTACCCAAATTTCAATGCAAAACGAGAATCGATAATTAACTGATTAAACTCAACTCATTGCGATAAACAATAATACGAGTAAATAAAGCTACCATTGTTAAGCCCTTCTTTAATAGATTCAAAACTACTTTTAGAGCACTAGTAGAGAGGGGAAATAGGACTTCTGGTGTTTTACAGAACCGTTATTTTGATCTCAGTTGTCAACTAAAAGGGGATATTTATAGGCTTATTTTCAGGTGTGGCAACTCTAACTTGACATTGAACGCTTTCTTTACTGTGGCTGTCAGTTAATTTGTAGCCAGTTCCGCTTTTGTGCTCTTTTTTTTGTGTTCGACAGCAGAATTAAGTTTTCATGCCAAAAATGGTGAATAATTCAAACGTACATGTGCCTTTTTATCAAGAGGTATGTGAATTTTAAAGTAATTAAATATTTTCATTGAGTGCTAAAACGGACAATTTTGTTCATTAGAAGCGTAAAATGGGTGGACGTGCAAGTGTTTCAGCTACAGCAAAGACTGAGATAGATCTTAACGACGACAAGGAAACTGAGAATGGCGAGCATTTGCGCAAAATTTTTGTTGGCGGACTGTCGATTCATTCTACGGCCGAATCGATGTGCAATTTTTTCAGTCAATTTGGTGTTGTGGCCGATGCCGTTGTAATGCGTGATCCAATATCAAATCGCTCTCGTGGTTTTGGATTTATCACCTTTGTGGCAGCTGCTTCCGTGGAATATGTCCAACGTACGCGTCCACACATTGTTGATGGCAAGTAAGTTTGAAATGTTATTATATATATACATAATTCAAATGGATGAGACGTTAAACAAATTTTGATTACCTGCAGAACCGTTGAGACCAAGCGGGCATTTCCTCGCAATCAATATAGCAAGGTGATTGGTAATCCAAGCAATACCAAAACCAATAAGATATTTCTTGGTGGTCTGCGGGAGTGCCATAATGAGACTGCATTGCGCGAATATTTCATTCAGTTCGGCAATGTGAACAGCGTTAAGGTGCTGCTGGATAAGGAAACTGGACGCCATCGTGGCTTTGGCTTTTTGGAATTCGAGGATATAGAAAGCGCTGCGCGTGCCTTGTGTATGCTTATTCTTTCAAGAAAGTTTTTTTTTTATTTTATACAAATATTTCCATTTCCATTTCGATATAGCTCAAAGTAAGCACTCGATAGGTGGTAAAAGTCTTGAGACGAAGAAAATGTTTGATAACAACAAACGTTTACGTCTGCCCATTGGTGGAGCCGCATGTGCCGGCTATGGACCGCCACAAGTAACCATCATGGATAGTCTAGTTTTTCAGCCGAACTACGAGCCGTATCAGGCGCAAAATTCGTTGCCACCATCGGCTTTCTTTAATGGATGGGCCTCATATGTGGCTCCATACTACCCAGCACCAGCACCAGGAGGCATGGGTCGTGGCCAACGGCAGCCACAATTGAATGGCTATCAGCAGGGCGGATATTTTAATGGCAATGGATCTCACGTTGCACCAAAGTTGGGCAGAAACATTTATAGCTCCATTGAACGGCCCAAGAATGATTATAAGTCGGTGCAGGCTGAAGAATCGGTTAAACAGGAGGTATCTTCGGTGCCAATTGATAACATCAAAGTGGAACCTAAGGCCACGGATGTAAATGTTGAACAAAAGTGGCTGGATAAGGACTTTAAGGTGTTTCAACCAAGTGGCGTATACAATCATTTGAGTTCCATGAACAGCGATGTCTCAACAGCTTCCTATGGTATAATCTTTTTCAATTTAATAAGCTCAAAAACTAATTTTCTGTATTGCTTTTAGGTGTTTAAAAAGTCTGCGCATCGCGACAATTATTGCATTTATTTTTAGTATATATATTATTAAAAAAATACATCCGATACTTTATCCAAATGGCCAAATTAAAAACACTATTAATAACACTTACCAATTTTCAACATACACACAAAAAGCTTGTATTGGATAACTCATAAATAAAACGTTTACTTTCTTTGTAGACTTTAAATCGCAAACTGATTTTCTCACTTTATTTCAAACATAATTTCTTATTTAATTAAAGCGCATCGCCGCATTTTAATTGTTTTTGTGTAATATTTTATACCCGATTGGATATAAAACGCACCACTGAATTGTATTTGTTGTTGTTTTGAGTGTGATTTTTGAATTTGAGAATCGATTTCTGATTTTAATAATTAAAATTATGCAAACTGCGATTGTTGCAATTGTGCGCATTAACTTCATTTAAATGCCAACTTCTCACGATTTCCAACAAAAATCTTTTTTTAAATTAGTAACTCAACATAAAAATGTTATATTTTTTTTTGATTTTGTTAAAAATAAATTTGTTTTATTTCTCTGCATATTATGTATTTTGTTTTCTATATATTTTTTTTTGTTGGTGTTTCTTGTTGATTCTTGAAGATTTATTAAATATAAAGATCATTCGGGCAAGCTAACCAAAAAACTTTGTTTAACCTATGTAAATTATTAAAATTGTAAGTTTTTAGTGGCGAGTTCTGCAAATTAAATAGGATTTGTTTATATAAATATAATGAAAGAACAGTACATTGGTTGAAAGTTAGTTATTAAAGATTACTGGTAAACTTGCCCAAATAAGATTGGTTTCTTTTGTTTGTTTTACAACTATTCGTTATTGTATACCTATAAGTAAAATTACAATTATACTTGATTTTGTTGTTTGTTGTATTTTTTTTTTAGTTTCTTTTCTTTTCACTTAGAAATGAGCATGAACGGTACTTTTTGTTGTGTATCGCTTGATTTGTTTTGTTTTTATTTCCCAAGCACTGTTAACAATGTTTTTGAGCTAAGATTTGAACACTAACATTTTGTTTAACTTAAAATGTTTTAAAAATTGCTTTAGGCCACGACAACAGTGCTTAATTTACTTTCTAGTGTAGAAAATGTATTCTAAACATCATGAACGAAAAGCAAAAAAAAAAATAAATGATTTAGTTATAGTGCAATTTCAACAAAGCACAATTTAACAAATGATATGTTTGAAGCAAACCTAAATTTAAATTAATTAATTGAGTAACGAAAATATTCAAAGTTGTACAAGAACAAATCAAATTTAAAAGTTTTTAGTATTAATGTGTGAAAGTGTGTGATGATTTTTGTTGAAGTTCTAAAAGTTAACAATAATATTTTTTATTAATTTCTCATATATCTTTTTGTTACATATTTTGCGTGCTTTACCTTGAGAAAAACTTTTAATAGCTTGATTTCTATTAATACATTTTTTTGTAATTTTTTTTTGATTTTATTTTATTTTATTTTTTTTGTAAAAAATATGTACTAAATTGTAGTTCACAACTGCGTTGAAAACACCAAAATTGTATAAGTTGCATGACTTAGTTTCGTTTACGAACTTCAATTCATTTCAAAAACGGCGCTAACCGCCGATTATGCACGCTTCGGCCACGCCATTTGCCATTACAATTTTAACAATATCTTCTTCAATCCACGTGTATATAGACTAGCTAGGCAAATATTCAATGTTCAATTACATACTGGCATAATAAACTGAAGTGGCAATGTATTTGTGGGGTAAATAACTTGCATTCGGCTGCATAAATTTAATTTGAAAGTGTTTCGAAGTCTTCTGCTGCTATTCTTCTGTTTAATTAAGTGTTTTTTGCATTTACAGCATATTTCTTGTTACCTTTTTTTTATTTTTTTTTTTTTAGTTTACGTTTTCAAGTCTTTATTTTGCTTTTTTTTTATTACATTTTTTTGAAAAAAGTTTTTTTTAATTTTTTTTTGTGTGATTTTTCAATCGTTTAGTTTTTAGCTAAGATTTCAATTTCTTTGTTTCTTTTTAATTGTAATGATTCGCATTTAATTTAATTTATTGAGTTCTTAAGTAAATTTGTATTTAAATTAAAACAAACAAAACATTAGAATTTGCATTTCCTTTATAGCGTTTCTCCTGCGAACTTAAAAGTAGGATTTTGAAAATTAGCATTTAAAACGACTATTGAAATTATACATAGTTTACATTTACACTAAGTTCTGTGACACTGTGTGTGTGTGTGAGAGTTGTTCATGTGTGTGTTTATGTGTTAATGGTGGGCTGCATGTTTTTATACTTATAATAAATGTTGGCGCGTTTCATATTTTTCTTTTTATTTGGAGGACGTGCTGTAGCTTTTCATAACCAGATTTACAACGAAAATTTGCTAAGAATTTTGCTTTTTGGCACGAGCTGGCTTAGAAAAAATAAAATAAAATAGGTAAACAAACTTCACAAAACCGAGCTTTACTAAAGGATAATCCAAAAGCATAGGTTATGAATGTTTTCCTTGCACGATACCTCCATTTACTAATGGCTGTAATCGTTGTAGCGGGTTTACCCCTCTAAAAAACACTTCTGAACATGAAGAGAATTCATTAATTTTTTGTTTTTTTTTTCCTTTTCCGTTGAATGCTTTCGCGGTTGCTGCTACTGCTGATTGTGTGCGTGAGTATGTGTGTGAGATGTATGAATGTATGTGTGTTTTAATGGTTGATAATGGTAATTGATTGATTGCAGTATGGAAGAAATCGATGCTCTGACGTTGGGCTGTTGCTGTTTTTGTTTTGTATGTTTCTTTTTACTGCTCTAACGGCCCGTCCAATGTCAGGCCTAGCGGCATTTGCTATACTACAACTTATTAACGGCGTCCATAGTTGCTGGCACCGCTCTGTCCGTTGCCAGCACCACGCAGCGGTCCGTTGGACTGATTACCGCCACCGCCGCTGCGATTATCGTTACGCTGTCCAAAGCTAGCTCCAACATTGCCGCCCATACGTGGTCCATTGTTGCTGCCACCAGCACGCATATTGTTGCGGCCCATGTTATTAATATTGTTGCCGCCAATGGGCTGACGCGGTGGCATATCATTGCGCATGCGTGGCTTCTTCTCCTCTACATTCAATTTCTGGCCATCGGGCGAGTTCTCCGGGAAGTACAGAGGCTGTGTATTAAATACAGTTAATTATACAATTACTACAATTTAGCTTAGTTACTACATACACAATTGGCCAGGCACTTTTGTACTGCCTCGGCATCATCGTAGGTGATAAAGCCATAGTTAAGTGGACTACGCATGCCTGGAAGCACCTTGTTGCCAAGCTTGGAAAGAATACGCAGCTCAACAACATTGCCGAAGCGTGAGAAGAGCTGACGCAGCTCATCCTCGGAAGCATGATGTGGGATATTACCCAGAAACAGTTGCTGATTGTCGCCAAATTGCTGAGCATTGCTAGGACGACGCTGCTCAAACTCTGAAAATGTGTTCAAAACAATATAAGTGTTGTATAAAATACGTTCCCACACTTTGACTTACCCTTGTTCCTTATCGAATTGTTGCGCTGCGGCAGTGGACCGCCATTGTCCAGACGCGAGTTGTTATTATTGTTGCCATTATTGTTGTAGGAGGAGGATGCTGTGGTAGAGTAGCTAGCTTGGACGCCGCTACCGCTGCCAGCTGAAGACGTATTATACACATTGGTCTGCGGTTGTGGTTGCTGCTGTTGCTGCAATTGTTGCTGTTGCTGCAGTGCTGCATTAACAAAGCCACTTGGCGACGATGACGTTGACTTGAACAAATTAGCATAGGTCTTGGGCTCCTGTTGCTGCTGCTTGGCAGCCTCATATTTCTCCTGCTGTTGCTGCTCATGTATGGTCTTAAAGTCATCCACTGGTGTTTGTGCCCTTTGCATGTTGTGGCTGGATTTCGATTCACTGTTCATCGGCTCCTCAGGCTCCATTGGCTGCTGCATAGCTTGCTGTTGCTGCTGATGATGCTGCTGATGATGTTGTTGATGCTGCTGTTGATGCTGCTGCTGTGGTGGCAGTTGTGGTGGCGCTGCCACCAGCGGAGAGTGCTGAAAACCACCAGCTGGTTGTACCGGAACCGGCTGCACAATGCCCACATTCGACGGCATTACGGGTCCACTTGGCACCTGTTGTACCATAGGCGAGACATTGGCTTGCACTAAAGCCTGAGGCGGGCCTTGTTGCTGTGGCAAATCGTCATGTGCCACAACACCGTTTTGGATAGGCGGCGGCGGGTTTGAGAATTGCGCTGGCAACGGCACAGCAGCGGCTTGTGGAGCAGCTGGCAAAACGGCTACCGGTCGTCCCGATGCAGTGCCTGCAGGCAGTGGATAGAACATTGGCTGCGGCGCTGCAGCGACACCGCCTGCGGCAGCAACTGGCACAACCGGCTGCGGTAGAACCACTTGTGTGGGCAGCTGCTGTGGTGGCTGGGCTACGTCACCGACAACCTGGACGGCCTGGTCGACACCCTGCACCTGAACATCATGAACATCCTCATCATTCTCGGAACGCGACTCGCCATCCTGCTCATCCTCAATGTACAAATCCTGATAGCGGAAAATATCGTTGTGCACATAGTACTTCTTGGGTGATTGGGCAGCCAGGACAAAAGTTTGCGTGAAACGACGCATCGGTTGGCCATCGTTGGATAGCTCGCCTGTTACCTGGACGACAACGCCATTGCCAAGTGTGGCTTGGGCATCCACCTGGCTGATCTTGGCATGACAATCGTTAAAGTTCAATTGCTGGATGCGATTGTGTATATCGCGTTGGCCCACAACCAGTGTCGATTCACCATGTATGAACGACGAGTTGTTGTTGTAGAAGCGATGTAAATGATTGGGCGCCTTATTAAGCAGCGTGTAGTACTGACGCACAAACTCGCGTCCCACCGACTGTGGCGAAGGCTGTTGCGATTGTGTCGCATCCATGACCATTGCTAGAGTTCCAAGTGTTTGGCTTAACGGCAAAATATAGTCCCAGTAAGTGTGAGATTGAGATATAAATCTTTTCCTGCCGAGTTTAGTTTTAGTTTAGTCTGTAAAACAGTATAAGCAAATGTATTAATTTTTTTGTTTTATTACAACAAATAGAACAGAGCCTACTAAGCCAACACTGGATAGAGTATTATAAATAAACACATTTACATGTAAGCCTGCCTACAATACGAAATTACAAAAATATATATTTGAGTCAAAGATATTTCCTTAACTAGGTTCTACTCCTCACAACAGAACTAAAATACCTTCGGCAAGGGTATAAAATACATACAAACATATAAGGAACAAATTTTACTGCAGCACGGACACAAAAAGATTCAATGCAGTTGCGATTTGACCCACTTTCATTGGAAGCGGAGGCATACACACACACACACACACACACATACAGAGACAAAAACTCATACTCACAATCACCACGAAAATGCATAAAAAGGGGAAATTTCGTGCAAACCCAAACAAGACAAAGTGCAGCTGTCATTTCATGCCATGTTTTTCTTGTTATTGTTGCCCAGAAGAGCAATAGTTTATATTTTTATTTTTTATTACTATTACTATTTTCTTTTCACATAAAAATCTAAGGACCAAATGCTGTTCATTTGCAAAGTAAATGACCTCATACGCCAAAACAAAAGCAGCAGCAAATATATAAGCAAGGCGGCTGCGGGGCAGCAGAGGGAAACACGAACTGTCTAATGTAGTTTTAGGTTATGTTGGCTCTTCAAGGTTGCGTCGCATCACAGGATAGAATAATTTAAGGCACACAGTAGCGCACACGAGCGTGTCTGAGACTGGCTCAGGTAGCTGTTTCATTGAACTCGCAGTCGACAGCAAAATAAAACCCGCAACCTACACTGCTTGCTGCGATTTCGCAACAAAGGCCAACCACAAAAAAAAAAGAGCGGTCTGAATAACATGTCGATGCGTGTGCGTTTAGCTGCCCAATTGCATTTGATACGATTTTTCATGCGAAATACGCCAGTGTTTGTTACAATAATTGATTACACTATTTATAAGTTTCATTTTTATATTATTTTCGTCACGAGTATTTGACGTCTCGTCTACGTACAAACAAGCGTGTGTGGGTCGGAACAAAGAAATAAAAAAATGAGCAATATTTAAACAAACTTACAAAAACAAATGAGCACATTCACTTTAAGGTTATGAGTCGCCAAACATAAGCGATAAAAAATGCCGCTAATGCGAAAATTACCGGACCGGCGGTAAAGAAACTAGAAAGTATTTTAAGTTGCCTGTTTGCGTTAATTTTGCCACCCCTACTAAAAATGTTTTTTTTTTTTTGTCTATGCGTAACTACAAACGTGCGGCAGAATGTGGCCAACGCCGGTTATTGGTACTTACCTTAAGAGTTTCCTGATGTCTGATCGGCTTGTTTTAATGCACAGTAATATTGCTTATGTGTTTTAATTTGTATCAGGTAGTTAATTATGATTTTTAATGGCTGTTCAACTCCGCCGCACAGGTTTTTTTATGTTGTGTGTTTGCTTACGACCTAATTTGAAATTGAGAAATGCTGAAATGTATATTTTTATATTTTAAAAATCAGTGCAAACAGCAACTTAATATTTATATGCTAGCACACAAGTACACACACTCACACGCGAAGCTTGTTGGTTTGGAGCGGCCGCTTTATTCTGCTTCTTCTTCCGTTGGCTGTTGTCGTCTGCTTTGTTGCAATTTTCTTTCTGGTTCAAAAATCACAAATTTTGCAACTCTTTCCGCACGTTACTTGTTTCCTATTTTAATTGTTAGCGATCACAGTTATTAATTAATTAAGTTTGAGTGCGTTGTTATTGTTTAATTTATGTAAAAAAAGAATCGCAAACGCAATGAAATTTAACAAGTGAATTGAGAAGAGAACCAACGTTTATTCGTTCCTCTTTTGCCTGTTTTATTCTTGGTGCATTTACGTTTGTGTATGTGCGCTTTTATGATGGCGGCGATGTGATGTGGAACAGTGTGATAGCAACTCCAACACGCAATAATACCAAACTTTCAAAATTACAGAAACTATACAATTAAATATTACGAAAAACTGCTATAATAAATATATTAATAAGTTAATATACCCTAAAAATCACAATTTACCGTACGTGATACATACTTGTTATACAAATAAGTGCCTAAAATAAAAAGTTACTGAAGCAGTTGTCATTCACCGGTAACGTAGACGTAAAACGTAGCCAGATAGCCTATATTTTGTGACAAACCGGCTTACTCAAGGCAATTTTAAAACAAATAACTGTTGTTTATTAGTACGTGATTTATTTATGTGTTTATAAAAGGAATCGTGAATGAGAATAATAAAAAGATTGAAAGGACACAAAGAATTTCGGACTGCCAACATATTGAACTCAGTGGCAACGCCATCATCATATACACACGCTGTCTCTGAATTTGTCATTTTCCGGTCGTCAGCGTACGCGCGAGTTTTGGCGAGTGTGCTAAGAAAAAATTTGCTGAAATTGCCTTATAGTGCTATTTAATTAAGTTGTAATTGACAAATAAAATATACAGTAAACGAATCATCATGGCAGACAAGCAAGTCGACAGCGAAATGAACGGTGAAGATTTCACCAAGGATGTTACCACCAATGATGTGGAGAACTCTGAAAACGGTGATTCGCCTCCCTCTGCCGGCGCTGCAAATGGCAGCTCAGAAAATTCAGCCCCTGCGGGTAACCAGCGTGATGATGACAGGTATTATAAGTAAAATATTTAAGCATAAGTTCATTCGGCAGCGAGACAGTTGAAAAATGTATAGATATGTGCCTAACTACAACGTTTTTTTTTTTTATTGTTACCACCTACTCTTTGTTGTTACGTAAATGCAAAGCTAACGTCGTCGTCGAGTGTAAAAAAAATGGTGTTCGACGTAGCGGCGGCGGGAGTCAGCGCGCCGCTGACGCTGACCCCTTCAGTATTTGCGCGCGTGTCTGTGTGTGTGCGACTGTACTTCGCACAACAGAACGAGCAACTAAACATACATAATTATAATTATAGAAGCTGTTGGAACAATTTTTGGTTTCCTCTTCTAGCAAGATTGTTCAATTTATTCATCTGAATGTATACAAAACTATTTCATTTGTCATTTATTTTGCCAAAGACTGCTGTGTAGCTGCATACATGTGCGTATGTGTGTACAATATATCTCTTATGAATGTATATATCACATTTGCAATTGAAACAAAAGCACAAAGATTCCAGTCGCAACAAAGGCAATTCAAGCACATTTCCTGCAATTGTGAGGTTAAGTCCAAAAGACATACAGCCATTTTTACCTATTTGTGCATATATATGTGTGTGTGTAGTTTGTGTGCATATACAAAATAAAAAGCGCAAAGTGTGCGCTACTCCGTCCCCCTCAAAGCCTAACATTGGCCCCACAGCTGCCCGCCTTTCACTTGTAAAATCTTTTGTTTGTATTTGTAAATTTTTTTCGCATTATTTTATTTTGCAGCTATTCGTTGATATTTTACGTTCGTTCGTTTTCGTGCTCTTCCAGTTTCGTACCCAAAATGGCGGTTTTTGTGCTTGCTTTGCAGTGCCGTCTCACTGCGTGCGTATATATGTAGTTTTTTCTTTTCGTTTTCTTAACGTTTATTCCGTTTTGTTTGCCGGCTTCGCGCTCTCTGTTGCTGAGGCCGCTAGTTCGCTATGCCGGCAGTGTTGTCGAGTCAGTACAAAAACTACTTTAATAATACATAACTTTTTTTCGACTTTAATTTGATTTTTTTTTGATATTAACTAAATGAATAGTTTCATCATTCATATTTCGCAGATTGTTGGCCCCATTCTGTTTTTGATTAAATTGGTTTAGTCAGAGTTTAATATGTATGTGCTTAATTTGTAAGTTATTATTTAAGTCAAGTCTAAATAGCTGTATATAAACGTTCACAAAAGAAAATAAATATAAAAAAATTGCATTTAAAAAAAAAATGGAAGCAGCCCAGAGCAGATGGAGACGTAATTATCGTAAACGATAAATCAAAATACAAATAAAACCAAAACAATTCATAGCTTATCCTGTTGTGTTTGAGCGAACTAACCTTGTTCCTCTCCGGCAGGTCTTGAGAGAAGTTAAAAGCCTTGTTAAGCTATTCTCAAGCAGCCGTGGCCCAAAGGAAAGAGTACCCAAAGGATGAAGCGTGAAGCGCAACGGATGCCGCCAATGTTGATGATGGTATTTATCTAACCAAAAAAAAACAAAAAATAAAAACTATGTACACACAAAATTATCAACAAATTATCTCGAGTTCTCAATTGGATCCTATAAAAAAACGTATAACGCATTTTATTGTTTACCAAAAATTTTAAAAGAAAGAAAGACAGAGAGAAAGAGAGAGAGAGAGAAAGAAAGAGACTCGCATTTTTTGTTTGTTTTTGCCTACTTAATGAAGCGCAACCGATGAACATAACGTAACGATAACGATAATGATTACGACCCAAAAAAATAAGTAACGAATTGCAACCGAAAACGAGTCTAAAAACGTTTCATGAAATGCCAACACTCGGGTACTACCGTCTAACTTTTCCACACTCTAAATTCCGCCGCCGTGATGAGATTGTTCCAAAATTGCATTACCCCACAATATTTATGAGTAACGTACGTACGCCAAGAATATTTTAAGTGTATATCAATTAAAAGTTTTTTTTTTTATAAATTTATCCCAAATAAAGCAAAATATCAAAATCCAAAAGCAGCATTAAATAATATTTGCATTTTTCTCATTTCTTAGTAATAAACAAATTTTTAAAATGTATTCAAAATAAAAAAAAAAGAACAACGTTTTTTGTACTAAATTTTAAAAGTTCACTCTGCATTTACATATATATACGTATTTTTCGCTCGTTTGTGACTCTATTCCCTCGCTGTAATATCTTTCGCTCAGTTTTTTCGATGCATATTTTCGAATCTTGATTGAAAGTTCATTAATTATAAAGTACAGTAATTATAAGCTCTATAATATATTCACTTAAAATTTGAATTTGGTGAGTTTATTTTTCGTTATATTATTCTTGATCCGTCTAAAAAATCTATTTTGCAGCAATAACATAAAGACAAAATGTAAAGTAACGTTGTTGTAAGCGCCAAAATGTGTGGGCAGAAAACAATAGACACAATGTTTTTGTCGTGACATTTTTTCCAAACTTTATGAAACTAGAGTTTGCTTTGTAGCCATTAATAGTATAATTTTTTCAACAATAATCATATAATATGCAAATCTAATCAACAACATTTCTCATAATGTTTCACAGAAAACTGTTTGTTGGCGGTCTCAGCTGGGAAACGACCGAGAGTAAGTAGCTTAAATTAGATTACTTGAAAGTACAACTACTTAACATTATTATTTATATATCGATATTGCAGAGGAACTTCGTGATCACTTTGGCAAATATGGCGAGATCGAGAGCATTAATGTTAAGACAGATCCTCAGACGGGAAGGTCACGAGGCTTTGCCTTCATTGTGTTCACTAACACTGAGGCAATTGATCAAGTGAGCGCCGCTGAGGAACACATAATCAACAGCAAGAAGGTTGATCCCAAAAAGGCCAAGGCACGCCATGGAAAGATTTTTGTGGGTGGCCTTACCACAGAGATAAGCGATGAGGAAATCAAAACTTACTTTAGTCAGTTTGGCAATGTAAGTTGTTAAGTTAAGACATATCGTCAACGGTTAAATACTTATGAACCTTTTTTATTGGCAGATTGTTGAGGTTGAGATGCCATTTGATAAACAAAAGTCACACCGTAAAGGTTTCTGCTTTATCACCTTTGATTCGGAGCAGGTGGTTACCGATTTGCTGAAAACACCCAAACAGAAAATTGCTGGCAAAGAAGTTGATGTGAAGCGCGCAACTCCAAAACCTGAGAATCAAATGATGGCCATGCGTGGTGGAGCGAGAGGTGGCATGCGCGGTGGACGCGGTGGATACGGACGTGGTGGTTAGTTCTTAAGCTGAAACATACCTATATGTGCTTTTTTTTAATACTTGTAATTATTTTTTCTTTGTATAGGTTACTCCCACCAATGGGACGGCCAAGGTTCGTATTCGGGCTATGGCGGCTATGGCGGTTATGGTTCCGGTGGATTTGCCGATTACTATGCCGGTGGCTACTATAATGGATATGACTATGGTTATGGTAAATACAACAAACAACATAATAGTAATGCTCAAAACAGTTATTATAATAACACAACGACAAGTAATTATCATCAAAAGAACAATAGCAACAACTATCAGCAGTTCTAAATATAGCAAAAAAAAAAAAAAAATATTCTGGAAACAAACAAACAAACACAACTACAACAATAAACAAAAATGCCATTACATACAACAACATTATTTTGAAAAACAATTTTTCCCTTATACCATACCACATAATACATATATTGTTGTTTGCCGTTAGCAAAAGAGACGCAAGAGAAAATCAAAAAAAAAAAAAGAAAGAACCAAAACGGAGAGAAAAACAAAAACAAAAAACTTGTTTTGTTGCATTTCTAAATAACAACTAGAAAAACACAAAAAACATCAACAAAGAAAACAACGTCGCTAAAAACAAGAAAACTTTTTAATTACATATAAAACAAAATTTTTTATGCTTACAAATATATAAAAAAGAATTTTAAAATCATTTTAAAATTGCAACTAAACTAAAAATTAAAATAAATATATATGTTGAGTATACATTATTTTATATAACGAGAACATACAATTAATTTTAAAATCTATCTATCAATTGCATATATATATAATTTTAAAATTTTTAAATCGTAATTTTAATTTTGAGAATTCATTTTGAAAAGAGCTAACAATTTTCAACAAAATATTTAAAAATCGTTTATGATTTACTAGTGTTTTAGCATTTAAATATTATATAAAACTGACGAAGCGTGTGTATTAATTATTGTGTTGTTTAAGGAGACCAAAAACGAATGAAAAAAAAAAAACAAACAAAAATATAAAAGAGAAACGTTCACGTTTTCATACAAAACTACACTATAATTATTGTATACCAGACCAGAACAACTAAAAAAAAAAAACAACTTAAAAACAAAAACAACAAAACAACGTGTGCGGCCGCTAGATGTCGCTTTCAACAGACTTTCCAAAGATGACAAATACCTCAAACGCGAAGGCAGCAGCAACAACAACAACAACAATCTGAAGAACCTTAAACTGAACACATAAAAAGAAACAAACAAAGAATGAAAGAAACTAAGAACGAAAGTCACACATATAAAATGAAGATCATATGTGCCAATTATGTGAAAAACTGTGTGAATCGCCAGCGTTTTGGCCATTTGCAACAATTGCAACTTGTGCCTTTTTATTATTGTTAACTAACTGTTATTGTTTGAACAAACTGAAACCAAAAGCTGTTGACATACACACACACTCATAGAAATCACACACACACACACACACATCCCTTAACCCACCCATCCGCCCATCCACATTCAAACCAGATGATCATGACTGCATTTTCCCTTCCCCGTTATTATCCTTATAATAGTTATTTAAATAGTTTTTCCCTTTTGTTTTGTTGAACAAAACGCTAAACAAACAAACAAACAAACAAAAAAAACCATAACAAACAAACAAACAAAAATGAAACGCGTAATCAAAGCTTTGATTCAATTTCTATTTAAAAATATCTAATACCTATTATATATAGCATATAAATATATTTTTAGATGTATATTATTATTATTTCGGCAACGGGATAATAGCAACGTTTTTTGCAATGCATATGTTTTCGTATGCACGTGTCAATACATACTATATATATTTATATCAGATGTATATATATTAAAAAACGAAAAAAAAACAACAAAAAATATACAAAATATTGTTGCAATGTATATTTTTCATATGCATAAAATAACATTTTACAAATGGATACTATTTTTGATAGTATTATTTTAAGGCAATATCAACAACAACAACAACGTTAAAGCAACGAAAATAACAACAACAACAACCACAACATTAATTTTTGGCCGGGCTCGAATCTTAAAGTATTGCGCGATGATGGGGCCAGAGGTATGCCTCGCGCTTGCCTCGGCTCTCACTCCTCCCTCAAAAATACTGCAATTTTCTGGCCATTTCAATTGTGGCGGCCAATGCATTCTTTTATTTGCTTTATTTGCATTTCTGCTTTGCTTTCTTGACCAAAAATGCATTTTGCGCTGACAAAGAACAGAAAAAAAAATATCGAAACGTAAACGTACAATTTTCGTAGAGAGAAAAAAATCTTAAACCAAAAGCAAAAGAAAAACAAATTAAAAATTGTCAACTTGATTTTGCACGTTCGTATATTGATAGTTAAACAACAACAACAACAAAAAACAACAACATCAACAAAGCGACAACAATTTCAAAAATAAATAATAAAAAAAACCTGAACGATAACAACAACAAGAACTAGAACTACATCCTGTAGAAAGAAACTAAACATAACAAAGTAAAAAACACACTTCGTCAATTTTAGTAATTTTAATTAATACATTTATATACATATAATTTTATTTTTTTTTCTAATTGTTCAATTTTTTTTAAAGTATTAAGTATATAAAAAAAAACAACTCACACAACACGCATATTCATACAATACATGCATAAATAGTTTTTCTCTTATGTTAAAAATTTGTGAATGTATCCATCAAAGTTTTTGAAAAGAAATTTTTGTCAATACGAACCATCAATTTGACGTATCACAATCAAAATGTATACATATACAAACTTATATTTATACATATACATAACATACATACTATAATATTTAAAAACAAAAACAAAACGAAAAAAAATTATATGCATAAACTTGAGTAAATTATTTAAAAATATTTGCATGTTTCTCAATGTTTTTAGCTAGTTGTCTGTATACAAACAAACAAAAAAAAATAAAAAAATAACAAAATTAAAAATTACAAAAAAAATATATATATAATAATTATACACAACCATTTATACATATTACAAGTTTATATATTTAATGTGCAAACAACTTTTTTATATAGATATAAAAGGAAAACAAAGCAAACAATACTTTTTGTATACTTTATAGCAATATTTTGTGCCCACTTTATATTAAAACTATAACTACAATATATATTCATAATTTTCTTTATATGATTTCTCCAAAAAAAAAATATCAACTAACCTATCACCAACAACAATAGCAATTATATGCCATCTGGGAACCATAACAGAGTGCGAGCTATGTTAACACTCTCTGCAATGTTAAAACGATTTCATGTTAACGTAGCGGTTGTTGCCAATGTTATGGTCCCCAAAAGGCAGTTAGTTCGGTTTACTGTTTAAAATATGTACTATTTTTATTAACTAAAATCAAAAAAAATATTGTTACTTTTTAATTATGATTTTTGAAAACATATATAGATATAAAAATATCAAATGTAATGCCGAATTTTCCGATGTTTCGCCTCACAAAAAAACGACAAGAAAAAAGTAAAAATAACTTTTCTTTTTTTTTTAAATGAGAGTTAAATTCAAAAATACACCACCACAACTACTACGACAACTACAACCACCCAAGCAAATATCCAAAACGATCGCGCAATTTGTTTTGACCATTTGAGTTATTCGTAACGGTTGACGCCGGTTGAACACGGTGTCTGTGGTGTGTCTGGTGTATTGTTTGTGCAGCAAGAAATCAAATCTTACACACACACACGCATGCACACAAACACACACACACAGACACCGAATACGAAAACACCCTGCAACCAAAGTACCAACACGCGACTTCTACAGCAAAACAGCAGAAATATTTCATTTTCGCTTAAAAAAAAAAATGTAATGTTTTTTTTTCTTAATTTTTACTTCTCCTTTTTTAATTAAACTTAAAGGTTATAATATTATTACAAGTTATTTAGCGTAATAAATATCTGTTTTTAGTCAAATGAATTGAAAATCTAAAAAAAAAAATATATATATATATATATATTATCTATATACACTTAAAGTAATTTTAAAAACAAAACTTAAAAGTTTTCTAAAGATATAAACAGTTTTCTTGTTTTTAACAACATAAATACAAAACAATACACGAAGAGTAATTTATAATAATACCAATATTAACTCGTATAAAGTCATATTTGCTGACAAATTTGCATTTGTTTTTGTTTTTCGCAAGACGTTTTTTAAAAAATAAAATACTAAAATTTTTTGCGACAACACGTACTTTTCCCCAACACCACCCCTCGTATACCCTTATCCCCATTTGCAAATTACAAAGAAAAAAAAAATAAAATAAAATTAATATTCATATTCATATTGAAATTTGATTACTTTTTGCTGAGGTGAGACATTCAAAAACACACACAAGAGCAGCAGATTTATTCAGTTTTTTTTTCGGCCATTAAAGAAATCTATTTTTGGAAACGTTAACTAAAAATAATAAAGAAATGATATGCTGAATTTGTTGTGTGGAAAATGAGGTAAAATTAGAACATAAAATGAAATGAAAAAAAAAAAATGCATAAAAGAGTGCGTCAAAGAAATGAGAAATTAATTGCAATAATACATTGTGAAACATGTTTATAAGTCCAAAAAGTGAAACAACTAACTAACAAAATACCAAAAGAGACAGCAGCAATTTAAGAGAGATACAAAAAAACAACAACACCAATCGCGCATGTATGTGTGAGCGCCGCTTTGCGCTTAAGAAATCTAGATAGAAGAAGAGGAAGACAGAAATGTGTTTTTAATATTTATTGTGTGTATTTTATTAACCACAACAAAACGAAAACATTCAACCATTTTTTGTAATGCCCTGTGCAAAAGTAAACAACAAGAACAACAGCAACCAACAGCAGCAGCAGCATCATCATCAGAAGCAACAACAACAGCGACAGCAGCAAAAACAAATCACAATACAATAAGAGAGATCATATTGTATATAGATCTATATATAGTAGCAAACACAATAATAACAGCCAATCAATCTTATAATCAAAAAACAAAATCCGCAAATCGAGAAATGAGCAAATAAAAGAAAAAAACAAAAAAAACAACCGATCCCCAAATTGTGTGTTTTCAGTGAGGAGAATTCCTTTTCCAGCTCTCTTTTTTTTGGTGTGCATTTGAATTGTCTCCCCTCGGCGCTGTCTACAACTCCTCCATCTTCTCTACCTCCCCTCCCAAAAAAAAAAAAATGACAAGAAATTTTGACCAAAACCAAGCAACAATAATAATACCCGATTAATTAGTAGAAAGTTTAGTTAATAGTTTTTATATAAGCATAAATGCAATTTCTTAATCTAAGCCTTATTTGTGCTCATGATCTACAACAAATTTTTGTGTTTAAACCCTCTATACAAACAAACAAACAAAATATCAAATCAAACTCTTTGACTCAAATACAATACAAAGACTACGGTTATGGCGGAGGCTTTGATGGTGGCTTTGGCGGTAATGGCTATGGCAGCGGAGTCGGTGGCGGGCGTGGTGCCGGAGGTCCGCGCGGCGGTCCGAAAGGTATACAACAACATAAACATGGCCATAATCAAAAAATTGAACAGCCCCAAAATTTACAACTTACTTTCCCATCCACAAATTATTATCTACATACAACTATCTCTCCAGTTTGTTGTAACTATTTTTTAAATGAGCATTTTGTTACTTTTGTACTGTTTTTAACTAATCAACTTTCCTTGTCTTTAATTTTGAGCATTTCTCTCCATTAGGAGCCCAAAATTATGTAACTAGACATTGTTTATCCTTAGATTTGGTCAAAATTTTTTACCAGTCGCTTGAATCTCGTTTTTTGGCGTTGTAGTAAATATCCTTCAACAAATAATAAACGGAACCAACAACAGCAAACAAATATCCTAGCCGCTGTGCATGAATCTTTTCTACATAATTATTCAATTGTTCACTTTCTAATTTCAAACTTTAATCTCTCTCATGTTAATCTTTTTCTGAAAACAGGTGGTGGCGGCGGCGGTGGTGGTGGCGGCGGTGGTTTTAATGGGGGCAAGCAACGTGGCACTGGACGCCAGCCACGACATCAGCCCTACTAATTCGGGCCCACCTCAATTTTTTTTGTGGAGTCCCGAAATCTACTTATATAACTGCAAACTATTT
Organism: Scaptomyza cyrtandrae; assembly: GCA_035044605.1. Classification (NCBI taxonomy): domain Eukaryota; kingdom Metazoa; phylum Arthropoda; class Insecta; order Diptera; family Drosophilidae; genus Scaptomyza; species Scaptomyza cyrtandrae. The sequence goes on from JAWNNS010000640.1 coordinate 7,915,919, forward strand.
GAATTTTCTAAGTTTAGTCTGTTATGGTAAGAAATGTCATTCAAGTATTTTTTCGCTTAGTAATTGTATTTTTATTGCCCTAATAGCATATACTACAATACAACACACACACACACACACCCATACAACTCACATATATGTCTAGAAAGCGACTGCAGGGCAGACCTCATATACTTCTCTCATGGCATAATGCTCCAGTCTATAGCGGAACAGACACATTCAACAACCATACACACAATTGTTGTGTGTAGCACCATTCCAACTACAGCAACAACAACCGGCAACTACAAAACATGGTCAAAAGGAATCAACGCATCATTTATATACATAATATATATTCACACACACACACACACATAAACAAACACACACAGCTTAGCTTAGAAAAAAATGTAATTTTTCAGCAAGTGGCTAATATTTCATAGCCAACACGCGCTCTCGTTAAGCCAGCAGCATTTGCCCACCAAGTAACCTCACACTACATACATACATGCATACTTTACATTATGCCACACCTACAGTCTCTTCGTTTGTTTGTGTGTGTGTGTGTGTGACATTACTAAGTTGTTTTGTGTTTTTTTTTTCTTTTCAAATGTAGTCTCATACATTATGCGAGCTAATTGTTTAACATGTAAGGCATACAAAAAAAAAACATAAACTCACAAAAAACCAAGCCCCACGCCCAGCATACAAATAGAAATAGACTCAAAAATAAAAAAAAACGTAAAGAAAAAAAAAACACTCAACACAAACGGCAAGAATGTTTAATAGTAACAGTAAATACATTATATAAAATACAATAGTCGTTAAGTATTTGTTTAAACTTAATTAATTAATAATTGTAATATGTAATATGCATAATAATAATATTATCATAATGCAACGCCTAGGCAGCTGGCGCTCCTGCGGTGCGGGCGGGGGTCTGTCTTAAAAGCCGGGCGCTATCCGCCTCGCATCACTGTCCAAGTCCGCTTGAGTAACTTCAACTACAACAACAACAAGAAACAACAAATCCACCAAATTACAAATAACAAAATGATTTTTTCCGATATAAAAACGGTAAACTTTTTTTTGTGTATGTATTTTGCGCTCATTAATAGTCTATATACACTTATATATACATACAAAATATATATATATATATATACATATTTAAAGAAAACAGAGAATTTTATATTTTAATAAAAATCTAACGCAGCATGACAACAAGAGAACAAGAAAAGAAACCTAAAAACACTTGCATCAAGCTCTATATTTAATAATAAAGTAATAAAAAAAAACATAAAATCCAAACAAACTGAACTACATGATTGTAAAGTTTTTAACAAGACTATATCCAATAATATTTGTTAAAATTAAATAGGCGTATATACACATAAATTATAAATATAAAAAAAAATTAAAACACAAACCTTTATACAAAAAATAACTATAGATATTTAAAATTAAAACTAAAGAAATTATATATTGAACAAAATGTTATGCTAAAAAACGTCCGAACTTCAGCAACAAGATGTAGAGTGGGTTACAATTGATGAGGCATTGCTTCAATCTACTCGCAATTATTTTGACATTCGCTGCTCAAAACACAGCACCTCCAGTCAGCCTCTGTTTATACAAAACCGAACAAAGTCATGTTTCTTTTCAAACAATTAAAACAAAATAGTTTTATAAACACACAAACATATATAAACATTCTTTCATTGAGATAATAAAATGCTTATTTGATTGAAATGGGAAAAATCAGGAAAAAACAAAAAAAATTTAATTCAATTAAAAAGACAGACATATATATTATATTAAATTTTGAATTATTTATTATTCGAAATAGAAATGGATAATGCCTAAAAAGTAAGTTGCATAAACACAAAAAATTTAAAGATTTACACTTGATTGACTCTAATAGTTACGTTTCACTTGACCAGTGGCAAAGAGCACATCCAGTATCTTGAGGAACTCACGATAGTTAACCTCCAAGCGGAGGCCACGGTTAACACCAAAACATTTAAGAACAGCTTCAAGCTCACGACTGCTCAGCATATTGTGCATCTCACGCAGGGTGATGGCGCGAAGGAATTGGTTCTGGGTAACTGAACCGCACAATTGTCGGTCAAAGTCCTTGAACACTTGGCTCAGATTGGAGATCTCATCGGGGCGACGAGCAAGCTTCATCAAAGCATTTGAGCAAAGTACACGCTCATCAAAGTTAAGGAAACAATCGACACAATCCAGATTTGGCAAATGCAGCAATGGCACAGCAGTAACAATATTATCACCCATATTCGTATCAACCTGCATAAAGATCTCGTCCAGAGCTTTGCAAAAGTCACGATAACGAACACAGGCAGAACGATGGGGTGAGCGAAAGCTGAGCAGTAAGACATTAACTGGGATTCCCGACTACATTCGAGCTAACAACTTACACATCACATAAAACGGTGGCATCCTCATCACTCAGTATGACCATGGCATTATCCAGGGCACGTTTGAAGTCACTCTCCAATATTAGACCCTCACGATGCCGATCGTAATCGGATAGGAAATCAATGACCGATACAGCCTTGGTGATTGCCTGTCGCTTGGCACTTGTAAGGATGCGTACAATAACCTCCTCGGTGCTCAGCTGCTTCTCCACTTTGTCACGTGGGAATGGTGGACATTCCTTTAGCTGTTGTTTGGTAACCATATTGGGCATAGCATACTCGGCCGGATCAACATCCTCCAAGAACTTGGTATAGTAGAAGCCTAACTCATTGCCATAACGATGCAGGACAGCATCCAGTTCGGGATTTGACAGCAGTATGCCATTAATGCGAAAGATTTGATTTGCCTGGTGACAGTTGACATGGCCGCTATGCAATCTATCAAAGAATAAAAGCAATAGATTAGATAGCCCTCTTGAAGGGGTAACTCACTTGTCATAGTTGCGATAGAACGGATGCAGATAGAGGCGACGATTGCGTATACGTAATCGAATTTTGGACATGGCATCTTCGCAAAGGTCACGTATGTCCATTGGTGCCGCCTGCCAGTCGAGCGTGCCCGGCCTAGGTAGCTCCTTGATGTGACTTAGCGGTGACTCCACAACACACTGCGGCATCTTGTCCAGATTTTTAATGGTAAATACTAAAGCAGTGAAATCATATTAGAGTTTAGCTAAAGCAAAGCTAAGTTTTTTTTATACCCGTATCGATTTCATCCACGAAATTGCGCCAACGTATACGATTAGTGTCCAAGGGATCCATATAGCGTACCGCCAATAAATCCAATTCCCTCTGTGATAAATACTTGCCCACACCCATGTTGAAGAGACCACGTTCCAGTTGGTTCTTTGTTATGCTGCCCACCTGAAGCGTATCAAACTTTTCGAGGAACTCGCAGGTTCGAATGCGGTTCTTATGAACATAGCCTTGAATGCAAAATATAATATCACATTCGCCGCGATTCTTTTTCGGATGATTGCAGGCATCGGGAAAAATGGGGCCAACCATTTGACAGCCATTGATTGGTGGTAATTCCGAAAGCTCCAAATCCACCAAACGACCCGGAAAGTTATGAATGAGATCCTATAAGATATAGTTATAAGTCATATGTTGCAAGCATATGATGTAAACAAGTTCGCTTACTCCCGAGTTATCCAGAAGATTGTGTTGCTTCAAATAGTCAATGATATTGTCAATGTGCTTCAGAAATGCCACATAATTAACCAAATAGCCATCCTTCATGTAACGCTTGAGCAATAACAAGAAATCGGATTCCGATAAAGGTATCTTCATAAAGTGGAGCACACGTGAGAAGTGCGATACGGTCACAACGCCAACATTTTGCGCAATCTGTACATAAATTGAATAATAATAAATTAAACGAAATTTAAATCTTTGTGAATTGTGGGAATGTGGTCGGTTTGGTGGGGTGGAATGTGTTGAGTCATTGGCAAAAGCATTTCAATGCAATGTAAATGTTGTGCACGTCTCTTTGGGGAAAATGAATGCGTTCCTTTTGCTGACTTGCTGCTGCTCTGTCAGAGCTGCAACCTGGAGTTTTCGAAGCGTCTAATGTACGTGTGCCATATACTACGTGAGCCATACATAAATGCATCTGTGTGTGTGTGTAAGCCACTTGAACGCGCGGCTTATGCATGACAAATGTTAAGTCGCGCACATACATAACAACCAAGAAAAAAAGACGGAGGACTGACCAGTTCATAGTCCTGAAAGTAGGGCATCAGCGGCAAGTGAGTTTCCTTAGCTATTTTGAATAATATCAAACACAACTTTCGTCGTTCTTCCGGCTGTGGTACCAGATTCAAATGCCACGGATCATTCCACTCTAAACCGCTGGCCAGCTCTTTTGTGGCACTCTTTTGCAAATCTATTAAACAATCATCATCATCATAATTTGTTGCAGCTGCAATCTGACACACTTACTTTCATTGCAGACCACCTTGCAGAATTGGCGATAGGCGACACGTCCATCTCGTATCTGAAAATAATCGCAGACATCGCGCAGCTCAAATTCAGATAGGCCAACCACCTTGCGATATTTGCCCAGGACAGAAGTGAAGATTGCCTCTGTTGGTCGTAAAAAGAGACATTAAAATTGAAATTTGTCCAAGGACTGTTGTTTATTACCGGACACGTAGCCACTGCATTCTGGATCGTGTATCTTTAAATCCGCACAGATGTCAAAGTTATAACGAAAAATGGCACCTTGAATTTTACGACAGGCACGCCAGATTTGATTCAGTTCCATCTCCTCCTGCAACCAAAGGCACACTCACTTATTAGTTGACCAATTTTAATGTTGGCTCCATATGCCACAAACAATAATCTTACCCGTTCATCGCCATCCTTTATCTTGGTGTTGTGCTGCATTTTAACTCTTACTCTTTTCTTTTGTTTTTTACAAATAAAATTTATTACAAATTGTAAATAATAATAAAACAATCTGCCGTGTGTTGCATAAAGTTATTTTCCTACAATAAAATCAAAGCTTGCCCTTAAATGGGTTAAGTTACACAATTGACATTGTGTACGTTGAGTGTGTGTGTGTGTGCATTGTGTTTGCTTAACACATACAGAAAGAGTGGGTGAGACTGAGACTAAACAACTGGCTAGTCCCCGAACACTAATCACTTCCTTCTCAGAGTCATGCTTCTATAGTTCTATACTCTATGTATATGTTTGTGTGCAGTCGATGTCGTGATACAATCACGCGCTCATTCATCGAGCTGTTTGTCGCTATGCCAGCCAGCACTTTTATTCAATTTTCTATAAACGACGCAGGAAGAGCAAAGCAAAAAAAAAAATAAAATGAATGAAAAAAATTGAGTTGAAAAAAAAAACATCGATTGGAAAAGTAAAAAAAAAACATATCCTGGCATCATCAAATGCAATTTCACTTTATTGGAAAATCACAGGCCAACTAACCAAAGAAACGGTTCAAATCCAAGCGGCAGTCAAGCGACGCTGGACGGTGTACAACACAATCCACCGCCTCACCACGCTACAATGAAAGTTGAGTGTGCAACGACAGCTGCGACAGTCACCTGCAACACACCAGTTCAGATAAGTTATATATTTACTTTGGATGCTGTATTGTCTATTGAGAATGGACAATGGAGAGTAACGTTAAAGTTAAGTGTGAAAACAAGCTATCCAAGAGCGAAATGCGTTTGTAGAGTACTAGATGCTTCCACCATGCTATATGCCTTGACTTTGCTAACCTCATAATACGTATGTGATACTATTGCGATGAGAGCCAAACCTGTTCACTTAAATACGTATATACCCTTAATATAATCTTCATTCATGCGTGCCAAATTGCACTTCAAAATCGTAATGTCCAACCGCTTAGTTAGGTCATAAAAATGAATTGCAATCATTATCGTTTCTTAGATGAGCTTTGCACCTGGGCCAGTGCAGTTAAAAGCTCCATCTCCTCCTCCTCCTCTTTTACTTACTTACTCGTTTATCCTTTGGCGCATGTTATATTGCAAACTTTTATTGCACATTTTTGATTTACTCAGTGCTCTATTTGCTTTGGATCTAACCGGGATTGGCATGGGCTTTAATGCTGCCACATTGCCACTGGAATATCTTGGTATGTGTGTGTGTGTGTGTATAGCTAATTTAAAATTATAGTTTTGAGTTGTTGAACTGCTCAAAGGGGGAGGAGGGCAATAGAAAAATAATATTATGGGCTATGGGTAAGTATTTCACATCCACCTTCGCTTATCGTGCCCAAACATATGGCGTTTTGTCAGTCCGACTTTGCTCAATGTTTTATCCGTTTTTTTCTTCTCTCTCACACACACACACACACATATATATATATACGAAACGTAGACAAAACGTTGGCATATATTCATGAACCTGGTGTACATCTGCATAATAGATGGCAGCAGGCGGCGGCAGGTGACGGCACTTGGCGTACATTGCCTTTTATTTTAGTGCCTCGGTTGCCTGGTTGTCTGGTAAACTGGTTGTCTGGCAGCTCGAGCTGAATTTTTGGGCGGTAAGTTTCACACGCACACACATATACCTATACTTACGTATTTATATGGGGAAAAAGGCAAACAATAGCAGGGCAACCTAGTTATCGCCCGCCATCTTTATTGCATGTAAATGTGCGAAAGGTGGCGGCGGAAAGGCGGAGGCGCGTCTGTTGAAATGGCTGACGTATATGCAATACGTATACCTAATGCACCTTTGCCATGCCTTAATAAAAACCAACCGCATGCATATTTATCTTTAGTCGAAGACAGAACCAGAACCCAAGCCAAAACTCGAACCTATCCCTGCAGCACCAAAAACTATGTCTCTCTGTGTGGAGCTGCACGCTCCTTTGTGGCATGCAGGCATGCATGCATATTGTTCTTTGTGAGTGTGTGTGTGTGTGTGTGTGCGTGCATGCGTGTGTGTTTGTGTATAAGAAATACGATATCTTAAGTGTTAAACAGGCGCTTTGCCAAACAAACCTGCAGTCATAGTACGAACTAGTACAAACGAGGCACTGTCTCACCTTATCGGGCCTGCCTTGCCACGCCCACCTCGTTGCAGTCGTCCTTACCACTTGGAATTTGAGAAATACATATTTGGTAGCCAAACAAAACGAAAACGAAAACAAAACAAACACAAATAAAAATGGCAAAACTACGCCGCAGAAAATAAATAAAAAAAACTGCTCACTTCTGCTGCGGCGCGTTTTATGCGCACTTGAGCACATACGCACACACAAACACACACACATACACTCGCAAAGAATGCAAACAGGTGCGAGCTGTGCTACCTTAGTTGTTTGCCATCTTGCTCTTACATTTATTCTTAACGTATTTCTTTGCTGCTGCATTTTTGTAGTGCATAGATTCGGTCTCTGGTTATAATTCTACGTGAGAGTTGTAAATGTTTGCTCAAGTATTTATTTATGTACTCTTACTGTTTTGCCCTCTTGTACTTACCACACTTCTTGCCTTTGTATTCAGTGTGTGTGCGTGTGTGTTTGTCTGTGTTTTTTCAGTGCGGAATTCTCTTTCTACTGCACTGCACCTGAGGGGTATATTATTTGTGTGTACTCGGTCTTGTGCAAATGACTTTGGCAAGCAGGCATAGAAAAGAGTCTTCGTCAACAATGGGCTATAATATGTATGTGCACCTGGTGTCCAATGTGCCTATGAAATTGTTTGCTTTTGTGTTGTATTTTAGATGCCATTTGATACTTAAATTGGGGAATTTTAGTTACAGATTTAACTAAATCGAAAAAAAAATTCTTTTACTGAAAATAATAACTTTTGTCAAGTAATTTGCTCGCGGCTCTGCCTATTGCTTTTTCAAAAAGTACAGCCTATTTGCTATTCTGACGTATAAACTGAAGTTTCATCAAAATCCATTCAGTTGTTTTTGAGTAACAAACATTCATATAAACTTTTACATTTGTAGTATGAGAAGGGTGATGATATTTCCTGACCTAATAATCAATAAAGTTTGATTAAAAAACATTGTTTTGCTTAATAATATAACTTTTATAAAAATTTCAATATTCTTTAGTTACGTTTTACTTTAAATCAAATTGGAAAGTGATGTTTAGAACTCATTTTGTTTAGGAGAAAAAATTTTAACTAGTAATCCCACGGAATGTTAAAGGATATCTGGCTGTAGTTCAACATGAAACTGACACAAGAAAAACTTTAACATTCTGAGTATGTTTTTGTTGAATTAGTTTTCGCGCGCGGGTTAAATGAAAATGCATTGCCCCCTCTATAGCCAGGCATTTTTGATTTGATGCGAAGAGAAGCACACACATAAACATGAGTAAAAGAGTAACGACTACCCGCAAGCACTCTCATGTTGGCACTAATGCACAACAACAACAACAGCAAAAGCATTAACAATAACAACAAAAAACATCAAAAAACATTAAAAAAAACTACAACCTTAATAAGAGTGTGTGCTGGCTGTTTGAAGCTTGCATAAAGAGAGCATTTTCAATTTTTGTAATGGCATGGAAACTGCTCCTTCTGTTGCTGCTGCCATTTTTATGAACGTATTCAGTGTGCAGCATTTGGCCATTAAATTGGCAAAAAACATTTTTAAATTGCATCGATTTTTGGCTTAATACCGAAGAAAAGTGGGTGCTGGCCATTCCTAGTGAATTTTTTTTTTAAGACAATTATTTGGTTGCCCTTGTCATTTGTCATTATGAGACATAAATTGCTTCACTCAATTCCCCGTTTTCTTCTAAGAAGTTGTAACAAGCTAAACTAATTAAAAAATTCTTTTATGGCATTTCTTTTAAAAAGGATCTCCTACTTGAGAGGTTTTACACTTGCGCTTAGTTTTGGATACAGAAACTTTTTTATGTGTTATAAATGATGTGCATTTCGCATACTCCCTTCATTTATTATCCCTTAAGATATGTCTGATAATTTTTTATTTTTCGTTTACAGCATTAAGTTTAGTTTAATACAATTTTTGCAGTGCATTGTGAAATTGGCATTTGACTGCGTCATGCAAAATGTCTTTAGAAATGTATTCAACTAATTTTTATCCAATGGTTCATCAAACATCCACACAGTCATTGGGACATTTCAAAATTGATTTAAGAAACTTTTTTAATTAATTATGATGATGATGTTGTGAGGGTGAGTGGGTTGTGTGTACGTGGCAGGGTTTAGCCAATGTCAGCGTCAAAGGCGCCGATCCGCTATCCCTGCCACCTTTTACCGCCCCCCAACCACTCCAACGCAATCCATTTGGTGATGCTGAGTTTCTGGCTTTGATGCTGCAAATGATGTTCGAGTTGATTATTCTTTTTTATTTCTTTATCACTGGAATGTTTGAGTTTTCACATTTCAATTTCTGGTATTTCAGAGTTCGGTCCGTATTACAAGAACTTTTTTTTTTAAACAACTTTTAGCTTTGGCCATGGCTATGTGTAAGTATGTGTATATGTGTGTCTGTGTCAAAGTTAAAATTAACAAAAAAATTTTGTGCCAAAAGAAGCTGGGGCGTTTGGTTCTCTTCAAACAAGTTGTGTGTGTATTAATGAAATTGCAAATACCATGTAAAACTTTCGTACATGTTTCTTTATAAACTGTCAAACTAATAGACTGAGTTTTGGCATGTTGAGTCACTCCTGTCCCTGTCCCTGGGTCGATTCGAATGTCAGTACCAAACTGCCAGTTGTGTGTCACTGCACCAGTCTATACTGGCACCGTACAATACAGTCAGTTAGCCCGTTAGTCTGTCAGTGTCGCAACAAAACCAAACCTGCACTGCATTTTACAACGCATCTCTCCATTCAGGAGAGAGTTTTCGTTGCCTGCCTGCTTGCCATGTGTGCAAATATTGGAGCAACTTTCTGCAGCAAACTTTGCAAATGTATTTCAATGCATAGAAATGAATCTAATTTGTAAAATTTCATACAACAGTTGAAAAGTTATAAGCGCGCAGGCACTTGTACTCTGCACACGGTTTCCCTGTCGCACCATTTCTTGCCCACACTCCAAACCCTTCCCGTTCCCGTTCCCATTCCCATTCCCATTCCCTGCCCAGTAGATCTGTCTCAAACTAACCCAATCGCCCTATTCTACCCTACCCTATCCATAATATCCAAGCCACTTTCCCGTTGGTTTGTGTGAAAATGTCGACAACTTGGCATGCAGATTGCAAAGTTTCAAAAAGCAGCATCAGCAACAGCAGCAGCAGCAGCATCAACACCAACAGCGAACAAAAAAAGCTGAGCAAATTTAAGTGGTGCTTTGTTATGCATAAATAAAATGCTTGGCAAGAAATAAGCAGCAGCAACCAGCTGGGTGGCAAGCCGAGAGAAAAATAGGGGGGCAAAACATATTTTCAGTTTATTTAAAATAAATTTTACATTACTTAGTTTCAACTTAAGGCAGCAAACATGGGTCATACATGCAAACAAACTTCCACCCACATTGCGAAAAGTAATTTACGCTCAGCCAAGTTACAAACAACAAAAAAAAAAAAAAGAAGCAGAGAAACTTGCCCCTGCCTTCTGCTATCTTGGCCTAAAATACTAGGCGCAGTCGTCGACAAGCAGCCAAAGACAATTTTGTTGGCACTAATTGAATGTAAATACAATTTTGCTTTGCTGTCAAGTCTTGTGTCTAGTCGACAACAGAACGATGAGGAACAAGCCAAGCCACCCAGCCAGCCAGCTAGCCAACCAGGCAGCCAAGCTATGCCAGGCCAGGCTAGGCAAAACTGTGTTGACTATGTTGGCGCCGTTCAACGAGGAACGTTGGCAATAAAATGAAACGAGCTGATTGTGTGTTACAAACAAGTGCTGCAGCTGCTGCCAGCAGCAAAACTGTGTTACTCCTGAGTCTGGCTCTGGCACTGTCTCTAGCTTCTACTCTTCTCTCGTTTGCTGAAGTGTCGTTGTAACGTTTGGCATACAGATCAAGTGCAATGCAACGTGCAAAGTTCCCCTAAAAAGCGCAAAAATCAACAGTGTAAAATCTTTTATTTAGTGTCATCAAGTACGATATAGCTGTAGTTGCCGGTACGATGTTGCTGCTGCTGCCTGCTGCTCCTCAATTTGTAGCGAAAGCTCAGCCCGCATAGAGTTTTGCGAGAATAGAATCTCATTCAATAAACGCCTACAATTTAATTAACAAATTGCATGCCATAAGTAACGAATTTGTATTCATATTAGCCAAAGACTTGAAGTCTGTTTAAGTTTAGGCTTAAATGCTATAACTAGATTACAGAAAAGACCATGTTGTTGGTACAGTTAAAACGTCGCTTTAGTTAAATTGATTTTGTGTTCGCTTTAAATTGCTTTCAAACTGCGTATACGCAGTCACTTTTTAATTGAATTATTTGCGGCATATAATAGCCATAGCCATAGCCTGTTAGCCTGTGCAACAACAGCAACAAAAAAAACAACACCAACTACAAAGTGCACCACAATGCTCATCTATCAAAAATCAATAAAAAAACATCTGTTCTTGTTTGCAGGCATGTAATGCTTGCCAAAAGGCAAAGATCACAATATACAATATACTCATTAAATAAATGGACTAAGAGGAGAGCATCTTTACCTAAATGATTTTACCACAATTGTTGTTAAAGTTAATAGTTCTACATTAAAATATCTTAGAGAACATAACGAGGTGCTGAAATCTATTTCTAAAAAATTTCTTCCATACCATTTGTTAAAATCATTCTCTAATCTGAATAAATACTTTTGTCATTTTATTTCATATTTTTATACATTTACTATTATCAAAACAAGTAATAAATTAACTTTTAACGACACAGGGTACTTTGAAGACCATAATTTAATTTATCTAACAATTCCTCGTTTTAATTGAATTTCGTATAAAATTAAAAATCTGATACCTGTTAAGTGAAGTTTTGCTGAAATGTTATTTAATTATTTAGCTATTGTTTGTTAAAACATCTATTCATTTATACTGATTAAAAAAATGCCAATTCATTTGAGCTACATAGATTGAAGGGTTTCACAAAAACTATTTGATTTAAAATGAAAATTGATTATATTTATAATTACATTTCGTAGCTAACAGCTAGTATACAAAACTTAGCTGTGCAGTTGCATGCAGCATAATCTAAAGGTTTTGTCTTGTTGAATTTGTTGTTGTTGTTGTTATTGTTAGTGACATGTCGGTAATTTGCACACTCATCGTTTTGCTGTTTATTCATTTATGTACAGCACTTGTGGAACTTGTAAAATGTTCATTATCATTTCCCATTAGCATTCATACATGCGACGTTATATGGCGTTGCATGCCACTCGCTCTATCCACCAGTTTGCAGTGTGCTGAACACAGGATGCTCCAGCATTGTATTAGGCGGCGCGTAAAGCCCGAGCCAGTCGGTCCACTATATTTTTGCGGCTCCCATGCGGCAGTAAGCGCATCCTTATTGCTCGACAACAACAACCCGATAGTGAGAGAGAGAGATAGAAACCGAGCGAGTGAGAGAGCGAGAAGCGTTTACGCCGCGACGTTGCAACATTGTGTGATAGTCAGTTGTTCAATCAAATTATCATCAAATCATACCAAAAATTGACTTAATTTAACCCTCCCACCACCACACAGTTCATTGGACAACGCCTAAACGCATAAACGCAGGGTACTGCGGCTTTTGCATTTTAACTAACACACACATACACAAATCTAAATGCATTTTAGTCAATGCCAGAGGGTTCGAGTGGGAGGATGCAAACAATGCGGCGAGGCGCATAAGCAAGGCTTGATTGCGTTTCCGTTCTATGAAATTGTGTGGTATAAAATGCAATAATTTTTCGTGGCTTATGCGCCGCTGGGTGGTTGCAGCCACACATTCAGCTTGTCAGTGGGTGGTTAGAGTCACAGTTGCCTCGGAGGAAATGGCGTTGGCCGTTGACGCGTTTGCGTCACTTGTGTGTTAATATTTTGCCGATTGGCGCTGGCAATATTTTGTCATTTGCAAACCATTATGCATTTATTTATTATTTTCCTCTCTGCGCTATGAAATATATTTTTGCGTTGATTGCGTTTGTTTATGTGTGAGCGCAAAACACACACACACACACACACGCTCTCAGATTTACAGTTGTGTGCGTATTTGTGTTATTGTGACAAAATAACGTGGCGTATGCGTGATTTTCAATAGGTTTTTTTTTCGAAGGACGAACGTGTGTTTTTAACAACTGCAACAGCAACGCAAATTAAAGTGCAGGCAAGCAGAAGTTCAATCTCTTATTTGGTAATTGTTTTTTTTTTCTGCTTCCTTCATTTTACAAATATCAATATTTGTTTTTTTTCTTTTACTTCTTAGTCTGTAAGCTTAAAAGTCCCTTTTATTTTGGTTTGAATTAAAGAAAGCGCACGTTTTATTGTTTGTTTCAATTGCCTGACTGACGACTCCGAGGACGGAGGACGTAATCAGCAAATGTGCCAAAGCGAAAGAAAATTTCAGGTTTTTGGTCCCCGAAAGCAAAATTAGTTCAATTTGTACGAAATCAACCAAACGTTTCTCTCCCTGTGTGTGTAGGTGTGTGTGTGACAAAAGATGCGGACAAAAAAAAAAAGAAATAAAGGAAAAGAGCAAAAAGAAGCGGCTTCAGACTAATTCTATTTAGCATTTTGCTGGACGACGACAACGACTATGACGATGGCTAACTGGAATTCTTTTATCCGGTGGATTTTTTTTCTTCGTTTTTTCTACTATTTTGAACGTAGCGTGCTGCACACAGTGTCCAGGGCAAATGAACTCCGGCTAATTACTCAATGCAAATTAAAATTCATGTCAAGCAGATTGGATTATCCTCACGCAACATTAAATGTCGCGTTTAGCCAGGCATCAGGAAAGGTGGCCTTTTGCTCCTTTTGCGTTTCGCATGAAATGGACAACTGAAGTCAACGACGACAAAGGGCAAGGGAAATGGAGCGACGGGGTAGGTAGGTAATAGTAGGTACCGAAGACAGCGTTGAGGGTGAAAGAAAAAAAAAAAGACGAAAAACACAGAGCGGAGAAATCTCTTTTGAAATGCTAATGTAAAAATTCTTTAAAGAAAATTACGCAATACATTATTTTGGTTTATTTTGCATTAAAAGTCAATTTAGTGTTAAGGCACAACAACAAAATAAGAAAAACAAAAAAAAAAGAGTCTCGGAGCAGCAGCAAAAAAAAGGCGTCTAAGCGGGCACCCCAAAATAGCAGCGGCAACAACAACGCAACGCATTGGCGTAAAAAGGAGCTGTAGAGCGTAAAGAGCGCAACAGGATTGGGCACGGGATGCGGGCACAGGGACGGAACGGAAGCGGGCGGCAGGCGTGAGGCCTCGACGCGAACCGGCCGGGCCATGACAATGCAACTAACTACAGCTTGTGTGCCTCGGCGTAAATAACAAACGACCAAAAGTTAGCATTTTTATTTTTGCATTTTAAGTTGATTTGCCAGCCTGCGTGCTGAGCATAGTGTCAACGGCACTCAGTCAGCGGAGACCCAAAAATACAACAATACAACACACAGCAGACTTTTAAAACTACCCGAACACACACACACACACACACACACAAAAAACCGTCCAAACACACCCACACGTTCACATATTATACTGCTGAGAAGAGAGTGCGAAGTTATGGAAAGAACGGTGGGTAAAATATACTGTATATTTTATGGTTTAGTGTTGCCAGAAAATATATAGTACATATTTCATAGTTGATATAACAAAATATTCATATACAGTAGTGTCTAGGTATAGTAAAGCCTGTTCACAGCATAGAGCTTGTCATTTTATGTAAGAAAGCTTTTTTATATGCAAAAACTTGATGGAATTGTTGTTCTCTATGTATAAATGTTTGTTTAAAAAAGTTTTTATTTTGAAAATTTGAGAGTAAACTTTTATGTTTTCTTCAAAAAAAAAAGTTAACACTTCTGTGCTAAGTTTTCGGAGCGCTTCACATATTTTGGTCTTTAATTTCTTAATATATTTTTCAGAGCTATGTTTTAAAATCTTCTATGCAATTAAATACTCAATTGCAATATAGTTAACTTGTCAACATAATAAAAATAATTTTAATCTGCAAAAACTTTATTGAATTTAAAAACGTTTGTTTCTTTATGCTTTAAGACTGGTTGTAATGTTCGCTCAACCATTTAAGCCAAATGGGATTATGAGCTTTAATCACTTCATTTCACAATGTGCAACAAAGGGCGTTATTACGGCTACTTTGCTTTTCTTCTAGAATATTCTATATATAGTAAATCTTTTTCTTTTTTGTGTGTGGTTTTTTTTAAAGAATTTTTATACACTTTTCCACCATTGTGCATTGGTGTCCTTTTTTCGTCTTATGCTTTGCGTGAGAGGTGGGTGGAGACTAGGGAAGATGGCTGGCTACGGCACGCTGCTCTTTATCTATTAAAACGCCTTCCAATTTGCATATTTCTGCAGCTGTAACAGCTGTCAACGCTGGACGAACGCGATGATGGCGTCGCCGTCGACCGAGCAGCAGCGCAGGACTTATTGTAACACAGCAAACGAGAGGCAGCTCTTAAGATAATGTGCCCCCTTGCCCCTACCACGCCTGCCAGTACCCACGTACACTAGTGCCCAGCTGATGAAAGGGTGGGGGGAAGATGCTTGGGAAAATTAAAGCCCTGCTCGACGAATTTCGGCTTTGGGCAGCGAAAAAAAAGGAATAAAAATAAAGCTTGTCTGGTGTTGATGTGGTTGACTCAAAGATATCCTGTAGCATGTGAGATAAGTATGTGAAAAAAACAAAAAGCAAAAGGTGCTTGTAAATACTATCGACAGCAATAATATATCCCTTCTCTTAAAATATGCAGAAACAGGGAATAAATATGACAACGATGCTTAAATACCTTTAATGACTTCTATAATGCATGGCAAACTCAACTGTCCTTTGATTCTCTACTTGTGTTTCAGTGCAATACTTGTATGTGTTAAGAAAAGGAATGCTTAAAATTGTATTCTGTTAACATACTTTTAACTGTGTCTTGTTTTGTTATAGGAAGGGCAATGCATAGTCCAGAGTTTTCCACTTGACTATTTTATTTCGTTTCGTTTCGTTGTTTTTTTTATACCCTGAACCCATTGGAATGGGTCATTTAGTATACATATTCTTGATCAGTATCAAGGGCCGAGTAGATATTGACATGTCTGTCCGTCTTTCCGTCCGATCTCAGAGACTATCAGAGCTAGAGACTCCAGATATAACCCTAGGCAGTACAAGTTTGTTTTAAATGTTCGATAACTCTTTCCGTTTCCGATATACACATGTGATTGATAAGAACCAAATCTTAAATATGGTAAAATTTGAGACGGCGTTTGAATCGAAATAATGACAATCTGTGAAATTTTTTGTTGAAATCGGTGGAGAAACACCGGAGATATGGAACATTGAAATTAAGTAAACTATGCTGTAAATGCTTACTTCACACACACACCCACATACTTGCAAGTAGTGACTGTATGCGTAAAGTATAGGGTTCAGGGTATCGTCTAGTCGGGATTTCTTGACTAGAGTCTTCTTACTTGTTTTTTTTACTGTGATTCTTCTTTTGTTTGGCTTGTTACGCTGTCGCATTACCTTTATCAAGTGTCACTTTAAAACGCATTATTTTCTCACAATGCCCCTGGCCTCAGCCTAGTTTGAAGTGTTGTTCAAAGCTGTCGGCACAGTGCTTATCTAACGGGAGGGCCTGTTTTGTATTGTGGACGTTGCGTCGTCGCGTCGCTTGTAAACAATTCCATGCACATTAAGTTCCAATTAAGTAACATTCAAGCCAAATCGCTGTTGTATGGATGAAATTGTGGTTTGTTGGGTTTACGGATGCCAATAACAACAGCAGCAGCAGCAGCAACAGCAGCAGATTGCTTTGTTAATATTAATTTGTCATTAATTTCAACGACATCGAGCTTACAAGCAGCTCGTTTAAAATGCATTGATAAGCCAAGTGGCTGCTGGGCTGCCAAAGCTATAGAGTATGTACTTTCCAACACACACACACACTCACACACATACACAGCCATCAGATAAATTTAATGCGCTTTAAACTGTTTGGCTACGGCTTGCGGGCTGTCTTTGTATGAGAGCTATAGAACAGTAGCAGCAGCAGCAACAGAAACACCAACAACAGCGGCTCCTTGGTCAGTCCTTAGAAAACTAAACACAACTGTTGCTTGCGCACTTGCAGCTAACACTCAAAGGGTGCGAGGTTTTTGGTTGTGGTCTCCTTTAACGTTTTCTTCTCATCTTAACCTGTCTCTCGCTTTCTTTCTGTATCTCTGTGTGTTTGTTGCCATCAGTTAACGGCCAATCTGTTTTTATACCCTGCAATCACAATCTTACCAGAAGGTCTTTCAAATCGCACACAGCGAACATTTAAATAACTAATAATCATTTAACATTTTAAATTCGCTTTCGTCGTTTTATATTTTCTTGTATATTAAATTATATCAAAGGAAGGACCCAAGATGTAACGAGGTTACACAGAAATCTTAATGCGACAAATTGCTCGCAACAACAACAACAATGTTAATTTCTGTTGAATTGCTGGGTACCGAAAAGAAGGGCTACCTTTTTTCTCCTTTGTTAAACTATGCAACAGTAAACACTGAAAGGCTTAGCTCGTTGAGTGCCGATACTTTTCTACCTAGCGCTACTTTGTGAAAATGTACATGTAAACAAATAACAAAACAGACCTGATCCCCAGCCCGTTGGCGTTAGTCAGACGCCACAAAGCGTAAGAGTGCATAGAGCTTATACTCTGCCAAACAGCAGCAGAAGCTCTCTATAACAGCAGCCATTCAGTCAACGAGTGAGCCAGTCACCCAGTGAGCCAGTGAGCCACGCAATGCCAGCTTAGTTTTTCTGGGCTTTCAACTTTCTGCTATGGTCGGATCTGGTTTGGTTTGGTCTGGTTTCTGGTGTGAGCGAACGCAGCAATAGAAAAGGCAAATGTAGAATGTTTTCATTGCAGCCACAACTCAATGCTTCATAAAAGAGACCACTCTGCTACCTTCTGAATAGGTAAAAAAGGTGTTATCTGATTGCCATTTTAAACACACACAGCAGGCGGCGAGGCGTATTTGAAAGCCGAAGAAAAAACAAATACGTCCCACACATACAGTATAAAAAGTTAAATCACATGAATGGACCATTCATTCATCCACTGGACACAGGGCGTTAAAAAATTGCTCACAAACTATTTGCAATTGCAAAGTGGCAAAGCGAGCGAGCGAAGGAGAGAGAAAGAGAGAAGAGTTGGGCAAATAATTGCAAAGTTCATTTTCAAGCTATTTTTTTGCCACAGATGTGCGCAATCATGGAATTTCACATGATGTCAAACTAAACTGTCAAATGTCGAGATACTTTGTATTGTTTATATACATATATGATATATTTTGAATTTTAAAGGCCAATATGTTAAAGCCAAATGTTAACTCTCTGATTGAACTTTCCTTTATAATTTTTGCAACTTTCCTATCTTTAAGTAAGGGTATCAAATCTCGGTCAATGCTTAAGTCCCAAGTTTTAGTTGCAATTTAACTTATTTTCCAATTGTTTTGTCTAGCTTTGACCAACTCTGTGTGTATGTGTGTGTTTGTGTTTGTCTACACTGAACGAGACAAGGTGGTTGTGCAACGATGCGTATGAGCAATGCGACTTATTTAAAGTCACTCTAATTAAATGGTACTAGAGAACTTGTGCTTGTGCTTGCGACACAGACGACGGATAATGACGCTGCTTCTGTTGGAGCCTTGCTGACAGTGCAGTTGCCGCAGTATCGGTAATTAAAATCTTAAAAGGATGCAGCTCTTCCTGTCTACCATTGCAGCTGCGTGGCTCATTGCTTCACTATACTACATTATACCCCACACCTTAACCCTCTATACTACTCGAAAGCCACCTGCTGTGGCACACAGTGCTATTTGCTTAAGCTGTAGTTATCGTGTCCTCTCTGCGTGTGTTTGTGTGTGCCACAACTGGGTGCACTTGTTAACGTTGAGGTGAGCAAATAATGAGGTGAGCCACACGAGCTTTTAATGAATGAAAGCGATTATCGTTTTGAATCGCATAGCAATTTAGCGTGTCAAAGGAACAAGTCACTAGATACTGCTATACAAAATGACACTGGACATTAGGTAAATACTCAAACGCTAAGTCAAACATCTCAAAGAGGTTACTTTTTACACATTTATTCCGAATTGACAAAACTTGGGTTTTTACATGAACGGATATCCAGAGCCATAAGCACCATAAGGACGGCCATAATAACCGCCATACGATGAATACGGATAACGTGAGCCATATCCACCATAGCCGCCATATCCACCATAGCCGCCATATCCACCGTAGCCGCCATATCCCCCATAGCCACCTAATCCTCCGTACCCACCATAGCCACCAATACCTCCAATACCACCATGTCCTCCAACGCCTCCAATACCACCAATGCCTCCAATACCTCCGTAACCTCCATAGCCTCCTCCGTAACCTCCATAGCCTCCTCCGTAGCCTCCTCCTAATGCACCGCCATAGCCGCCATATCCAGTGCCATAATACGGATAACCAATTTGTCTGGAAACACGCGCTCCACTACCCGTCCCAACCTTAGCCTGATCCTCATCCTGCTTAATGGGTTGGCCAACTGTTGCGTCCGAGTAGCAGACGACGATTAGCAGCGCATATAATCCAAATAGGGCGCAGTTCCGCATATTGGCCGGGACTCCTTAAGCTTTTTATCCTTAGCGAGAGCTGCTGCTTAAACTTGTACTTATGTATTTCCTGGAATAGCTGTGTATGTGGATAATGCCGTGCCGCACTTGCCGGTGGTTGCGTTTGTGGTGCCGTGCTGCCAACTGTGACCTGGCCCGCGAACGTTTTGGCCATTTATAGCCTTAGAACTTTGCGCATAAAATAGAAACTTTTGTTTCTGTTTTTTTTTTGCTTGTTAGCGAAATGAGACGCTAATGTAAATGTCATAAAACAAACTATTTAAATATGCGATTGCGGCCGAAATGGAACAAAAAGCCAATTCATATGGCTAGCTAGCTAGCTGGCTAACAGCGACTACCAGTTTTGTAGCAGGGCTATTGCCAATGCTATTAGGCCGCACGCTAAGTGGCGTTCATGAAATCGAATGGCTCACTGGATGTTTAAAGAGCAAAACATTTCACTTTGCCGACAGGTGATATTTGAGGTGTAAGTGGTGGGTGGAGAGGTAACTTCCACTTTGACTTCAACTTCCAACTTACTCCAGCTGTAGTTGCTCTTCTTCTCCTTCTCTCTCTCACGGCGCCTGCGGTCAGGTAAGCTCTGCAAATGTGCTAATTTAATTTGAAGGTTAGTTATGGTATTGACCAGCTTAGGCCAAGACCCCTGGGCCGCCGCAACACCACACGCACACGTCATAAGCTTTAAGTTTTGGTGCGTAAGTGTAAATTGCTGTTTGTTGTTTGTTGTTGTTGCAGTTGGTGTTCGTGTGTGTTGGTGTTGCTGGTGTTTGCCTATTTGCTAGTTTGTTTGTTTCGCATGTTTGCTTTTATTTGGCTAGCTGTTTATTTTATGCGCGACTCGGGCATTAACAATTCTCGATGGCTCAATGCCTCAATGCGCCTCTTTGCGGTTTGCCGCATGTGCCGTGAGCTATATGCTCTGGTTTTAATTTTGACTTAAGCTTAATCCATATGCAAAGCTAAATTTATATGCCATCGCATCATATTTATTCATTTATGCACAACATGATCGCGTGCCGGGAAAGAGAAATTTTGTAGTCCAGAACGTCGTCGCCAAAATTTGTTTATTCAAATTTAAACGTTTAGGCCAGTTTCAAATATGGGTCAATTAACAACGTCACTATCACTCTGCTGCACATTTTGTTGTGTGTCAGCCTAGTCCAGAAGAGCTGTACCAAAGCATCAAATGAAGTCTAGCTGACTTCAGCGGGCAGCATCCAAGAGATGCATAAATTTGCGACCGATTAAAAAAATTTGACTAATTTGGATGACAAAACATAATAGAGATCAGCAAAGGTAAATTTAGGAGTGAAGTTAGGCTTTACCGTTCAAAACTTTCACACGACTTCAATAAATATGTAATTTTTTATTGTTATTTTTAATGAGCATTTGTTTACATTTCCCGGTGCGTCACTCTGTGTGAATTGCAAATTTGTACTTCGGTAACCGATCATTATCGATTTGTCTTGTCGTGAGCAAGTTGCCATTCACAAACAATGAAAATACTAATTAAATTTTGTGCGTCTTTATCATGTTAAAAACTAATCATCGCCCAATATATACAAAAAACATTAAGACGCGTGCTAATATTACTTAAAAGTTAGCGTACTTTAATATCGCAGTGATATTATATTTTTTTGCGTAACTACAGATTGCTCGTTCTATTTGTTGTTGCATTTTCTGGCGCCTTGTTGTGGATGTATGTTGGTATTGTTTTAGATTTTTTGTTGTGCGTCAAAAAAGCGCAAAGTGCAGAGGAAAAAGTTGTTTTTGTGACGCAAAAAAATTCAATTTATAAAGAGGATTAGATACTTTATTTGTTTTGCTGATGTTGGTAAAATGTGAAACATTGCGTTGGCGACATTTTCTACTTTATTTTTGCTTTAAGTTAAGTATTATTTTGTGCTCGTTAAATTTAAAGAAAAATTTTGAGATTCTTGTTTATGTAGAAAAGCTAAAAACAGATCGTTAAATTTAATGATAAGCTATTGGTCTTGTATAGTTGTCTGCCAAAAAAAAGTGTTTTTAATTCATTTTTTAATTAAATGATTTTCTTTTTCTGTTTACCAAATGGAATATCAAGAATAGTTTGCTATAACAGTTGTTATTGTTTTAAAACTGCTTGAAATCTATCTGATATTCGTAAATATTTTTTAATTTATTCCAAAAGATATCTAGTTTGGCAGCATTTATGTGGCTAGTTGGCAGAGAAGCTATTTAAGTTACTTGCTGCTATGGCAGAGTCAGTTTAGCAACCAGTTAACCAGCTGGAGCCCCAAATGAACTCTGGGTGTTGGGTGGTGGGGTGTGGGGGTTGACTTAACGGGCTTGTTCTCTTGTCTAATAAGTTTCCGTTATTATTATAGACCATGCCGTTGTGTTTGTTGGTGTTTACGCTAAGCTAGATGGTTAATACCAAATGCTCAGTACACTCTGCGTGTGTGTGTGTGTGTTCATTTCATTTGGGAGTTACTGCAATGTTTATGCCTGGCCTGAAAAGTTTACGCAGGGTTAGCCAGAAACCACTTCTAGTTTTATGGTATCCTAACGTTTAACCAGAGTGTTCCCGAATTCATATAAATTGCTTGGCCATGACGTTAAGATCCTTTTGGAAAGTAAGCACAAACTTTTTTTTGGTCTATTCGAACTTGGCATAAAGAAACTCCATGAAGCTTCTGTTGCTGTTATCAATTGCATATGTATGTGTGTGTGTGGGCGAAACATGAAGCAATATTCAGTGAATTAAATTTTGCTTTTGATTTAAAATACATAAAGTTTAGACAGGGCTTTCTTAACTGTCCGACAGCTGGAGCACATATTCGAGGCAATTGCTTTTGTACATTTCCGTATGGCTTAAGAACTTTTTTAAGTGCCTTAAAATTAAATAAATGCTGCAATATATTCCAATAAAATAAATTGCACCTTATCTCAATTTCAAGTCTGAAAGTTGCTTCTCGAATTTTCTAGCAGTCGTTTTGTCGATAAAGATTAAACGTTGGCTATTAAATTTTCTCTTTCTCGTTTTTATTTTCACCAGCGGCTTTTATTGTTAAAAAATTAACTCGGCTTTAAATTGACGCCTTTTGTTATCCCTTGACCTTAGCATGGACGACACAAACAGACCCCTGATACGCCCACACTCAACGTAAACATTTATAAAAGTTTTTCCTGGCTCGACGTATGACGGCTTCTCTAAAGGCAGGCGTTTCATTGCATACCCTTCCGAGTGCCATTTCTGAAATGAAAGTTTTCAAGAACAAATGTTTGATAAACAGTTAAAAATAAGAAAAAAAAATTGCTTATGTATTCTTCAGAGCGACATTAAAAGTTGATAACAAACAAAACTCCTATATGTAAATAACTTGGCCATGGGCGTAAGAGTGTGAAAGTAGGCTTGACTTTCTTACTCTGTTCCTTTTGCCTTGTCATGTCATATCGAAGGCGTGACTCAAATAAGTCTACAGCACCTTAATGCTGGCAGCATCAGGCCAACAGCTTTGCTAACTGATTATCCTTGGATGGTCTCGCAACACAGCATCAGTAGCTGATTGATTTGTTATTGAAAATGTTAGGCTTGGCCAGTAACTGAGGAGGAAATATTTCGGCAAACGGAGAGAGGCGAAGCGCAGGATGAAACGTGCTTTTGGATACGCTTGAAACTTTTATAACTTTATGAGGGCGTTGTAATTTGATATCGCAAAGTTTTTTATTGCCTTTTATAGGCTTATAATTTGGCCGCGATACTGTTGCTGATGTTGCTGTTGTTGTTGCCATTGCCGCCTTTTGTTGTGCCACCAAAAGAGCTGCCTGATATTTCGCCCACAGGGCGTATACTTGTTGTGGCAGCTTTTTGTTTACACGTTATTTATGGCTTATAAATACGATTTGGAGAGTACGTACGTACGTCTATTTGTTTGTGTGTGTAAGCATGTGTATAATTTGCGTTCAAGGGGCCCTCTCACGGGGGATAGGGCGGGTCGACTTTGGGAAATTGTAAACAACTTACATGTGGCCTGTGCACACGAAATCTCTTAATGAGGATTAGAATTGGCATAGTGCTGACAATCAACTTGCGTATATGTATAATTGGATTAGTGGTATATGTATGTAGCTGCTTGTTGTTATTATTGTTCCAGCTTCTACGACATAATTAGCATTGACTGAGTCCCAGAACAGGTTAGCTATGTCATGCGCAAGCTCTCTTGTTGTTGATTTTGGCATTAGAAAGAATGAGTTACCAGCTTGGGGCACTTTAAAGGGGATTTTTTTTTTGGTCATTTGATTATGCTCAGGAAATTTAATTGCTTGAAGGAGTCAGCAGAAGCAGCAGCAACTCGTTAAGAATTAAAAGGCACGCCGCTGAGACGGCTCTATATAAAGAGTCAAGTTGAGTATTGGGTTTGCTTTAGAAGTTTTACAGAGTCAGTTGGCTCCCCATCGCAAAGAGCAATGAGCGTTTTTTATTTATATCTAATAGTGCTAAGTGCTTTGTTGCCCCTGCTGGCAGCAGCAGAAGCAGCACCAGCAACCAGTAACCAACCCCCAGCAGCGGAAACGAAGCAACTGTTGTTGGCGGATGTAAATCAGGCAACGGATCAGCAGGAGATGCCGGCTTCACGCTTCGTCAGGCAGCTAGGACGTTTCGGCGGATTTGGCGGGAGACGTCCCTTCGGTGGTGGCGGCTTACCTTTCGGAGGCGGTGGCTTTGGAGGCGGTCGGCGACGTTTTGGCGGTAGACGACGTGGTTTTGGATTTGGCGGTAGACGACGTGGTTTTGGATTTTTTGGCTAAATTATAATAATTGACATGTACGATAAAGATCAAAAGCATTTAAACAAACAAAGTGCAACTCTTTTAATTGACAAAAATATACGTATGTATAAAATGTGTTAACAAAAACTGAATCCAAATAAGTATAAAAGCTTGTCTAAATCCGAATTGAGTTCAAAGTGTACTGAAACAGTTCAGATATGCGTTCTTTTATCATTCTGTGCTTGATGTTGAGTGTACTTCTAGTTGGCCTTGTGCTGGAAGCAGCAGCGGATGCGGATGCCCAGCAACGGGAAATATTCAATGAGGATAAGGATAAGTCACAGCAAGAGGACACTGTTGATCGAGTGCGTCGTCAGGGCTTTGGTTATGGTCGACATGGATTCGGTGGATTTGGTGGTTTCGGATTTGGTGGATTTGGTCCATTTCTGCCAAGATGCTATGGACCAGCTTGCTATGGTTACGGCGGTGGCTTCTTTCCAGGCAGAGGACTTTTTAATCCATACTACGGATAAATTAGAAAACAGAACAAATATGTCGTCAATTTAAGAACAAAGTAAAAAGACAAGCAAATAAAAGCAACTGATGCATCAACGGGTTAATGTTTAGGGTTAAGCTGCGGGCGCTGGCTTCAATTTTCGTTTCAAATCACGTTGAGTGACACAGGACAAGAAACTTAATCAGTAATGTTAACGATGTCAGATGGAATTGCCAACTGGACGCCAGGCCCTGTTGCCATAAAACTCTTTCGTTCCCTAGGTTTCCCCTTGCCGTACATTCTTTTTTCTAATTCATATGCGTTTCAAGTTTTAATTACGTGGTGCAAAAAAAAAACAACAAAAAAGAAAGACGCAAAAGAAACGAGAAATGGCTGGTTGGGCTGACTGGACGTCTTCTGACTTGACTTGACTGACAGTGAAGCTTGCTGGCTGACAGGCAGGCAGGGAGCCAGGCAGGCGGCATTCCACCAACATGAAAATAACGAAACACGCCCAATCAGCGCAACAAGAGCTGAAACAACACACACACACTTACAGATACAAGCAGAAAGACAGATAGATATACACACAGATACAGATACAAATACGGTTACAGCCACAGACGGCAGGCAGACAAGCAAAGCAGAGAAAAAAGGGCGAAAAAATTAAGTAGCGAAATCAGCGGGCCAAATAAAAATAACAAAAGGAAAAATACAACAACAGCATAAAGTAAGACTTGAACGTATGCGACTTGGCAAATACGCTACAACAAACTTAAAGAACACAAAGTTGTCCTATAATAGTAGTTGTCAAAGCCTACCCCAAAGTCAGACAGGGTATAAGTAAAAACAAAAAGAAAACCACTCGCGTTGCGTACAGGAAAGAAACAGCAAAGAACAAAGAAGCACACAGCACACAATACACGGAGCAAAGAAGAACACAAGTATAACAGCATAAAGGCGTTGCATGCCAAGGATTATCTGTGGCAAAGAGTATGAAAGGAGATGAAAAGCAGCTGGGGCGAAGCATCACCACGAGTGAAAGAAAAAATTGGTAGCACGCAAAATCGTGAACTCACTTGACGTGGCTCATTCTGTTTGAGCTGTCTGTCTGCCCCCGCACGTCTACAATTGCAAATGGCATGACGACGATGTTTGGCGTTGACGGGCTCGACTCGTCTCGTCTCATCTCGTTTCGTCTGTGAGGCACTGCTGCTTAGCTGTATTGTAGCGTTCGTACCGGCCAAATTATCGTGCCAGAAACAGAGTAAAACGCACGAGATTTTGGCCAACATAGCATAAATATGCAGAAGGCAATACCAAACAGAAGCAGCAGCAGCAGTTGGTCAAATCGCAGCTATTGGGATCAAGTCAAGTTAAACCAAACCTCAAAGAAATAGACTGTGTGTGTGTACGTGTGTTGTCTGTTTGCCAGTCGAGAGAAGATGGTGGTAGTAATTAACAATTACAATGATGCGAAGCCCAGCGCTCAAGTTGCTTGGTCATAGGCCGAATGCTTGAATGGTTAACGCACAATTTGATTGACCGTCAGATGCTATACACAATGTGAGGCTGCCTGAGTCTGCTTTGGAGCTAACGTAGTCGTTGCCAGCAGTCGTCAATTTATTTTCATGCTTATGCCCGAATAAATACTTCAATTAAGTTTAACCATTTCATAGACTTTTTTGTTTTGTAACAATGCCAAAAGGTTTTAGTTACTATTTTGTATACAGCTGCAATATTGCCAATGGCCAATGTTTCTGTCACTGCCAAACAAAATATATTCAATATACACTTGCTAAATGCACACATTAGATACAATTCAATTAATTTTAGAAATGTATGTGTTTTTGTTTGCTTCTGTTAAAAACAAAATAATTATGATTATCAACTGTATTTGTTTTTCGCATTGTTATGTTTAATTATATATTTGCGGTAATGGCAAGCACAATCACCAAAGAATACAATAAACACATAATATCAAAAAAAAAAGGAGATGGAGAAGAGAAACAATTTTCGCAGATGATGAAAAAGTTTGCCATTTGAAAAGTCTAGCAAAAATCCCTAATTAAACAGTTTGTCAGTAATGCAAATAAACTTTGTTAAACTTTTGTGTACCGCTAACGACAGCGCGGGAGGGGCGAAGGAATGGCAGGACAATACAAAAGAAAGGAACGTTTTCTGCTGGTTTTGGTTTTGCTTATTATTTTTACTTTTTTGGACCAAACACACAAAAATGTAATTATTAAAAAATTATGCTAAACACGCAATAAAAAGTTGGTAAGAAAACATTAACGAAAAAAAGTCCAAGCCAGCCAAACAGAAAATAAAAACCAAACAAAAAATATACAAAATATATAGCGAACACAAAAAAAAAACTTATCTATAAAAGGGAAACGGTCAACTAATTTTTTCTTCTTGTTTTTTTTTGGCGTTGTGTAACTTGCCCGCATTAAAGAAAAGAAAACGAATAAGCAGCAAGCAAGAAGAAGTAGAAAAAAAAAATTAACAATTGTTAATTTGAAAATTGCACACAAATGCGTAATGTGAAAGTTTTTGCCTCCTCATTCACAGCGTTGGACTTGTGCTTTCCTCCGGGCTCTCGCTTTCTTTCTCTCTCGCTCTTCGACTCGGCCACTTGTTAAGTGTTAATGAAATAATTATGCCAACTTTTGGCGGAACTGTTGTTGGTGGTGCACATGACCGCCCATTCACACCACCATCGCACTGCCCATCTACATACACACATACATAAAAGTACACTGGGTGTGTGTGTGTGGGCGGGCAGCATCCTCATGGCCACTTCAGTTTTATTGTACGCCTCCAAAGCGCACAATGAAGTGTGAGCTCTGGGCCACATTACCTCTTCGTCCCGCCCCCGCCTGCGTGACGTGCGTCTCTCTTTTTGCCCTGGGTTTTTTTATAATTCGATAAACTGCCCTCTAAAGACGTCGGGCGTCGACAATGATGTCGACCTTGGTCTGAGTCAGGCGCCTTAAAGCAGGCAACGCTTTGTGTGTTTTCAAGGAGACCCCCTAACGTCTAAGCCGCTTAATTACAATATAAGTTGGCGAACCAGCGGGGTTGCAAGTGCGAAACACTGCCTGCTATTTACTTAAGACGCGAAAATGTGATTAACAAGTGTGAAAAGCCGTTTGGCTCTTGCTTTACCACACTCTACGCTTACATATATTTCTTTTTTTAAATTTATATTTTCATTTAATTGTATTATTTGCTGTCTTTTCTTTTCACTAAGGTCTAAGTTTCGATATAAAGCGGAAGTTTCATTTCGCTTGAATAATTTTAATTGATTTAGTAAAAGCGTGCTTGTGTGTGAGAGTGAGTGTGTGAGAGTGGTGCGAGCATTCAATTACTTAAAAATGGCATGCCAAAGTGTCGGGGAGTTTGATTTAAAAATTAGCGCAAGTTTTGTAACCTTCGTTCGCTTTTAAAGCGGCGACAATGCACAGGACAAAGTTGCTGCCACAAAGTTTTTTGGTGGCGTGGCCCGAGCACACCACATGCATCATTATCAAGCCCAATGACAGGTGTGCGCATGCCAATTTAAGCAGCTCTAATTGAATTTAGTAAACTATACAAACATACGTGTATGTGTGTCTCTGTGTTTGTGTGTGTCTTTTTCTCTGGCTTTGCTGCTGTCTCCTTGTCTGCTGCTTTGCACTCGACTCGACTCGATTCTGTCTGTTCTGGCTGGATTTTTGGGCGCGAGCGCGCTGTTGGAAAACTTTCACGCTGTCATTGTAATACACACCTTATCAGGACCGGGGTTTTGCCCGCCTTCATTGTGGTGGTTCATTGTTATGTTGTTGTTGTTGTTGCTTGGCGCTGTTACTGTGTAGTGGATAGAATTGGAGCTGCAGGCTGCGTGTCGGGCCAAATCCCAGGCAAGCTGTTTCAACTCCGCCTGCCGCTAACGCCGCCAAACAATTAACGTTAATGGATCATGGTAACTTTTTCGCCTTTTTCCACTGTGCAATCCCAGCGGTGCGTGTAAACTGGCAAAAGTAGCAAAAGCAACAAACTGCGCCGCACTCAAGGACGGACGAGGTATGTCGGATGGATGAAGCTCAGCTCAGTATTGCCATCAAAAAGACTGCTGCTGCTGGCGGCTTTTGGCATGTGAGAGGCGACAAGACTTTGCCTGTGGGTGGTTAGTATTGGTGTCTCGACTGTTAGCAAGCCGAACGCGTCTTTCGACACCGTCACCAGCGTCTTCTTCTTTTTATCTTTGGCGTAAGTTTTCTGCTGTCTTTTGCTGTTTTGCGTGCTCCCTGCTACAAGTTTCTGCCACTTTTCACTTTTTCTTTTCTTTTACTTTTCGATTTGTGGAGCTAGCAAGAGAAAACCAACGAATGAGCGAACAAACGAACGAGGAGAGTACGCGTTCAACTTTTAACACACTCAAGTGTCGTAATTTTGGCTGCTTTTTCGCACACAAAACAATATTAATGCTGGTAGTTTGTATGTGTGTGTGGGTGGCACAATTTTTAGCTTTGCCTTTAGGGGCCAGCCACCCAATAGAAGTTAAATGAAAAGTTTTGCTTGCGCAGCAAACACGTCGCTTCCTGTCGTCTGCCGCTTTTGCTATGCGTCGCTGATTTTGCTGACTGACTTTTAGGCTTCGAGTCAAGTTGCCATACACATACACACATACAAACAGCGACGCACTGGAGGCGTGTGCGTGTAATACACATGTAGGCAATAGGGGAATGTATGTGTATGTATGTCCCAACTATTGAGCATGTTTTTCAAACAGGCATCGTTGCCCAACCAAGACTCCCACGGCGCAGCGAAATTAAGCTGAATGGGGTAAAAGCGGAAGTTGCGTCGTCAGGCAAGAAGAAACAGAACAGGAACATAGAACAGAACTGAATAGAATAGAGCATGGCAAAAGGTGGGCTACGATGAAGAGATGCCGGCAGGCAGCAAGGCAGCAATCAGCAGGCAGCAAAAAACTTTTTGGGCGCAGCTTAAAAGTTATTAGCGTTTCGGGGGCAGCAGCTAAGCATCGCATTCGTTCACTCGCACTCTCTATCTCTCTCTCTCTCTACCTTTCTGTCTTTTTTGCACGCTCGCGGTTTGTCTGGCGGCTGGCTGAGGTGAGACCAAAAATGCCAACGCTGCCAAGCGTGGAATTCCCAGCAACTTGCTTGCTATTCATATTTGTGTTTGAGGCTTAGTACGTTATTAAGTTGTTATGTTTGGCCTGTTACAAGCAGCAACAACTACTACAACACCAACTACTATATTCGCGTGGGCCATGTTGCCAGCAAGTGAGGGAACCAGGCAGCCCAACGAACGCTACTCTCAAAGGTATTGCGTGATATTTCAATTTGTTTTAGTTGTAAGTGGCTTAAAATGATTTAATAACTCATCAAGGGATTTGCTTGTTGTTGGGTATTTGCTTTAGCTTACACATCTTTTTCCCTCCCTTACCCCCTGCTCATTCGCATTCTCAAGTGCCATGCACATTCCACATACCACATACCCATTCCATATTCCTTATTCCATATTCCCATGCTCGTTTGACGTTCTTATTCGCATGCCCATTTGTTGCTATTTGCCGTGCTTAGGTTGCGGCTTTACCTCAGCCACGTTTGAGCATGTCAAACTTTTTAAGTAGTTTTGACGTTTCGTATCAAAGAAGTTTTATATTAGTTTTTGCTCATTTTACCATCATTAATACAAATATCAAAAAACTAAACTATGAATATTTACTACTCATACACGTGTGTTTGTTTGCTCCCCACACCCACGCCCCCAATTGCTCTCCCTCCTCCCCCACATAAGTATTTTATTTGGCATCCATAATGAGCAATATATGTATGTGCGGCGCATAGTTTTTGCGTGTTTTGCGTGTTGTGTAAATATTTTAAATGCAGATTTAATCCTAAATGTGCCCATGAGAAGCTGACAGCGACGTAAAACTATTTGTGTTTATATTTAATATGTATATTTGTAAATTTGTATATGTAAAATTAAAAGGCAAATCAATTTTTGGACTAACAAATTGTACATTTTAGTGCGATTTGGTTTTTGTATGTGTGGGCCACATCACGCAAATGCCTCAGAGTGATATTTACCTTATACCCAAACACAGTGTGACCAGTCACGTAGCACAAATGAATCGAGTGGGCTGCAAATGGGCAGTAAACTACTCTGACCATCTGACTAACCAACACCAACACCAACCGACCACCAAATTGCGCTACATACTGTGGCAGCTTGTGGTAAGCGGTGGTAGCCATAGCTGGAGGGGATTGGGGTGTGTGTAGAAGAAATGGGTGCAACGTAAAATTTGACAACTTGGGAAATACTCTGACAGCCACAGAGCGAACAAAACAAAGTTTTTTTTTTGAAGTCTTTGTGTTTTTCTTTTGCCAAAAATTTAATACGGCTAATTACACAAACAGAGCGCATTCAGAATGGTTCTTGGTACAATGGATAAGAGTTTGGAAAAATACTGACAAATATTTATGACCTACACGGGAAAGAAAATTATTTGGATAGGATGGGAAGAGAATTTAAATGTACCATTTTTATTTTTATTGATTTTAAAATTTGTTTTTTATCATTAAATTCTCTTTCCTTTATTAATTTGATCTTTAATTTGACAAAAGAAAATTCTAAAAATAGACTTTACAAAACAAAGGTTGTGGTATTGTTCCGCTCAAAACAAGACTCACTTCTTTAGATCCCAATAAACTACTGACACACAAATATGACTATAATATTAAAACTAAATTTAGAACTTATGTGGCATCTCTAGCGGTGTCCTAGTTCTCATATAGTTATATCTCATTGAAGCTAATGGCGCTTTCTTTCGCACTCACACTTTAGGGCCCATTGTGTAGAATGTTGTCTGGACTTTTGGGCGTTGTTTTCTCGAGTGTGTGTGTGTGTGTGTGAATGTTTATGTGTGCGGATGTGTGTGAGAAGTGCAAGTTTCTGTCGTCGTCTTCATTGTTGCTGTCCGATGTCGTCGTCACAAAAGTTTCTCCTTCATGTGCCTGCTGGCGGCATGTGTTCAAGAGTTAAGTTGCTTTGATTGTGTGTCTATGTGTTTTGGGTTGGTGTGTTTGAGAGGAGGTGCGGCTGCAAGTCGCTATTCTCTTTCTATGTAGTATAAATGGAATTTAAAGGAATTTAAAGCTAGTACACAATGACAATGACAACGCAAAATGTGTCTTGTCAGAACAACAACAACAGCAACAAAAACATGAACAGCATTAACAGAAGTAGAAGATGAACAACAACAAGTGCAATAATAATTAAGCGATATCAAATTGAAAAAAAAAATAACTTTTTCTTGCTAAACCTGTCATTGAGAGGCCAGCAGTTAGACGTTGAAATGGGGACTCACTCCAACGATGACATAGCAAAAAGCGTTACAGTAGATTGTTGATAGATATCATTATAAATAAATATATATATATATATATATATAGTTTGTATGTTTGTTTATGTAGTACATATATGAATGGCTTCGCACTTAGCTCCGTTTAAAAGCTGGCAAAGCGTGAAGCAAAGCTAATTAAATAATAATTGCTGTCACGGCATGGGCGTAGTGCGTGCAGAAAAAGAGAAACAGGGGGAACCTGTCATCGAATGCATTAATAACTATGCTATGTTTGAACCCTATTGACAGTTTTCATATAAAATTGCCCTTTAATTCCACCAATAAAATACAATTTACCCATTTAATATTTAAGTTAGACAGGCAATGGGAAGGAAAAACTCAAACTTTTTTGTTTTACCTTTTGCCATTGACATCCGAATTACTCTCACAGATGTGTGTTTGTTTTCTTTACTGTTTTTTTTTTTTTGTTTTCTTGCCATCGTCGTCTGGCATAAAATCAAAAAAATATTATGACGTTACAGTACTGCGCATAAAATGGTTCTCTTTATTTTTTTTTTTGATGATTTTGATTTGTTTGATGTCTATTTATGTAAAATTTATTTATTGTAATAACTGAATAATTAATAACATTTTGATATTGGGACAATGTGCAGCAGCCCTTAAACAAACATTTACTCAGCTACTAGTTTTTTCATTATAAAGATGTTTATGTACTTCCAATAATTTTTATGGTTACAGTCCAGCGTGCTCAGTGCTCTTTAACAATGAAATTTAGTTTATTTATTAAAGATCTCGTTATTAAAGGTATTGTTTAACATCATACTATCAGTCTTCTTCTATATTAAGTAAGCTTTTCCTTGTTTCTTTGCCACCCCTATTAATAGATAGTTTATGTGTGAGTTGCAGAGGCCTGCGGTATAAGATTTAATTAACTGAACTTAACTATACTCAAACTTCGCATTCTCTTTCGAAAATTAATACATTTGTTTTGTTTACTTTGGCTTATTGGCCTCTTGTTAAAGTTGAGAGACCACAACTATGCGGCGATAGGCTATATCTTTGTTTGACCATCTTAGAGTCGCCCTTTACTACACATACAGACTCTATATACATACATAAATATGTATATATCGGAATACAGTGCGAACCCTTATCAACTTGCGCCACTGCACTTTCGTAACTTTGCTTATAAATTTCATTCGAGCCATTTGTTGACACACAGACTCCCTTCAACACGCACACAACCACAACCACACGCACACGCACACAGACATAGAAAATTCGCAATGTCTCGCGAAAAGTTTGCGAGGACGGAAATTCTTGCTGCTATTGGTTATCGCATTGGAGAGTATAAACGAAATCCATTTGTGCTTTTGACTTGAATGTGCAAATAGAATTAAAACGCAATTTCGCTAACCTAGTTTTGTGAATGAAAGGGGTTTTTTTGTATGCTGCCATCCCATCCACATTTATGGTTGTGTCGTCGCATGGGCTTGCTAATGGGGGAAAAAGAATTTGACGACGATGTCGTCGTTCATAACTTTGCTTGATGACATATATATTCATTTAATGCTTGTTCAAACCCAACAAATCGCGTGACACGCTGATTGTGCAGCTTGTTGTTGTTGCCGCTTTTGTTTTTATTATTTTTTTACTTGCTACTGCTGCTAGCAACAATGACACGAAGTCGAGTGTAGCAAGTGTAAAATTCAACTATTGTTTTCATTTTTCTTGCAAATCATGCAACGCAATCTAAACCGTTGACACATCGGCACACATTTGCCGACATGTCACAGCTGCCACTTGGCACTGTCACTCAAGTTCAAGGTTTAGCGGCACGGTTAAGGCAACGTTACAATTTTACAATGTGCTCTGATACATTTGTTGCTGTTGCTGTTGCTTTTGCTTTTGTTGCTGTTTGCTGGGTGGTATCGTCACAAGTCTGTGCTTTGTCTCGCTGACGGCGTTCAGAAAAATTACAATAATTGTTATTTACGCATATTTGAACATGAAATGTGTCAATTGGCAACCAACGAGCCAACATCAGCCTGCCACCAAACCATCGTCTGCGTATATATTTATATATATATTAAAGATTAAAGATAAAACAAGTCAACATTTAAATAATAAAGAAGATAATTCAGGTTCGTTGTATTCGTCTTGTAAGTTAAATGACATTAAGCTGAGAGACGTAAAAAACAAATCTCAAGCTAAGTTAAACGCTTTTTGAATTACTGTTTAAATGTTTTGCAAGAGCATCAAAGGTTCGCTCAAACACAGACTGTAGTACATAATTTAGTTAGCAGCGCTGATTGCTTTAGCCTCATGCAAACCATTCGTTAGCACACAATTTGTGTTCTCTGCAATCAAAATGAACAGAAAAATAAAGAAAAAAATATATAAACAATTTACGTTGAATCAAATTAGCAGACTTTAAAATTGAGAGATGGGACATCAATGGCTTTAAATGCGTTTCGAGTTGATCTGTTTTCATATATAAATACCAAATAATTTCGGCTCTTTGAGTGACAGTCGTGCGTTAAACATTGAGACCGAATGATATCGCTGTGGAGAGTCAATTCAAATAAATTAAAATTTAATAGATATCGCGCTTTCAACGAATTTTCATATATACTGTATATAAATATACGTGCAATGTACACAAAGTGGATGTTGTTGTCTTTATTAAAGCTGCTGTTGCTGTTGCTCTCACTGGGCACACACTTCAGTGAAGCGGCGGCGGCAGCGACTGTTGTCGAGAAGACAGCTGCTGACAAGGAAGTGGCGCCAGTTGGCGTTGTAAAAACGGATTTGCTGTCATTGGAGCAGGAAATTGGCGTCAATCCGGCCGAGGACGATTTGGAGCAGCAGCATCAAGGAGCTCGTCATGCGCGTTCTTTCTTGTTTAGCATAGGCACTGGCCCCACCATCTATGGAAGTGGCTATGGCTGGGGTTATCCTGGCTATGGTTACTCGGGTTCACCGTATTACGGATACGCTGGATATGGTGGTTATGGTGGCTATGGTAGTTATGGTGGTTACTATCCCAGTGTCTTTGGTTATAAGAAAATTATCATCGGCTAATGACAACACTCATTGTGGAGCCGCGCCTCAACCCACTCCGTACCCGATTTCAATGTGAGATTATAAATAATGTGCAATGTGCTGACCCTTGCTTTGTTCTTGTTGCTGTTATTATAAGACAGTTTTAAATTAATTTGCTGGACATAAAAAGTTGAGCTAAGAAGCAAAAGAAACAAAAAAAAAAAAAACAGCAAAAAGAAAACAAAAAAACATGAAATTGCACAATTTATATTCATCTTTTGTTGTTGTTGTTGCTGTTTGGTTCGGTTAGGGCACAGATTTTGCATAAATCATTTCACAGCCACCAAAATGAAACGCGTAACATAATTTTTAACCCTTGATAAATTTTTATGACAAGCATTTTCGTTATATTCCCTGCCGCTGTTAATGCTGCTGCTGTTGTTGTTCTTGTTATGGCTGCTTTCTGTTTGTGTTTGCGCCGCAGTGAAATGCAAATAAAGCGGATCAAAAGTTTGCTGTTAAAAGAAGATTAATTGCAATTTGGTGGCAGGCTCACGGCCTCAACCGCAGCCGCAGCCCCATACTCAGCCTTCGCTTCTGCCTACGCAATCGCCAGTGCTCGGCCAGAGCCTGGTAATTAAATATTTTTAAGCTGTTAATGGTTTCCATTTGCGTGCTGTTGTTTTAAGTAGTTGTTTTTTTTGTTGTTTAATTCGACCGTTCTGCTTTTTTTTTAGCTTCAGGTTTGGCAATCAATAAATGTTATTCAAGTAACAAATCAAAAATTTTTTTGTCAAGTACTCGAAAAAAATAAAATAGAAGAAAAATAAATGGCAAGGGCTATTATTTGAATTACAGTTTTTAAAATGTTGAATACTTTCGATTTTGTTTCTATTGTTTTCAAGTAGACCGTTTTTTTCTGATTGATTGTTTGTGCTTGATTTAATTTTGCAAACATTAATAATCAGTATTGTCTGCCAATATTTTATTATGCCAAGTAGTATAACAAAGAGACAAATCTATTTTATATAAATTAATTTATTTAACTAAATTTAATAAGTTTTAATTTAATTTAATTTAAAAAATAAATAATAATTAAAAAAAGTTTTGCATAAGTTATTGTTTTTTTTAATACCCTCAACTCATTGAAAATGGGTAAAAAGAGTATAATGGTTTTGTGCAAAAGTATGGAACAGGCGGAAAGAAGCCTCTCCGACCACATAAACTATATATATTCTTGATCAGCATCAATAGCCGAGTCGATTTAGCAATGACAAAATAATGACAATCTGTACAATTTTTATTAAAATCGGTTGAAAAACATTTGGAACATTAAAGTTTAGTATGCTGTAGGCAGTATGCGCGTATACACACACACACACACACACACACACACAAATACACACATACAAATACACACACACACCTAAATACTCACACACACACATACTTGCATACTGTTAGCGTAAAAAAAAAGAGTTCAGGGTATCGTCTAGTCGGAGTTTCTCGACAAGAGCCTTCTTACTTGTTTGTATTAAGTTTGTAATAAATAATACATTATGTAATAAATATTTTGGTATTGTTCTGTTAACGCAATAAATAATTAATTTATGTTCAATTGTAAACTGACCTGTGGCCTCTGCATTTTTTTTTACAATGGGACTTAAGAGAAATAAACATGTGTAAAAAATCAGTATTCACCAGCCATGAAAATTAACCTGCATTAAAAAAGTTTTTGTAAGGTTACAGCTGGTTAATTAACAGTTTGCATTTGAGTACCTAAATTTAAAAGAGCATGTTAAGTGGATTTTGTATAATGGTTTCAAACTCTCCCCGTACTTTGAGTAGATATTTAGATGATGGTGTGGAGAATTCACTTAATAGCTTGTGTCTGGTGTTTGGTTCGGCTTTCAGCTGCACGCTACGACCTTATGCCACTCGGAATGAAAGTCGACAATGTCACTCTTGTTGTTCATAATTTAAACGAGGTCAACAGCGGCGGAGCTCATTAAAAATTGATTTTTTTTTAATTTTCATTTGATTTAATTAAGTTATTTGTTGGTCAATTAACCTTTTTGTGGTCTGATATTTCATTGCGTGAGTTTATTTATTTGTTTTTTTTGTTTTTTGTATTATTCCCTTGATTGTTGACTGTTTGTGAACTTGTGCTTTATTTGTTTGTTATGCACTTTTATCATACTGTTATTGAACTAACATATATATTACTGTTGTTGTTTGTTGTTAACAAAATAAACAATTTGACATCTACTTGCAATTATTAATTAAAATTGTTTTTAATTAAAATTAATGCGCTTAACATGCATGTAATTCTATTATGTAACAGCAATTTAAAACCTGCTCAAATATGCAACAACCATTTCTGTATTGTGTACGCTGTGGTGCACGCTGCCAGATTTCGTTTCATATTCACCCACCACCACTAAAAGTTGCAATCAGTCAATCATGAATATTGCTAGGCAACCATCTACAGCAATCGAGTTCGCTTGTGCGCCTTCTTTTTGACTTATTATTGTAAAGGAGGATTTTGCCTGCAACTAAGCTTAAGAGGGCTTTGAGAAAAGTACCTTATGAAATCCGATCAAGAAGCCTGCTTAAAAGTAATATAAGTATATATAATATTTACTTGTTGTGCCTAATAAGTAGATTAAAATAAACTGCAGCAAGGATTTATTGCTACTGGTAAGAGTCGTTATTATTGGATTAAGCTGCATCGAATATACTAGATCTATATATAAATATATATATGTATCATTGTCTTTGTTGTTATATGCATAGTTTAAGACTTGAACCACATGCATAGTGGCTGTTACATTGCCTCAAATGCATTTGGCTCAACTAAGGCACAATGACAATGAGAATTTTCTCATATAAACACACACACTGTAAATGGCCATAGTATGTGACATGTCTGTGTGTGTTTTGGCATAGAGTCGTGTGCTTGCCGCAGAGGCCAACTGAAATGAAGTGTCATTGTGATAGAGTCGCGGGCAATGCAGCTGTGCAGCAATGCACTGCAGCAATAGCAGCACCAGCAGCAGCAGCAGGCTCCTAGGACTCTTTGCCCAGGACCCCAGCGACACATTTATACGCACTGCTGGACGTCGCGTCGTTTCGACTGCAGCAGTCAGCACTGCTCACGTACTCAGCATTGTGACAAATGGATTTTCGCCTGAAATCCCCAGGATTTCTTCAAGTGTAATTGCGCACGCTAAAAGCGAATACGAATGCGAATTGCGAAACCCAACTGTCGTTGCCGCTGCTGCTGCCACTGCCGCTGCTACTGCAACTGGCCGCATCCCAAAAAAAAAAAAAAAAATGAAAAGAAACCAACAAACCAAAAGTTTTCGAGAATAGCATTAAATTTCGTGCGCTTTGCGGTTCGCTGGCCTTTATTGCACACACACACACATACACTAGATAATTTGTAGCTTTAGCGTAAATGCAAGTTGACTATAAAGGTGCGTGGATTTGACCAACGGCGTAGAAAGCTACTTATAATACCAAGCGCCCTGAATTGCAGCTGCAATAACTTTATCACCTTAGCGGCGAGTTTTAAGATGTCGTTCATTATACGCAGCCAATGACCCAGCAGCATCTTTTGATATCCATTAGGCGGCATTCGACGAAATTCGGTGCGTACTTTCTTGCGCATGTATATGAGTAGGTTAGCGTTCAGTTTGATAATGACGGTCATGAACATCAGGAGTCCAACGACGTTGGCCAGATAAACGTGCGCCACAAAAAACACAATGCGCACTGGTAGCGTCACCAACACCTTCAAGAAGACGGCATCGAGAGCAATCGTTATATGCGGTTCCCCCAACAGCATGTGTACTTCAACTACTTCAAAAATTGATATATAAATCACAGCTATCAACTTAGCTTTGAATTTGTTTTTGTGAAACCAAACGCCTGCCTTGAAGAACTATAACTTATTGAAATATTTTGCAATAATATCGATAGCTAAAACTATCAGTGTTGAAACTGCATTACATCTGCAATATAATCGCTAGCTTTCCAAAACTTAACTAATGTCACTCTTCTATGATATAGATATTAGCGATTGGTCGAATGTGTATACATATCGAATGTAAGTAAAATAAAGTTTTCAGTAACAACAACATTACAAAGTGACATTACGATTTGCTCACCCCTTAACCCCTGTCGTACAAACAAAATCACGCCCATGATATTTGCAGTGAATTGAAATTGATCAATTTGCGTTGTTGAGGGAATTATTCGGTGCTGCTTGGTGGCGCATTTAATAGATGAAGTATTTGCTTAGAACGCTTATATGGTTGGTGCGGTTGGTCTGAAATAAAATTAATGTGGACCGCTGGGAATAAACGGAAATAAAATGCAAACAGCTAAAATAATTTGGAAATATGAAAATGTGCAAATGCTTCCAATAACACTTTAATGAAATTGAAAACTGCGGCGAATTTATATTATTATGAATCGGGCCTTTAGAATATACAAAATCAATTAATGGTTTTCAAATATTTGCTCAACTATGAATATGCCAAAAAGTAAAATCTATTTAAATGTGTCAAATTAAAAAATTACTTAATTTAGTATTAAATCCTCTTAAGTTTATTTACAATTTTAAATGCTGCGAAACAATACAAAACATCAAATGTGTTTGATTTGTTTTAAAATATTATATAGCTGATTGGATTATCTCTAATCCTTTTATATAAGTTTGCCAATAGCTCATTATATAATAAACACCTGTTGCCAGGTATTAGTGAAGCTAACATAAGAGGAGCACCTTAACTGTAAGGAATGTAAGCCGTTCATTGTTTCATAGCTATCAGCTTTGTCGAACAAATCTTTGATTTCAGTGCAGCTATTTACTCTTACGTATTAACTCTGTCTCTCTGCTTGTGTCCACACTTATCTGTCTGTTGATGCACTAGTCTGAATTGTTCTGGTAAATGCTTTTAAAAAAACGAAAACAGCAAGAGAATCTGCCTAATTCAAGCGGACAGAGCAAAAGAATTTGGCTTAGTGCGCTTGTGTGTGTATGTGTTTTTTTGTATCAGTGTAAATGGCATGGGACGAGTAACGGTATAAGACGAAGCTATAACGCAAATCTGCAAGCAAACGGAAATAAAAAAGAGAGAGATAGTGAGAGAGGGAGAGAGAGAGAAAGAGAGAGAGGAAAGCATAATGACAAAACTCTGGATTAAGAATGTGGCGCATACAAGTTGCACATTCGCCTTTTGTCTTTGGCCTTCTTGGCATCTATCTGGCACTTTGTGCAGTGTATCTTTTACAGTGTACACATTTGGTAAGATACATAGACGTATATTTTAAGCATGGCTTTTCTTATCAAGCGACATAAAAGACGCCTTTCAGCGAGCATCTAGGATTCAGCATCCAGCTTTGAGCGTCCAGTCCAGCGATGCAGTCAACGACAATCGTTCTAAGTGGGGCTTGGTTTAGTTTGGTTTGTTTTGGGCAAAGGCCTGCTCCCGTTCCCGTTACTGCTCCTGCTCCGGCTCCTCCTTTAACTTCATCCCCGCGGGGCAATGGCAATGCACACAGCTGGACATTCATTACAAAAACGGAAACACTCGTACAATGACAGAAGATAAATGGACCTGCACTAGAACGTGTGGCACTCTCTATATCCCTCCCACTATTTCTCGCTCTCTTTGTCTATCCAATGTGCTAAATGTGTCTGTGTGCGGTTTTCATTTCGCTTGCTTTTTAGTCGCTTGCTTTATCTCAATATCTAAAAAATCTTTGATGTTGCAAAATGGAAACAGCTTATACCTAGAAATGTATTGTATATACGTATACCAACGTAGTAGTAACTCCTACTCCTACTCAAACTGTTTTCATTTACGTATTTACGTATTTTTGTGCTATTTTTTTGTAGCTTAGATTTTTAATCTGTGCAGCTCTTTTTCTTGTCTTTGTTTTATCAACCAAAACAAAAATAATAATAGCAAATAGCAAATACAAAACAATAACAACCGCTTCATATTCGTTTGGGTTTTTATTTGTCTATTTGTCGCTGTCATATTTGCATGCAGCTCTTGCCTGGTTTATTTTTTTCTTTTTGATTTTGCTCTATATTGTCGTTTTTGATTGAGATATGTATTTATTATGTACATTTGCTCTTCTTGTTGTTGCTATTGTTTTATGTTTTTTGTTATCAATCCTGAAACGCTGACGACGCTGTACTTTCGCAGTGCCGTTGCCTTTTTTTCCCAATTTTAAATTCAAACTTTAACCATTTATATTTGGTGAACAAATTTATCAGCTATTTGAACGATATATTTAGCTATTTTTTTTTTTCTTCGTTTGGCAAACTCGGTGCTAACGTAACATTCATCAAAAAATTGTATTCAA
Organism: Scaptomyza cyrtandrae; assembly: GCA_035044605.1. NCBI lineage: Eukaryota > Metazoa > Arthropoda > Insecta > Diptera > Drosophilidae > Scaptomyza > Scaptomyza cyrtandrae. The sequence continues at coordinate 7,957,723 of JAWNNS010000640.1, forward strand.
GCGCCCTTCTAACTTGGTGGTTTTTTATAAGCGCACTTTATGTCAAAACCACAGCGGCAATAACACAAACACACAAACACACACACACACACACACACATACACACGCGCGCGCGTATATAAAATGCGATGCACTAAAAAGGAATGCGGAAAATTTTTGGTTTGCCAAGCGCGTGAACTGACTATAAAAGACAAAGGCGAAAACCCCAAACTAAACCCCAAGCAACTAACATCAACAATCCTAAAAATACCAAAAAAAAAAAAGAAAAACTGCAAACAAACTGTCAAGCAAGTGAAATAAATTAACAAAATGGCACCATTAAGCTAATATATGAGCGAGTGCTTGATTTTTCTAGCGCTTTCAGCTTCTTCATTTTCTGCACTAAAATCTATATAAATTTTCCAGACGTTCTGGAGAGAGACTCACTGGAGAGTTCTCGTGCGGAACTTCTTTTGTTTTGATATAACTTTTCAATTATTTAGAAATAAGTGCACATGACAGCAACAAAACAAAGCGAAGTTAACCAAATAAAAACAAATATAATCAATGCTTATACTTCGACTGCAATAACACCCTCTTTTTATGTCAAAGCTTAAAGAACTCAAGTAAAACATGAAATCAAAGTGTCTTTATACGTTATGTTAAAGTGGTCAAAATAATAGATAATAAAATATAGTCTTGGTCGACAATTCTGAAAAAAGTTCTGATTTATTGAACAATATAAATTCGCCTTTCGCTTAAAAGTTCTTTTGTAATAGGGTATATAAGCCTGGTATTTACTTTTTGTTTAAGTTTGGTAAGGCACATAAGCAAAAGTAACTTTTTCGTGTGTTGAACACATGAGTCACAAACTGGCAGCATGTCAGCAAAACTGTAGCAACAAGAAAAAAAAAAAAAATGATTTCAATTTCGCTGATTGCAATGCAGCGGATGGGCGCTAGACGTGTAAATGGTTACTATGGCTCGATCCGGCTTATAGCAAGCGCTGGGGTTGGACAAATACCAAAGTATGTCCAAATGCCCCCTTTGAAAACATTGTTTTAGTGACGGTTGTGCCTTTTTTTGCCAGTGAACGAAAACGCGAACGCATTGCCACAGAGCAAGCCACAGACCAGAATGTTAACGGGCAGCTGGCGCGACGCATTTTGGCCAAAAAAAAAAAACCAACAGAAGCCAATGCCAAACAGATAAGAGCGCATATTTTATTTGCATACTTTTAGGCTGACTTTGGCTCGCTCAACATTTGGAAAGCCATTTGCCAGCAGTGGGAACACAAAAAAAAAATCAAAAAGAAGAAAACACACACACATTTAAACACAATCACAAGCACACATACATTGTCGCATATTGCAGTCCGCTTAACAAACGCAAGAAAAGAGGAAAATTGCGAAATGCGAACTTTTACAAAGATTGACAAGTGGCGACTGGCCCGTTTAAAATGTCAAATACGTACAATGTTGCCGAGACTTTTCATGCAAACAGCGAATTGTGAGCGGAGTATAAAGGAGGAGGGGAAAGGGCTACGTGCCGATGTTTTTTTCTTCTTTTTTTTGGCAAAATAAAATTTTTTGTGTGTTTTTTGTTTCTTTTTGTTCTGTTGATGTTTTGATTTGTGCGTGCGTGCAAATGTTTGCACTTTGAGCATTTGTTTTTTTCCACTTTTGTATTTTTTTTCTCAATTTTTTCCTTGCCCAATGCGCCACGCCAGCAAAAGTACCATGGCTTATGCACATATTTTATGTATGTATACATATTTTTCTTTTATTTATATATATATATATATATATATACTTTTTTGTGCAGTCAAATTTTCTTGTTGCAGCCAGCCGGTAGTTTTTTGTGTATAGTAGTTGTATATTTTTTGTTTTTGACTATTTCCGTCAGCCAGCAAGCTGTGCTCATCAAAATGGAAACTGTGCAACATGCACTAAGTGTGACTGATAGTGTGGTGAGTTAGTTGATTCTTTTTTCGTGGACGCCGCCGCCACTTTTGAAGCCGCAGCAGCCCCACGGCCAAAACTGACAGTTGCAAATCATCAGAAATTTAAATTGACTTAAATTGTTTATTTTTTGGCAGAGAAGAGGTGGAGCAAACGTCATTGTTTTTGCAGCTGCACTGATTTTGGCAGACGGAAGTACCATGGACATGACCACAACGATGCGCTGTGTTATTTATGAAAATAATAGAAATGCAAATTAATTTGTTGGCTTTTGTGTTTTGTTGTATTGCGCGATAAAAAAGTGGCCATTGATAAAAACCAGCAATTAGTTTTGTAACACAAATGCGCTTGCCCATTTAAATACACATTTAAAGATACCCTTTTTAGAGTGACGTACGGCATACACCGTAATTTAAACTGCCAATTAGCTGTCCCAACTGGTATGCCATACAAACAAACATACACATAAATAGAGTAAAAAGGACTTCATTTGTCTGGTTTCTATGTCTTTATCAATGGCTTAAGACCTGAGGGATTGTACGCTCGTTTGCCTGGTTTCTCACATCTATAAATACGTACGTATACGTACTTGCGCGTGTGCGTCTGTACTGGCATGTTCGTCCGTTTGCTGTTTTTTATTCTTTAGACAGATAGACAGACAGTTAGACAGAAAACACTGTGATTGTCCATTGTTTTGCCACACTCTGTGTTAAGAGTATTATTATTTGTTTTTGTAATGTGTGACGCATTGAAAGAAACCGATTTGAAACTTATTAATTCTTGATCAGAATGTCGAGTAGCTCCCACACTTGAATTGTAGTTGTATATAATATCTGTAGTTCCCATAAAGATTCAATCTTGGTACCATATATCTCTGAAGTATTTAATTTGCTAGCTCAAACTCAACTTCTAGGTTTCATTTAATGCATTCATTTTCAAATGTATTTCAAATTTTTCATGGGTATTTTTTGTTAAAATTTTTTTCAATTGGTTTTTTTCTTTTGATTGTTTTATTTGCTTTGTTGATTTTGGGCAAATAATAAAAATATAATTGTACTTGAAATATTTCAGCAAAATTCACAAAAATTCATGATTTTGCCATGTCCTGTTGTATTTTGTCTACGGAGCGATTTTCCGTCACTCTGCCAGTCTGCTTATACTTGTTCAACTGACTGTCTGTGTGTGTATGTTTTTTATTTTTGTGGCTTTAGCGCGCATGATTTTTTTCTGTTTTTCATGTATAAATCATTTATTGTTTTTTTTTATGTATGACGTTTGGAGCTGCTTCGATGTTGGTTGGTTGGATGGTTGGTTGGCAGATATGAGTGCCTGTGTCTGACATTAATTGGCAGTGATTGAGGGATTTTTGTACGCTACGTATGTATGTGTGAGCGACGGATACGTGCTCCTTTATGAAATATTAATTGGGCTTTCATACCGCTGTGTGCAGTGCCGCCAACTGCCAGACGTGCCTCAAATTCTGCTCAATGTCAGCGGAAGATAAATCCAACAGGCTACCCCATCATTATTAAAGGCACCGCCATTTAAGCTCATATCTCAGACATGCTAACAATTCAACAGACTTACTTGATTGTCTTAAATTCAATTGCCAAGAACTCGCTTAATTCAGTTGGTTGTATATATATTATATTTTTTAAGGCAGTTGACAATATTGTTACTATTAACTATTTTGCTTGCCTTAAGCTGTAGCTTAAATTCAAACAATCAAAATAAATGCAATTGTATAAAAAAAATTGTGTAGGAGCTATAAGTTTATAAACTTTATTTACTAGCATTATAATTACAATTTTAATTTGCAAAAAGCATTCAATATTCGTCGATGTTATGCAATGTCATGCCAATGTTAATCCTTACAAATCAAACACTTTGAGTTGCATGTTGTGCAACAGTAATTTCTAAGATTTTATTTCATAAGTCTGCAAAATCTAGTTTGGCAAAATACAATTTAAGACTCGCAGCGTGCGACAAAGTCAACGCCTTAACCTTGTGGCCTGTCTTCGCGGTTTGCAGCAGTGTGGCGCAGCATGGCTTTGCCCCAGTTGCTTATGTTGCGCGTGTTGCGTGTTGGTGTTTCCAAAGGGATTTGTGTTTAATTAAAAAAAAATATGTATATATATGTATTTGAGTGCTGTGCGTTGTGTTGTGGCTGGCATTGCTGGCATGCAATAGAAATGTTCGTTGGTTATTGCTTTTGCTATGTTTGATGTAATTGTTTTTGTTGTTGTTCTGCGTTGTGTTGTTGTGGCTGTAGTGCGTATGGATTTCTCAAAGTGTCCGCAGCAGCAAGGGTGGCACAAAGACGAAATTTGCCTAGTCCTGGCAACGTTCTGGCTTTTATGCTAAACTGAATCTTATATTAAGATGTTGCAAGGCGTCGTCGTCATCATCGTCGTCGCAGGCGACCGCAATGGCAGCGGCATTGTTGTGTGTACCGAAATAAGAACAGCAATTCTAACAAAGGCTCACACAATAACCACGACAACAGCTGCTGCAGTGCAAGTACCACTCGACCAGCAACAATCAGCAACTGTGCTGTGTGTGTGTGTGTGTGAATAAAGAGAGGTATTGTTGTTGTTTCTGTTGTTGTCGGTGTTTGAAGCGGAAACTCAAAGCGCGTAAACCGGAAACTGCTGTTTAATGGCGCTGCTGCGCATGCAATGCAAACTCAGGGCCCAGTCGTCATTCAGCCGCAGTCAGCAGCCAGCAGGCAAAACGGGAAATGAAATTTAATTTATAGAAAACAGCAATCTGCAATGTGCTGAAAATGTAATTACAATTTTCCATTTCCATTGCGGATCGTTTCGTATATTCGTTCCTTCAACCTTTTGCGGCAAGGCATAATAGCCGTGTTATAATTATTTAACTTCTATTGCAGACATTGGAATTGTTCTTGTTATTTTTGATGTTGTTGTTGTTGTGAGAAGCCAGTTTTCTAATTAAAGTGATAGATTTACCTAAGCGAAAAAGGGGCTTTAGATTCGATTTAATTTGTTAATGCCAGTTTAAGGCCATTTTTCAGTCGTCCAAAGTATGCTGCTGCTGTCTCTCGCTTTTTGCTTGCCCGATAAGCAAATGTCCGAAGGCTTAACAACAAAGAGCTCTCACAAAAACGTTATCTATTGCTGACAAACATGGCAACACACAACACAACACAGTTGCTGTTGTTGCTGCTGCTGCTGCCACGCCCATCGTTGCCTCTGCTGTTGCCGCCTTGAGCTGTGCTTGTCAATTGACGGCGGCGAGCTTAGTCGCCGAAAATGCAAGCGTTAGCATATTTGATTGCCAATACTGCTTGTCAAGGATTATGTGTCTTAATTTCGTGTTAAAGGATTTGCGCATTTTCGTGTCTGCTTTCCCTATCGCTTTAACCAAATCCGAAAAACATTTTCTCATTTTCCGTTTACTGTTACAGTTTTTTTTCTTCAGCTTAATGCCCTTGTGCTTATCAAAGCAGCAAAGCAGCAAAGCAGCAAAGCAGCCAATCATCAATGTTGTATCGAGCGTAGCTAATAAACTTGACAGCAGTTATATGTAGAAGGATGTAGGAGGCGGTGTGTGGCAACTCTGAATTGGCTACCCTGACGTGCTGAAGTGTGTAGCAATATTTACTGTTTCAGTTCATCAGACTTTTAGCTGCTCGTTTTTAGTCCAGTCCATTTTCCTTTCTAGCTAAATGCGCAATGCAAAAAGTTTGTATTTTCACCAACGCTGTCCATCGCGTATCACACATTAATATTTTAAAACTACAGCAAGCGAAGAGTAACTGTATAAGCAATGGATCCACAAACAGACAGACAACCATCTCTAACCCATTCTTACTTATTTTAATGGTCTGAACAGCGTTTTGTTTTCCTGGCGTAGAAGCTGTCATGGTCGACGCACATAACAGAGAAATCAAATCAAAAAAGTACTTGTGCTTTGTTTAAAATTTATATACTAGAAGATATGCTGTACCAAATAATCTAAATTTATTTTCAATAAAGTATTTTGTTCTGGTTCGTTAATATTTCAATGCTCTCCATTCCAACTTTTCTGTATTTAATGGCACATATTCGAAGCTAGTTCATATCTGTAAGGTACATACTATAATTACATTATACCCCTTTCTATAAATATGTAATGGGTACATTGAATGTCTCATGTTAAAAGCAAAACAAAATAATATCAACTTCGGCTGGCAGACATCAGTTAGCAATTGGAGGCTTAGCCAAAAAACTTTCAACGTTGCCATTTATTTGATTTTTTTTTTACCCTGTACCAATATCGTTGGATAAAAAGGGTATGGTACTGTGTTGACAAAGTACTTTTTAATTGTCGGACACAGATTATTTCAAGCTCAATTTAGCAGGAAGAGTACAAATGGTTACAAAAGGATAAAGAAAGTTCGTATAAAATACATATGTTGTGGTTGTTGAGTGCATAATATAAAATTCGTTATCCAGCACTTTATAAAACATGATTTTTTTACTTTTGATGGCTTTGTTTAACGTTAGAGACCCTGAAGCCTACGCATGGTGATCCTCATGTTCAGCACTCATGGCTAAAACATTTTAGCTTTGCTTTTTGGATTTTTTTAAGGGTCAAAAGATTTTTGGTTACAATATTTTGTTTTTGACTTTGTCTCTGAGTGCACCAGGCTGATATGATAGGACAGAGTTTTATCGAAATAAAAGTCTATTGCACTTTCGGGCATTCATAACCAATGAATGATAGTTTGAGTGTGCGTATGTGAGCGTATTATCATAAAAGTCGACAGAAAAACTAATTTAAAATGTTCTGCTGTCCGTGTGGCTTCGTGGCTTATTCATACATTGTCATAAGGTCTTTAAGCAGAAAATCGCAAACGGACAGCAGAAGGCCTATTGTTCTTATTTTCCATTCATTTGTGAATTTTGTACATTTCGAGCTAAAATTTTGATTTGTCTGCAACCGGAAATCCACAAAACACAAAGGCAAATATATTTACATTGAGTCATTGGCCAATCATTCTGCTTGACTCACTACTAGTTTGCATAAACTATTCGTACACGCGTCAACACAATGTGCATGTAAAACTGACTTTCATTGCAGCCAAACAAGAGAGGAGCTTAAAGTTCAGTGCTGGCATAGCATGTTATAAAAGGCATTTGATAATCCTTCAATCTGTCAATATACATATGACTGGTTGCACACATGATTACTCATATTAACACCCACACACAGTTAAACACAAGAGTATACAAACAATAGAAAAGCCAGATATGGCAGATATGCGAAGACTTTTGCAAAGTGCAGCGATTGCAAAATTTGACAACCACCCACTTTCAATCTCACCGTCTCTTTTACTATCTGTGTGTGTGGCCCTAACCCGCATTTGTATTTGTGTTTGTTTTTCGTTACAAGTCATAATTAACATTATATAGATATGTATGTTCATGTGCACTTTATGTTAACGAGTTTATGTATGCGTGCATTATTAGGATTGCAGCATCACATTCAATAGAAAAGGGCTCTCACATACAGACACGCGGTACTTCTGCATTCAAAACCTTAACGTAACAATGATTGTACTTGCTTGGTAAAGGTAATATTCTAAAATGTGGCCATTTTCATTTGACTTCATTTGCAGCACCCACTCGTAACCGTATTCAAGTTAAGCACTTGTGATGTGAGCAGTCGGTCGGATTTTTCGAGTGCAGCTAGAAGTCGAAATTGAGCAGTTGTTGAGCATAGCTAATTAAATTCAAGAGCTGTTCAAAGCTGCAGTGCGCAATCCAAATGCAGATGGACGTAAAGATTTTTTTGTATATACATGTGCTTTTAGCCAGAATTGCCAATATTGTTTGAAGTATCACAACGTTTAAATAGATAACGTGTGTGGACCGTAGACTAAGTGTAATATAATTGGATTCTCATAAATTGTACAAAGGCAGGTATGCCACTCTTTCAAATTCGTTGCATAACTTACAGGCATGTCTCGAATTGCCGTTCACTTTCTTAGAGATTTCATCCGACAGCACGTCGCACAGGACATGAAAATAAATTATGAACAAAATAAGTAGCATACTTTTATGCGATGCAAAATATGTCAATGTGAAAACTAGAGTATACCGTCCACAATTTGGCCCGCAATTCATCATTAAACCTCCAACAACACACACTCAGAGGCCATTCCCCAAGGCAACCTTTGACATTGTCTTCTTCTTTGCCATTTCGGCCTATTGGTCAAAAGGAGAAGCCTCGAAATTGTCTCAAATCTAAGGTGCGGCTTTATTGTTGGAGTCCTGCCTGTGAAAGCTGTCTGAACAATGCTTGCCATTTTTTTACTTCCATGGCAAAGAAATCGTTTGTGTAGCTAGTTAAATATGTGCCTGCGGCCATTTAAAAACTTTCACTCCACGATGTCGTTGCTTCTTAAAAGGCTCTCAAAGCTTTTGCTACATTTAATATGAACTGCCTATCCTGCTCACCTTTTAAAGTGAGAAAAGCAACTCATCGCATATGAGAAGGAGAATGTGCACGAACGTTAAGGAACCATATAAAGTTCTTTCTCTTTTTTACGACACTCTAACCCACATACCTAAACGGTAGGTAGTTCGTCAGTGTGTGTAGGTGTTTGCATTTTGTACCTGCGTGTATTGTAATGGCTTTTGTATTAGTGTCAAAACACGTAAATTGTTGCGTGTCGCTTTATTGTGGGTCCTCAATTTATGTTTATGTGTGGGTTTGTGTGTGTGTGTGTGCTAGAAAGGTGGAGGCGTGTGAAGTCTGTGTGGTGGTGTTTTGTTTATATATATATGTATGTTTGTGTGTGTGACTCTGGGTGCGGCCGTGCGAATATGTTGTTCATTATAATCTGCTCATGTTGCTATTTTAGCTGTTGCTGTTATTGCTTATGTCCTTGTTGGCTGCCCTCACTCGGCGTTCTTGTTATTGTTTGTGTGGTTGTTTTTGTTGCTGGCGTTGTGGTTATTTTCATAGCTTTGCATTATTGTTGTTTTGCTATGTTCGATTGTTGTTTTTGTTGTTGCTGCTGTGTGTTTTCAACAAATACATAATTTTGTGGACATAAAATTGTCACATGTCGTTGAATTTTGATTTGATTTTATGCGTAGTACAAATTTATGCAGGCGCTTACGCCTGTTTGTGCGGGCGACCGTATCGGGGGTGTTTAAAGGTTTGTGGGCGTGGCATGTCACACAGATATGTATGTTGCTTTGCAATACACATATACACACACAAAGGTCTGCCTGATTGTTTGTTGTATGCAAGCTTTTTATGACTTTTTAGGCCACATGCATACACAAAAACAGACACACACCCACACATTCACATGCTTGTTTGCTTTCTGTCTTGCATTGCATGCAGTTTTGTTGTTTTGTTGTTTGGTTTTCATGACAATTGTTGTAAATTTGCACAATGATTTATGTTTGATATTTTAATTGCTGTTGTTTATTGTGTCATTATTCGAACACTTCCGATTGCGGTTGATTAAATTTATTTGGGTTTAGATAAATTTCTATGCTTATGCAGACGGTAAACCGCATCGATAGGCAGCAGCTTAACGCATAATTTATGTAACAACACAAAGAGCATAAAACATGCATATTCATCATATTAACATATATACAAATCGCCAGCAGTGATTAACACTGGGCTATAAAAGATAACAGCAACAATAATAATTAAATAAAGTCTATTTGCGTTAGGTTTATTTTTTAATCAGCTTTCCTCTCGGGTATATATATAGAATTTTATTACTTTTTAAATATACACTAATGAGCATTTAAACAGTGACACTTCATATACTTAATACTTTTAATAATATTTTACAAACTCCATTTTAACTACGGAAGCTTGGCTTATTATTCAATTTGTTCATTGCCTTATTTACCGAGTGTGTGAGCAATAACTTTGTCAACGCAGTGTATTTTGACTAAAGCGCTTCTTTATACATATACATGTATAATTCTATATTTGACAATCACCGACTTTGGCTCTTACTAGGCTTATGTTGTCATCGTTTGGCATTCGCATCGGTTTTGGCTATGGACTGACTGACATTACGTATACGCCATCACGCCCTATCGCACCAAAGATTTATCGATTCATCTCAGGGGCAATCAACCGCATAAGCACGTTTGTATGCCTTTTTTTTTCTTTCCACTCGTTTCTCGTTTCGGTTATCCTTTTTGTTTAGCGTTTTATTGGCTCAGTTAGAGTAAAGCCAAAAATTAAATCGCACAAATTATTTAAAATGCTCGACATAAAAATTGAATTCGCATTTTGTATGCGCCTAAAATATTTTATATATATATATATATATATATATATATATATATATATATATATATATATATATATATACGTATATACCAAAGCCAACGGTTACGGCCTTCGCCTACGCACACGCCCTGAACCATTTGCCTTAGTTAAAAATCAACAATAAAGGGTTGCTTACAAAACAAGACAATTTCACAGTTGCTTGGCAAAAAGGTAAGTCGAACGAATGAACGAACGAACAACCGGGCCGGTAGGCCAACTTATGTAAGCGTTTTTACGAGCCAAACTCGTGCCATTGACCATATGGTGAAGGTGAGCGCAATTCCTGCCGGATTGCAAAGATGAGCCGGCAACTTGAGGGCCTAACTCGCCGCTCAATACACACAGTGGGCAACAGTTTTCTACAGTTTTTGTTATTGTCCATAATAAATTCAGCCATATAAAAGTGGCACCAGCTGCCTGCCCCGGACGAGTGGCCAAAGGGCCAACAAATAGAAAAGCTGTAAGAAAACTGTTTTAACAACAACAACAACAACTAAAGAAAGAACACATGAACCTAGACAGAGCAAGAGCATGAGAGAGAGAAAGAGGAAGAGACAGCTATAGAAAGAAGGCAAAATTCACAAAATTCAATTAAAGTTAAACTAAACAAGCTTCGAACAAATGCGTTTAGCTTTGGCCGGCAACATCAGCAGAAGGTAGAATGTGGATTCACAGAGTGGTTGCTTGGTACTGCGGACAGAATACGGGAAAAGCAGCAGCAACAGCTGAGGGAACAGGAAGCTTTAGCGCTTCATCAAAGGAGCGGTAACTGGACGTTCGCTACAATAGATAGATAGATGGTTAAGTTGGGTGATTGTAGATGGATGGCCCATGCGTATGTTCAGTTCTTGGTTAGTTTGCCCCTTATGTGGATAGGATGGATAGATGGATGAATGCGTCGCTCGTGCTTGCGCTACGCTGCTGCTGCTGCTGATGCTGATTCTGTTGCTGCCAACAGGAAACGGAAGCTGCTAAAACAAACGCAGTGTTTAGTTTGACCAGTGTCCTGCAGCGTTGTTGTATTTGTGCTTGTATTTATTTTTGTTGATGTTGATGTTGCCATTGCCATTTCCATTGCCATTGCTTCTACGCATTGTTATCCAGCCACTCGACGTTTGTTGTTGTTTTAGGCAAGAAATTCGATTTACTAGCTGATTGTTGTTAGCGCACAAAACAAAATAAAACCCATTCGACGAACTTAACTTGACTGAAGTGCGTGAATTTAAGAGACAGCGTCAAATAGTATGCTTCATTGATTTAAAGGGCACATCGTAAATAAATAAAATGCCATAAAAAGGCTCCCCAAGCGGTGTCTGGGTCGTCAGGCGTTGACCATGCTGTCAAGAAGCAACAAATAATAAAAGCGCAAAACGAACAACAAAATAAATAAATAGATATACAAATAATCTAAAAAAAAGCAAAGCCGTTGGGCCAATAGCTGCAGGCGGCAGACAATTAAATTTGTTCAAATTGAGTGTAGAAATGTGGCAAGCACGACGCACAACACCAACGCCAATAACAACAACAGCATCAATGATAATAGACAGAAATAATGGCAGCAGATAGCAATTTTTTTAGGGCAATTTAAAGCACTTCAAATAGGAAATGAACAGAGAGAACGAGAGTCGGAGGACTGACGACAGTCAGTGTAAGCCCAATAGCAAATGATGCGCCCATTACGTGCTCGCTGGCAAAATAGTTAATTTTATCGCCCTTTGGAGTAGAAATATATATATATATATATATATATATATATACTATATATATAATGTAGTACACTTTGTACTTGTTACGAAGAACTTTACTTGATTGTTATGAACCAACAAGCCACATCAAATAATATGGTTTGGTCGAGAGACTTACGCTCAATAAAGTAGCCGATTTGGAAAACTAACATTATTGTGTTGACCGAACATCGATGGTTACGGCCAAGTTCAATAGAGAGAACTCTCTCACTCTCTACATTTCTCTGTTTTTGTGTCCTATCTATGTCTGTGAGTGTGTGTCTGTATGTATGTGTTTGCGAATGCAACCAACTGTAGAGGAGCACTCATCCGTTCATTTATTCATTCATTCAGTCATTCATTTGGACCCGTTCATTGGTTAGTCAGTCAGTACGGCGTGAAAGGCAATCATTCAGCCAGCGCTGCCAGGCAGTTCGTTGTGTCCACGTTTCGCGTCCTCAACCCAGCTTCAGTTTCAGCAATAGCAACAGCATCGGATTCAAGTCCATCTTGAAGCGTCCAGTCAGTCAGCGTTTTCAATAGTCGTTGCTTGGTTGCATATACACTTATACACACATACACAGACAAAAAAGCAGTCCCCAGTTAGCAATAGCGTTCGTCACTCGTTAACTGAATCGTGTTTGCCTTTCATTTCCATTTGCCAACCAGCCAGAATGCTCTAGCTCCATCTCCAATTCAGTTTCCAGTTCCAGCTTGAGCTTATTTTTTTTTTCTGTTTTATTGTATATTGTTTCTTATGCGTTGTTTTATTTGCAACATTGTGTGCGGATGCGGGCGATTGGCGGCGAGGGAGGTACGGAAAGGAGGGTTGGGGGAGGCTAGTGCAGGGCCTGGGGATTGGAATTTTTTTCGATGCTTATTCGTGCACGCGCTCGTTTTGGCCCACTCAAACCGTTATGGTTTCAATTCATTTCTACTAGCATATTTTCATTTCAAATTCATATTTTCTTAACAAAAGTTTTGCGTTTTGTGCGAGACTTTTGCCTTTTTTTTTTAGGTAGGTTCGTGGGGCTGGCTGAATGCGGGAGGGGGTGGTGTGTGTTGGCAGTGCAAGGAAAACTTTTCATTCTCTGCATCAAATGAGGCGGAAAAAAGTGAATACAAAGGCAACCGTCAAGTTTAAATCACTCAAAAGTAACGGACGAGAAATGAAAGCGGAAACTGCAACAAATGTTTAAATAAATATTAAAATAGCAGCTTGCCAAACGAAAAATCGAAAGGGAATATAACAATAATAACAAAAAAGGTAAAATTCCGGGCATTCCTACTCTAGTCGCAAGGCAACCGTCGGCATCTGAAATCGAATCGGCATCTTTGAATCGAAAGAAAACCGTTTCGCAATGATGCTAATGAAATAAATCATATGGAAATATGCATAAATCAAATTTTGCCATGCGAAGGCAAAGGCGAAATTGAAGGCATCACTCGCTCGACTTTTGTTGTGTGTGCATTGTGTGCGATTGTGAGTGAGGAGAAGAGTATAATGGCAATGAAGGAAATGAACGGTTAAAATAACAACGCATATCGATTTCCACACAATTGCAACGAATGATGGTGTCGACGATGACGACAATTGCGAATAAATTGCTTGATTTGCCCAAATAACCAAATAACCGAGCGCATCATCATGTGGTAAAATTGCCATAATAACGACACATTCAACGAATCGAGTCGTCCTTGCGTCCTGTTCCGGTGTGTTCGCGCGTTGCCTGCCTGGCCTGCTTTGTACACTACGTACAGTACATATAAACGTGCCTGAAAATTCATAAGAATTGCCTGCCACAAATATTCATATATGGCCTGACAACACGCATACGGCCAATAAAAATTGTGGCGTACGTTACCCCAATCCAATATTCCTCACCATTCCACGCGTCATACAATTGCACGGAAGTGTCTTCCGTAAGTGTCGTCAAGGCAATTGGTGTAATGTCAGCCAGGCGGACGGACAGACAGACTGACAGACTAACCGACTGAATGGCAGACAGACAGTCACTCAAATTTTAGTCAGTCAATCAGACATTCAGTTTGGCCTCAAAATTTTCGCATTGCCACATTAAAAAGTTGAGTGCACAGCACAATGACTTAAATTGAGGTATTTACATTGAAGACAATAGCATTATGCAATGCTTTTTTTATATTCACAATAAAAATTGATCGTTTTTTTTTTTTTGGTAAAGAACTATTAAACTAACACAATTCAACTAATTTGACTTATGAATTATTGATTATTGACAGTTGTTAAATTAAAAGAATAATAATGTCGGAGGTAATCAGAATCTTTATGTCCAGTTGACCAGATGACCAGCTTATATGTTGCTTCAAACCAATTAAAAAGTTAAAAAGCATATCAGGCTTTCGTAGAGGCTATTGAAATGATATAATGTGTTGTTTATTTACAACACCATAATACTTTTGAGTGTTTTTGGTCGAAAATATCTTAACGCGTAAGTGTCATATGAGCATCAAGAATAATATGTTATATTCGTTATGTCTGCGGATGGTGTCCTTGAACGTGTCGGTGGCCTTTTTTGAATTTGATGGCGATGTTGGTGCTGCTGCTGCTGATGCCATTGATGGTGCGCGTCGTGGCAGAGTCAGTTTAGCGCCCTCAGTAATGCCACAGAAGCGACGACGCATCGCGACAGCGTCACAGTTGGTTGCCACACGCTGTTGCCGGCTTTTCACAAAAACTTTTCTTTCGTATCCTGCCCATGTAGGTGTGCAACTGTGTGTGTGTGTGTTTTGCTAGCATGATTTTAATATTGCAATTGGATTTGGTTCGAGGGGGGAGCGGGAAGGGGCTCAATGCCAAAAGACACACACAAGCAATTGGAATTTCATACGTTATACTTTGAAACTTTCTCTCTCTCTCTCTCTGTCTGTCTGGCTCTCTATCTCACTCGTTGCCTCGCTTTTGGGTACGCTTTTTGAAGTTAAAGCCAAAATGTCTGACGCATTGTGAACCTTTGGCTGGGATGGTTTTGGGAATTTATATATTCATCGTTGCTACGAACGCAAGTAGCTGTTGCTGTTCGCTGCCTTTAAATAGGACGCTTAGCATGGGCTTAAGAGGTTCATATCACCTTAAGTGTTTTGTATTTTGAAACTTGACTGACGCTATGAGATGACTGATTGACTGACTGGCAGGCTAGCTCACTGGCTGGCAGACTGCTTGGGCGCGATTAAATGTGGATATGACATAGCGAACTGGCCCACGCCACCTAACAGCCTCAAGTTAACCAACTTAACCACCCTACGAAAGTCGTCTAGTAGGCATCAAATCGACTTGTGGCCACATTTTAGCCATTTTGCTAGACGCACCCATATACACGTATGAACGTCTGTGTGTTTGTGTGTGTATTTAAGATTTAAATATATGTATGTGTGTGTGTTTGTGTGCTTCGAGCCAAAAACATTTCTTGATTTATTACGGCATGTGGCGTAGATTTCGTTTGTGATAAATATGCTTTCAAATTAATAACGTTCGCAACATGAATAATTGGAAGCAAGTCCGCGTGTGACATTTGTTTAAGCAGATGTACAACAGCAACAAGAACAACAACAACAGCAACAATGGCAGTCAAATATTGAATACCCAACAATGCCATCATGTATTAAATTGGTCGCTCGTGTGGTCCTCCTGTTTTTGTTTGTTGTTTGTGCTTGTCGTTTGCGCTCATGTGTGTGTGTGTGTGTGTGTGTGTGTGTGTGTGTACAGGTGTATGCGGCTTACTTAGCCTAAATCCAGCTATGCACACATGACAATAACACACACACACACACATACCGCCCGAGCCACAACAAACATTTTTGCGCTGACTGTAAATAAACAAAAGCCAAAAAGTACAATAGCGGGAAATCCTGATGTGAATGTTCGAATATGGCAAACAACAACCGGGGCAAGCCAAACAGTTAGCGGCCAGCAGCCAGTCAGCTAGCAGACTCTGCCTGCAACATGCCTACTGGCAGCAGTGCCAGCAATGGCAACAACAGCAGCAAAAGCAGCAGCAGTCACCGTTGGTATCCTTGTCCTGGTGGTAGGCCATGTTGGTGCCCCATACTGTGACGCATTATTTATGCATTTCCATGGTCAACATATGTAGCCGTAGTGTGTGTAGTGTATAGTGTGTGCTACCCGTTAGGTAGTTATAGCAACCAAGTGGTTAGCTATATCACTCTCTGTCTCACTCTCTTTCTGCAACTGTGCAACTGCATCGCTGCTGCTGGTGCTGGTGCTACTGCTGCGTCGGTTGTTGGCTGCGTCTAACATTTGTTGTAACTACCGGGGCATGGCATTGTTAGCGGTAAATTGCACTCATCTATACCTATGTATGTAATGTATGTGTGTATGTATTTTAACATATGTACGAGTATGGGGTCGGTTGTATGTATGGTTGGACTAGCCAGCCACACGGACAGTGGCACTCTCGAAATATCACTGGAATAATAGCAAATAGTGCGCATTGAGCATGCGACACTGTCAGCCGCACCCAGACCTATAGCAGTTGCAGCTGCAGCAGCAAACGTTGTTGGCCAACAGGCAATTCATTTTGTTACCTGGACAAAAATTGCATGGCATGCAATGCCAAGCCATGCGGCTAGCTTGCGAGACTGTCGCTTGGCGACTGCCAACTTGCAACTAGCGACAATTGAGAGTTTGACTGGGGCCCGGGCCCTCTAAGCTAGCGTACGTGTGCACAATATGTGATTTTTGTTGCTTCCAACCAACAACCATTTGGGCCATATGCCTGTGAGTATACCACACACACACACACATATATACACATGAACAGTTCGAAGTCAGGCCAAGTCAAATCCTGGCTGCAATCACAGCAATTTTAAGGCCCCTTGCAATCATTGCGCACAATAAACAAACTAAATGACGAGCATTTAACTGACTGCCCAGCGAACTGACGGACAGACTGACGAATAGAAAGAGAGAAGTAGTGACTGAAAAGGGGTGGAGGTGGGGGGAGGGTTTGACTAGTTGACTGGCACACAAACAACTTGTTAAGCATTGCGGCCGCAGTCTGTGCATGACAGTGGCTCCAAAGCTACACGCGCACACACACAAAGACTCACCTGAACACAAGCGTCAGGAATAGGACGATCAAAAAAATGATGTGGAATGTCCGGTTGAAACCAGAAAATTAAAGTATCCTTTAATAATTAGCAACTGTTTTGCTGCATCCTTTAGGAGAATGTTGAGATAATTTTCCAAACAAACCAACAGACTGGCTACCAACGTTCATGGCAGTGAGCTATGATATGCTGCAAATTGCAAACACACATACACAGGCATAGAGACAGACAGACAGACACACAGACAAAAACACACTCGCCAACTTTGAATGGAGGTCGACTGTTGTGGCATGTGATTTGCTTGTCTAGCTTGTGTTGTATGCCCCATGCTTTTGGGTTCACTCTACTTTTCCCCATGCACCGTGTACTTGCAAACTGAGTGGTTGTTGCCCACAACTCTACCTGTGTCCAGGAACTTGTCCAATGCTGCGTATAAGCAATGCGCCACAGTTCATTTTCTACCTTTGGCCCATGTGCAACCATGTGCGAGTGTGTGTTTGTGTGTGTGTATGTGGGTTGCCTGCAAGCGTTTGCTGTTGCTGCTGCAACAACTCCACTTGCTGTTCATTTCAATGCAAGCTCGGTGCCGTAAGGTTTCAACGAGTTGTTTGGCACGGGCCCGGGCCCAGGCACGGGCACGCCAGCAATCGACCGACACGCCCCGCCCTCACCGCCTAACATAGCAGTCAACCAAAAAATCACACAATACAAAGCCAAAACTACGAAGCACACACAACAACAACAACAACAAAAAAAGAACGAAGCACTTTAACATGGGCATGGTTACTTGCCAGAGATGACACAGCTCAAAAAAAATTTTTATTTTTGGTTTGTTTGTGACTTACATGTTGCGCAACTGAATTCTAAATTGGCTTTTTTTGTTTAACGCATGAATATTATGTTCGGTAAATGTTTTATTAAATTACAGTCGGTTGAAGTTAAGTCTGTGTATCTAGTTTTAAAAAATTTGTTTTAACAACTTTAATAATTAACTAAAGAACAAAAACGTTAACAAAAATCGTTCACGAAACAAAATCTGTTTTCATCATAGTTAAACTTTGTTGACTTGAGCTTTTGATTGCTTTATGTCTGTGCATTTCTTGATTTAATTTACTAATAGCAAAAGTGCATGTCTTTTTGTGTTTTCGAAAATCTCTATCATCTCTATTTGCTTAAGACTGACAGCAATTGTAAAGCAAGTTGTTGTTGTAATTGTTGCTAGCTGTCTCATGCTCATCTCTTGGCTCAAACGTGAGCTCAAACTGCATTTTACAAAATTTGGACATTCAATTGCCATCACCACAGCCATAACAAAAAAAAAATCAAAAACAGAGAAGCGCACAAGACAAAAAACTAAAACAATAACAAACGAAAAAAAAAATGGTTTCCAATCGTATGTATGGGCTCGGCAATACGCCCCAAATGTGCACGCCCCTGCCACGCCTGAAATTTTCATTTTCAAACGCAAAAACAAAAACTTTGGCTCGTTTTTTGGTTTTTGAATGTTATTTTCGTCTTTGTATGTGTGTGTGTGTGTTTGTGTTTGTGTTGTGTTGTGTGTGCCGTAGTGCTGACTCCTTTAGTTTTATGCACAACGGCTGCACGTATTGGCAGCTTGTCTATTTGAATGTCACTCAACCAGCAGAAGCACTTCATATGTATTTGTGTGTGTGTGTGTATGTGTGTGCAGAGTTGTTGTATGTAGCTAAGCCTTTTAAGAAAAGTGCCATTTAAACGTAAATATAGACATTTGCAAGCTATAGCAAACTCACAAGTGGAGAGATAGAAATAGAGAAAGATGGAGAGAAAGAGAAAGAGAGAGATGGAGGGAGTGACAGCTAGTCAAATTTATGTATAACCATTTGCCAGTTGTTGATTGAGTGTTCCAATGAAATTATCAATTGAGCCAATTTGCTTACTCATCCAGATTTGCGTAGGCTTTAAGCCCGGGGGCAAGATTGATGGCCCCGGACATGCACACGGCTGGATCCGGGGCTGCGAGCGGGGAACTAATTAAATAGTCGTCGCATCGAAATAATTAAAAGGTTTGTCGCATTTTGGGTCAATAATTTTTCGCATCTGGTCCATAATGCAGCGCATACATAAAATAAATGAATATACAAATAAATAAAATAAACGCGTGTATAAAACAGGCAAAGCTGTTTTTCGCCCCATATTAACGGCCAATCTAGTCGTAATTAGTTGATTCTATTCCATTATGAAATTGCCATGCGATGCAATTAAAAGAATATAAATTTACTAACAACATGGATATTTATAATTATGAAATAAAATGCATAAATGCATAAATGCGTGCCAAATGGTTTTAAATTGAAATTAAAGAAAATTATAAAATGGCGTTGGCACAAATGCACTTAAAATATACGTATGTATAAATCTGATAAAGCGCTTTGGCCATCGCAGATGCATCGCATTACCATTAAAGTGCATAAATTAACCCTTTTTTTTCGCACACAAATTACAGGATGCGAGCATATCGAAACGGCTACACGGTTATTTACGCACTTGTATCCTTACATACATATTGGTAATGTGAGAGAGCGTGTATATTTATGTACATGGTCATTTACACATACTTCAATTTAACGTTTATTTTTATGACACGGCATTCAGGCGAAAAAATCTATTATGAGATTTTCGATGATTGGACTATCAGCGTTGGAATTTTGCCAATTTATGTGTAGGCCAGGTGAAAATTGTTCGAAAAATTGTGATTTTTCGAAATTTAATGCATGCATATGTCTGTGTGTGTTTCTGTGTGCGTGTGTTTGCATTTGATGCGAGTAAATTGAGAAATTAATGACATTTCAAATAGTCGAGACGAGCTGAATTCACCTTTGGTATTAATTCTATTACTTTTACCGGGAAAAGCAAAGCAGCTTAGAGCTTGGTTTTTTTTTTTTAATTTAAAAGCGATTAAGAGCATTTAAACTAAATCATCTTATTCTTTCAAATGCAATCATAATGTGAATACTGCTATAATTGGATTATGCCAAAGTTCTGATTTTAAGTATCTTATAAAAGCTGCCAAGTTGTATTTTGAAGTAAAGACACACAAGCACACTTGCTCGCTCTTAACTTCTAGTGTGCGATTCAGTTTATCAAGCTTTGCAGTTATCATATTCGCCGTATCCGCAGTACATTTACAAGCTCAAGTCAATATGGGTGTCTTTGTTTTTCCGGCAATAAATCATGCTGTAGTGTGGGAGTGTCCCCATTGAATAGCAGCTTATTGGCTTTTCAAGACATCCAATCCAATTGACGTTGACGTATATCACATTATCATAGCAGGAAGCCATGGCAATAAATGTTGAGTGTTTGCCCTTTCACAAAGAGAGACTTTAAAGCCACTCCACTGGTTGGGTAACAAGAAATTCTTATCTCATATGGAGCGTCGACCCACTTGCACATGTACATACCTTAAGCGCTTACTCTCACTCTCTATCTTTCTCTCTCTGTCTCTTTGTCTCTGTCTCTCAGTCTTTCGCTTTCTATGTGTGATGAAAATGGGACAATGACAATGTCACAGTATGAGTGAATCACAGCTTCGCAGCAAGAGAAGCAACAGCAGCTAACCAGAGCAATGCAAATCGACAAGTTTCTGCTCAGCTGCATATTTAAATAGACGTTGTCGTGCTCAGCTGTCGCTCTAGTTGCGCCCAAGGTTGCTAATTGGACTAATCCTTAGACGCCCAATGCTCATTTGGCATTCACTTGCTAATCGTAGGCCCAATTAGCTAACCAACAGCCATTAAAATGATATTCGAATGGACACCGCATGGCCCTAAAATATGCAAGCCATAATGTGTCATCGTCACCTGGGTAATTTTGCAAATCTCTCTCTCTCTTTCTCTCTTTCCATGTCGGCCATCATGTATGTATTGGTAACTGGAGCTGTCATTTGAACAAATGGGTTCCCGAGTTGGGTATTTCATATTTATCGATAAGCTGTGAAAGGTTTTTCCACTTTGCTTGGCATTCTTAATGATTTAATTTAATTGCAGCTTAATGAAATAATTTTGTACGTCAATTACACTCGACTTCAAAATTTCTGGGCACTTAAGACACCATTGTTTTACTTGGCAAGTTTGAAAATGAATAGATTATGGCTTTATATAAAAAGTTATATCATTTAAAAATGTTAACAGACGTTTTTTTTTTGCACATTGTGTGCACTTTAATTATGTTGCATAGTGTAAGAGCATAATTTGCTTGTCTCGATTTTTCTTTGTTGATGAAAGGCCTTATAGTGCGGTACGAAAGTTGTTTAAATCAGGTAAATGGTCTACTCAAAACCATAAAATATTTACACATACATACATTTAAGTAAATTGCTGAACGTGAATGTGATAAATGTCGAACCACAACAACAGGACGAAACAAAAACAAGAGATGAAAATTTTAACGGTACAAAAGAATGAATTGTGAAATATTAATGCACCGGTTTTCGTAATAAATAAAATAAGTAGTAATTGGGGCGGGCGGAATGAGAGACAGGGGTGTAAAAGAGAGTGCAGGGGAGTGGAGAATTGGAATTGTGAGAGTGAGTGCCTTGCAAAAAAAAAGTTATGAAAATTGCATTTTAATCTGAAAACGAATTGTTTATTATTTTCGCTGAGGTTTAAATTTGTTAAAATAATTGCATGGTGGGGAGGACGACATGTGAAAGGAAACAGTAATCGAAGGCAGCATGCGCGCCTGCAGCTGGTCGAGGGAGTAGAGACTGGATGGAGAAACCGAGTCGACCACAGGAACGTATAATAATATATATGGCTCTCGCACACACATTAATATATATATACAATATATATGTTTGTATGGATATTCCATACACAAATACCAATACCAATGCAGATGCGGGTAACAATTGCTGCGGCCATGTCCTGGCTCTGTACTGGCTCTAGTACTTCCATTGCAGAACAAAGAGCGGGGCAAAATTGTCCATGTAATCAGTTTCAAGTAGTGTGTGCTGTTGAGAGGTGGATGGTGGGAAATGCAAGAGAGAGCTATTTCGTACTGCTTGTCATCTGAGAAGTATGCAACGTCGCGACGTAGTCGTTGTCGTTGCCGCTGTCGTCGTCGTTGTTGCTGCTGTTGCCGTTGCTGTTGTCGTATATGCGACTATGTTGCTGTTGTTTTATTTCGTCGCCTTGCCAGTGTATTTTTTTACGTTGCCGTTTCATGTGCAGAAATTGATTTTTATGCACTTTCCGCACACACACGCGCATATGAATTATTGTTCGTAAAGTATATTTTATGAAAGCAACGACTCACAGCAAATTATAAGGTATTAAGTGCTCACGAGAAGAGGGGCACGTAGTAACCATACACACACACACACACATACACACACATATACACAAACCAAAGTGTACACTTTGTCGCAAAAATTGCCATAAAATGTATATGTACAGGTGAAGAGGGAAGAGTGGAGTGGAGGCTATATAAGGAACATACATGGACCGCGTGCCAAATTGGGTGTCGTTCCTACATATTACATTAATTGCAAATTTGTGTAGCCAAAGATGTTGAAAAAATGATTTCGCCTTAAGTCGCCTGGCAAATTGAGTAGTTACTCACAAACTCACTGACACACTTACATTTGCGCACACTTACATTAATAGCTAATGAAGGCGCTAAGCTAAGTTAAGTTTGAATCGCGGCCAGTGTTATTCTATAGCCAATTAGGAGGGCGCAGCTCTCGGGCTCGTTACGCAATGTGCTAAAAATCAAAGCTCCATGAAATAAACCAATTTAAAAAGTTCAAAAACTAATTTTGCGCTTAGTTTGTCTGATAAAAGAAGACGCTGCTCGCAAAGACATTGCTCAGTAGCAGTAGCAGTAGCAGCCGCTAAAAAAAAGAAAAAACAAGCAAAAAAAAAACCGTGTCGCTAAGTGTTCGTGTGTGTGAGTGTGTTTATGTGGGACTGTTTGTGTGTATGTGATATGATTTTTTTTTTTTTTGGCTATACCATGCTCGT
Organism: Scaptomyza cyrtandrae; assembly: GCA_035044605.1. Taxonomy (NCBI): domain Eukaryota; kingdom Metazoa; phylum Arthropoda; class Insecta; order Diptera; family Drosophilidae; genus Scaptomyza; species Scaptomyza cyrtandrae. The sequence continues at coordinate 7,980,820 of JAWNNS010000640.1, forward strand.
TCTTCAATGGGTGTAGCCGTAGCTGAAGCTGTCAAGCAGGGCAGCAGTTTGGTTTTTGGTTTAACACAGACACCAAACATGCAAAACTTTAAGCAGAGCAGCAACAGGAGCAGCAGCAGCGGTGGCAGCAAGTGTTGTCGTTGTCGTTGCCGCTGCTGCCAGCAGCATATTTAAATATTTAAATGACAACACGTGTGAGAACATTGTGATTGTGTTTACTTTGGATTTCGGATTTGAATTTGTGACTTCTACTGCTGCTGCTCATCATCATCAAAACTGGTGGAAACTTAATTTCCAATGCTGCAACACACGGAGCGAAGGCACACACTTTTCACTTAATTAATTGCACAAGTTTTCGCAATTGTTTTTGCTGTCACTTTACTTTTATCGCACGCGCACTTTATTTGTGTCTATATATGTGTGTGTGTGTGTTTACTCGTGTGTTTGTGCGAGATGTCAGCTTCAAGTTGCCAACTGCAATAATTTTTGCGACTTCAGCGATTTTTTGCCACTTGAGCGCGTAGCAGAGCAGACAAATACTAAGGAGCATGAACAGGAGCCAGGAGCAAAGGCAAAGACAAGCCCTCCAACATTTTTGCAGCAGCAGCCACTCAAGGTACGCTTCCATTTAAAGAAAGTAAGAGAGAGAGAGAAAGAGGGTGCACCGTAATATTGTAACATTTGTCTTTTAGTGGAAATCTCTTTTTGAGTGTGTCTCGCCATGGAACCGAAAGCAAAGGCAGCAACACAAGCAGCAGCAGATATGAAAGCGGCAGTGGGGGCACTTGCGATCTATTTGCATATAAATGTTTGACAGTTTGGGCCAGATGAAGCAGGGGAGCGTAAGTATTAGCATGTGAAAACAATTGTAACACACTGTGTGAGTGTGTGTGTGTGAGAGCTATAAAATAAATAGCTAGAATGATAATAAGTTTAGACATAGACGAAAAACTTGAAGCCAATGAAAAAGTGCAGCGGATTTGGCTGCAAATCTTAAGCAGTAGTGAAAAATGTGTGGCACATTTTAGGCTGCATAGAAAAAAAGGCAGCCAAGCCAAGCAAATTTTATTTGATTACGCTTGTCGGAGATGGGTGTTGTAGACGGAACCATCTTGAGCACAGCATGATAGCTTATTGTATTTTATGGAGACAGTATTTTAATGGCTTAATGCCGCTTAATAAATATATAAAATAATTCACATGTAAAAAAGAAAACAAAGATAACATCCTAAATTGGCAGCTAGTTTCCAGTTTATTTGCGTCATATATCTTTATATGAGCACAACTGAAATGAAATGAAATGAAATGAGATGCATATGCCCTTAGCGCCCAAAGGTAAACCAGCATGACCCGCATGCAGAGAGCAGAGCAGATTGGTGCCTCGCCCAGGGCGCTATTAACATTTAACTAAATTGATCAGCACATTTAAATGCGATCACGATGGCAAACCGCTGGGTCCAATTAGTGGCATGCCGTAGCGAATGAGGGGGGCGGAGGTTAGCTCTGCATTTGGAATGCAATGCGCACGACGTGCATTGAATATTTGCATATAAATTTTCTATACACATAAATTGAGGTCCAGCGAGACAGCAGCGCACACACACACACATACACACACTCACACACACTGACACACTAATAGATATCAAGTCTGGTAGATCTGTGGGCATAATTTTGTGCTTTGAGTATTTTGGGATCTGAAGCTGGCCGTGAATTTTTTTGGCGTTGGTGCGACGGATGTCCAACATATTAGATATAAATTTAAGCGAACGTGACACAACTTAAGTCATAACCTAAATAAATATCACGCAATAATAAGACACATTTGCGACAAAATTCAGAAACAAAAACGAAATAACTAACGAACAAAAAAGAGAATACAAATAGCAAAAACGCGTTAGCTTAATGCTTGAATCATTTTGTTTGGCAATTTATTTGATTGGTTATTGCATTTTAAACCAAGAAAACACTCGAAGGCGCCTTAGACTACGTGCGCCACGATGTCATGTTTGTTTGTTTGTTTGATTGTTTTGATAGGAAATGATTTTTGCATTTAACAACATACTCGTAAACAACGTGCTTCAGTCAGCAGCAGCACCAGCTTCACAATCACAACAGCTTCAACTTCAGTGCCAGCTGCTCCTCTAAGTGAACAGGCAAGGCGTTCGTTTAGACAGTCTTTCTGTCAGTCATGCAGTCATTCCGTCAGTGAGTCGCTCGGCAGTGAGTCGCTTATTTGGGCCAGCTAAAAGTTCAAATTCCATAAACAAACGGCAACGCACGCACCCGTCGGAAGAACTTATAAAGATATATGTATGTTTATATACATTTCCATTGTATGCCACTAGCAGCTGCACCTGTCATTGCTGAAATAAAAGATAAACAGAGTTGGACCCACGGCAAATGTGGAGCCCAAAGCAAAAGCAGCAGCACAATGGATAAGCATTGGATGTTTGGCATCCAGAAGTTCTGTTACCTTTTGAACTCTGTCTGCCTCGATGTGATTGTAAAATAATACTTAAATGGCCTGATTTATTATTCCTTTGTAGCGCATTGAACGCACGTATTTATTGAGAAATTTGCCTAATGCATATCGACAGTTCAAATTCATTTCCCAGCACAGTAGATATGTGATTGTAATTTGCGGATTTCACTTTAGTTTCAAATTTATCACAGTTCATCGAATTTTGAATAGTAAATCCTCAAATTGGTATATTGAGTTATGAATATTATACCCTCTAATTTGTTTACTTCGTCTGTTTATCGTAAAAAATTAAGTAAGCTCTTTGGCAAAGCCACACATAAAATAAAATAGTTTAATTATGGAATTTGTAATAAACCTTTTATGAAATTCGATTATTTTGGCTTAAATAATAAATGGATAATTTCATTAAAATTGATTTTAATAGCTTGTTCGTTATTTATACTGTTTTAATATATTTGACTGCAATATATAAAATATTTTTTTTTTAATATTTCAAGTATGCAAATTATTGATTTTTGTTCAGGTTGTGGACATTTTATTTCCACAGTGCTCTGGCAAATGTTGTGGAAAAAGTACGTTCGGTCTACGAAGCAAGAAAATGATTTTATTTCGTATGTCGTTTGCTTTGCACATAATTCCATAAAATGACAGAAACATGTGTACAAATTTGTTTCTGTGGCGCCAAAGCGCCAAAGAGTCTTTCCCCTAGACCAATACCAATAAAAAAGAAAAAAACACCAAATACTAATACCATACCATGCCATTCCATTTACGATCAGCACAACAACTATGAAGTTGCAGTTGGCCATAAACAAATTCCAATTCAATCCCCGGCTAAGCTGTTTGCCTGAGGTTGGCGCTGAACTTGCACTTGAGTGGGTCGCTATGCAGTTGCCTGCACTTCCATTTGGATGCCGGCGTCACTCGAGTCTTAAATAAACCGAAACTAAGCTCAATTTACAGTACGGCAAGCATTTGATTGTTGGCAGATGTGTTTATTTGATTTTAAATATAGCTCTTAAATATTTTCGGCTATTTATTAGAGCTTGTTGTTGTTTGGCCAATGGTATATATGGGTGTGGGCCGTAACTCAAGTGGCTGCAGCTTATAATGCATTATGAGTTTTTCTCAAGCTGTTTTTATAATAGATTGGTAAGCGGCTTAAACGCCTTCTCAACGGTGCAGCAACTAGATCTTTGACAGTTAACAAATGATTACAAACAGTGCAACAAATTGTTATATATATAATTTATAATTCTATTATTATTTAAATGCTAAGCGGAAACTGTGAACAGCTTGCCCCAAACACCAGAATGTGTCAGCTTTAAAGCGGAAAGACATAGCCATATATTTTAAGACCCAAACAACCTAAAGCGCTGTGCACTTTTTTCTACACTGCAGTATCAGTGTTAGACTTTGTATGTGTGTGTGTTTGTGTGTTGGTGTGTGAGTGTCGCTTGAAACTACAAAAGACCGCATTGTGTGTGATTTATACACCTTAAGCTTCGATGAACGCTATTACACCAACAGCTCGCAGCGCAACGACGGAGACGTTTGGTTATTTTTTTTATCATTTTTTTTCCAAGCATATATAGAGTATGGCAAGTTGGCGCATAGCCACCAGACAAAGCGGCAGACGACAACGACGACTTTTGGCGGCAATGAAGCCATAGCCATGAAATGGAAATGCATTCGAGTGTGTTTAAGCCGACGTAACGCTGCGACGACGGAGAGCCGCCAAGAGTTAGAGTCATAGCATCAGCATCATCCATAGCCTCAGCCTCCGCTGTCATGGGCCATATACGTATGCGACTACAGATAAGACGTGCTCGATAGAGTCCAAAGAAAAAGCGAACTCATTTTACGCCTGCATTTCCATTTTGTGTACATGTGTGTATGTGTGTGTGTGTGTGTGTGCGTGTGTAGCCAGTTGACGTTAACAAGCAAAAGCGTACGATAGATAGAATTGAAAAAAAATGTAGGAAGAAGTTTATCAAGTCAATTGAGACCTGCGACAAAAGACCAAAGCGCAGCAGCAGTAACAACAACAATTTAGTCGTAAGCAGCAGAATGGGCTTTGGATGCAATGTCTGAATCATCAGCGTTTGGCAGCTTTGTAGTCGGTGTCTTTATCAGCAGGCCCGCAGCAACTCCAGCAGCATCGGCAGCAGCATTTGTAGATGAGACAGCTGCAGCTGCATCAACGAACGACAATGGCATCATCATATAAAAGGCAACGTGTATATTTTTTTAAATTGCAGCTCAAAGCAACTGTCGCTTGGTTGGGTTGTAAGTATGAAGTACCAGGAGAAGATAACAAGAGAAGAGAAGAGTAGAAAAGCGAAAAGAATCTAATTTGCATGCAATACGATTTTTGATAAAAGCTTTTACCCCGAACATCAAATAAAACGACAATGCAACAACAATCCAAAACGTCTGATTGTGTGACTCAGTCGCTGTGTTACACTTTGGTATTCATAAGAAAAACAGCAGAGACAGATAAGAGCAGCTAAAGGCAATCAAAAAGTGCATTTGCGTGTGCCGTTTGCTGTCGCCTCGAGCATCGAGCGCACTCAAGTGTCTTTCTTCTACTACAACTACTCCTCATTCTTATACTTTTGCTGGTTTGCAAGTGTTGTGCAATGATATCGGATGTTGCAGTTGTAGCTGCTAGTTGCATCAGGTAACTGCCAACTGGTTACTAGTTGCTGTTGCAGTAACTGCTGACACTGATACTATTGCTGCTGCTGCTTCTGGCTGCAAGTGCAAGTCACAATTCGACACATGATCCATGGCACTGTCGTGTCAGACACGCGTTTTATCTATCTAAAGATTCGATGGCATTGTGCGGGGCGTGGGTGTGTGTATGCGCATGATGTGCATGCATGCGTTTTTTAAATGATTTCCAAAGAATTTTTATTGAGAAAAAAAGAAGAAAGCGAAAACGCATGCGACAACAAAAACAACAACAAGAATTGACGTTGAGCTGCTTTTGGGAAACTTTATTGACGTCTTCAAATTGTCAACTTGAAGTTCGAAGTGTTTTATTTTATGCTTTGTTTCTCATATTTTCCGAAGCCCTTTGTTGCCGTTGGGTTGTTTTTATCGCACATCTGTAAAAGGGCTGTGGCCATAGCAATGGAGAAGGAGACAGACAGACAGAACCACAGACAGGGGTCTATCTATCTAGTATATGTCTATGATGATGACTTTTTATTATGCGCATTTCGGTTTTTATGCTTCGGTTCCGGCATGTTTTGTACACATATCTAAATATCGTACTTAAACGTTTACATATGTGAATTGGAAAGGGAAAGGCAAAAGTAAAAGGAAAGGGGCTGCGCTATGAGGATGATCAGAGTAGCTTGTCTGTAGCATTGCCCAGTTTGTCTTAGTAGGGGAAGTTGGTTGGGGGACTGCGAATGGGGCTGGGGCTGATTTAATGACGTGCGGGTTTTATGAGCAAACAATACGTCTTTCAACACACACTGTGCTTGAGTATTTTGCAATGTACTCGATAATGGTTCGATGTCCATTAAATCAGTCATCATTTCCTCAACATGTACACAAGTGTTTATATAATGCTGCGGGCTTTCAAAAAGGGTGTTCCAACCAAGTCGAAATTGTTATAAAAAGTAAACAGTGTGGGCCAAAATAATAATTAATATTTTTCACAGCAATAAAATGGATTATTTCCACAGTCAGTGGCTTAAAACTACGATTGTTAAAACAAATGAAATAAATACTTACGTGTATTTTTGAAATTGGGCACTGAAGACGCAAAGTTCCTACAACAGCTAATAATAGTGTACTCTAAGCGTGCACATTGAAGTTTCCCAGTTCGCACAATTTTTTTTTTTAAGCTGAACTGACATTTTATCCATTGGGGTTAAACTTAAAGTTGAGCAATAATAACCAAAACGATACTGCCAAAAACTTCGTGCGCACCTTTTGTTGGAGCTGGAATCGCATAGGTTACCAAAATTGCCGTCAAGTTCGTAACGAGCAATATATTTTTATTGGTTTTTGCATGTGCCAGAAACCCTTAAGGCTAGTTTAACAATAAAAAATTTACATTTTTATTAAAAATTTTACCAGCCAAACAACCCATACATACACATACGCACACACACAATACACATACATGTGCGTGCATGCTAAAATTGAATTTGATCCTGATTTGGCTTTTATCTTCATTAGTTGTTGTCATAATAAGAATACGTTCTGCCATGCCAAAAAATAATGTGTTTAGGGAAACATTTGTTGACAATGAGCGTTTTACAGTTATTTGCAGTATTTAATTAATCTTTGCTCATTTCATCTTATGCGGCAGGCAACAAAATTTAAGTCTTCTCATTAAGCCAAAATGGACTTGCTACAGATTACGCTGCAGCGGGTCTTCTCGTATTCATTTAAATCGTCGATATATACACTAATTTTAAATGGTAAGTTAAGGCCACGTTCTGTTTGCTGTTGTTCTAGGCAATAGCTTGGCTAGTTTTATGAACAAATACACTGCGCGCGCTTGAGCACAAAAGGCGGGCATCAAGTCAATTCCTCACCACAGCTGCTACTTTCCACACGCTTTGAATTCGTTTTCAACTTTGCAATAAATCTACATAGATGTATAATAAATTTCCATTTGCACCGCTCGCACAGCTAGCCCCATACAGTCAGGATTCATAGCCAAAAGGAGGCTCCATTGGTTCGTACTGGTATAACCTCTGCCCTAAACATGTGTTTATGCATGCCGTATACAGCTACTTATGTGTACAGTTAATTCTAGCTGTGTGTGTGCTTTTGTTGTTTACATACTGTGTACATATATTTTTTGGCCTCTTGTATTACACGCCGCCGATAAGCGCAACTGCCTTTTGCTCTCACACACATTCGCTTTGGAAGTCTGCTTATCAAAAGTTACCCAAGCGCCCAAGCTGTTTACTTGAGCAACAATCTGTTGCCCAGTTTCGGTTTCCGCATCAGTCTTACTTGGAAGTGGGGCTGCGCTTAAAGTGTATAAGACTTTAACGCGACTTTAATACATCATCAACAGTGCTTGAGGCGGTGGCTGACGTTCGAAATTTCAAATTCAAAATGCGGCGCACATTTCGATTGATTTTCTTCTTCTTGTGCTACTACTGCTGCTTTAGCTTGTTGCCAACTTTGTGCCACACACGTAAGCCAACCATTGATTATGGTTCAGACACACACACACACACACACACACACACGCACACACATACATATATATATATATATACTAAAATATATATATCGATGTTCTTTATCTATATGTTTATGCGGCATATTTCTGGCAGAACCCAGCTGCGAGACACCCGACAAAAACGTTGGCCAATGTGTGCACTTTAGCGGCTGCCGTTTTGTACTGCGCCAGTATGCCATGTACAAGGAACACATGCCGCCAGCCATTATGCGTTTCTTGCAGAGATCACGCTGCAGGCCCAAAGTTGATGGCGTAAGTTGTAGAAGCCATTAGCCTGCCTGACGGTCACATACAACTTTACACTTTTTTTTTGTTGGTGTGTGTGTGTGTGGTATAAAACTGTCTGGCAACTAAAAAATGGCCAATACTTATGATGCTAATACTAACGGAGTTTCGTTCTCTTATATATTTTGTTACTTATCTACTTTCCAACAACAACAACAACAATCGAACACATACAACAAAGTATCATTTGTGCTGCGAACTTAAAGATGTGATTCCTGCGAATGCCAACTCAAAGCTAAAATGAATGAACATCAAAGCACATCTGTGTGAAAAATATAAACAATATGATATAAGTTTTGTATCTATCTTAATACTATATACTTAATGCCTGTGTATATGGTTGGTGTGTGTGTGTGGGTGTGTGGTTTGTTGTGTGTTTGCGCTCGCACTTTGATCTGCACAATTTTAGCTGCGTGTGTGGTTTTTTAAAAAGCACGCCCAAAAGTTTATAAATGAAAGCCACATCGGCTGTTATTATAATGTGTGTACTCTGTATTATGTACTAAATACGTTGTTGCCTCGTCAGACCGTCAGAGCGTCAGAGCGTCTGAGAACAGCAGCTATCAGCGCAACCAAAAAAAACTTGAATACAAAATGTGACGGCTACAAAGTTAAAAACCTAAAAGCATAAGAAAAAAAAAAAAAAAAACAATAACAGTTGTTGGCACTGGATCGTAATGCAATATAAATAAAGTTTTTTGTTTTATCATCATATTTCACATATTTACTCAAACACAATATCCTTATATGCACACACACACACTTATACTGATGCATGGCATTTAATTGAAATCGATTGAAATTATATACAAATGAGTATTGAAACTGTTAAAATGGCATATTACTTAATTTGTTCTCATAATTCGTTTTATGTTCCGTATATAAACATTTTTGTGGTTTTATTTGTATGTGTGTGAGTGGAATTCATGGATTAACCCTTGTCTTTCTGTCATCGTTTGTTCTCTGTTTTAATGTGTCAGATTTTAAGTGACATTCAGGGGCCGCTAAATGGCCGTCTAAAAATCACGCAACATTAAAATGATTTATGCTGAATAATTTTAGTGTAAATGAAGAAAAAGCAAAAGCCAAGCTGGCCAACAACAGCCTCCAGACTGCCTTTTGCCTGCTTGCTTTCTGCCTGCAACATTAGCGGTTAGTCCAGGTTTCAGTTCCATACCGCGGGGGGGTCTCATGTCTCTTTGCCCAGCTTTTGAGTCTGGGGCGTTGAAATGCAGACACCTTGTGCGCGCACGTCGCTCGAATTTCATGCTTAGGATGTGGCAGCAACAGCAACAGCAGCAACAGCGGAAAGCAGAGGCAGAGAACGCTGCTGCTGCAACACGAACGCCGCCCAGTCGCTGAAATTGCAGACAGCCACCAGATGATAAATGGCCTAAAAGCACATTTGAGTCGCTGCTGCTGCTGTTGCTGCTGCCGCGGCCACTGTTGTTGTTGCTGATGCTGATCTATTAGACAAACGCACGCCCGAGGCGGCTGCTTACACACACACCAAACACACACACGCATATCTTTTGCATACTTTGAACTAGGTTTGGCTATTTATGGAAAGTTTACCATGAGATAAAGTTGAACAACACGCCATACAGAAAAAAAACAAAAAACAAAAACAAAAACAACTGCAATTTTTATTATGATTATTTTTGTCGCCTTGGTTAACTAAGTCAAGTCAAAATGAAAAACAAGTAGAATATTAAAAGCGCACAAATAGAAAAAAATGTTGCTGTCAGAAATTAAATGGAAAGCAGCTTTTAAAAGCCTGCACTCTAAAAAGTTGCTGATGTCTTGTAAACATGTTTAGTTTAATGCATGTGCTGGGGTCTGGTGGTGAGGCTGTTTGAGTTTTGTTCGAGCTGTTGGTGCGGTGCAACAAATGTTGTTAACAAGCATATTTTGACAGCTCAACAAGATGTTGCCAGATGCGCGAACAGCAACAACAACAACTACAAGTACATCTGCATATGTTGCAAGCCAGCAATGCAGAACTAAAGTAAACCAAAACGACCAACTAAACCAGAAAGAGAGAGAGAGAAAGAAAGAGAGAGCGAGGCTCGCTATCTCAGGATATCTATCTCAATGGGTGGTTGTGGCTAGCAGCACTATGGCTATAGAGAGCTATTGTAATTGGTTGGCTAGTGAGGCGCAGAGTCAATTACTTTCAAATGTGTATTTGTGTGTGTGTTTGCTGTTGTTGTTGTCAACATTATATGCTGTTGTTGTCTGTGCCGCAGCAGCTGTCTCATAAACATGACAGCAACAAAGTGCTGAACCGACCGACCTCTGCATTGTTTTTTAAAAGTATTTCATGCATTTTAATAAACATTGGAGCGCATTTAATGAAATGGTGGAATGCTTCCAGGGTTGAGGGGTGCAGGGTTCGGGGAGTGTGTAGCGCATAGTCAGTATGCGGTGTACGTTGTGGTCCCAACTCTGCATTTCAGTGTAACATCATGAGCTTCTACTGGCCACATCTATTTTCTAATTGCATTTCGCTGTTTCAAAGCTTGCCACTCTGTATAGACAGACATACACATATGGTACTATAGCATATGTATGTATGTTGGGTTATGCTGCATACATATGCGTTCGCGGTCATACACACCTTTCGTGCACACACACACACACACACAAACATGTTGCCTCTTGTACATCACACTCAATGTGGCTTAGTGGCGCCCCAGCTCTCTTGCATTTTCAAGTACTTTGTTCTACGTATGTCTTTCTTTGTCTTGTGCTTGCAACAACAAGACACTTCCACCCATGTCGAATGTTGCTGCTGCTTCTTTTTTGCTGGACCAACTGTTGTCGTCTTTGACATGGCTAAGAATGCAATTAGCGTGTGCTACCAAAATTGCCAATTGAAATTTGAATGTAAAATGAAAGTCTGCTTTGCCAAGTCAAACAACTTGATTTTCCTCGCCAAGTCGCATTTTACTACCCACTATCCCATAAAATGGTTTCGAATATGGTCTCTTATAAAGTTGATTACTTAACTTTCTATCCAGCTATATTTGACTTTTCTTAGTTAATTAAGTCTGTGTCTGTGAAAAGCTATTAAAAATAAAAAGTCCAAACAATATTAACAACTTTTTGGTTCTTATTTTGTTTTGTATATTCTTTCAATAACATAACTTCCAAGATTTTGAAGAAGAGCTTTTATTTCTGTGCCATACAATTGACAATCAAGAGCAAACATTTATGTCTATCAATGTTGCACAAATTGTACGGCTTTTAACATTTATAGCTGGCAATTGAATTTCGTTTGGGGTTCCAATTTTCTCTAAGAATTGAATTACTTTTGAAGCGGTTTGCAATTGCATTCACAGCTTTTTGGCTGCAAGTGCAAAGCATTTTCCGAAGCTAATTAGCCTGACAAGCGTTTGCCAGCAAATGTAGTTTTGGCTTGGGCCTTTGCCTGTCAAATCGGAGCAAGAGTATTAATCGTTTTCTGCTTCGGACAACAAATGAAACCACAAATTCAATAAAATTTGAAAAGCAATTAATAAGTGATTGACAATGACAAGTATTTATCTGAGGGAAAATGGCAAGTAAGCAGAAAAAAGACCAAACGATAAAAGCTGTTGAGCATCGCAAACGATCTGCGTTGGTTGGTTGGTTGGTTAGTTGGTTGGGTAACCCGAAACTCTGGCGGTTAAGCGTGAAACGTTGGTCATAAATGGATCCGGATAAAGGAAAACGGAGCTAAAGCAAAACCAAAAGTGGATAAGGTAGAAGCCAAAAAAGCGATGGGCTTGCCTTTCCCATTGGGAGACTGGGGCAGGAAATTCAAAACCCAAAACCAAATGGAACGCAGCAATATAACGCAGCGAATTGACAGAGACGAGATAAAAGAACAATCAACAATATGCCAACAATAGCAACAATAACAAAAACAAAAACAACAACAACGAGCAACAACAAGAATAAACAACAAGAGTATCCGGGGCAAAGACGGGTAGAAAAGTTGAAGCATAAAATGTAGCGAAAACTTTGGAGAAATCATTAATAACGCTGGTAAAGCGCAGTGGCATTGCGAAAGGACAAGCGCAAGGACATGCAACTGAGGCGGCAGTGGCAGTGGTAGTGGCAACAGCGTCGAGCTCAGCTCAGCGTAGCTCCGTCAATCAAAGCGCAAACAGAAACAAAATGAATGGGCAAACAGTGTAGCCATCGAGTGAGGATAAGGATGAGCATAAGGATGAGAATGAGAATGAGTCAATGTCCAGCTCAACGGATGCCCATTGAAAGGGGTCAGTAGTCAGGCAGGGAGCCGTCTAAGCGACTGTTTAGCTGCTTGTTTGACTGCGGTCAGACCGGCCACTACGAAACAGAACAAACCCGAACAGAACACAGAACTGAAGAGGCCAAGTCAGGAAAGGATAGGACTGGACAGGGTGAGTCTCATGCGGATGCGAATGCGAATGATAATGATGATTATAATAATGATGATGATCTTGATGATGACGATGACAACGGCCCAGCGAATGAGCAACGAGGCTGACGACAACTGCGACGACGACGCCGACGACGATGATGATGAGACATTGAGCGAGCGATGTGGAACGGATGTGCACTTGTTGTGGTCGGACCGGGGTGGCGTGCTGTGGGCGAGTGTAGTGTGGGTCGGGGTGGTAAATGTGGCTGCACTGGCGGCAAAGAAAAGCACAATTATTCATTTGCACAATGTCAGAAAAGTGTCAGGCCGGCGCCATAGGACCAAAGGATTCTCTCTAACATGGTATTGCTGCGGGCAGAAGAGACAAGCGAACCAACCAGCCAGTGTCAGCTTGAAACAAAAGCGATAATGATGAGGACGACACTTTGCACAGAGTTTTGATCACAAGCAGCAGAAGCACAAGGCAGAAATATGAAGACAAAGATGATAAGGGATAGAATGGAATAGGGATAAATATAAGTAGAGATGATGTCTAAGGCCAAGGCAACTCAAAACTAAGATGGATAACTCAAGTCCTGCCAGTGACTTTTGCTCTCTCCCCCTCTCTTTCTTTCTATCTCTCTTGCTGTTGCTGCTGAGCTGTTTAGAAGCAGCTTAACAGCATTCACATAATTAAGTGAACTGTAACTGGAACTTGTGTCCAGTGGGAGGCATCGGAAATTTAAACGGCAGCGCACAGCGTTTGGCAAGCAAGCAGGCTGGCAGGCAGGCAGGCAGGCAGGCAGGCAGGCAGGCAGAGAGGCATGTAGCTACACCAAAATGCATTAAAATTAATGCATTAGCAAGTGCAACATTGTTATCAGCATGCACACATGAGCACACACACAGTGCCACTGCCATTGCCACAAAGAGGCAGTGACATTGTGGGATGTGGGAAAGATGGCAACAACGCCTCCAACGACATTCACGTGGTCACACACGAGCGAACAGGCCCACGTCCAGACTCAAACCCCATCCCGCTATACAAATTCAAATTCCAGCTCCATCTCCAGGCTTTGGCTAAAGCTACAACAGGAGTAGCATTCACAATGTACACATACACAAACACATACTTGCTTATAATCGCGCTACCAGCTCACACATACAAACATACATATGTACATGTATGCACTTATAGCACTCACATATTACTTGTAGTAATTTCTCACGGAAATTCATAACCTTCCGCAACTATTCAACATTTGTGTGGCATACCGTGCCGCGCGTTTTACCTCTCTCTCTCTCTCTCCTTTTCTCTCTCACACTTGCTCTCTTTCTGTCTCGCTGGTTGTTTCTTCATTGTTCTTGCTGTTGTAGTCCTTTGCTTGCTCGTCGTGTACTTGTAGTCGTCGTCGACTACCCATTGGCCTACATCTACATCCGCGATTTTCGCACATGCCGACACACGAGCCCCCATCATACACACACGCTCACACATTTACACGTACGCACGCATACCGATACATAAAAGATTTTTGTATACTCCGCTGTCGCGTTCGTGACTCTCGAACATAATGACAACGACGACGACGATGTTGACGATAACTACAAGCGGCAGCAATAGCAGCAACAACTCTCACGCTCTCCCTTTATTGCTTTTCGAACTCGCTCTCTCACTCTCTCATTGTGGTGGCGCTCTTAAACTTGGCATACTCTTTACGCTTTAGAGTTCGAAAACTTACGATATTCGTACTGTTAACACACACATAGAGCGCGCATGCAGAGAGAGAGGACAAGTTCGAAACGACTCCCAGTGGGCGGTTGTTGTTATTGTTGCGGTACGCTTGTTGTTTATCTTGTCGTTGCTGGTAGTTTGGTGGGTTTGCTGCGATGGCTTCCTTCTCCACCGAATGATGAGGCGCTCCGCAATGTTTTGAAAACATTTTCTACTGATTAGGCGAGCGTTTGCCAAGTTAACTGCGATGACCTGCCTATTTGGCTTACATAATTTTGCAAACTGGCCAAACTGGCTGGAATAGAATAATATTTTCAATTTAATTGATTTTGTTTTGATATGCTATTATTAAATGTGTTGGGTTTAATTACTAGCTGGTTGGTATAAGGTTTGCTTAGCTAATCACCTGATTTTCTTGTATTTATTGTGTGCCTTTTGGGAACGGAATAATTTAAAATTAAATAAAATGATTTTATGGTAAATAGGTAAGAAAATTTTACAACATTTTCTATTAAAGCTATTAAAGGTCGTTTGAAAGATATACAAATATAAGTTGATGACTATTTAGTAAGGATAACAAGCTAAATACAGTTTTTGTATTCATATATATTTATTTAAATTTCCTTCTGTTCCAAATAAAATTTGTTTGCATTTTGTACACTGGCAAACAAGTTTCGGGCTGTTTACACGTTGTTGTAGCTGCCAGTCGTAAAAAAAAGAAAGATAGAAAAAAAAAGCCTTTGGCTTGCGCTAAGTGAAACATATATATCATGAAATTTTCCTAATCGTTAGGCATTCAGCTACTGGCATTTCCCTAATGACCACAAGCAAATACAAAAAAACAAAAACAAAAAAAACCCGAACCTGTTCGTTTTTTTTTCAATTTTGATTATCTGCTGCAGCTTTGGTGTTCGACAGTCTGCTGTTAATTTCAATATTTTATCGATTATTGAGATAAAGTCAATGTGCACGCCTACTAAAATTAAGTGCCACTTAATAATTAATATTACGCGACGCATAGATAAGCTACATGTGTTGCATGTTAAGCCAGCCCTAGTACTACCAAAAGGCTAGAGTAGGTCAAAACGCGCGCGACTCGTTTTGGGCCTTCAATCTGTCGCTCTAGTATTTTGATAAGTTGCCATTAATAAATTAAAATGCGGCTCGGTGCCTAAGCGGCGTTTTCTTTCATTTATTTAACGTTTACCAAACATGCATAAAGACAGAGAGAGCGAGAGAGAGAGAGAGAGAGAGATTCAGGCATTGCATTTAATATGCGGCAACGTTGGCTTCATCGCTGTTGGGCTGCGGCTGCTACATGCAACGAGCCGCCTGCCGCCATCATACTTTAGGCGCCAGTCCCATGTGCAATTCATGAATTTCAATTAATTAATTAGGGCACACAAATCTGCCTCAAACACACACACACACACACACACACACTTACACGAACAGCATCGACGTGGCCATATCGAATTGCATCTGGGATTGGTCCGGATTGTTGTAGCTGCTGCCTGCTACAAAGTGCAATGGGTGCCAGTTATTGTAGCAGCTGCCGCTTGACAAAGTAGCTGTGAGATTGCATCGCATTTTGTCAGCTCAATCCACACAACCACCCCAACCACCCCAACCACCCCAACCACCCCAATTACACCAAACTACCCCAACCAGTTACCACGCATGTATATGTTTACATGCAACAGTTCGCTGCTTTTTCGCATACAAGTGACCCAATTACTGTGTAGCTGGGGCTGAGGATTATCCTTCGTTACGGCTTGTTGATTTATGCAATTTAGATTGGATTTTGCGGTGAGAAATTAATGCCTCGTAGATTAATGACTGGCCAAGAAGGTTGACTGCTGCTGCTGCTTAGAGCCGTATCTCACCCACCGACATCACCCAATCTAAACATGGCCAAAAACACAAAAGCTCTTTAACCTTGTTTGTTTGTTTTTTTGTTGTTGTTTTTTTTTGGCTAAGCGGAAAACTCTTTAAAAATGAAATCCTAAGCACAAGTCCCCAAATTGCCATTAAGTACGCACCTACATTAAGTGTGTGTGTGTGTGTGTGTGTGAAAGTTGAATCTCATTAAAAATGTAACAGCAAGGAAAATGGGCTTTCTTTGTTGTTGTTGTTGTTGCTTGCTTTTGGTTGCTGTTTGTTGTTGCTTGTTGGTTAGCTATGCGGCTTAAAGTTGTCTTTAAAATTGACTGAAAGCGAAAATCAGTGTAAACGCTTCGGCGAGCATCCAAAAGGACGACAAGGACAAGGCCTGAAAACACAGCTCAAGGCAGCGCCATTTTGCCACAGCAGCACATGTGTGTCCGTGTGTGTGTGTGTGGTGTGCGTGTGTGTGTGTGTTGCCGAGATTTCCTGTTTTGTGGGTTTTCACTTCTTTTCGCGTTTATTATTTTACGCCTGCTTGGCAACTGACAAAAATATATTTATAAGCATAAGTATAAGACTAAGGCATAAGCCTCCAACCCCTCCAACCCTACGTTCGAAGCAAAAAGTTGAGCTCAGTTGGTTGGTTTGTCTGGTTGCTTTTGTTGTTATTATGATTATTATTATTATTGGCGGTGGTTTTTGCTTTGCATTGTTTTTTGTTTTGTTTTTTCTGTTTTTTTTTTGTCTGCGCTTCTTGCGAGTTTGTTATAAAATTTATGAAAAGAAAGCAAAATCAAAATTATAATAAAATCAGATTACAGCCTCTTAGAGTTCAAGGCAAAGAATTTTCTCTCTGTTTTGCTTAGTTGTTGTTTTTGTTGTTTATGTTTTTATTATGGTTTTCAGTCAAAAAATGTTTGCGCTTCATTTTATGAAAACATAAGCAATTTTAGCTTGTTGTTGTTGTTGCTGCTGCCGCTTTTTAGACACCTACACCATACAACTTTGGCGCGACTTGCTGTCTTCAGTTCAGTTCACAATCACTCCACTCCCTCTCCACTTCACATCACTTTTTAACCCACACTCACACTCACACTCACACTCTGTGACACTCATTTATACCCCCCTCCCACCACTCGTTTTCCCCATGGTGCGTTTAACAGCGTTCCATTTTTATGTGTCAGACATGTGAAAGCTCTTCATTTAAGGCGCCGCCGATAAGAGTGTTGCCACCCAAAATTCCGGACTTTCGCGACTTTCAGCCTGTCGCCGTTATTTTGACTCTGACTTACCTCGTCGTCAACACTCTCATCTTTATCCTGGCGGCATTGTGAGTGCCTTTGGCTGCTGCTGTTGCTGCTGCTGCCTTGGCGCTGATTTTTATGGCATATTTACTTGGCAGGCAAGCAGGCTGGCAGGCAGGGAAGATAAAGGGAAACTAATGGCAAAAGGAACTTAATAAAATATGTACTTCAGGTAGACTGTTTTATTGCAATTACTTACGATATAACTGTTCCACCCACCACGTTAATTGAGCTTTATAACAGTTGAGAAGAGTTCATGTTTTGGGCCTGGCTTGTTGATTGCATTGTTTATGTATGCGAGTTGTATGTAGCTTTAATTCAACATTAATTGATATGTAATTGGCCGGCGACTATCTGGCAAACAAAAGCGCTTTTAATTACATTTTAGACAGCATAATTCGACCCCACCCCCGAACCCCAACCCCAGCATTGCCATCGCACCCAATCCACCCATTCATCCATCATCCGTCATTGTTCCTGTGTCACACAAGCTGCTTTGATGTGGCCCTCAACTTAACGCTTAAAGCAAATCAAATATTTACGCACTTCCCTCCTTCCAACGGCAACACACATACGCACAGAACACACAAAAAGAGAGAGAGAGATAGAGAGAGAAAGAGAGAGAGAGGGGGCAGTGTATGATTATGTACAAAAGTGCTTATGCATGTACACACATGAATGTGTATTGTATGTGTGTGTTCGTAAACAAAACAAATATAATTGTAAATTCAATTTCATTATTAAGTTTTCTGTATGTGTGTGTGTGTGTGTGTGTGTGTGTGTGTGTGAAAGAGAGTTTGTCTATCTTCTCAAATACAACAAGAACTCTCACTGCCCTTTTTTGTTTCTTTTAGGTTTTTAAATTTTCTTTCTCCCCCATACCCAGGAAATTCATTTTCCATAAACAATGCTTTGTGTTCTGTATGTGTGTGTGTGTGTATGTGTTTGGAGTATGTTTACTATTAGTTTTTGTGGTTTTGTGTTTTTATATTTAAACTAATGCGGTTAATGTTCATATTTCATTATAATCAGGCCCGAGGACATTTGGTAAGCGCCAAAGCTGTTAATACGCATTTAGTGAGCCAATTTGCACACACAAACACACACTTACACACATACATATGCATATGCATATGTTTGCATTCAGTTTGTCAAAAACAAACTTGGCCTAAAAGAGCTAAAACCAACGCAGCATGAAATGATTGTAAAATTTTACAACTGCCAGCCAATTACAATTTCGCGTTTTATTTAGTTTAACACGGGTTTGGCTTATTTGTTGACATATCAAAACCGCTCCACGCGGCAAAAATAGATGTCGAACAACGAACAGACAACAAAAAAAAAAAAAAAAACTTAATTAAACTAAATATGTTAAATATGTTACGAGCATAAATGTTAAAACAATTCCAACGATTTTTAAACTATGCCAACTAGGTGTTGTTTGTTGTTTGGAGTGCAATTCCATGTTTACACTGTGATCGCAAAACTGACAAAAAAGATGAATGTTCGGTACAAATTTGCTTAGCTTGTATGCTCAAGTTTTGGTTTTATTTATAGTTTTAATGCCATAACTTATAAAATTGAACATGAAAGATAAGCTTTACATTTTGTTTTCTTTTGTAAAAAGGATAACAAACGAAAATGCAATTTTATCAAAAAAATAAACAATTCAAATTTCAAAACGTATCAAAGTTAAGTTAAGTCAATTATCTAAAATTTAAATGCCAAACCTGGCACAAATCTAACAAATTTTCGCTTTTATATTTAATCGTTGTTTGAGCGTTTTTTTTCATCCTTTGGCCAAAGGTAATTTTACTAAAAGTATAAAATGTATGGCAGTGCGATTAAATTAATTGTAATTTTTCTTTATAAGTACATAAACACTAACCCGCATTTACTTTAAAAAGCTTGCGCATTTATGAAACTTTGCGCTTAATTGATTTAAGCGGCAAACTGCGGTCAGCCAGGCTGCAACTGCAACAGCAACAGCAACAGCGAAAAAAAAGGCAACATATATATGTGGGCAACAACTTGAAACGTCAAACATCAAAGTACTTTAGTTAATTTCAACGCAATTTAATATTTGTGCACAACAAACCAATTGGTTGTGCATAGTTGTTGCAGTTGTTGTTGCAATTGTAGTTGCATTTACAGTTTGTATTGTACACTTCATTCCCTTGAGCGCTAAAACATAGCTCATCGATGTGTTGGTTATTTATTTATGCAGCGACTGTTTGTTTTATTTTTTGTATGTTTGTTTAGTTTTTTTGTTTTGCATGATAGCGCAATAATCCATTAATAACTTTTATCCCAGAGACCATTGATTTAGGATGCAATGCGCACAAAACGTCAAAAATCGAATGTGACTCTGCTGCAATAACAACAACTGCTGCAGCGCGCATTTAATTTTAATGCGCTTTAAATAATCATATAAATTTTGAGTTTTCTATACCCGGCCATTCTGTAATTGTGCACAGATTTAACATCACAGCTTTGAGTTCGATGACAGATTTCAAATAAATATATAAACGAACTAATTGTTTTTTGTTATTGCCATTTGCTGATGATGCTGCTGCTGCTAATGTTGCATTTGTTGTTATTGTTGTAGTCAGCGTTGCTTGTATCCGGTTTGCCGCACGTTTCCGGTTGCCATTTGCCTCCGCTGCTAATTTCACAGTTGACATTTCAAACCCCCCCTTACCAAGGCTGAACTGAACTAGAGCACAAAATAGCAGAAATAAAAAAAGTCGTTTGCCATGTTGTTGTTGTGGGTGGGTGTACGCATTTGGCATTGCCAGCCAAACAATTAACCCGTCCCTACCTCCCACCCCACCATCTACTCCGCAGAGAAAAAGCTGTGCAACTCTATGGTTAAGTATTATTTCTAATATTTTGTGTGACAACCATGCGACACTTTGGCATTTTGTACTGTGGGTTAGGTGTTATGCTATTTTGTTTTGTTGTTGTTTTGGTTCGTTCGGTTTGCTTGTGTTTATATCTCACTCAAGAGAAGAGAGTTTTGCACGACCAACCGCCCATGGCAGTGCTGCCCCGCCTTTCCTCAATTTACCCCTAACAGGCAGCAGCAGCAGCAGCAGCGGCAACAACGTTGGCGAAAACTTTTTAAGTGAAAATAGTCATTCAAATTTAATTAGTCCAAAACAAAGCCAAAATGTAATGAGCTTACGTTTAGGCAAGGGGGATAGGGCATTATGGTGGGGTGGGGGTGGTAAGGATTGAGGAGATGTGCCCTACTAGGGCGATGCTTGGGCACCTTTTCGCCAAGCTCTGTCTAAAATTGTGGTTATTGCTGCCGTTGCAACTCCCACTCGTTGTTGCTGGCTGGTCTTGCTCTCAAAAGGGTGCCACACACACACACACACACATACACACACAATTACCGAAACTGTAGCAGGGACAGACACAAACACATGCGCTGACGGGGTCATGTGCCACACAATTACGACAAAGGTGCAGGGGCGGAGTCAGCAAACGCTTTGCTGTCACATGCCACATGGCCGCAATCCCAAGACCGCTACCACGCCCCCATAGACAACACACACACATACAAAAACTCAGTAAGCAGACAACACCCATTGCTGTAGCAGCAATTTGAAAATATTTTACGTAATATCATTGTTTGGAGCTCGTAACTAACTTTTGCCAGCATCCCATACACAGGTGCTTATATATCTATATGTATATGTATGTGTAGATCCATGGACACATGCATATATACTTTATTCAAAAGCAACAAAGGATGCTTCGTATCTCTTACATATTCGCAAACTATTTAGCGTACGTTAGAGTTGCACGCATGGCAGCCACACGCCACGCGTGGGTCGCTACTTTAATTACGTAAGCTGCAATTCGGGGAAAACAGGTGGAAGTTCTCATATTTAGTCCGACATTTGGTCACTGACTCCATCTAGCTCATAATGCGCACATTCGCAGCGCTATCCTTTTTGGGTAACCCTCGCAAGTATGCGTGTGTGTGTGTGAGTGTCGCTATGTCGTCCCGGCACATATGATTCGTATCAGTGATATTTCTGCTCCAATGGTACCAGTTAGTTTTGCATGCGACGTGCTTGTTAATGTTAGATTGTCGGTTAGTCCTGTTTGTTACCTGCACGTGTTTCACTTATTCTCTCACTGTCTCTTTGTGTGTGTGTGTGTGTGTCCATGTTAATACAAACGCATAATACCATTTTTAGCTGTGAAACAGTTTTACTTGTTTCACTCTTGCCTCTCCCCTCCCCTTCCCTTCCTGCGGCTGTGGCTCTGTGTGTCCGATGTCATTGTCGCCAGTTGTTTAACGTTGTTGCTGTTGTTGCTGTTGCTGTGCGGCTGCTGGCAGCTTCCTCTAAATTTATACATCACACAGCCAAAAAAGAAGAAGAACAAGAATAAAACATTAAACATATAAAATGTGCTTAATTATACCTGGTAGCCATTGTTTTGGGTCGAGCTTAATGAGAATATTTTAATTTGCGCAATGTTAGATGCATATCCATACGACACGAGTATACTTATATAAGTTCAAGTTAGTCAGTCAATCAAAAAGTGAAAGAGTATGGGAGTATGGGAGGAATCGCTGAAATGTCACCCGATCAACAGTTTTCACAACTGTTGTTGGCATGGTATCAAAGTGAATGACGCGCAACGAACCAAAGTTGGGGTAATTGCAATGAAATGTATTCTTCGGGAAAATGCAGTCAAGTTACTTTGTTAATCGACTTTTCGAATTGGTCATTACAGCTAACCATTTGGCTTGGGTAAACATTTTAGCATTTCCATTTGCTTTCCACCTGTTCCACACTTGACAGCGGAGAGAAGGGAGAACAATGGAAACGGCGAACTTCAAAGTATTGCAGCTGCTGTAGTTGGGTGCGGTGTGGATTCATTGGACTTTGAATGAGATGGATTGTTTGCATTTTATTTGACTTTTAATGTGTATCTGTCCCAATAGAACAGCGTGACGAATAATTAACTGTGAAAGTGAAGAGTTAATGGGAAATTGTAAAATATAAGCTTTAATAATAAATGTGAAAAAAGTATATCTTTGATTTATTTATAATAAACAATCATTAAATAATGCTTACTTTTTCATCCGAAATTTGATTAATTAACGCTCACATTCGCTTAATAGATTTTGTTGAACATCATTTCGGTATATCATTCAGTTGTCATGGGAACAATTTGACCTGTATGCCTACAAGAGTATTAAATCTTTGGCGCACAGACTTTGTAAACTTACTAAAGCTACTGCAAATCCCATGCGTGCTTTTCTTAAAGACAATAACCACAATAGTTTTATGGCTCTTCGCTGAAAGACCAATTGTAATCCCCTCCCAAACCGAAACTTCAACCCAAACCGAATCCAATCATCTCGAGCTAGTTCAATGCTCTACTTTGTGTGTGGGGTTTCGGCTTGACCCAACAATGCACATTACTCCATTCCATACCAGTCCGGCTCGGCTCAGGCTCAATTTGTTGTTGTCGACTGCTCAATTTGTTGTTTTTATTGTTATTATTGTTGTTGCTTTTTTATGTGTGTGTCCGTACGGACGGAATATTTACTTGTTCATCACTTACACGCCAGAGTAATTTAAAACAAATGCCCCACCAAATCGCACTAGGCTTTGGCTGCCACTAGTTTTTATTGCGCTCTCACTATCGCATATGCAGCGCGCAGCAGATATTTGTTCATCCACAACAATTTGCCATGCCATTTGTATTGGCTCATGTTAATGCTGGCACAAAGTCCCGAACACGGCAGGCGTCCATGGTCTGGGCCATGGTCTGGTCGATGGTGATGGTGATACACGGTTCGAGCCATGTAGTTTATCCAATTGCAGCCGCCGGCTGACGGTTGTTGTTGTTGCAGCTGTTGTGTTTTTTAATAGACACATTAAAAAATAATTTAACAGCGCCCAGATACTCACACCCAACTGCCCGTCATTGCATTGAATAAATCATAAATCATTCAGCTTTTTGGCATACAATAAAAATAAACTCATCGGCTACGAGCATACGATAAATAATAAATAAATAAAGAAACAACAACCAAACAACAACAAAAATAAATAAGAAATATGCCCAGAAAACATGTGACGGACGAATATCGGTTGATGGTTGCTTCCATTGCCACGTCGCTATTAAAACGTATACTACATATGATGCGCAGGTTGCGCCAATTTACCGCCCATTCTCTGTGACGCCCACTTTCGACACCCACACACACAATATACTATATATATATATATATATAAATATATATATGTTCGCTTTTTACACATCATAATTTTTTATACTAGTTGACTTTTAGCCGCTCTTGTTGGCACCTTTTTTTTTTCTTTCTTTCTTTTTGCTGTGAAAACCTTTTTGTGCAGTCATTCATTTTGAAGCGAGCGCCAGGACAACACCGAAAAGTTGTTGCCATGTACAAATTAATAAACGAGTAACTGACAAAAAGGTAATTTATTATTTTATACATATTTGACAAATTAATTTAATGACGCGACGCCTCACAACACACATATACACACACACACACACACACACACACGTGTATACACACACTCACACACACACGCATGCATTAACACGTATGCGTCCCGCTGGGGCCCTCGTTTGCCTGGCAGTTTCCTCCCAACCCGCTTGATTTCGCTTTTGGCGCTGCCGCCACACATAATAATTTCTCATTTAATTTTTCAATTTTAAGCGTCATTTACACATGCCATGCCATGCCATGACAGAGCTTGGTCCAGATCCCAGTTGCCCCTTCGCTCACTCTCTCTTTCTCCGTGCTGCACGTTGGCTTGTTTGCTTTTGCCAGCCTCTCTTATCGTTTTTTTTATAATATACGTACGAGAGTGTGTGTGTGTGCGTGTGTATGTGTATGTTTGTATTTTTTGCATTAAAAGGTAATCATCGAAAACAGCGCAGGCATGCAGTTTTCACGCCGATGTTGTATTTTGTATGCCTGTCATTAAGTCGTCAGCGCGCATAACAAGAGTGAGAAATGCGAAACGAAAAGCGAGAATCTGTACCAACAACAACAACAACACAAAAAACCAGAATCAGAGACAGAGCAGCAGTTGCAGCTGCAACAAGGGCAACAAGGCTGCTGTGCAGCATCAGGACGCAATCAGTTGCTCACTCAGTCAGTCCGTGACGCATCAGTAAAAATGAGTTGGCGCCAAGGAGAGTTTGATTGAGGGAGGGGTGGTAAGGGTTCGTTGGTGTTGCACTTGAACGTGTTGCCATTGGTCTGAAGAGCTCGTACGTTAATGGCACTAGAATCAGTTTTCATTAACGATATTCCGGACTTGGACTCGTTCAAGGCAGAGGCAGAGTTGCAAATACAAATATAAAAAAAAAGAAGTTGAACCACATGCGTGCGTTGCTGGAATATTTCTCGCAATAGTGGCTGCGGCGGCAACAGCGGCTCTTGCGGCAACAGCATCGACAACAGCAACGACAAAAGTAATGGCAATGGCAACGGCAACGGCAATGGCTCTGGCAATTAATAAAACACACACCTTCTGTATAGCTCACATGACCATCTCTTCGCACCACTCAATCTCATGCTGGCTGCACAGTGGTCTAAAGCACTTATTTACGCGACTTTGATGTTGATGTTGTCGGCTACCAACGGCATTACTCTAGGCATTGGCACTTGTTCGTTGTTGCTGGCGCTAGCTTTTCGTATTCGGTGTTGAAAATTGAATTAAAAAAAAAAAAGAACACAATTTGCAATCGGTACCAAATATATATGAATATTTCAGACTCACAGTCGTGCGAGGCTGTTGCTGAGATTTTTTCATATAAATCACACATTTAGCAGCGAAAAACATAATAAATAATATATATTCGTACATACATATGAAAGCGTATATTCATATACCGCAAACACATACATAAATCTTTCAGTTTGGATTTTCACTTTGGTGGCATAAATTGACACTGGCGTACACTGCGTACACGACGCAAGTAGCAGTTGCCATTTGCCGTTGCTGTTGCAGCGGCCACATTTGAAAACCGCGCTTGAAAGCATGATGCGACCATCCGTCCGGCTTCAGCAGCATCATCAGCTTGAACGCAACCGAGTTCACTGCTGACAGTAAAAACTCATTTACGAGAAATTAAATTAAAAGTTAATTAACGCTGTCAATGTGCAAAGCACTCCACTCCACTCTCTGGACAAGAGCAAACCCACCATACCGGCAATCACGCAAACGTCAACTATCTACAAACTACCTGAAACTTTGTCCAACCAAGTTAACAAAAAAAAAAAAAAAAACAGAAGAGAAAAATTCCCCGCAAGTTAAGTTAAGCATATGCCCGCTGAAATTGATGAGAACTGGTTTTAAATATCAGCTTGACAATTTAAGTTGCAAGGCCAGCTGTGTGTGTATGTGTGTGTGTGGTTGTCTCGTTGTCTCGCAATCTCGCAGTCTGAAAGTCTGCCTGTTTGGTTTGGTTGGGCTGTGTTAATGCGGCATTGGCTTCAGTTATGCGCAGTGCACACAGTGCGTATGGTTAATGTGACATGACCAAGCTGCCAGGCCAAACTGTTTGCGTCTGCATGCTCGTTTGTCAGCCTGTCTGTCTCTCTTTGTCTGTCTGCCTGGGTAAAATCAACAACAAGATGCAACATGCTGATAATTAATTTTTAATTAAAGTCGACAATTAGACACGATGCATTCAATTGGTTTTCCAACCAATTTGTCTTAACTGCTCAAATGCTCCAGCAACGGTACACTACGCTCTTTGGTCACTAGTCAACTTTTAATTTTTATGCTTTTTGATGTGTAGCATTTACAATTAGTAGACAGACAAACTCGAAAGTCTTCTCATTGTTTTATTGAAGCAAATACTAATAATTTTGTTACAAGTATAGAATTAGTAAATACATGTGCATATATCTTTAAAAGATATTGTCTTAAATAACAGCTCAGAGTCAACTTTGTACTCTATTTAACTGAATTTATTCATTCATAGCTACAAAAAAAACATTCTTTTACTTGCTAGTTTCATATCAGGTAAAAGCAATTACTTGAGGGCTGCTGAAATAAAGATTTTCTTATATTGCCGTAAGCTTAAAAAACAGTCTGTTGCTTGAATTGTTTACTTTTACATGGCAAAGAAATAAATATCTATCAGCAAATAGTAGAAAAGATTACAAGCTTGAGCAATTACATGGAAATAATATACAATTTTTTGTAATCCTTATGGACATACAATTTATAAGCGAGCAATTTCATAATAAGATATAACGAACAATAAAAGTGAACAACTTGTGACATTAAGTGGAGTGGCGCATTCATATCATGACAGTTCTCATTGAGCTGCAGCGATGTTGTAATAAAAATAAATAAATATTAATATACTTGTAGATTGGCAATTGGAACTGCACTCCCACGACCAATTTCGTAACGTTTCGAAAATTAAAGATAACATAAATGTGCCTCTGTGTGCTGACATGGTACACGGCTCACGGCACGGCACGCCATGACTGCCAGTTCCAATTCCAATTGTAGAAGTCCCAGTCCCAGTCCTAGTTGCAGTTGCTTGCAGTTGTAGTTTCATTTGCTTTTGCCGTTGCTGCTGTTGCAGTTCGGCGGATGCCGTGCCGGCACATCAATGTCGTCGCTATGGCATGCTATTTGAATTGAACAAGTGTCAGCGTCAAGGGGAAATGGGTGTCGCAGTCGGGGGCTCCCCTTCTGTTTTTTGTTGGCCTTTTCCATTGGGCCTTTTCCAGTGGTTGTATGTATGCCGTACTATTTGCATGCGCTGCCACTGCAGTGGGACGACAATGCTCTCAAAACTCAAAATATTAACACTTTAACGCCAAGTTTTTTATCCGGCTGCCGGAAGCAGACAACACAACACTCTCACCCATACGGATACACACAGACATACACACAAAACCATACACCCATAAAGTCTAGCGGTCGTTACGGTGGCAAAACGCCATGTTGGATTATTCAACTCGACGCCATTTCGCGTCACAATGCGCGCTATGCGCCGCCATCATTGCACTCGACAGCAAACGGCAAAAGCAACGGCATAGGCAACGGTATATGCCGCCAACGTTTGCGACGGCGGCCAAAGCGGCGGATGAAGTTGCAATTCAAAGTCATAAACACGTGCAGCGTGGGCGCAAAGTCGCAGCTAAGCTGCAAAGCAGGCGCTGCTACTGACAGCAGCAATAGCAACAACTGCGCTACTACTTCCTGCTCAGTTAGCGGGTGAAAACGAAACATAGCAGGGGAGAAAATGAGAGATATGCTGTGTGTATAAGAGAGGGAGAGAGTGAGGGAAAGTGATCCCCACAAAAGCCTGGGAAACGCTGCTCTTTTGTTTCCAAGCCATTTTGTTGGCGACGCGTCGACGGTCGCTGTTCGTTTTTCATTTGCATGCA
Source organism: Scaptomyza cyrtandrae (assembly GCA_035044605.1). Classification (NCBI taxonomy): domain Eukaryota; kingdom Metazoa; phylum Arthropoda; class Insecta; order Diptera; family Drosophilidae; genus Scaptomyza; species Scaptomyza cyrtandrae. Next base: position 8,008,565 of record JAWNNS010000640.1, read on the forward strand.
AAATTCAAACATCAGCATAAAAATGCAATTTTTATTGCTCAACATTTCTCAACGCCCGCTGCAAATATTTTCGCGGGTTTTTATTATTACCATTTTTATTTTTGTTGTAGCTGTTGCTTTGTTTTTTTTTCTTCTTTCTTTCTTCTTTTGCTATTGTTGTTTGTTTGATTCAGCGTGTTATTGTTGTTTTTGGCTACAGCTACGAATGTTGGCTGGCTGCTGCCTCTTATTTAGTATGAGTTTTTATTTTGGTCCCGTAGCGTGCACACCGTTGCCGCCCTCCCCAAACCGAAGTCCATCTCCACAGCTGCCTCCATTGCCTCCTTTATGAGCTGCACTTTATGAAAATGCAGTTGCCAGTCCACCGTCGTCCTCGAACGTCTCTGCTACAAGAGTAAGCATGACTGTGGCGATGGTCGTTGCTTCGAGTACATTGCAAATATTTTATTATTGCAAAATTCTGGCAACTTATCCCGTGCGCATGTGAATCTTAGTACTGAATGGGAGTTGGGTGTGGTTTGGGGATTCGCCTGTTGACCGCCGCAAGGCAGCAGGAAGGATGCAGCAAGCTAAAAATAATATTTCGTTGCATTTGCTGTTGTTTTGCTTTGTTTATGTTTTTGTTTGTTTTGATATGTATTCTTGTTGTTTTTTTATTATTTTTGTTTGTCGGTTCGTTTAGTTGAAATTACGTTTTGTGTGCCACTGAATTTCGTAGCAGCAACGGCAACAACAACAACAAAAGCAACAGAAACAACAACATCAACTTGAGCCAAAAAAAACTTGCTTTCGGTTGTTATTATTCTTGCGTTTACTCCCGGCAAATTTGCCGTGTGCCGCCTTACCCTGTCCATGTCCGTGAGTTGTTGCTGTTCTTGTTGTTGTTATTCTTGCTACAGACACCACACCAATAGCAACAGAGGTGTAGCAGCTCTATTCGCTGGCGTTGCATTCCGTTACGGCACGAGTCTCAGCTGTAGAAGGCACTGAGCTCCTGCTGCTTGTGTTTTTGGTTGGGATTATTTTTTTTTCCATGCTGCTTTTTCCAACATTTTAACTTCCGCTCAATTTACCTTTAGGCCAAGTAATTTAAAAGCTGACGTGTTTGTACAACTACAATTTCGACTCATGTTACAGTTGCTGTTCTGTGTTGTTTCTGTTGTTGTTGTTGCTGTTATTATTGTTGGCATTGCCTGTGTATAGCACTTCCTGGTGTAGATTTTTGCTAGGTTTGCCGCTTGTTCTGCTTCTTGGCTTTTGCTTTTTATTATTTTTGTATTTTTTTGTGTTTTTTTTTTGAAAACTTAATAGAAGCAAACGAAATTTGCTGCTACTCTGACGGATATTTTTGTTTATTTGCCCTCCGTTTGACTGCTACTTGTGATAGCCATGTTTTTGATAGGTACGGTCTAAAAGCTAAGACAACCAAAGCTGTTAAAACTGTTTGCCTTACTTAATAGTAGTTGGCAAAGCAGTAGCAGCAGCAGCAGGCTAACCAAATGTAAATATTAATTAATGTCGATAGTAAATGGCCAAAAACGTTTTATTCGTTTGTTTTTCTTTGGTGCTTTGGTTTGGGGCAAACAACTGGCAGCTTTTCTGTTTGACATGTGAGCACGCAATTTGCTTGATTGCCACCTTCAATGATTGAAAGGGGCGCCGCTAAGCTGTCCAAGTCGAAGGATATGCATAACATATCAAAAGGCATAGCATACTATTTCGGGCAACGCGCACGTGCGAATAAATGTGTGTTTGTGTTTCAATGTGTTCAATGTGTATGTGTGTGAGGAAGGGGTGTATGTGTACGTGTGTGTGTAACAACAGTTAACGCCATTGTTTGTGTTCAGTCTAGGTCAGCCAGCATCCAGGCATTGCCTTCTCCTTTCCATCGCCTACCCCCTTGGAGGTTTCACTGCCAGGCAAGCCAACGAGTCTGTTAGCCAGCCCGCAGCAGCCGCAGGCTGAAGCACAACCAGCAGCCACGACTCCAGTTTCAGCATAGCCATCACTAGCAGCAGCAGCACCATTGGCAGCAGCCAGCCATGTGCCGTTCGCTGGAGCTGCATTAAGTGAAGTATTGTTTCTGCTAGATTAATCCTGTTTTAATTAAATATACACGCTGCCAGCACAAAACCAACAAGACTGTTGGCTATGCCACTCCCTGGCAAAAAAAAAATCAGGCTGGGAAATACTGCAGGCCGCAGCCAGAGTCCGCAACCCGCATATACATACAGCAACTATTCTTTCGACTTCTGACGTCATGCAAATATGTGAGCGGGCTCTGGATCAAGCTCCAACTTCAGCTGCTGCTGCTGCTGCTGGTGCTCTACTCGGATTGACAAAGTGACTTGCCTGACTGAAGTGAGTGTGAGCAGTGCCACGACAGAGATGACGGCAGCAGCAAACAGCAAACAGTTCACATGAATCGGTGCATTGGACCTCGAATTTATTTATTTATATTTTCATGTGTTTTCGTGTTGTTCTTCGTTTCAGGCAAAGGAAAATATATGCGTTTTCTCACGCAGTCACTGCCAAGGCGCCCAAGCAGCCCCAAAAGCAAAAGAATCCAACGCTTTCTTGCAATTTCTGTAGTAAATTAAAAACGCTGCGGTTGTTTTTTACATCTTGTTTTAATTTTTTCTTCTTCTGTATATATAAATGTAAGTGCTCGGTGAAATAAGTAAGAAAACGGAATTATCAGGTTGGTGTAATGCAGCTCCTAACGTTAGTCATGCATATGGCAAAGTGCTGTTGCTGTGGAAACGACAGTTTTAAGCGCATCATAGTTGACTGTGCTGTTTTGCATCTTGTCGTAAAACTTAAGATCTACCTTAAGTGCATCTTGAATATTCAACTTATTGAGCTTAAAATTGTAAACATACCAAGATGAACTAGCAATATAAAAGATATAATAAACGTTGCTTTAATGCCTTACATATATAGCTAAAATAAAAGAGTGATTTAAAATATGTTGCTTATGAATAAACTTTAAATGGGATATGCATTTTTTGCAAAAATGGTATAAGCAAATTTAATTTATGAAAACAGTTTTTAGCGCAAGTTACTTTATGCTCCATTTAAGACACAAAGCTTTGGCATTTTTAACTCAAGGCTGCTTATTAAGAAAGTGAACAGTTTTCGTATGACTTGTTCTTAGTTATGAGCACCTTGCAGCCTCGACGGCTTCGATTTTAGACCCTTCTACTCATACAATTAATGTGGTCACAAGCAAATTTACATTGTGTCTTTGAAGAAATGCATACACGTACGTGTGGTATACAAGTTATATGTGTGTGTATGTAAGTTAACTTTATTAAATATAGGCATGCATCTCCGTTTGCATACTTGAGTGTGTGTAAACATATGATTTTTTGTAAGAGCCCATTAAGTTTGGCCTTTAATTTTACTTGCATCGCCTTTTTTTTATTTATTTACATTTGAATTTTCCTTCGTAGCCGAGCATTTAGCTTTCTTTTTATGTGACATTCAACATTAATTAAATATATGTTTTCGTAAGGTGGTCAAGTGAAAGTGATAAAATATATAACAATAAGGGCTTTGCTTATTTTTAAAATAAATTTTAGATGCCGACGAAAAGTCAACTAAAAATACGAGTGTTAAATGTATTTGCCCATTTTAGGTGACACTTAAAACACATGCAATTTATTTGTTTATTATATAATTTAAAATATATAGTGTTGACACGTTCAGTGTTAGGTGAGGCACAAAAAAAACCTTGTATTTGTAATTGAATTCACATATATTGACAATTGTATTCGCAAAAATGTTATAATTTTTTTTTTGTGTTTGTTGGCGTTACTCTATTTATATTGCTACCAAAATATGTATAAGTTCAATCTTTTTTTTGTATATCCTATTTATTAGTTCAATTTGGCGGATATACACAATATATGTTCTCAGCCACAATACAAATTTAAAACAAAAATCTACATACTAAAGTTGACAAAAAAATAAATAAAATAAAAATAAAATCGAGAAGGGAATACCAAAAAACTGTATAGTTCTGCTGTTTACAAAAATTGCATAACATAATCAACTAACGAATAATAGAAAGTAGTTGAAAATTCTATTTGAATTGTGTTGTTCTCTATGCAAGGATGTCTTTTATTTGCAGTGTAGATTTTCGTTTAAATATTAAAATCATAAATAATGGATTTACTAATTTTTACTCCAATACGATGGATCGTGTGTGTATTTTTATTAAAAACACACTCGACCAACACTTATTTGAATAAATTGTATAACATGAATATTTATTCAAACAACTTTTTAGTTGGCTACACAAACTTGTGTTAGTACATATACTAAAGTAGTTATCTACAATATCTACTCGTTAAACGTTGCCAGTGAAAAATCGGTGTGTAAATTGCATGTGCTTTGGCTGTGTAATAACCAAAATTGATAACAATCAATATGGACATGTGCAGGTGTTGTCGCTGTCGACCGTGGAGCGGAACTGTCACAGACATGGGGCCCGCAACAATGTACACCACACACCTTGTTGTCAGCGCTTAACCTGTCATTGTCAGTTTGGCCTTCTTCTCCTTCTACCTGATAGCCTGTTTGCCTACCTGCCTGCCTGTATGCCCATAACCGTAAAGTGCACGCATTGAATTCTGATTGCCTCATACACAATCACTCACATACACACACAGGCACACATACTTGCACACATAATGCAGGTTGGAGCTTAGTTTAGTTCAGAATGCACTTAAAATTTAATTTAAATGTAAATTTGTGCAACGAAATGTGTTGTGTCGAAAAAATGTTTATGTAAACAGTGTAAGAGCACAGCAACAACAACATCAACTACAGCAGCCGTAGTAGTAGTAGTAGTAATAGAAGAAGTAGTACCACCGACAATGGCAATATAAAAAAGTGAAAAGAAACGCGAAATAGAATGCAAATGCAAATATTGGCAACAGCGACCAAAATATAACAAAAAAAAGTGTGTAAGCCATTGCCTGGCTGGTTCGGGTGCCAGCAAAAATAAGAGGAATTTATATGCAGATGTGCAAACATTTTGCACCCTATTCCGCGACGACATTGCCAGCAACAGCAGCAGCAGCCCAGGAGGGTTGGTGGGTCGACAGCATGTGCATTCGTTTTAAGGTTTGGCGGGGCGCGTAGCATGCGTGAAATTTAATAAAGCTCAAGTTGGTAGCTGTTTGCTGGGTCCGTTGACGTCGTCTTTTCGTCGTAAGAAAGACACCGAAAGCGGTAAAGCGCCAACGACTTTACAGTTGCTGTTGATGTTTATTAAATTTCATTAAATTACGTAATTCTTGAGCAAAAGTTGCGCAGCAGCAGCTATAGCAGCGACAGCAGCCACAACGTAGCGACATTTCCAAATGCAATTCGGAACAACTTAAAAAGCGAGCGCGCCGCAATAAAAATGTCTGCTGCGGCGCCCCGTCATCTATTTCCGCTATTGCAGCAGCAGCAGCAACAGCAGCAGTGTGCTGCCATTGCAATGGCAATAGCTGTGTAATTGTGTCTGTATGTATGTGTGTCTGGGTCTCGGTGTGATTGTTTGTGTGTAAGTGTTCGTTGGTTGTATGTCGCTGCACCCCTGCAGCGCTGTTTTCACATTGTTGCTTCACACTAATCTTCTGTCAATGCAACACGAGGACGAAAGCGACAACAGCTTGCAAAGACCTATGTATGCCGCTGTTGTTGTTGTTGTTGTGTCACCCACACGGCAATAGAAAGAGAGAGCGAAGAGTGGCATATAGTCATCCAGATACAGTTGCACAACTTCAAAGACCAAATAGTGCAAACCGCAGCCGCAAACGTTTTCAGTGCTTGGGACAGGGCAACATTTGGCATTTGGCTGCGTGAGTGGGCTAAAAGATTTTGGCCCCCAAACCTCAACATGCACAGGGACCAAGTTGTTTTCTGGCTGAATCTCTGGTTTTGTCTTTAAGTGTAAAAACATTTTACTTTTGGGCAAGCAATTCCCAAGCTGCTACTGCTACTGCCTCGGCTTTTGCTTCTACCGCTGGCTGTGGCAAGCATGTTGTCGCCATTGTAGAAGCGTGTCGCCAGCTTTAGCTTTCTACGTTGCTGCAGCCAAGGGTCTTGTTTGTGTGTGTGCTGCTGTTGGTTGCAAGTTTAGTAACGTGTGTGTTACCATCGAGTTGGTTGTTGTGATATCACTGCGGCTAAGGCTTCTAGCCAATGCTCAAACATGGACTTCGACAAACGGGCAGCTCTCGCTCTCTGTATCTTAACTGCATTTTCTGCTGTTGGGGCATTTGCCATAGGGCAAAACTAATGCAATATTCTCATTATTTGGTTTACTTTGCTTGCGCAAACTGTTTGTATTATTTTGCTGTATTTAATTTAATTTGGTTTTGATATTGTTGCTTTTATGGCTCAAGCCTTCACTCTTATACTTGTCCCAGTGACAGCCTCGTTATAACATATATATATATATACATATATATATATATATATATATATATATATATGTTTTGTTTATTGGCACAACATGCAGCTGCTGTTGCTGCTGCAACAATTTGTCTTGCCGAGGATGCGTGTTTATATTTTGCTAGTAGCCTTTTTGTTTATTTGTCTGCTTTACACTTTGCTGTTGTTATTTTTTTATTTAACGTTATTGCTTCTACACTTTTACTCGGCCACGGACACGGAATCAGACTCAAACTCGTACTCAAGCTCGGACTTGGTAAAGGCAAGAGCAATGCGCCACATGGCGCAAGTGAACAGGCAAACACACACATAAGCAACAAATTTCTTTTTGCTCTCTGTGTTTTGGATTTTTCTTTTTTAATATTTCAGCAGCAGACGCCATTTGTCTTGGCCGCAAAGTGGACAAGCAAGTTGGCAGGCTTGCTGGCAGGGAGCAGGCTGCCTGACTCGGGCAAATTAATTTCGTATTAGCGCACTTTGACAAATTAAAACCGCAGAGTCAACAGCCTGACTGTTGGCTGGCTGGTTGCTTGGCGCATTTAAATATGCAGCTTGGTCCAATCAATGGCAGTTAGCGAGCGCCACAAATTATATGCAAAGTAACAACTAATAAATATTCAATGCCTGTCACATTAATCTTTAAACAGTGCGAAAGGCCGGCCTGGCCCTAGCTTTGGGGCCAGTCGTAAAAAAAATCATTGCTAATGCCAATCTCTTAGCCTTGTCTGAAGTTGAGGGGGCTAAGGGGATGAACTGGTTAGCTTTTTCGCTTTGTCGAGTGTATTTTATTTTATAAATTTAACGAATAGTCGACGGAGTAAAAAGGGGCGCGTGCACATGGCCATAAACAAGAAAGCAAGGGACAGGGACAGGGCCAGGGCCAGGGCCACGTTCAGGAAGCAACGACAATACCTGACCGGTGTGACCTGTTTTACCTTTGGGCTCACTCGTTCGCATAGCTAGCTACATTGACCACGGTGACCGTTTGGTTCGGTCGGTGACGGTTCAAGCTGCTCGGCAAAACCCTCAGGCACTTTTTAATCTAACAAAATCCAAAGAAACCGCACGTCGCATAAATAATGAGACTGATGAGGGTCCATTATAGGCACGTAACCTGGGAGTATGAGAGTGGCGTACGCTAGCACCACTTACTCTCCATCCCCGTTCTCCCGCTTTATCACCCCCCTCTGTTGCCAATACTAGAAACCTATCGTCCGTCAGGGGGGGTGACAACAGTCAATGTTTGAGCAACGTGTTTTGAAAGAGCGCTAGGTGTGATAACAGTTGTGGTCGGTCGGTTTTGGGCTTGTACAAGGCTGGAGGGTGGGAGGGGGGTTGGTTGTTAGAGGTAGGGTAGGTCAAAAGCATGACAATGACAGCATAATTGATTTTCGAACAAAAGGCAAAGCACAATATAAGCAACACAACAACACGAGAAGCAATTTATGAACTTACCAGCTATGAAATACATACAGACATACACATACATACATGTATCTATGTGAATGTGTCACTTCACGCATACAACGACGGACATATATTTATATGTGTGTAAGTGAGCAAACAGTTGGCCAACAAAGTTTGCAGACAACAAAGCAACACGCAAAACTACTTACGTTTGCCTTGCACAATGTAAACTTTGTGAACAATTTAATAAGCTTACGATTATTTTTTGCCAAGTTACTAAAAAATTAAAAAAAAAAAGTTCTAATACAATTTAACTTTTTTTTAAAGTACATATATTTGTTTTATGAATTAACTTGTTGTTTCCACAATTTATTTTACGTGCTGCAAGCATGAACCTTTTTCTTATCACTTTAAAGTTTGTTTGTCTAGCTAAAATTGAATTTTCTTGAATTAACATTCAATGTCTTAAGTTTTTTATTCGGTTTTTGCCAATTTAAAATCGATTTTTTACATCGTATACATGACATTTTGTAGAGAAAAGATATTGAGGAAAACCCTTCAAATGCACAATATCCGTTTTCTCGACAAAAAGGTCATGTGTGATAGGTCAAAGTGTTATTTACATGCTGTCGTGCACAAACTTAATTGGCCGAGTGTTGTGAGCGTAGCATTCTGCAATGGCCAATGGCCAGCTGGGCCAGCCATTGGTCGTTCTTTATTTAGAATTTATTTAAATGAGCTCGGAACGTATAAATACCGCCACTTTAGATGCAATCAATGGCTTAAGCATTTCAACACAAGGGTGAAGCCAAGATACAAGCAACAGAGAGAGCTTAAATGGAGAACAAGACTGAAGACCGTAACAGAGACGAAGACGAAAGCAATGTGGGTGGTGAGGGAAAAAGAACTCTTACATGCTTCAACAAATTCAAACAGATAAAATATGCAAAAATTAATTAAATACTTGCGCTTTGCATGTTCCTTGAAAACAATTTGCCAGACACCAAGGCTCATGTTGAAAGGTGGCCAAGTGTGCGATCCGGAAGCGAGCCAATGTACGTACGGGTGTTGAGTTGTAGGTTGTACTCGTGGCCTGCGACGGCGACGGCTACGTCAAAGACGGCCTGTCCAGGTGTGGAAAGTGTGCTATATAATTTGCAGCATGCTAGCAGGCAATACAACAAAAATAACAAAGAGTAAAATACAAAAAAAAACCACAAAAACAAAGGAAAAGAAGAGAATAGAAAGCGTGCTGTGGAGAGAGTGTGGGCAGGAGAGTGTTAAAGAAAACAAAAGCAAGAACACGCTATGCTAGCGCCAGCGCCAGCAACAGCAACAACATCGATTGCAATTTACTGCCTGATGCACTTAAGAAAATTTATGCAAATACCCAAAAATACTTACTTTTCTTTACTTTACAGGTCGCCCTGGGTTTTCTGGCCCAGGCAGACGCCGCAGCAAGGACAAACGGGTATTCCAGCATAAATTTTATAGTGCAGCTCAGGTCTATGAACCTGAACCGAGCGATGGAATGAGAGAAAACTTCGGGAGAGCGAGCCAGAGCTATTATCATACTTATGTATGTATGTATATATATGTATGTATGTATGTAATAGTGTGAAAGTGTAAATACTTACGTACCAGGTAGAACGCTATGGCATACTTAATGAAGCAGCACCCACAAAACTGCAAGCGCTTGCTTCATTACTTAAGGGGGAATCGTTTTTTGAAAAATAGTTAAGAACTGAACTGTAAGAAAAAAGACCAAGAACAAAACCCAAGAAGAAATAGAAGTAGACGAAAGGAAAAAGTCGACAACGATGATGCCGCTGCATTGCGGGCTGTGGTTATATATGGCAAATTGAGTAACTCGGCCGCTGAGAAACTGGCAATACCCTCGAGTCGTGAGCGAGTCGACTTGGCCGCGTTGTGAGTTATGTAACTTGGTATGGACACTGGCCAAAACACGGACAAGACACTGAAAAACACAATTGGAGGCTGAGACGCTCGCTGGTTGGTTGACTGTCTGGCTGGCCAGGCATTGTGCGGCTGCTTCCGCAAGCAACTGCTGCTACGTGCCACATAAATCAGCGGCGAGCTCAGGCTACAAACTGACAGCAGACAAATTTCGAGTGCCGCTTGACGCTGCACTAATTTGCCAAGACATTCGCTCATCCTCATCCCGGTGATCTCTCTCATCTCTACAGAGCTAAAGTGAGCCAGATTGATGCGCCTGCAGCTGTAGCATGCAAAAAGTGTAAGCAGAAACAACACAGATAGAAAGAGAGAAGTACTAGATGGTAACACACACACAAATCAGAGGCGGCAAGAAATTTCGTGTTAACCAAATGTTGAAGCCAAGTGTTTGGGTGTTGTGATTGCCCCTTAAGGGCACCAGGTTCACTTCACAACCAGTTTCAGGTCAAAGTTTGGGTCCAGAAACAAGTCGCTTCAACGGCTTGTCCTTGCTTTCTTTCTTCCTTGCCAGGAACTTGTATGATGAAGTGCAGCCAAACCAGCTGCCAGGCAGGTGGGCAGGCGGTTAGGCGGTGTGCCACCCGCGTCATAACAAGCTGGCAGCATTGGCGGCTTGGTCTGCTGCTTAAATAACCGGCAGCAGGTGTTTTTTACACATTTCTTAGCTTGTCTCGCGACGTGAAAGAAGACAGCTGCATTGGCTGCTAGTCAGACCTTCGGTTTGCTACCTGAAAAAACATAGAAAACTAGCAAATACACACATACGCATACTCGCACATACACTTGTGTGCGTGTTTGTGTGTGTTTAAATAACTTAAGATCTACGAGGATTTGAGGTTGTTTAGTGCCATGTACAATGCAGCCTTGCGGATGCTCAGGTTAGCTGAAGCTGTTATTTTTTTTGCACTACTTTTTTTTTTGTGGGTGATGTGTTGTGTGGCTCGCACTTAAGGTAATTTGCATTGCAGAATTTGCAGAGCTTGGCCAAGGCAACGATGTAGTCACTGTCGTTGTCGTCGTCGTCGTTGTTGTTGTTGTAGTTGCAACTGCAACAACCAACGTGCCGGGCATGAATGAAAGCAAAGTGCTACAAAGGATTATGCAAATTAATTATTTTTCGCAAGGCAGCCACCGACGTTGCATACTCGAAAAAAAGCTCCACAGTAGAAAGTGTAACGACAAAAATGTGGGCACCCTTTATCCACCACCCGCTTTCGGCGTCTGCCAACAATGGCCAAATGGCTGCAGCCTCCATCTGCCCAGTACCTAAACGTAACATAGCCCTCCTCGTTGCTACCCCGAGCAAAACTGCCTGGAAAAGTTGTTTAGCTTTTTTTTTTTTTTTAATTTTTTTTAGTTTTTAGATGTTGGCTGAATGCATTTTAATAACCAAGTGCTCAAGGTTGGCACTTTTGATGGAATTTTCGTGAGTGTTTGTGTGTGCCTGTGAATCTGTGTGGGTGTAGTTTTATGCAAGGCAGTGTCGATGTCCTCAGTTGTCCACGGTTCGCTGTCCTTAGGGCCACAGGTTGTAACTAACTGCCATAGAGCGTATTATAGCTTTAGGTGTAGCTATTAAATTCTCAACTCCACTCGGGCAACGTTTCTGCGTGCTGCTTCTGTTGCTCATGCTGTTCATGCTGCTCCTGCTGCTGTTGTGGGTAAAGTTTCGTTTCATGAAATGCGGCAAAAAAAAAACCACAACAAAACAAGCCAAATAACCATTTAAGGGAAAAGTTTTACTATTAAAATACTACGTAATTTTTAATTGCTGCACACTTTTTTAAGCCCATAATTTTGTAAACACCGAATTTAAGTCAATTTAAGGCCGCAGAACACGTAGCTCCATATGTATAGTGATATGCCTAGCAAAACAATGCAAAACAAAACAAGAAAAATAACAAACATAACATGTTCAGTTAGCAAAAATTTATTTATATGCGCATTGATTAGTCAAACGCACACACTGTCGACAATAACAGATGTGTATTTTGTTTTTTTAGCTTGGCTTGTTACTCGTTAATTTAATTACATTTTGTCTGGTTTTGCTTTATTTGGTTTGCATTAACTAACGAATTAATTGCGCCTGTGTTCGAACACACATAAAGAAATGTAATGCAATTCAATCCTTAAATAAGCACCATTGTTTAAATTGTTTATTAAAAAAATAACATAATGAAGATCCTTTGTACTGGTCGATAAATTACTTCAAATTAGTACGCTTTAATCAACATGAACTTAAATATCGTTTTAAGGTGGGCAAGATTTAACAATTAATTGCTTTATTTATCTAATTAGCTAATTACCAAATAAATAATCATTAATAATTATTTTAAGTGAATACAAACCATTAAGCCATTACTAAGCTGTAAAGAATTCGTCTCAAGATACACAATTCAAAAAGTAAGTAAAAATATTTGCTAACTAACATTGAATCCGTTGTGCAGTTTAAAATAATTGCCAAACAGCATGAGCTTTAATTCAGACATATAGATGGCCATGTACATTTTGCCTGACCATGGCACTTCTAATTACAAATTTCATCAAACATCATATCCACGATTATACAGATACAAATACACACATACATACGCTTACATAAACATACTATACGCTCTAAAATTGCATGTTTTGGTTTGGTAAAATGGATGTACTTTATGCAAATAGTGAAACGTATATGAGCTTTAGTTTGGACAGTTAAATCAAATTACCTCTTCGCCTACGCTTTGTTGTTGACGCTCACAAAGGCACGAAATTGAATACTTTTGCTAAATGAAATGTGCCAATACTCCCTACCTCCACCATACCACCCCACCTTCCTCTAACAAGCCCACGACTAAAACCAAATATTAAAGGGCAATGCTTTTCCCCATGCATAATGCTCAATGACTTCATAAACCCAATAAATTAATAAACTTTTGAAATACGCTGAGGTCATTGAGCGTTGTTTGGTGATACCATTTGCGTCGTTTGCCATTACGAGAACTACACTTTGAGCACAGCATGGCAGATCCACGTTTTCAATGGCCATAACCATTCCTATCCTGTGCCATTCTACAACCCATTCGCAGCAACAACTCCACCAACGCACATTAATCATTGAATTTTTGGTGGCCAACTCCCCAGAGATGCGAAGCGAGGTGCTTTGCCGCTCGGAAAGCACAACAGCTCACGGCCCACTCGCTTCGGCGTGAATAAAACGCAAACAAAATTGACTTATTGCCGGTCAAACACCTTTTCAAAATGTGTTTGTGTGTGTGTGTCTGTGTTTGTATGAGTGTATATACAGAGGGTTGCCCGCAAATAAAATACTTATGAAAAACTTTTACGGCTGCCTCGAAACCAGGCGAAACTGCGAAAGCCGCCAAGCAGATTTAAATTACAGCAAAATGCAGGCAGATAATAAATTTCGCTTTAAGTCGGTTTCCATCAGGCGCCGTCTGGTAAACCATATAAACTTCGAAGGTATAGTAACTATATCACAGGGCGTGCAGCTTTATGACGTTAAAAATAAATTGTGAAATCTATTTGGAATATCAAAACATTCAAAGAAGTTCATAAAAATGTCACATATTTCCGTAAACTCAGATTTAACTGCTCAGGAAGTACTGAGTACTTTTATTACTCGCAGAAATACTACAGAATCAGTGTTGATTTTGATGAATTGTCGGGTGCACGTAGCGGACCAACTTGAGTGGCATATAATGAAAATTTGTGCAACTGTTGCGTAACTTAAATTAGACATTTTATTTATTCCGTATTTTCATGTCAGGCGCACGTCTGTACTATTTGCAACGCTACGAAACATTTTGTAAGGTCAGCAAAGTAGCTTGTTAACCTTATCACGAAAATCATAAATTTCAAGTAACTTTAATGTGCGTTCAAGTTTGGTTGCTTGGCTGCTTGTTTGTCTTCCAATCGAGCCCTTCCTACTTTTGTCTGAGCGCTGCTTTCACAATAATTCTCCAGTTTGTGCTATAAATTTGTTTATTTGTATGATGCTGTTCATGTTGTTGTTTTTTTTGTTTGCGCCCTTTTTTGTAATCGTCTTTTTTGTAGCTGGCATGTTTGTTTTCCTGCTGTTTTTTCTGCCCAGGCTAAACATATTTTCCTGCAGCCAGGCGAATGTCACACGCTGAAACCTAAAGCCGAAAGCCGAAAGCTGAATCGCTGCGATGCTGTTGTCCCCGACGCCCGTTGCCTTTGCTCTCCAACCGACCCTGCCGACCGGCGACCTGTGCTGTTCCGTTCCGTTCTGTTCTGTCCTGCGGTTGTTGCGCCTAAAAGTAGTCAAATTGTGCGGACTAATAAATTTTGTTGGCTGTTGTTGTGGCACTTGTTTCGCTCACTTGCCCCGCTCACCGTCTTCGCCAGCCACTCAATTTACGCTGCTGCTGCCCAGCGGCAATTGTGAGTTGTTGTCGTTGCTGTTGTTGTTATTATTGCTTTTGTTGCTGTTATTCATACGGAAAGCATCGCACATCCTGTGTTCTTGTACACCTTGTTGCTCCGGCAGCAGAGCACGTTTATGCTTCGCCCTCTGCGCTTACCACACTTACAAACACAGACACACACACACATTCACATACACTTGCAGACATACACACACACACCGCATGCCACAAGCTTTTACCTTTTTGAAATGACATTCATTGGCTTTTACGTGTTTATTTGGAATTTCATTAAAAATGATTAGAAGCTGTTTTGTTTTTTTCGTGGGTTTTGTGGGCCAAGCTTCTTTTCTTTCTATAGACCCATTGCTATAAGTATGAGTGAGACGCAAGTAGAAAAAGAGCGAGAGAGCTCTCAAAACTGTGTGTGTGTCTGTCGGGTTGTCAGTATATAATGGCGCTTTCATGCTTGTGAATTTTATTTGAAAATTTTCTTGCGTTTGGTTTTTTGGCCTGTTGTCGTTGTCGCTGTCGTTTGCCAATGTCGTTGTAGTCGTTCGAGTCTTTTTTTGGGCAACATTTTAAATTGGTGCATACTTGTTGGCTTTTGTTTGGCTGCAGGCGCGCCATTTTGTTGGCGTGTCTGTGTTGTCTGTTGTCTGGCTATAAATTTTTAATAGATAATATGCGGCAGGCATGTGAATTGGCCTATGCCGGACCCGTAAAGCTTTTAATCGTCGCTTATTGTTATGTAGATTGTTCTGCTAATACCGTTGCCAGGCTGGTGACCCAACTGCAGCTGTTTCCTGCCATTGGCATTGCGCATAATAGCACTCGGTCTCCCTCTCTCTTTTCCCTTTATTTGACAGTGTGCGTGTGTATGTTATAACCGGTGTGTGGGTGTATAGAGCGCTTATGGTATCTCCTATTTATAACTGTAATGCATAAATTAGCCCTGACGAAGTCAAAGGCGATAACGAGCTTAGATTAAGTTTTTGAATTTGCGCTTTTCTATGGACAAGGTGTTGGCGTAGTACTTTGAGCGTTAGCTGCTGGTTTAAAGCATTAGCTTTTCCTATTTAGTGTTATACGTTTGTTGTTTGCTTTCTTCGTGGTATGACATATCCGTTTCGAAGGCAAAAGTCGTCTCAGTAAGGAGTTGCATAAATTTAGCTCCAAAGTATGCTACATTTTTGAGCTCAATGCATGCGCCCACTTAACGCGTCTGTTGCGCAAATTTTCGATTGTTGAGTCGGCACTTCATATGCAAAACTGCGCACACAAAGTCTGGTGTGTTGTTGTTGTGCTACTGCTGCAACAGCACAACTGTGTGATGTTAAAAATCTGGTATTTGTTGCTTTTGGCTTTATAGCTGCGCTGGCAGCGTGGCAAAGTTTT
Organism: Scaptomyza cyrtandrae; assembly: GCA_035044605.1. Lineage (NCBI taxonomy): Eukaryota > Metazoa > Arthropoda > Insecta > Diptera > Drosophilidae > Scaptomyza > Scaptomyza cyrtandrae. Next base: position 8,024,191 of record JAWNNS010000640.1, read on the forward strand.
GAAGCGCACTTGGCAAGACATGAATGCGTAATAACCAAAAGCGGAAGCAAACAACCATAAAGCCAAGGCAGCCGCCACGCACTCACTCGCACAGTCCGGACAGACTCGAGAGTCAGGGCCATATCGTCAGAGTCAGAGGAAGTGGAAGAGCTAGAGCCCAAAGTTAAAATGAGAGTGAGAACGCAGCACAACCATGGATGCCAGGCAGCACATATGCATCAAAAAAGCTAGAAAAACAACGGCAAACAATGCAAATGTATTTAGCATAATGAGACAGGAGAAATGTGCAAAAATGCAAACATTTGCGGGCATTGGATGTGAATGGCCGTGGCAACAGTCGAGTCGTCTCACACTCAGTCAGATATGTATGTATGTATGTGACTGTTGCTTGCAAATGGCAACAACATTTCTCTTTTTCTCTGTTCTCGCTTCGTGTGTGTGTGCGCATTAGTTTGTGTGCGTTGGTTTTCAAAATGAAAGTCATATGCCAACTCATAACTCAACTTGTTGTTGCCTGCCAGTTCACATGGCCGTGCCCAGGCGCAAGTTATTTCATTTGGTATTTCAAGTTTGTTGGCATTTGAATGAAGTCATTATGAAGGCGGTAGCAGCGAAGCTGCCTGCAGTCACTGGCAACAACTAAATTCACTTCTTCTTTCTGGTTATATTTATTTTTTTATTTTTCTTTCTTGCTCTAAAGGTATGTGCTGTGTTTTTTGTACTCTTTATTGCCAGCGTCGAAGCAAGCGCATCTAAATAAGCATTGACGCACACACACACACATACACACACACTCGCACACACAAGTACACACAAGTACACACGCATTAACACACCTGAAACAGAATGTAATTAAAGTTGAGTTGCAAACTTTTGCTTTTATTTTTATTAACTTTACTTATTTATTTATTTTTTGACTCTTTGGTGTTTGTGTGTGTGTTTTGGTGGGTAAGTTTCTGTGTGGCGTGTGTGAGTGTGCTTGCAATGAGTAGGTAGGCGACTTTAAAAGCACTTTCAACGGCTTGAACTTGGCACAGGCTTACGCACAAACCCATTAAAGCAGCTTAAGATCTTTTTTTGCTCGCACACGCAACCTGAAATGTATGAAATGGAAACAAGGCTCCTTCTTCTTACTCTTGTGTTCCTTCGGCGATGCCTGCGCTGCTTTCTTGTACTTGCATACGTACATATAAGAAAAGTTTTACCACAGAGCCAGACAAACAGACAACGTGCGACTAACAAATGCTGATGTGTGGATGGAGAGAAGTTGAAAGGATGGTTGGGCGGAGGCAAGGCTGCTGCTTCTGTATGCCGTTAACTGGGCTAGGTGGTGTTCGGTTCCTGGGTGCGACATTAAGCTCCGTGCGTGCAAATACCATGAATCTGTTGGCATGTAAAACACTTTTGTTCCGCCCAAAGCCAGCACAAAACCAGAAGGGAGATGAAAAAAATTTTGTTGCAGCAATTTGTCAGACAGTTTGTTCAGTATATTCTTTTTTTTGTTCATTTATTTTTTGTTGCTTCGGTTTCTGCAGAAACCGACTTAAGTCGCATTTGAAAGTTCGTAAAAGTCATTCGTTAGGGGAGCAAAGTAATTGCGCTTACTTGTAGTGCAATTATACAAATTAAAAAACGAAGAACAATATAATTGGAGCATGGTGTTAAGCAAAATACATACAAATACGCAATAAATATTTTATATATGTGTGTTTCACATTAAATCATTGGCTCTTGTGATGCAATCAAAGTTACTAAAGCCATGGACCGCGTCCCAGGCTTCCCTTAATTTATGCGGCGTATTGAAATTTATCACTCGGCAGCATCTTAATGGTTCATTAAATTCATTATTCGGACGACTGCGAAAAAAAAGAATAAAAACAAACAAAAAACACAATAAAAAAACAACACAAACCAAACAAACAAATGGATTAAAAATAATGCACACACATACATACCTACATGTGTGTGAACATGTGTGTGTGAGTTTCTGCGTAACACGTATTTCTTTGTGTCTGCCGCATTTTAATGAGTTTTTGCTTTACGTTAATTTATTTTCATTTGAATTCCTTGCAAAATGGCTTCAAGGCGCGCACAAAAATGCAATTATGCATTCATTAAAGAAATTAATTGCAAACAATGTGCAGCCAAAGAGCAATTCACATGCGTGGCAATTCGCGTTATTGATAAATTCGACAAATTTCAACCTGCAACCTAACAAAGCAAAGCAAAGCAAAGTAAAGCAACAAGCTGACTATGTTTTTGCTCGTGCTCCTGCCCCTGCCCGTGACCCCGTTTTCTTTGCTAGCAGCCTTGTTGTGTCGTAAGTAGAACATTACCAAGGCTTTTATCGTTAATGCCAACATATTTTGCTTGTAATTTTCTGTTACGTTCGAAACACTCTCGCATTCACATTCACATTCCCATTCAAATAATAATGGCTGCCTTTTACGTAGTTGTGCAATGATTACGTGATGGCTGCACAAAACACACATATCCCCATTAGATATAAGATTTCAGTTGTTTTCTGCTGGCTGCCCTCTTGTCTTATTCCTTATACCAAGCTGATGCGTGCATTTGGCTTTAACTTCAATGTCATACATTTTTGAATCAAACCCACAAACACACACTTACAATTGTCTAGATGTTATGCACATTTGCTGCCTTATAACAATGCAATGATTTTTAATAAGAAACTCGTATTTTGGCTTATACCCTTACAGTTATAAAGCTAAAAGAGGTATAACAATAACTCACGGCTTATTCAGTTTAGGTTGACGAAAGGTTAGCTGGTTTATAGGAGATAATTTAACCTTAACTTATTCCAATGTCTTACATGTGTTATATATATATATATATATATATCAGATGGCTCCACCACATTTAGCTTCATTTTGTATATCTAAAAAAATCAGTTAGAAGTTAAATAAAATACATACATTATGAATAGTCTCCCGTCTGAAAATCTTAGTTTTGCACAATATTCATAGAATATTATTGATTCAAATTTCGATTATTAAGAATTTTCATTAGTAAATGGACATTGCCAGTCAATAATTCAAGCAATCTATCTAAGAGGGTATGCAGCTGAGTAGACTCGAGAAGTTTTTGAACTACTATCTTTCAATCTGACTATCTCGGCTTACACTGCACGAGTGAGTATAAGTGTGAGTTTATGTGTGTTGGCTGGTGCTACATGTAGCATATTATTACGTATACGGAACATTGCGCATTAGTCGTGCATTAGTCAGCCGTATGATTGTGTCTGAGCGAGCGTTGCCGCCACTCTTAAAACAACTACTGCTGAAAATAAAAACAATGCAATGTGCCACCGACTGTCACTGTCAGGACTGCAGTTGCGAACTGATGATGATAATACGTTGCCAGTTGCACATTCTGGTTGCTTCAGTTGCTGTTGTTACCATTGCGTATGTTGTTGATGATGGTGATGAGTTTTGAATGCGTAACTACAAACTGCAGCTGAAGTTTTTGCTGTATGAGCTATACTTTTATGTGTTTTGTTAGAAGATCAGATCACATACACACACACACTCACATATGTGTATGTTTGGCCATCTTTTTTGTTCATTGCTGAGGAGCATCTTTAGCCGCTTTGCTGGTTCGTTGAACGCATTTCTCATTTTCATGTCCATTTCAGCAAATCTATGCGAGTCACATTCATTTGAATGTATTTGTCAACGGCCATACAATAACAAGAACAACACCAGCAATTTTGAAACTACAGCAGTACAGCAGCAACAGAAGAAGCAGCAGCAGAAACAACAACATCAGCAGTAACGAGCATGACAAAACATCCGAACGAAATTAAAACAAGAAAAGAAAACATGAATGCCATCGCCGAGTGTACTTGACGAATATATACCCTAAAGAATAATAAGAGTGTTGCTTCTTCTAAACTTTCAAGTCAAGTTTTGAGTCCTTCCATAAACTGCTGATATCAAAAAAAAAGTTTAGTGCCAACGAAATGAAATCATACTTTGGTGTAACATATAATATGCACAATAACATTACACCCTGCTCATGACCATTTAACGGTAGAGGGAATACAAAAAAAGTATATGCTGCAAATATCTTAAGGGTATACTTAGGGCTTGATTTTTGTAGTGCGCTGCCTTTTGTCTCTGTTTGGCGACCGACAAGCTGCGCTTAAGTGGACAGCAAGCTCTTTTATCTTCGCGTATGTGTGTGTTGTCTGTTTGTGTGTCAGGGCTTGCAGCTGTGTGCGTCCGCTTTCGGCTTTTGCATTTGCAGTTAGCCTCGGAATGATATAATATGCGAGATGCAACTACTGCTGCTCCTGCTCCTGCTGCTGTTGGTACACAAAGCGTCAGCGCCACTGTTGGCGTTGGCGGTATTGTTGTTTTTTGTGTTATTAGTGATGTTTTTTGTAAGTGCTGTGGCTGTTATTATTTTTGTTGTTCCTATTATTGTAGTTGTCTCGGTTTGGCGCTGCTGTTGTTGTTGCTTCTGCTGCTGCCACTGCGCGAGAGCATAATAGTTTAGTAAGCTCTCTCTGGGGCATTCAACTGCATGAGATGACGTCTTTATTTCCCCAGGCAATCTTTTGCCACGAGTGTTTGTACACTTGTGTTGGTTTGTTTGCATCTGTGTGTGTGTATGGTCGTATTTGTGCAACTGAGGACAAAAGTTTCGTTGGCTTTGCAGCGGCAACAAACAAACATAACCATACACAGGCAAGCAACAGCCGCAGCCCCCGACCGCCTGCTGAGCCCTATGCGTCGCTTACAGGACCGAAAACAACAGAAGTCTGCGCCGACAACGCTAACAAGAGCGGTAAGTTGTTGATTTTGGTACTCGAATTCAAAACTTTTGAAACAATGTTACAGCAGGCTGAATGAAGCCTTGCAGACTACAAGAACGAAGAATGAAGCAGCCAGCAGAAGAGCTTTGTATGTTGCAACGTCGTTAGGACAACGCAACACAACGAAATGCATTTCAACGATGCCGTTGCTGCCGCTGCTGCTGCACCTTAGAGTGGAGCTCAAGTTATATCATGGAAGTAAGTTCTAGGCACTTAAATACCAATCAGCAAAAGTACAGGGAGTCTTAAAATAAAAAATAAAATAAATTGATTGACTGTGCACAAGAAAATATTCATCAAAAATTAAGAGGATTGAACGGATTTGGTCAATATTAATATTAATTTGAAAATAGTTGTTGGTAAAATCAAATTTCATTATTTTTTTTGCCTTGCAATTAAATTGTTAAATTTATGAATATGTATGTATGTATGCAATTAAATTGTTGAATTTATGAACATTTATGTATGTAGGTATCCAAACTTAATACTTAATCTATAGTTATACTTTAATACTTAACGGAGTTGGTAAGCGCTGCACTGTTACGATTATTGCCATTCTCTTTTGAGTTTTGTGCTTTCAGATTTCGCTCGTCCCAGCTTTTGCATGATTGTTTATCTTTAAACTTGTCTTGACTTGGCTCTCTAGACTTTTAACGCTCAAGCTCGCTCCCTAGTGAGCGACTCGGGGCTCAAAACTTTAACTTTTTTTGGGTGAACAAGAGCAGCAGACCCCAATTTTCAGTTTTCAGTTGCCATTCCCCAGTTCTCTGTTATTGTTGGGTCGGTTGTTTAAGTAGCTGCAATGGCAATGTAAAGCGTTCAACTTTACAGCAACTTTTATGGTCATCCAAACAGTATGACAACTTAGGCTATTGCTCTTGTTCTTCCAATGCCACGCAGAGCTGAGAGTAGAGTGAACCTTACAACTTACACACACATACACATAGATACACACATGTGGCATAATATAAACTGCTGTTGCTTCGACTACTTGCCGTAGTACCTAAGTATTTATATACTTATAGTTTACGGCGCTGCGGGACATATTCTGCTCGAATATACATTTTTGTTCTAATGAAAAAGTTATGACCATCAAATAAAGTATGCTGCTTGCTGTTTGCCGCTTTCTGCTTGGCCCTCCAACAAAAACAGAAAAAAAAAAAAAACACAACCAGCTCAAAAGTGAAGCAGCCAGAAACAGCTATGCCATTAAGTGACCGACCGTAAGACCTGCAATCGTTGTTGCTCTTATTGGTTTTGTTGTTGTTGGTGACCTCGTCGAAAGTTGACTCTATTGTGCTTCCTGTTTATGCTGCGCATTCTTTTTGTTGTTATGACTGCTGCTGCTTTTGTCTTTTTCTTCTGGTGACTGCTTGATATTATTATAGTAGTTGTTGTTGTTATTATTATCTTTTGCCTTACGCTGGCTATAGCTTTTGTTGGTCTCATTGCCCAGCTATTGTTGAATACTGCTTGCTCTTGTTATGGTTGTTGTTGTTATTATGGTCCCATTCGTAGTTCGTTTAATTCAGTTTTCATATATGTATGTATTCACATGCTTGTATGTGAATAAAGAAGTACGAAGGCGAAACCTTTTGCCCACTGGGCGTATACTTTATCATACAATATTGTTTCGTTTTTATTACATGTCACTCATACGTGGAACGTCTCCTCTATGTTTCTATGTGTATATGTTTGTGTGTGTGTGTGTGTGTGGGTGTGTTTGTTAGTGTATATGTTTGTGTAACGGAGCGTGTAAAGTGCGTTCTTTGGTTTTATATGAATTTTTTAGAGTCCTTTATGCACTCAGCACGAAAATTTGTTCGCAAAGAGTTTATACCACAACAACAACAATAAACAGCCACAAATTCTGTTTGCCACGTGCGTCGGTTGCTGAGCTGAAAAGCTTCAAAGATGCTGCCAACGTTCTAATTTGGTTTTTGGGTACACACACTCACGCATATACACACATTCATATATACATTAGCTTTTCAAGTCAACTAACAACCCAAGCTGTATAAACATACAAATACTTTTCTCTGCTTGTTTATGTGCCGCTATTCATATATATTTTTTAACGAGTATTACCATAAAATTACATATGCAAATATACATATTCTAAACTCAAGCCACAAACGCGTAATCAAGGATGTGAGGCAGGCATAGTCGAAAAGGCAACTAGGTAAAGATTTAGCTATTTGTCTGCTATGCGTACAAAATATTCAGGCTAAGCACGTAATACGTGACAATTACTACATTTTAGGTAAACATGCTCATTAAATCATTTGAGCTTAATTCCCAGTAAGGCAAAGCAACGGCATAAGCTGCAACAAACAAAACAAAAATAGCAACAGAAACAGTAAAGCCAACGGTAAAATGCAAAATTTGCGTACACTAACTTGACAAGCTATTGTTTTGTTTCGGCCGTTCTACTGCCGACAATGATGATGATGGTGCTTGTGCTTCTTCTTGGATAAGCTACCTGAGAGCATGTAAACCTCAAAGTATTTGTCTGCAGTAGGCTAAGCTCATAGTTGGAGCACAGGCCAGGCCAGAACAGGCCAAGCCAACTGGTCTATAGTACATATGCGAGAACGTAGACTTATAAACAATGGTGAGCTTGCGGGCTGCTGGCAGACAACACAATATACCGCCCTCTGCTAAAGGATTTAACGAGACGTGCTGACGAGGCCGAGAACAACGGATCTGATGAGTGCTGATGGAGCCAACAAAAGTGCAACGACTAAACGCAGCAGCTAAGGAATTTAAACCAACAAAGCCAACGGGCTGGGCTGACTGGCTGGCAAATGAACAAGCAACGCAGGTTGGCCTGGCCTCCACTCTTCTGCTCTATTCTCTTGCTTTCTCGCCTGCCATACGAACAGGAAGTGTAACATCAGCGACAGCATCCTGTAGTGTCCTTTTGGCGCACTTTGCTTCACGTTTAGCTAGCCCAAGTGCTACGTCTCGCTCGCCCTGCAGCACGTGCCGCTCACTTGAAAGCGTTGTCTACCTACATTACTTATTATGATTATTATTATTTAATGCAACAACAGCATAGGCACAGACAACACTATTCCCGGCACAGCAACAGTTACTACTACTATTAGTGCACCTAGTGTTGAGCACGTGACAATTCGCTCACGATGTATAATAACTTACTAATCAACGAGGTTTTTGGTATCGCCAGAACTTTAACAAGATTTATATTAACTATCATATTTAGTTTCCCAAATGTAACATATTTAATGCTTTATTAAATTGAAACACATATGAAGGGCATGTTTGTGCGTGCATTGTTATTTTGTTTAACTTTTACGATCTAGTCACGTTAGCATCCACAGCCTCGTTTATGGCATGTTGTTGTCCATAGCGCGTCGTTCGCATTGTTTTGTCCCCTTTGTCTGGCTTACCTAGGCAGGCGGTCGCTCTTGTGGCCACTCTGGTCTCTGGCCCCTGCTTGGCTTGTTATTCTTTTGTTGCATGCACTTTTCGCAGTATTTCGTAATATTTGTTAAGTATGCTTTTGAAATTGTGGTCTTCCACCATTATGTCATTCATTCAAGTCGAGCGACAACAAAAGCGCAACAACAATAACCAAGTTGATGACCGAACCGTAGAGTTCTACTTATACTTCTACTAGTGCTACTCTATTGCTACTACTAGTAACAGTTGTATTTGTGCTTGTTGTTACAGCCTCTATTGTTGTTGCTGCTGTTGTTGGTGCTGATGTCGTTAGACTCGTTATTGAAAGAGATAAAGAGCGGTTACTTAGGCGCACGCCAGTTTTATTGTTGTGGCTGCTGATGCGGCTTCTGCTTTACGTTGTTCCTTTTATTTGTAGTTTGCCGTCACTGTAATAATCTAACATAAATATTACTAATTCATGAAATTTATTTAACTGTAGTTAAATTTAGTGCACTTGGGCACACTGCAGTTTTCTACACACACACACACAGAGATTGCGCATACGGCGTGTTGAACGGGAACAGCCCGCAGCCCAAGGCGCGCTGACAGCCAGCATGTGCGGACAGGCTGGACGGACAGGCGGACAGACAATAAGACAAAGACAATGTACAGCCTGGTTTGCTAGCAAATTTGTACTTGGCTACTTCCAAATTTGAGAAGCTGCAGCTGGAGTTGAAGCTAAAACTTGGTAGATGGAGAATCATTGCATGTTGGCTAAACGTCCGCAGCCGTTGGCCAGACGTTGTTTAAACGCACAGCATTTAGGCTTAAATTGCGGTCGCTTTGGCGTATTCCCATGAATTTTGCTCTCCATCTACATTTACTGTTTCTCTGTTTCTGTGTTTCTCGCTCTAGCTATTGCTATGGCGTGTGCGTATGCTAGTGGGCGTGTCATTAGACAGCATGGAGCTAAAAGAGATAAATGGCGACAGCGACAGTCGTTGAACTTTTTGCTTTGTAGGTTGTTTATGCAATTCAAATGAGTTGCATGGCAAGAGGGTTGAAGAGGAAGGCAGTGATCTGGGCAATACACTTTATTTTGCAATCTTAACCCTAATTTAGTTTGCGAGACTGTGTAGTGGCTTGACAGTTAGCCAAAGCAACTGTCTTCTCAATGAAATGAAAATGCACATTCAACAGCAAAATAGTAGCTGAAAGAAAGCGCATCTATTCACATTCACATACACCCCAATACGCTGTGTTTTTGTGTAGTACGCAATGTGGCAGTAAAGCAATTTTAATGTTGCTCAAAGAAATGCAAGAGGCAACCAAAAGGAGAAGCGGCAGCAGCAGCTAACGCAAAAGAAGGCAAAAGGGCACTTGTACTTTCAGCCAAAGGCTAATGAAAAAAAATGACTAATTTAGATTTTAATTAAAACGCGCTAACGATTTGGCGCGCAAAATAGCTGAACAAAATAAAATAAAACATCAGGAACATCAACAACATTAGCAGCAGCAGCAGAACGCGTCGAAAATTCAAGTCTTGAGTTACATTTTAAGCTTAGCTGTCGCTCAAGAGAAACAAGTAAAAAGGCTCTAGTCGAGAAATCCCGACTAGACGATACCCTGATCCCTATACTTTACGCGTACAGTCAGTGCTTGCAAGTATGTGTGCGTGTGTGTACGACCATACTGCATACTGCATACTCAACTTAAAGGTTCCATATCTCCGGTGTTTCTTAACCGATTTTAATAAAAATTTCACAGATTGTTATTATTTTGATTAATAATTAAAATGCCATCTAAAGTTTTTTCAAATTCAAGATTTTATTGTTATCGATCCCATGTGTATATCGGAAACGGGATGAGTTATCGAAAATCGAAAACAAACTTGTACTGCCTAGGGATTAGGCGAGCTTAAGTTCCAAATCTGGAGTCTCTAGCTCTTATAGTCTCTGAGATCGACGCGTTCATACATACAGACGGACAGACGGACAGACGGACGGACGGACAGACGGACAGACGGACAGACGGACAGACGGACATGGCTATATCGACTCGACTGTTGATGCTGATAAAGAATATATATACTTTATGGGGTCGGAGATGCTTCCTTCTGCCTGTTACATACTTTTGCACAACTTCATGATACCCTTTTTTCCCATTTTTAATGGGATCAGGGTATAAAAAGCTGGGCAAAAAAAAGGGCCGACGCGCTTAATGCAATGGAAAATAAACACACAGTGAGCTCTCAATTGTATACGGAGTTCAAACCCCTTTTGATTAGCTAGCTTAAGTAATTGCGAATGCAATCATGTTGAAAAACACAAGCTAACGATACTCTCAGCTACTACCTATTGTATTGCCAGATATTGTCTACGTTTCGACAGTTTATTATCGAAAGGGCTTTGTTCAACGGAATTTATTTCGTTTTCATTTTCATAAAATTTTTCCCTAAATGTGTTGTGCCATAAAGCATATGTTAGCCAGGCAACGAGTAAATCCTTCAAGCCATTCAGTCGCCAACCTTGAATTATGACTTAAAATGATGCCTGGCAAAATGGGAAATAAAGCGATGTTAAATTGACAGCGCATTAAAAGCAGGCCGACAATTTTAATACACTCCAAAACCTATTTTGGGCACATAACAAGCCACACCACCAACAGCAACAACAGGACGAGCAGTAAAAGCAGCAGCAACAACAGCAGATGTAAAATGCTACCGCATTTTTGTTGGCTTGTGTTGCTTAGTGCCCGTCAGTCGGCGTTATTAATCGCCAAGCATTCATAATTGTGGTTGCCATTATAATTGTCATTATGTGCAATACATACATACATATATATAGATAGATAGTTGCCCCTGTCAAATGTCGCTCGCTGTCTTAACGCCACGAAGGCCGTGCGATTCTTGTGCTCTGCGGTTTATACTACTGTTTGGGTGTGTCTGTGTCGCTGTGGCAATGTAATTGACTGTGAATAATAACCGCCATAATAATTTTCAGTCACAACACCAAGGATAGTAGTAGTAGTAGATCCAAGCGTCCCAAAAAGTAAGCGATGGCAATGTTCTTGTTGATGATGATGACAAGCCGCAGACAAAGAAGAGCCGCGCCGTCAGCGATTGGTTGCTTCGGTGACTGGAAGACGCACAAAGACCAGGCACAATTTGCGATTGACAAACCTATTAATAACAACAGCAAGCAACATCAGCTACAGAAAGGAACAGGGGATGGAGGAACGCTGGCAATACATAAGCAATATGTATGAGCGAAAGGTTATGCTGGTCTCATAACCCATGGGGCACTGGGAAAGGGCCTGGAGTCAGGCAAGTGGCATCACAATCACAAATGACATTGCTCAATTGCATTTGATTAAGTTAATTGTTTTTGGGCTTATGGCCGGGCGATTAACAATGAAGCAGCGCACAAGTTTGACACGAAGACGACATCGCTGCTGCTGCTGTTGCTGTTGCTGATGCTGTTGTTGTCATTAAGGTGGCCCATAGTGATGTGGGTGGTGTTTTGTGGGATGGTGTGTGTGTGTGTGAGTGGTGAATGTCAGTAGCGTTGGCATTTCTGTATTGAATTATTGACATAATTTACAAAATCTGTGCCTAATGGGCCATTTAAGTGCTTGGAATGGGTAGGAAACAATGCAGGATATATGCGTGTATATCATCTCTGTATCCTGTATGAGTGCACATATATATATTTGAATGTGTGCGTTTGCGTTGCACTGCATCATGCGTCGTAACTAAGTTAGTTGGATGTAGAACAGGCTTGCAAACAAGAGATGGCAGGCAGGCAACAGGTTAATTTATTTTGCCCTCAGTTTTATTGAATTATTATAGCTCATTTATGGCAATGCCAAAATCAGATTAAAATACAAAACATGCACCTGAAGCGCTAACCGATAACTTTAAACCGCCTCGTCGTTACTTTGCCCCAATTTTAGCTATTCGTTGTTCGTTGCTATGGGATTTTGTCGTTGACATTTGCAGCATGTTTGTCAAATTGCTTTACAGTGGCGATAAATTAGTTATTTTTCATTGGCAACAAGCAGAAATGTTGTGAGTACTGTGTGAATGTTGTTCATGTGTTATATTGGCTATTGGCTGGCTAAACCACAAATAGACGACCGCAAGTGCCAATACAACACTGGTCAGTACAAAACAACAACAGCAATAGAGCAATACAGCAACCAAGGGCAATGTGTACAATGTAAACCATAAAATTAATCTTATTTGACAGATGAATTAATTAAAATCAGTGAAACGCATCTAGGTGACAACGCTGTCGGTTGCCTGGTGCCCGTTGCCCGTTGCCCGGTGCCTGATGCCTGCCGAATGCTGAATAGCCGGATCCGCCCTGAGCAATGGCTCAGTTGTGCATTTGAATTAACCTAGGCCCGTTCTAGGTAATGGAAATAGATGGAGAGCGAGTGACAGAGAGCTTGGAGTCGGAGATAAAGGTGGAACAGTTGCATGTATTTTCAAATTAATTTAACACTGTCAATTTGTTGGCCAGCTTACAACGGCGACAGGCGACATTCAGCAGTCGCTCAGTTGGTTTGTGTAGTAGTCGTAGTTGTTATTGCTGCATTTCGTTGGTAAACGTTAACTAATTCCATGGAAACGTTGTTGCTCATGCTGCTGCTGCTCGTGGAGCTGTTGCTGCTATTTGCATTTGTAAACCACATCAGAGCAGTTGGGCAGACGCAGAGTAAGAGGTAAAAGCAAATGCAGATGCAGATGCAGATACAGAGACAAGGATAGAGAGATGCGGAACAATTCGGAGTGGTAGTGTACAGCCTGCGGCGATTGGCGCTACTCTAGCGCAACTCTGAGTGACAGCAACAGTCAGTGACATTTAGCATGATTTAATGACACCGCCGCGGGGGCGAGCGCTATGTGTCTGATGTCCGCACGTCTAATGTCCGAGTGTCCCACGCAAAGCTGGCGAAGCATTGCAAGATGCAAATCACAATGCACACAGCATGGCTAAAATGTTATTTGGATTTAACGCCGGGGAAAAAAAAAATTCATCGCATCCATCCATTGAAAGCATTGTCATGTACGCTATTGTTAACGACGACGCGGTTGGAAATGCAAATGCTAATGACTTTGTCTTGTTATCGATTTCTAAGTTTGCTCTAATAATCAACTTCAAATTCTTCTACTCGGTAAGCTACAAACTAATTAAGCGACTTGCTTTTCTTAAATGTCCCAAAAAGAATTGTCCACAGGCAACACGCCGGGGGCAAGTAATTAATGAGCTGCAGTTGAATTTGTCACATTCCACTCAAACGCCAAAGAACACATGACGCAATACGGATACGGATACAGTGTGGCTATTATAAGTCAACAATTCTGAACAGTTCGAGTGGCTTTCTCACACACACACCCCCCAAAACCTATTCATGACCGTTTTTCGGTCGCTCTTTATTGCTAAAAGAGGGTTAGTTGATTAAATTTATAGATATAAACTTGTATCATGACAAAATGACCGAGGCATACTTGGTTTGTTTTGTGTACATATATTGTTTGATAAAGTTTTTCAAACAGAATGTCAATAAATAAATATTAAGTTTGTTAAGCTTGATGAAGAAGCTTGCTCTCTGATCTTAGGTCAATAAAGTTTGTAAAAATGCGAATGTTATTTATTCACTTACAGCGAATACTTTGATGGAACTATGTTGTTATCTTATTTAATTATTTCAAAACATTTACCGATCAACCCTCGAGTAGTTGTTTATGTACATACACATACACATTCATATATACGTATTTAGAAGTGACGGAAGGCGTCAGTTAGACAAGCGTTTGAAAACTATTAAATAGCGCCCAAAAGTTCACATAACACAAGCGGAAAACAGGGGCGGAAGAAGCGTGCTGTTGCCTGTCAGAGTTGAGTTGGTCCTGCCCAAATGTTGTTGTTGTTGTTGTCGTTATTGTTATCGCTGTTGTTGTTGCTGCTGTTGTGGCGATGGTCTATGGAAAACAAACTATGCAAGCTTTTAAGCATTTGTGTAACATTAATTAAATTTATATTCAAACAGCGAGCGACTTAATTTCTAATTTCCGCCCCAGCTTGTGACCTGAAAACGGTGAAGTTAAATTGGGTATGAGTGAGGTACATATAGATGTAGGTGTTAGGGTGGGTAAGGTGGAGGGGCTGTTGCTGTTGCTGCTGCTGCTGCTGCTGCTTCGTGTGACTATGGCTGCGGTTGCCAGAGGCCTGCGGTGGCCTTTGAGTGACTGGCACTTTAAGTCACCTTCCTGGGCGTCATTAACTTTAATGCGGCGCTTTATTTCCCAGCAAACAAATGTCATAACAACAGCAACGACCTCACCACCCACAACCATTTCACATACTACACAATAAAGTTGCAGGCAAAACAAGCCCATCCCATTGCAGAATCACGACCAGGAAGAAAACAAGTAACACTCCCAGAAGCAGCCGACAGCCAACCGTACAAACAAGTGCAAAATTTATGCCAGCCATACTTTTGTCATAATTGTGACTCCGTTGGACTTGTAGTATTTTTATGCTCCATCCTGAAAAGTGTTGACGGTTTTGAAATATGAGGCACATGCAAAAGGTAACTACCCCAGCGTTGCCAACAACATAATCAGCAGGACAGCCACAGCTAAAGCACACTCTAAAATCCACAGGGCAGCTCCCAGGAGTGCGTCATTGCGGCACACGTTGACAATATCTGCTGTCGGCTTATTTGCCAGCTCAGCTGCCACGTGAATGTGAGCTCAAGTGCCATTGCCGTTGCCCTTTGCCCACCCACAATTCTTCAATCCGCACCCGGACACTGTATACAACTAGCACTGGCATTGGCACTCGGGCAATCCTGGCTGGCATCCTACTCAGTTATGTTCAGTTGTGTTCAGCTCAGTTCAGTTTAGCTGGCGTTCGCTTACTAACTTCTTGGCCTGCTTCATTTTATGCTTGTTGAGGTAATAGTTGGTTGCCACCTTGCTGTGGGTTATTGCGTACTTCGACTTGTGCCCCACCTTAATTTGACTGTTGTTGTTGTTGTTGCTGTTGTTGGTGGCTCTGCTGATGGTAACTGCAAGTGCCGTAATTTGTAATTTCAGGCAAATGAATTTTTGGCTTTTTGGGTTGTTGAGCTGTAGGGTCCTTTTTCCCCTCCCAACACAGCAACCTGTCGTGCCGTGTCGTGCTAGTAATCGTTTTGACAGGTTTACTAGTGACTTCACCACACCAATTCCAGGTAATGTACAGTGTTCAATTGACAAACGTTGGTGCCATGGCCTGTACTGTCCTAGTCTGGCTTCTTTATCGCTCCAATGGCAGTCATCCTACCCCGCAGCAGAATTTTAAATAAACCATAAAACAAGACTATTCACTTCAGTTGCGTTGTGACCATGGTTACATTTTTCGGAGGACTGTGGCTATGTCTCTCCTCTATTAAAGCGTTTTATCTTGTTTTTATCGCTTCTTTAGTCCTGGGCCTGGTCGCTCCAGCAATGAGTTGCTTGGTTGCATCACTCTGGTGTCACTCTGCCTGGTTATTGCTACTGTCAGTAATTTTCAATTTAATAGGTTTTTTTTGCCATGCTCTTGTCGGTTTTGTTTTTGGTTTTTTGTTTTGTCCTCCTCCCTTTTTGACTTCAGTCCACTTGAGTCCATTCAACCGGTCGAGGCCCCATAAAACAGACAGTAAAGTAAAATTGTCAGCTTTGACAATTGGCTAAAAATAGCCAGACTCGCATACAGTTACACTAAACACACCAACGGACAGATGGCCACAGATAATGTGAGTGCAAATACGAAATCTTGCCAACAATTATCATTAATTTTATAGTTTAGCTTTCGGCTTTCAGCTTAGACAGCTTTTAAGGGCCAATCCAATACACATACCGTTACTTTTACGCCTGCTCATCCTCATACACCATCCAACCACATCCCCACATTCCCAATTTTCCCAAGTTATCGTCCTGATTGTGTGATGTTTGTCAAGAGTTTTCTTTTCAAACGCGCTTGAATTGGACAGTATTGGACAGGGGGAAAGTAAACCGTGGGGATCATATGCTGCCCCAAAGTCAATGGCAATGTCAGCGAGCTCTTTGGCACTCAACTCAAGCTAGAACCAACTCACAGTGGATAAATTATATAGTCAAACGTTGTAAAAATGGCTTTGCTTTGATTAATTAATGAAGATTTTCAGCACATAAATTATGTTTGATTTGACAAATGATTGACACTTAAATTCAAATCTTAATCAACAAGTTTTAGATATAACCAACAATTATTTAAGTTCATGTTTTACATAAAATTATGATTGGTTCATTTAAGATTTGTTTCCATAGTGCCACGACTTCTACTGCATCTCATCGTGAAACTTTTAAGTGTTTGCCAGACATTTTCTCGTTAGCTGTGAGCTCCCAAGTTATTTGGACATTGTCCATGTTCCTTTTCATCGGCAGCCAGGTCCACGGAGTGTAGCTGCCTCAAAACTCTCTCGTTAAAATCAGAAAAATTAGCCGAAAACTGTCAGCAAACAAGTCAAAAGCGACATTTGTTTAAGTTGCTGTCATTGGTGTTGTGGCTGCTGAAGTTATTGTCGTTGTTGTTGTTCCTATTGTTGTTGGCTGTGTTCTTTCTTGTTTGTTGGCCGCTGTGGTTAGCCTAATTTTGAAATTAAACTTTAAGTAGCTGCCCACTGGTGTCCACACCCGATTGGCGGCCATCAATAAATTGACCGTTTTCCTGTGTGCGTGTCCCCTTATACGGCTCAGCTTAAGGCTTGATACCAAACGAAGCCTTTAATGTGCTCAGTCAACCAGCTAAGGATATGCATTTGAAGTGCCGGCGGGCAACCAAAGCCCTTCAATAAATACCATGCCATACCATAATATTTTATCATATACTCGTTGTATCTATTGGCTCACCATTGACATTGTCATGCTCAACGAGTATTTTCATTTTATTTTCAATATACTTTCCATTTTGTTTCGTTTGGTTTCTCTACCAATCCAATCATTTTTTTTTCTTTTTTATACAAGTACATGTACATACTATATATATTTCTTGTACGGCTGTGACAAATAAAATGTGCATGATTTTATGATCTGTTGATATTCCATTACAATTTTGTAAATATTTTGCTGCTGCCCCTGCTGTGGCTGAGCCGTTGCTACTACTTCCACACACACACACGCATACAAACATTGCTCTTACAATAGACTTAGACATATATGTATGCTTGTACAATTTAAAAAGGATGTTTGCAGCTCTGCTGAGCTTTTGGCACACTGGTTGAGCAACTTTCATGGATATATGTAAATATGTATGTTTTCGAATATGTGTGGCAGACTTTCTCTTGGCTTGGCGCTTGACGTCTGATTGCTTTTACTGCCTGCCAGAGAATATCGAAATATATTTGTTTTTTAAGCTGATTTTTTATCCAATATGTAAAATGATGCTTATAAAATATATTGCTCATGAATATACATATGTCTGTATTCTTCGCACACACACCTCTACTCTCACCCCTCCACTCAATCGATGTGTGTGTTAGATTATTGCATATTATAAGCTTTGCAGCTGACACGCACACACACACACACACACACACATACACACACACACACACACACACACACACACACACACACCTTTATTCATAAAAGACAATGAGTCGAGTGCGCTTAAATTTTGAGCAAGCAAACAACTTTTTCGTTAAATTTTTATTTTAAAGGAAATAGCAACAGCAACTTGCATAAATGATTTATTGCCACAAAAAAAAATATAAATGCCTGTTGTGATTGTTGTTGTTGCTGTTAGCATTGCCATTGCTGCCACTTCAGCTGCCATTCCTAGTTAAGCATCAAAATTTGCGCCGTGACCAAATACAGGCCCAAGACAAATTTGTGTGGCAGCAATAGCAGCTACCACCAATGTCAACGCCATCGTCAACGCTTGAAAGCAAACAGAAAGCAGAGCACTCGAGACAAGAACGGACCGGGAATCGGACTCGGCCCAGGCACACGCTCGTAAAATTTTATATCCAATTTTACGATTTCTAGCGCAAAAAGTGAAACTAACCATTTCGACATTAGACATGAACACATCTCGACCATGGGACGCCCATTGGGTCGGTTGGTCGACAGCTTTAGGGAGCGCCCGAGGAGAAGTAGCAGCAGGATGGATGGACAGGACAGCGTTTCTTTTGGACTTGCTCGGGCGTCAACGAGCGAACAAACGTCAAGGATGCTGTGCATATTCTTTCTATTTTTTTTATCTATTTGTTTTTTTTTGTAGCTGCTCCCTTCACATTCGTTTCGCTCATCACTTTCTTGCTTCTTTCATTTAATTTTTTTTCTTTTGCTTGCTTTGTTTTTCGATTTTGGTGATGACAGCCAGAGCGACATTAAATGCCCCGCTTCAGTTGTTTGTGCCTGTGGTGGAAAGCCAAGTGCTGAATTCTGACCATTGCCAGCTGGTCTATGGTCTAAGGGCAATGCGCTGGCCATTGGCATTCGTCTCACATTGATGGTCATGGCACCACCACGGGACGACCGTTCCACTCCTCTTGACAGCAACATCGGCTGCGGCACTTTTATGGTCATGCGAGAGACGTTCGATAAGTTAGAATAATAATTTAGAGTTTTGTGTATGCAACACGTGCTGCAGCCCTCGCTACACATGGCTTGTGTCCTTTGACTGACTGGCGTCGTCAACTGTCCTCCCTGCGGCTCTGTTGACTCAACATAGCTGAAATCCCTACTGCTTTGCTGCTTGGGTTGCTCTCTGTCTCGCTTTTGTCCCAGTTCTCGCATGTATTTGGCAAATCAATGGCTGGCCGGGTGTCATTAAACGTTTGATCGTTTAATACCCCAAAAGCTGCCCCCACCCTTCTTGTTCCCCGCTGTTGTTGTTCCCTCATGCAAGCAGCAGCTGGTGCTCCTGGGTGAAGTATGTGCTCGGGTCACAACAGTCGTTGTCGCCGTTGCCGTTGCTGTTGTTGCCTTTGCGACTCCTCTCGGTTGCTGTTTATCGTTTCGCACTTCCGTTGGTCAACTTCCTGCAGCGATTGGCAAAAGCAACAACAAGGGGCCAAAATCAATTGGAAATTAATTTCATGCTTTGATTACCGGTTGTGTGTCGCACGTTTTATGACCTTGAATACGACACATTTGTGTCGTCAACAGCGCTTGCTCTGGCCCTGGTTTCTCCGTGTCCTGTCCCGTTGTCCTGTTGCCCTTTGTGGCCCTCGTGGCTGTGTCCATTTCCTCACTAAATTAGCCAGGCAATGGCACGAATTGAAACGAATCGACCAGCCATACAGCTAGCTACAGGCTATATACAGAAACCCTCTGCATTTGTCGTCTTGACTTGGCTTTGCTTGGCTCTGTTGCTTCAATTTATCAAATGCTGCGGCTCATTCGTCCTCGATGCTCGTCAGGTGGCAGGTGGGTGAGGTCGGTGGCAGGTGGGAGCGCAAGTGGCTATCGTGTGGAACTGAACTTGGCGCAGTGAATGGGCTACGTGTGCTACCACGTTAATTGAAATGTTTATATGACTTTTTATGGGCTGCCAAAAAGGCTCATTACATTTAGGGAATTTCAATGTTGCCATTCGACCGCTGATTAAAGCAATTCGCACCAATCATTCTTTGGGGTTGTAGTAACTTTTAGGGGCACTCTAATACTTTTATGCGTTTCCCATTCATTCATTATATATAAATATATACAAATATATATATGCATTAGCTTTCGTGAGCGTATATATGTATGTATTTACACCCCTTCTATATATATATATATATATATATATGTATTTTGTATGTAAAAATATTGCACCAAATCAAGAGTTGGCTAACGGGCTGTTGGGGCTGCAGCTGTCCCCTGCTGCGTCTTTCACCTTTTTTTGCATCCTTTGTGTCAGCAAAAGTTTTCTGCACGTTTGTACAAATCCATTCAATATGGCTGCCGTTGTCGCTGCCGTTGTCGTTGTCGTTGCACAGGATACTTGGAGAAGAGGTACTCCTGCTGCTGTTGAACACCTCAGCAACATTCTTGGACTGCTTACCGCCACCCGTCTTTCGTCTAGCCTCGCGTTGCCTCACCTAACCTCGCCTTGCGGCGCCTTGCCTCGGCTCGCCTCGCTCAGCATCTTGCACCTTGCCCTTGCGCCCGTTTGCCGTTTGCCGTTCATCGGCTCATTCGTTTATTCAATGCTTTTCTTCGATTTTGCAGCACAGTTGGATTTTGCCTTTTATCAGGGGCAGCCGCAGCGGCAGCAGCGGTGTGGCATGGATAGGACGAGCAAACGCATTTGAGGATAACCAAAAGGTGCTTTTATATGCTTAATGGAAAATCTAATTTATGACCTATGGCTTTTCTGTTCGTTGCGTTTTCTTTGCCACACCGTCGCCTTCGCCGTCGTCTCCGTTTTCTTCGTCGTACGTCGATGCCGCAGACATTTGTGCTTTAGATTTGTATTTGTCCTTTTGCAGCTGTAGCTGGAGCTGAACCAGCAGCAGCAGTAGTAGAAGTACAGTAAGTCTATTCTGAAACAAATGAAGATTAATGCGAATCGAATGTGCTGCCTGTGTAAATGTGGCCGTCAAACTTTGTGTGTGTGTGAGTGTATGGAGAAAGGAGTGCAAGTCCTTACTGCTGCTGCTGTTGCTGCTGCTTCGACTGCTGTTGGCCACACCATTCAAAAATTAAACATTCCGAATGCATTTATAATTTAAATGAATAACCCAAGACCCATTTTTTCATTTACTCGGGTTTTTTGGCTCACTTTTTAGTGCCAAATCAAATTGCATGCCATTTTTATACTTCAAATGAGCGGAAGTTTTGGCGCATAAATTTGAATGTGGGGATGTTCCCAAGTCGTTTCCTCAATGGCCAGCTGATGATAATGATGACGACGACAACGATGGCAATACCGATTATCAAAATGATGATGATGAGCGCTGAACAGAACAGAACGTTAAGCGTTCAGTTGAGTTGAGTTAAGTGAGTTGAGCTTACCGCCCACATAAGGCACGCAATAAATTGGCCAAAAAATTATGTTTCACACAAAAGTTTAGCGCAAATTGCGCAATTCGGCACAAAAAGAGGCAGCGGGCTTGTTGGTGAGGCAAACACCAACCAAAACAACTGCAATGCATTGCAATTGACGTCGATTATCGCCCCGAAAAATAGTTAGTTTGTTTGTTCAACGATTTCGTTTCTACGGCGGCAACTCTCTCTCCCTGTCCCTTTTGCACTCTCTGTTGCCGTTTTAAACGTTATCGAAAACTAAACGAACAACTCCCGAAAAACTATCGAGCTTATAAGAGTGTGTCAGTGTGTGTGCGTGTGTGTGTAAACTCAAATAGTTATAAGCCGCAGTTGTATGTATTGGTGTATTGCCTGCCAAAAGTTGCAGTTGCAATTGCGCTTTTTGTTACTGGGTCGAGGTTTGCACTCTTCTCCCGCTTGGCCGTTTCTTTGTCAGTCATTGCCTTCGCTACGCCACGCTTCGCTCCGCCTGTTCAATTTGGAGCAAAGCGGAGCAATTAAGTGTAAAAATGCGAAACACATACGCTCAAAGTGCACACTGAACCAACAACAACAACAATCCTCCCTTTGGAGCCTCGTCGCGTTACGTCCTCCACAATCATGGAATAGCCGCTGCAGCCAACATCGCCGACGCTGCCACACAGATGCCACGCATGTTCCATGGCCATGTCACCTTCTAAACGAAATGAGCAGCAAATTGGCAGTAAATTTGTTTGCTATTTTTCTTCTGCTGTTGCTGATGATGTTGTTTTTATTGTTGTTGTTGTTATTGTTGGTCACCTTGTTCTTGTTGCTCGTTTTTGTTGCAGTTGTAGTTTCTGCTAGTTTTTTCGGTTGCTGCAGCAGCAGAAGCCTTTAGAAATGCAACAGTTCTTGTTTTTGTTGCATTGCAAACGAGTTTGGCGTGTACTGGCCAAATAGCCCTGGGGATGAACTAAGGGAATGGTTGTGGGCGGTGGGCGGTGGCGTGTTGGCGTAGTGTGTATGTGTGTGTGTGTGTGTGTGTGTCTGGTGCTGCTGGTCTGGTGTTGCAGTCGTTTAGGGCAACACGCTAGCTAGCAAAAACGCATCTTTATTCCCCCGCTACAACTTTACCGCCACTTAAACTTGTTCGCTCTGTGCGCAAATTTAATTTTGTTTTTTTTTTTTTTGTACTGCGATTGGAAATTGCATGTTGCATCTACATCTGCAGCTGCCTCGCTTTGTGTGTGTGTGTGTGTGTGTGTGTTTGGATGTTGCACAACGACATTGCCGACTGCAATAACTGGGCAATAACTCGAAATCAAAGCACAGCAGGCAGTCCATTGGCCATTGGCTGACCGTCTAGGCACTCTGTCATACACTTGCTGCGTGAACACGCCCTGCGTTGACCGCGCGACCTCAGTCGCGACTGCCCGGCGGTGGTCTCGCCCTCCCTCTACTCCGTGGACATCATTTACGGCTGCTGCTGACACGCGCTCGAAACCTGCCCCGTTGGGCATTCCGATACCCACAAGCAACAAATTGCGCGAGTCTCAAACTGTTCGTTATCGTTGTGGGCTGGGGAGGGGGGAAAAGACCCTCGCCTAGCCACTCAAATTTAGCGCTTGCAGTAATATCGTCGACTCTTGGCGGCTATTGTTTAGAAGACTCAGCTCAGAGAATAACTATTCAACACACATACATACATGCATACGTATTGACATAGTATAGGGCCCATTGTCCAGTGTCGGTTCGCAGTAGCCGCGCCATTAATTCCCTGTGCACCCATTCCCTCATCCCCCAACCATCCTGCCGCTGTGTGCCTCTAGTCCAAGTGTTTCGTCGAAAACTGAATTTGCGCACAAATCGATTGGCAAATTATTATGTATTGGCCCTTTGCTGCTTGTTTGTTGCTATGTATGTATGTATTCATGTTGAATATGTTGAATGGTCGGCCCGAGGTGTTGTGTCCGCAAATTGCAAAATATCTATCTGATGTGTCGGAATTCAAAAGGGGCGTTTTCATGAAACTTGATATTTAATAAATTATTCTTTTATAGTCTCACGATTAATACTTATTTTGTTAGTCCAGAATTTTTTTCCAAACCCAATACCAAAGCCACTGCAGACAACTACGGTTTATTTTTTTCAAAGTTGTTATGCCTTTTTTTAAAATAGTTTTTGTTTATTTAATAACTTTATTTAATTATAGCTTGAGATCGAGTAAGTTTGTTATAGCATTAAATCATTAAAAAAATATATGATGCAAATTATCGTTTAATTTTTGATTCGGAATTACTGTTAAGCGTATACCATGACACCTTTTTGTGGGCTGCCACACAATGAAACTTTTGCCAAGTACTACCAGATTATTAAAAATAAATGTTTGCGTACACAAAGCAACGTGCTTTTGTTGCCTACATGACCCTGCTATCAAAAGCTTATTAGTATATTATTCGGCGTATTGGCGCCATCTACACATGCCACAACATTATACCTAAGTAAAATATTGGGATTTAGAACATACGATAAGAAAGAGTGTCAAGTTTGCCAAGGTATAACTCTACACTTGGGTGGATGTCTTGACTAAGAACTTTTCGTCTTTCGTTTAATGTTGCTAAAATGCTTTGACGTTAAGTAAGTACAACTTTTTAGCTGCTCCTCACATAACGAAACACCTTACTCCACATTAAACGAATTAGCTTCATTTTAACTACACTTTGAACGAATTACGGAGTGTAAGCAGTAAACAAAGCAGTGTAAAAGAAATAATAAAGATATAATTTGGCATTAATTTAATACTGGAGTCAAAATCGTGTTTTCATTTGCTGGTTAGATAACTATTAATGTTCTTGTTCCATAAATAAAACAACCAAAAGTATGTTCCTTCTTAATTTATTAAAGTATTTAAAGATGTAGGTTTGGATTTATTTATTATTGTATTTAGCCACATGTTGGCAATTTAATCTTAAATTTCTCCTCGTAGTTGCGGCAAAAGTGGGCCTCAAAATTGTAACGAATGCTGCTTTGCTCGTAGCTCGCAAAGTGCTGTAAATAATAAAAATGTTATTGATTGAAAATGGTTTGTGTAGGTTTTTCTTAACATCAAAATTGCTTACATTGTTAATCACAATGCTTGGCACAAAGGATAACTTGAGTGCTAATGTTTCCTTGCCGTAGGGCATCAGAATCTCTGGTGTTTTGCGTGTGCGTTTGCACTCCTTGGCCGCAGTTACATCGAGTTCCAGATGGTTGGCACAACTGTCAATTTTGTTAGTATACGAACGCAGCATGCAGTAGATCAAATCGAATGCCTGTCGCAGCTCCAAATGCTCCAAAATACAGGCGTGTAGAGCATTAAGCTCACATTCTTCATTGCCATGCTGGCAAAACACTTCCATTTCCCCAATTTCAGTGTTGTTGTAGAACTAAAAACAGACATTTATCTTTGTATGTATTATATTCTAGAGCTTTAAGCGTGTAATGCAAACTTACAGCCGCCTTTCCGAACGGATAAAGCCTTAGTTCGATGCGTGGCCACCAATCGTTATCTAGCAGTGCAGCATACAGTCGTCGCCTGATAAAGTACATGCTATCTGGACAGAGCGCCTCATAGTGTATGGCCAGTGGCAGTTTTGGTATATCCTGAGTGGCTGCAGAACTGGGCGTTTCAACAGTAGTTTCACTTGTCAACTGTGTTTGACCCAAGCTTCCAACTATCGCAAATGTGAGCAGAGATAGTGCTGTGCACAAAACGCACAATGCATGATCCATTTGCCAGAGACCGATTAAGCTCTTTACAGCTTCACAAATAGAACACAACTGTTCTGCCATAAAACCACCAAGAATACAATACTACAATAATCACAAGCTCTCTCGCCCGTCTCTATGCCAACAACAACAATACCAACAACAGCGCATTGTCCACGTATTCGTTTTATTATCTTAGTACAAATATGAATTTTGTTTTCATTTATACACATGCGCGCATTTGTGTACTGGATCATCTATGTGCACGTATGTATGCAAGTACGTATGTGTGAATTAATGTGTGTGTTTGTGCATTGAAAGAGTTTATGGATTAACCCACTAACAATTTGTATTTGTAAACTAATCTTCAATTAGTTCGCTGTATGACCTCGGAGGCTATAAAATAAACAGACACATATTTTTGTACAGGCCTTTTTACATTAATAAATCTTTCGGTGTTCTTAATAAGTTAAAAATATTTTTGACTAAGAATTTGTCAAAGGGCTCTTATGGGTTAAGTTTTGTAGACTATTGTTGGCTGAATGCATACTATTGCCCAATTATGCGTGTGACCATAGTGCGCCGCTTGTCATTCAACATTCAACATTAACAAGTCATAAACAATGAAGACTTCACGCCGCAATCAGGTTCAGTGCACTGTCATGTCGAGCCGGCGCTAATTGACAGACAGCTCCATTTTGGAAGCGAACCAAGGCCCAAGTAACGGTATCAGTGGCCAGTGCAAAACCAGTTCAACTACAATACATATATACATATGTACATGTATATATATTTTTGCAAAAGCGAGCAAATGGCATTAAAAGGAGTAAACTGTCATTGACCATACAGCCAATTTCAATTTCTAACTATTTTTCTTTGGCTTTTAATTGCCTTTGAATTCTTCAGATCAGCATTTACGGTGCGCGCATTCATGGTCAAGGTTTTGCGCACAATAATGCCACCGGGCTACATGGGGCTAATTACGTTGCAACTGGAAACTGGCATGTGGCAGCTAACGACCATTTACACCGAGAGACTGAAGCTATCCGAGCAAAAAAAAAAGTGACAGTGTTTGTTTTATGATTCGCGTCTTACACATTTCACATAAAATGCCCGCTGTCCAAGTTCGAGATCAACTCCCACCGCGAAGTTAATATGACGTGAAAATGAAGCCCAAATGCGTCACCACAGCAACAGCAATTAACCCAAATTGCATTTACCGGGATACCAATTGGGCGGCAACTGGTAAGCTGCACGCCCAACAACCAACAACTCAGCTCCGGGCAACCTCACGACTATCGTTTTATCTCTCTTGCTGCTGCTGCTGCTGGCGGAGTGTCTGTGCTAGTTTCTGTTGCTGTTTCTCACTTTTCTACAGTTTCCAATTGCCAATTTGCATTTGTGCTAGTAATTTGCTTTTGTTGCTTTTGTGTCGCTTGTGTTGCATGGCTGTCTGCATAGGTTTTTATTCTATTACCCATACCCTTTGCCATGGATCGTGTCTAGAATGAGAAGTTCGAACTGAACACCTTTATTATTCTAAGAACTTTGGAAATTAAAAACAATAATATAGAAAAATCGATTGGAAAACTTAGTTAAATTCAATGCCCGCTTAGAGGTTGTGATACGTTGCCAGGGTATCATTAGGCTCATCACTGCAAATGAGAAGCTGAATTTAAACTACTTGTTTCATTGGTTTATGGCCAAAGTTGTTCTCATTGCAACATTTTACCGCCTGTGAACAAAGGCAACATCTACAACATCGTGCTTATTTTTCTGTTCTGGTTGTTGTTGCTGATCTGGTATACGACTAAATCTTGGACATTAACCCTTGTGCGCGTTACCAAAAATACATAAAAACATTTAACTTAAATATATAAGGTAAAACAACAAACTAAATAAGAATTGTTAATAATGATTTTATATTCTTTCTTTTTGGGAACTCCGTCACAAATTTCAGATAACGAGTTTGTTCTATTTAACTTATAAAATAATTATGATAAAAAAAAGCTGCGTTGTTAAATCATATCTTAAAAAAGTTGTTTGACGAAATCTCAATGATTCATCTGCGTACAACTGGAACATTAAGAAATGTACGTTAAGAACTACAGCCATGACACATATAGCTGGCAATTTTAAGAACAATTTAAAAACAACTTGCATAAAGTATTTAAACACATTTAATGTTTGCTTTAACAACAATTGTTATAATTGGGTTGTTTTCGCCGTCATGTGCAGCAAGTGTTAAAGCCAATTTTGAATGCGGCTTTCGCATGCGGCTTTTAATTTTTGTGGGTCACGGTGGACCAGTTTTCGTTTGGAAGAAGCAGGAAGAAATTGTCTGTGGCGCATATACAAAATTTGGAACACTGCGCACTTTTCCGCTTATTTCGGCTAACTGAAAAGAACTTATGGACAATTTCGAAAGATTTTAAAAAGTTAGCAACCGTTATGCGCTGGAAGGGGTACCGGTATATCCACACGATCTCTCTCTCTCTCTCTCTATAAGTCTCTATCGTTCTCTTTCTATCGTTGTCTGTTTCAATCTGCTGAGCCTTATTGGATGCGTTGAGTGCACGTCTGAAGTCGTGTTTGGGCATAATCTTCGAATACTACTCTGCCATCGTCATCTTATGCAAATCAAAGATGCCGTCTATTGTATTATAACTGAAACTTTAAATGCCTAATTTCCGCTGATTCAGCGGCATTGTCAATTTCTGATTCTCTATGCCAAACACAAACTGTGAGTGTCGAGACTTATTATTAAGTGTCTGTGGCATAACTCTTCGCAGACGGGCCTCATCTTGCCTCATATCTATTTCTTGACTGTTACATGATGACTTGCAGCGATCGGCATTGGCTGTCTTTCAGTTTGCGTGCAAACCTCTCATAAAATAAAAACCCAAAAAGAATGCAGTTTGTTAAAGCAAAACGAATGTTGAATGCACTGTACTTCGACAAGAGATAGAAGAGTAGCTTTTGCATTATGTAAAAGATACAAAACTATCACAGCAGAATCTCTAAGATCTTTAGTTTCTTCTATTGTACAAGTTAAGCTGTCATTATCGATGGTTAACTTTCCGCTTACAAACTCTTAATAAGTTTGAATGCAACTCCTACTTGCAGCGTATTGCCAACAAAGCTTTTTTTTGTTGGCCGCTCAAGCAACCACAACCAAAGTCGAAACTAGTATGAGCTAACTAAATGAAGGCACAAACAAACACACATAAGAAAACCAAAATGCATTTTGTATGTGAAACCTTTGACAGCGGCTTCCACAATAATTGCTGGTTTAAGGCTGGGCTGTAATTCAACTTTGACATTCAATGCGGTCGACAACTATAAAAGTTGTCACAGAGCTGATTTCGACAGGTTTTCTCCATTTCTAAAATACAAAAATATGCGAGCTCCATTTCAGCAATTGACAGAACATTATCATGAATCTTTTTCTTTGGCATTTATTTGCAAGACTGTAAACTGGTTCTCAGATCTTTCTTTCACTTGCGGTTAAGTGCCATTTTGATCTTAGCCACGTTACGTGAAGCATCACACTTTTTTGTGTGGCACTTGCTGCTGCGGCTGCTTCTGCTGTTGCTGCTGCTGCTGCTGCTACTGGACGTTGCAACCGCAGTGAAAACAGTTAGTTCCGATGCCAATAACCTCAAATGGAAAGCAAAGTGTAAGTTCACTTACAAACATAGAACGTGACGATTTACTCATGCTTGTGCCTCTGCCCAAATAACAACGGGAATCATAAACTATCTCACTATATCTCACTTTGCAGATAATAATGTGTTTGTGTATATGTGTGTGTGTGTGACAATGCGTTCATAAACATAAACAACACCTAATAAAAATAACAAAAAAACATGAGCAAAGCGTCCCCAAAACTTGTCACATTGACGCAGATACAAAAACCCCTTTGGCTGTAAGCCACCTAAAGACTAAAGACTAAAGACTTATTTATAATTGTCAGATAATTGTCTAGTTCTGCATCAAAAATAGCCAGCTGACTCAAATTGAGAGCATAGAAACCTAATCTGGTGAACGTTGACTGATACTGACTTTAGTAGGGCACACTTCTGCTTCTGCTTCTTCTTCTTCTTCTTCTTCTGCTGCTGCTGCTCGGGTCGTTAGCAGTTGTTGTGTGTTGTTGTTGCTTCTTAATTGGATTTTGAGCGCGCAAAAGCTGCGACTATGTAGAAGATATAAAAACACATACAAATACTACGACGCTTGTTCTACATGCCAAATACATACAAATGGAAGACTAAACACAAATAACGACTATTTCTCTTTGTTTCTATTTGCATTGCTTTTTCATACTCTTACTAAGGTTGTTCTAACTATGTTGCGAGTTAATGTATGCATTCATGATAAGTACACACAGGTAAAGCCTTACCTATAGTATACCTTGTAGTACTTAAATCATTAACAGATCATATCGTTGATCACTTGAGATGTTTCCGAAGATAAAAGTTAGTGTGTTACTTGTTTGGGTCTGCTCGGTAAAAAGCGGAAATGCCACGCAGAAATTTACGAGCATTGGCCGGTGGCTTCTTTTGGCAAGGCTGACGGCATTGAAGCGTTGAGCAACAAGTGGTCAACGTCAACACCAACATCCAGCTCTAATCACATTAGCACAGTGACCAACAATGGGATATTAGAACAAACGTTCACGACCTGGCCATAATTAAGCGGCTGTGCAAATAGTTTATGTCCCCGGGTATATCCATTGTTTGACTTGGCCCGGCCCGGCCCGGCCCGGCCCGTCAAGGTGTTGTTCACCACAGACAGACCACAGCCCACGCCAATGAGACAAGTTGCGCAAGATTTATAACGCCTCTAGCCGGGCGGATCTGCAAATGTATTAGACGTGGGTAGGTGCATACGTAATGTACATAATACAAACTACTTGACGCTTCCGTTAGAATAAGCAATGTGGTTAACGGCAGCAATTGCTTTAAGCCCAATGCAAATGTGGGTCTAGGTCGCCGACGTCGTCGCTTTTAGCTGTGTGTGCATTCAGCTGAGAAATTCTTTTGACGTCTATTTTCGGGTTGCCGTTTGCGGTTAGTGTGTGACACAAATTTTGGGGTCTTTGGTCTGGCGAAAAGCAAATTACAATTTGCTTGCCAAGTGACGACTTTTGAGAATGTGACAGCCAAAATAGACAGAGACTGCCTGTGATGCTGAAGCTAATGGTGATTGGAGGGACTGAAATAACAAAATCATGGCATGGGATAGCAATTTAACGCCGCCTTTGGGCACTAGCAGGGTCGATTCTCTGCATTCGCTGCCGCCACCGCCTCTACTTTGAAACTCGTTTCCGTCTACCTTGGCTTTGTTTTTGTTGATGTGTTGATTACAATTATTTCAATTAAATGTGAGAGAGAGAGAGAGCCCAAAAGCTCTTCCACAGTCTGTTTACATTTTGTAGCAGGCAAACAGCTGTTTGAATGAGCGTGAGAGTGTGAGAGACAATGCGAGAGCCGAGCGCACGTGAGAGCGCTGTAAACGCAAAAGCTAAGTCCCCTGCAAAAACTTTTTTTGTCAATTGATTGAGCGGCGACCCAAACAACAACAAGTACAGCGACAATACACGACGACGACCACTGTGCACGCTGAGGCATCACGTAGTGTAGGAAAAACGCCAAAGCATAACCAAAGCAGAGCAATGCAAAACGAAGCGAAGCCAACAAACAAACAAAACTCACTAGCCCGCTGCTGTACCTCAGTCAGTTGTTATCGGAGCTTGCTGCCGCTGTCATGTCCGAGACGTAGACGCGCACGGTTCGTTTCGTTTGCTGGTTTGTTTTGTTCAGTTTACATTGTTTGGGTCGGGCACACAGGTCTGGTCTGGTCTGGTCTTGATTGCCATTGCCTTACCTCTTTTTCGTTTGCTGTTCGGTTTTACGGTCGCGCGCGCTCTCACTTACTCACTCTCTCTCTCTTTCTCTATTAATTTACATCTCCCACGCGCGCTCTCTCTTGACATCACACACAAATAATACATTTTAGTATAGTTGATTATTTTGTTTGTGACTGCAGAAAATTGACTAAAATAACAAATTGAGCCATCTAATATAGTTTCGTGCAAAATAAAAAATACATATAACTGTTCCTATTAAGTTGGCTTGCTGTGAATGCAAAAATTTAATTCTACCTTCATACGTGTGTGTTGTATAGATTTGTTTGTGTGTAATTACTGCATACCTACAAGTATAATAATCAATTTATATATAGAGAAATCACTAAATTAATTTGATGTGCGCCTCAAGTTCATGACTTTCATGGTTATTGTCAAAACAACAATCATTTTTCGTGTGTACTTTGCGCAAAGTGAAATTGTATTTGGCGCAGTGAAATTGTTAATAACAAAAAACTCGAATCTCATCATCAGTTATGGATCTTGAATCTATCAAAACTACTATCGTACATACATACATATGTATGTATATGTTTGTGTGTGTCGCCGGTCTTTTTGTGTTTGGGACTTTTTTGTCTGATGTTGTTCTGTTATCATGTGCATCTTATCATTTGTTGTTGTACAGCGTTACAAGCATGAATGAATGAATGTGAATTCATATAGATGTATGTACGGTTATGTACAGATGAACTGTACAATCGTGTAGTACAAGCTGCTGTAGTTGTTGTTGTTGGTGTTGTGTTTGATTGCTTAGTTGTTCAATTTGTATACACACACATCTGTGTTTTTCCATCACTTTTTGCGTTTTTAGCGCTGATAACACCCAAATCTGTGTTTCGTCTTATCGGCCTAAGCCCCTCCAACGACCTGGCACCGGTCAATTTGTATACATACATATATTCTATCATATATTCTACCTAGAAGTATGTGAAAATCGGTTGTCTGTGTTGCTTTCGCGTGTTCGAGACTCGCAAATATTCATTGTCTCGCCGTTTAACAAGCAAATCGCACAAATGCGCAAATGCAATAAAATATAATTGTATGCAAAGCGGAGAAGTATAAAAATAATCGCGAGTGCATTAATAATATGTATTTTTAATTGCATTTAATTTAAAGCGGAAATACACAAATACAAATGCACAGATGCACAACAACAAGTGATTGTTGCAATATTAAAGAAAGAAAAAGAGAAAAATACATTGTACATAAATACCATATGCAATAAGGCGGAACAAAGCAAAAGACGCTAACAAAATTTTGTATAACAAAAGGAGCAACAAATTGAGAGATATCGAGAGGAAGGTAAGTCCACTAACTAATTAGCTAATTTTACCTACTTATCTAATGTTTCGTTGAAATGCCCAATGTTAATTCCGGTTAACTACTTAGTACACTGAGCCAGCAGTTAAACACTGTTAGAAAATCAATACAAGTTGATTTCTGACATTTGTGTATATGTACTTGCTCACCCCTTGCCCTCGTCACACCTTCCTGGGGGGGTCCAAGCGACGCTTTTCATTAGCAACAGCTGACTGCACAAGTTACTGACAAAATGACCTCTTACCTTGAAACAAGCCCCCGCCAAAATATATATCCCAGCTATCAATTATCCAACCTTGACTTGCCTTGCCTTTGCAAGTGGGAGTGGCTGGCGTGTTTATTATCGTTTCTTTTAGTTCCTTCTGGCGCCTTATTAGTTCGTCCCCAGACGACGCGACGCTTGCTCTTTTTCACACATGAGATACTTTCGCTGGAGCCCTCATTCTGGTTCGCTTTCAGTTGATATGTTTGTCCGATTTGGTGAGCTTCTGGTTGTTGCTGTCACTGGGCTTAAGTGGCGAGTACTTTCAGCTCTCAAGTGCTGCAGTTTGCTACATCATGTCAATCAACATTGTCCGTTGTCCGTTGAGTGCAATATGTGGGTGTGTGTGTGTTTTCCTGTGTGTCTGTGTGTGAGTATATGTGTGTGTGTGTGTGTGTGTGTGTGCCACAATTCCCTTGTTTAATCAGGCCAACATATAACAACAAACCCACACCAAACGTTAACAGCAACAAAAACATCAGTTAGCTATTTATTGCTTTTTTTTTGACATAAACAGCGCCTGCGCATATTAAATCCTTGCGGCGGCAGCTCTCTTGCTTTCTCCTTGGCAACCACGTGATTTTCTCTCTCTACATTCTCTTTGCTGTCAGCTGCATTTTGACTTTTGTTGTTAAGCCCCAGGGCATTGGAAAGCTCTAACTCAAAGCTTTAACGGCTGTTGCCAAGCCAGCGTCAAGTGCATCCTCAAGAGCTTTTTTTTTTTGTTCCTGCAATTTAGCAAATGCTCTTGCATTATGCATTTTGACACTTGTTGATGTCATTTTTAGTGAAAAAAATATTTTATAATAGTGTTATTTTTAGAAAGAAAAAAACTTTTTTTGTTTGCTAAGTAAATTTTGGTTTTTCTTTGCTAATCACAGTTGGTTTTTCCCTTGGGCCGCATAAGTTTATTTGATTTTAGGCAGCCTGAGACTTTCACTCGCCTTGCCCGCATTCTAAAGTGAAAGGAGCTATTTATACATAAGTAATAAATTGTTGTTTATGCCGCTTTGTTGCTTTCTAACCGATGGCCACTTACTAAGCAGAGTTCGCCATTCACAATGCACACGTACACACACACACACACACACACACACGCACACACACACACACACACGTACGCACATCCCCAATTGTGTATAAGGCAAGGAATCGTGTATACTTATAGAGTTAAACACAAAAAAACACCCACACCATGCTTATAGGCAAGAGACGAAACCAACAAAACACTAAACTGACCAGCCAGCAACATTCTATTTCAATTAGTGTAACTGACCTATGCCATTTATAGTGGCCCAAACATTAATCAGCACGTTTTTCAACACATTGTTGTTGTGTTGTATGCATTGGATTTTGTTTATAGCCAGCCACACACAAAAACTGGCCAAACACACGACCAATCTATAGTAGTAGCAAACGGAAAACATTTCAGTGTCTAATGTCGAAGCCAAAACGCTGAGCATTCACCACAACAACAAAAACAACAACAACAAAAACAAAAACAGCAACAAGAAAGAGTAGCGATATTATCGACTTGAGCTTCACACGAACATTAGACCAATGGCAATGTTTTTGTTGTTTGTTTAAGTGCTCTTTAATTTCTCATTTCGAGTTTGATTTCAGATATTTTAAGGGTTCTTGTGGTATTTTGGCATTATTTGTTGTTAATACGCCCACAGAAAATACTTGATTGTGTATGTAAAAAAGTTAAGTAACATGAGATCTATTTTTTTGCTCTTGAGTTTGAGCTTTACTTGTGGTACATTAAACATAAGAAAGTCCCTTCAAGTACTTTGGCAGTACGATCCTTAATTGACTGTTGCACTTTAAATTTAATACTCACTCATTAATATAAATTCCGCAGCTAATAATACTAACTGAAAATTGATTTGAGATTCGCAATTACTTGCAATTTCACAATTTTTAAGTCACGCAAGTCATGCATTCGGTAATATATCATCTTTTGGTATTACATCGATTACGACTTAACTGCTGACAATTTTCATTTAATCAATCATATTAAGTGATGTTTGCGGATATTTGATTGCAATACATTTTACGAGCTGTCCGTTATTTTGATACATTTTTTTTTTGCCGAGAAATTTATATGAATTTAAAAACTGGATACTGTGCGAATGCTCGCTACTTTCGTTAAGTATAAGAGCTTAATAATTTAAGTGAAAACTCATATGTGTATGTACAAAAGCGTTTGCATCATATAATTTATTAAATGCTTTTTGACATTGACGCTTAATACCTGCCACGACTCTGTTGCTTTTGCTGTTACTGTCAAATGAAAGCCTCGTTTTACCGCGCTCCTCCCATTGCGTGTACATCAGTCAGAAGGTTTTTGGTTTTAAACGATTCGATTTCTTTTTCTTTTTTGGCTAACTGTTGTTTTAACTGACTGTATGCATAAAATAACAAAAATGCAACCATGCAAAATCAATACAATCAAGGTGATAAAATGCATTCCGCATACAAATTTATACATTATTTATAAATTTTTTGGTCAACAGCTCAGGTTTCATTAAAAAGAAATATTTGTTATTATTTTGCAATTTATTCTGAATTTTATACACTTCCAAAAGAGCTTACTATGAACTTTTGTAAAAGTTCAATGCATAAGTGTGTGTTTAGTTGCTAGGAGTTTGTGTAGATGGCGTTGCTTTGGAGCTTTGGCAAGGCAACACTTAGAATTTAGCCTGTATAAAAGCTCTGTTTGTCCAGCGCACTTGTTGCGCCAAAGGTGATTTCATTGTATGAAATCAGCTTGGTCTGTATTTTCTTATCTTACCGGGAATGAGGTACTGATAAGCAGCTGGATGATTAGCTGATAAAAGACCTCATTTTTGGGGCCAACTGCAACAAAGTGCAAACTCAAAACGCAAACTGCAGTTGACTTTCGGAAAAAATAAAACACATCATGTAAGTACTTATGTACATACTTGCAATATGTACACATCCAAATACATCTGTACTTTAAGTACCTACTACTTTTTGTGTGCTCGACACATCGCGTGGGCTGTGAACGTGCGCCGCAACAACAAAAGCGAGAGTCACAATAACAAAAACAAAAAAACAAAAATAATAATAATAATAACTGAAACAAATGCATGTAGAAAAAAACACAAAGAAAACAACAATACCAAAACGCGACCGCTTGGCATTATAATAAAGCAACTGCGATGTGAGCAAATGTCACGTTTATGTAACAACATCAGCAGGCCCGATTTTTGGTTTGGGATTCGTTTTTGGTAAACGAAACGGTTTCGTATTAGCAACGAATTTCTCATAAACGCTCAAAACAACAGACAAATAACAATTGTCGATTGCCGACGCTTATAAAATGCTCACAAATTTATGATTTTTGCTGTGCAGCAGGAAATTTAACATTGCAAGCGATATAAAACTCGGCATCTAAAAGAAGCAAACTCCAAATATCAATGACGTGACATCAAAACAGCAACTAAAATAAAAACCAATAAACAGTACCAGCAAAATGTTACCCGTACAGAAACGTGCGAGCCGATTTTTGCATTGAATTTAAATGAGACAGACCGGCGGAGGAAGAAAGAGATAGAGATAGGTGTGTGTATAAAACAATTTTAAATTGAAATGTTTTGGGGAGGTAAAAAGCTTTAATTTCATGTACTTATGTACTGAGTTGATTGCTTTTAATCTTAAAAACTAAGTTAGTTGTTTTCCTGGCAAGGCCATTAGCATGTCTAATTTTCACAGTTTGAAATATATTCAGTCAAGCTTAAAATGCGGGAATGGTTTTTGTTGTTTACGAAATTTAAATATTTATTGTGCATCTAAAATAATATATTGTCATAAAACGTAACAGGAAAACAATCAAGATTCATTCATTAAACCGGTTTTGCTCTAAACTACTTTTACATATTGTATCGTATGCACAAAAATGTTAAACAATCAACTCTCGCAACTCTTCTCTTGCGTTCTACATAAATTTGCATTTTGTTGAAGAAAGACAACAGTCAAAAGAATATCATCGCACGAGCAAAGTTTAAGTAACTGTTGCAGACAAGCTGACATAAAAAAAAACAAAGAAAAAAATGCGAAAAAAAAAACAAACACATGATAAAAACTGTGTCAATGAAATTTTCGAGCATTAAACTGCAATGGTCGGTCGTACTGCAAAATGCCAGAAATGTTGTGTGCCATCTTTGGCTTTTAATTTATTTTGATACCCTTTCAAGGCAACGCGTCCAGTTGCGGACTATTTTTGTATATAGTTATTTATTTAGCTGAATACTCAATGCACAAAATTTAATTGAAGACGGTTTAATTTAAACATTTACTTTACTTAACTTTGCAAATATTCGAACGTTAATACTGAATGGGTAAATTAATTATAGAGATCGAAGTATAATAAGAGCTTAGTTAGTATAAACTCTTTCAGTTTATGAATCAGAAACTTGTTTATTGGCGTCGACCTCCCAGCCTCGAGGTTTCGATGGGCTAGCTAGTTGAGCGCCTATCAATGAGTATTTTAATAATTAGCTCGCAGCAACTCAAATGTGTTTGCCAAACGAATTATGCTCAGATATTTCGATTTAACTCAAACTCAAAAACAAGTTAGACTAGTCGTCAACAACAACGTAATCTAATAATAAATAAAAACGCGTTGCGCACCCAGAAGAGTCCACATTCATTCTTTGCCCATATTTGTTGTGCGAGCGGTGTTAAATAACTAAAATATTTGATCCCATATTAGTATGCAAAGCAACGCATCGTACTCTAGAAACCAGGAAGCCGCAGCACATGCCAAGAGTTGGGCTCTGCCTTCTTCAACGAACGTTATTGTTTAGCTTATGTGTTTTGTATGCTTTGGGTGTGTAGGGTTATTACATTGGTTGGTTGTTTTACAGACAGCGCACTTGAGGTTTGTTGTGATTGCCAGCAGTTGGGATTGAAATTGGCTTTCTCTGTTTAACGTTATTTCCCTCCGCGGATTATTATGATATTTATAAGAGTTGCAGTGTTGAAAAAATTTCCGTTTCATTTAATGTTATTATTATTTTAATCGGTCATTGCTCCCATTAAACCCTCATGAGCTTTATTTCCACTACCACGTAGCTGCATAAGCCGTTAGGCTATCAAGTACTGATGGCCAGCAACGTCATTCCGTTGATGAGTGTATCTGGAGTAAAGTACAAATAGCAATCAACAGCTTTACACTGCTGCGAATACGAATATGAGTTTCATCAAATAATATGGAATAATTATATTATATTCTTTAATAAGATAGAAATCTGATTTTATTAAGGTTGCCGTTATTTCTTTTGTGCTTTAGTTTTAATAATTGTTGCTGTTCCTGTTTTTACTGTTGATATTTCCAGCGTTAAGCTGGATGTCTCTGGCAAAATATGAAAATCATTGCGAGACTCACGAATTGACTCAATTGTTGATTTAGCCCCTTAGCTTTAAGTTTCGCTTAAGCTAATGAAGCGCATTTAACGTAGCTCACATGTGTTGAGTGTATCTTACAGATATTTAACAGTGTTGCCAGTGTGCCAGTGACACAGAAGCGAGACACAACTTAGACAAACATCAACATCAACACAAACACAAACATTGACAGACACACAATCTACAAAAATACTGTACCAAAAAATAAAAGAGAGAAGTTTCTGTCTATTTGCTGGGGGCTGGTTGGAAAGGTTAATGAGTTATAAAACTTATGCTACCCAGTTTGCTTTGTGAAAATGATACGCATTCTGAGTGTGTGTTTGTCTGCCGCTGCAATTTTCATATGTCGGAGATAATTTGGGCTTAGTCGTCCCACTGAGAGAGATAGATACAGATGTGGATAAAATTTTCTTTCTGCTTCTTGGTCTGTAGCTTTTGTTACGCTTTCCAGAACATGACTTGTACATTTTCGGCACTGCTTTCATTTTTGGGGAAGGTTGGGGGAAAGAGAGCCTCTGAGAATTTCTCGCCAGCTTTCTGCGCAGCATAAAGACATCCGACGACAGAACTATAAAAGCATTTATTTAAAGACCAGAGCGAAAAGTCTCAATCTGAGTAGCAGAAGCAGAAGTAAAACGGCCCAGAATCTGTGTCAAATATTTTACAAAAGTGCAAAGCTTATGAACAGAACAATGCCAAATGGGGGCTAGCCAACGGGGCAGCATTTAAGGTGGAAATACAAAGCGTAACTGTATTTTGTTTAGCCTTATTATTTTTTTTTTGGTAAGTTTTCTTTTATTTTTTGTGCTTGTCTGAAGGCAGGTGAAAGAGGTTGCCGTAATTAAATCTTTTAAAATAGTGGATACAAAAATAAAGCAGCCAAATGGTTGCGCTGTGTCTTGCAACACCACCAACAGAAACAACAACAACATTGGCCATGCCTGACTTGGCTGGCAAAGCTCTTCGCTTACGGTTCTTTTATTTTTCGGGGGCTAGACATTTTGGATGTGAAATACTAGCAGTTAGAAAAACAGAAAAAAATATACTTGCCTTAAGAGGTAGCCGACGAACCGCAACCAAATGCGCAACGGAATAAGCCCAACCTTAAAATAATTGCTTACCAGTGACAGTTAAAGCTTTAGTCCCCGAATAGGGCGTGGCTTAACCCTTGTTATCTTGCTCATATCGAAATGTGTCGCAATATGGACATTCTTTTCCCTACGGCTTTCCACTCCTGCAACCCAAAACAACAATGTTTCAGGCACATTTAATTTGCATTCTATTCGCTACATTTACCAACACTGACCCGTTGCGGTAATCCAACGAGTTCGTAGTTGTTTTTGTTGTTGTTGTTGCTTTGACTGATTGATTTCGTTTCGGTTTTCTCCACGCCAGGCACTTCCGTACATTTTCAATGAATTTCATTTCAAATTGTACCCAAATGAAAATCGGCTGCTGTCTCATCAGTTTTCATCTACACTCATCGAAATTGTTTGGTATTTATATAAAGCTTTATTTTAATTGCGCTTTCAATTTAATCTACATACAAAGTCAAGTATGTCACTGTGTAAATTTTAAGAGTCAGCAACTTTAAGTCTGGCTATTGAACTAGCTGCAAGTAAGGTTCAATAACTTTTTAGCTTTACATCTAGCTGTACTTGAGACATATTTTCATTTTCATTTGAATGTAAATATTATCTTCGTCTTGAAATACGTATACTTGAAATAATTTTATATTTGCTTAAGCGTGGCCCATAGCTGCAATTAATTATTGCTTTTGCAAGCTGTAAATTTGCATATTACCGCAGCAACTCACAAATAAATTTTGTAATATTTTTGCGCATTTTATGCATAGAATTAGCAATGATTAAAACAAAAATCGGCTTTCGCTTATAAATGGCAAATTTTGGTTAAAGCCTTGTTTTCCGTTGTTTTTTTTCGATCTAAAAATGTGCGAAATTAGCACATTTTGCTAATTTTTTTTTTGTGGTAATTATGTATATGAAATGACGAAGCGCTAACATAACCCTGAACTATATTGTATAGTTTTTGTGTGTTACCGTTAATGGGCTTTTAGCCTTTCCGCAAGGGCACGCAGCATAAAAGAACGCGAAACATTAAGTTGTAAGCTACTTAAAATGCTAAACATATATTTATCCAATATATGTATGTTTGTATAATATCTTAAGTTTTCACTTTGATCTGAATGAAGACCGGTCAGTCTGTTTAAGGAATTGTTTGTTGTGTGGATAGTAGAAAACAATTTAAACAAATGGAATAAAGTTTTATTGCATTACGTAATTTAGTTGAGATACAAATATAGCATGCA
Organism: Scaptomyza cyrtandrae; assembly: GCA_035044605.1. Taxonomy (NCBI): domain Eukaryota; kingdom Metazoa; phylum Arthropoda; class Insecta; order Diptera; family Drosophilidae; genus Scaptomyza; species Scaptomyza cyrtandrae. Next base: position 8,064,480 of record JAWNNS010000640.1, read on the forward strand.
GTTGTATTGCGCATTAATCTGTTAGGGCGCAAATACGTAGATATATTTACGAGTATGTATGTGCGTATATAAGAATGTATTTCTTTTTTGTGCTTGTAATTCTGTGTGTGTTTGCTCAAGCGTAAAATGACAGCATTAAAAAAAAAACGCATGTCAAGCAAAAATTTAATTCGAAAATAAAACAGCAGAAACAAAAAACAAAACATTTTGGAATTTTGTATTTTTGCATTGAACTTCCGTTTTGAATTCCGTTTGTTACATGCGCATAAAGCACATGCGTGAGAAAATTGTACAAAAAGTATTAAATAAATGAATTTGTTGAACGATGAAAAACAAATGAGTTGCACTCGAAAGTCAAGTAGCAAAAACATGTTTGCTGCTCTTGCATGCAAAAACAACTTGCAAAAATAATTATACGCATGACCTTAAATCAAAGCAGCAAAAAAAATGTAATGCTTGCAAAGAAATATCTCTTTCTCTCTCCCTGTTTGAAGAAACAAGTATTAAAATCTGCTTATTCAATAATAAGAAAAAGTCAATAGCGGTATCTACAGTTTCTAGTGCCGGTAAATTGAACAAAAACATTCTTGGTCTCTTAAATTTGTATATAATTATAGATTTAACATTTTTATAGAGTACATATACACAAAATACACATGTTGATTCCGAATGAGTTCGCTACACAATTTATATTGTTAGTTCATTTAGCCTCCGTACTGTTACAATATTCACATAAAAAATGCTCATTGTTCGTATTTTGAAAACTTTTAATTGTAGTTCAGGGACTTTGTTTTTGTAAATTGGGGTAAAACATTGTAATTGCTGAAATCAAATTAAAAGTCTCACACATTTAGCTATTCGTTCAAAGCTTTATAAAAATAGACGCCTCTATTTATAATGCTCTAATTCGCTTCGTCTGCTACCCAGTTGAGGTTGATGTATTTTTTTGTTTTGTTTTTTTATTGCTTTTTAGTTTCAAATTTTAATGCGAAACTAATTTTGCGCCACAATTTTATTTTGTGTGTTTAAAATTGTTTACTTTTAATTATAATATATAACACCGCATCGTGGTCTGAGCCAGATTGTTTTTTGCTAGTTTAAATGTGGGTGTTCATCTTGTTTTTGTTGTTGTTGCTTTTTCTTGCCCTAGCCGCTGCCTGCCTGCTGTTTATCAATATTGACCTTTGCCTTATTCTTTGCTTTTTTAGCTAAGCTAAATTAAATACATAGTACACTCACACAGACAGTGAGCAGCGTTGGGCGTTTGCTTGGTGTTTGTTATTGCCTCTGTTTTCGCACCTTTGCCCGTTAGGGGACAATAAAACTGTTGTTGTTATTGTTATTGGCTACCTGGAAACATCCGCCTCAAGAGAGCCAGAGCCAGAGAGAGAGACTGTAAAATAATATTGCTAGGGGAATTTAAGATATCTTTCTTTCACTCACTCTTATCTGTACCTGTGTCATTCACACTTAAACGAAATTTCCACGCTCTTTGAAATGTGGTATCGCAGAAAGAAATTGATTTGAGCACCATATTAACTGAATTAGACACAAACAAGTGCGAGACGATCCTCGCCTGAGTTAATTAATTTGAAGTGCATGCCATAAACAATGCCGTAATTTTCATTGATTAGTCACCGTTCTAAGGCTGGCTAGCTGACAAGCAGTAGCGCACTTAACCCAATTAGTTAGAGTTAGCCAAATGATGATAATTGCTTTTAATTCAATTTGATTTCAATTGAATAGCAAAAACGCTAAGAAATTGAGCACAAAGCGAAACGCAAAGCAACTCGCTGCTGCTACCGCTTCCACTTCCATTTCTACTGTTCTTTAATTTCATTTTCAAGCAGCACAGATTTCCAAGGTATCTCTCTTGCTTTGCCTCTCTCTTTCTGTTTCTCTCGGTTCTGCTCTTACTTTCTAATGAGTCTCGAGCTTCAATGAAAGTTCAATTAGCGTGTGCACAGAGCGAAAGCTAACGCAACATCAACGGAAAGTGGATGAAGAAAAAAATAACTTGGCTTAAGAACTATACCCATTCACCTGCATAAACAGTTTATCTCTCAAATTGTTATATATATCGTATATATCGTATATAAGTACGAAAACAGCGTACAAAGTGGCTTGCACTTTTGAATCAAGATCTTCGGCTTGAACTTTTTAATTGCACGTCACCCTTAAAAACGTTCTCAACAATTCCCAACTGTGACAGTTTTAATCTCAATTTTTATTTTCTTGATTGTAGGGGTAAGTGCCTAAAAATTGTAAGGCCATGCGAAATGGAAATTCTTTTTTTTTTATGAATTGCCATTTTGGATGGCAATGATTGACATTGCGATTTTTATTTTTGTTGCAGTTTGTGAAAATGTAATCAAAATCTTTCTGGCACTCTTCGTGTTGGTACGCGTTTTTATTGTTTCGGTTGAGAATTTCTGTTTTAAAATTGGTTCGAGTTTTATAGTTTTCATTTCTTTCTTTTTTATGGTTATGTGTTTTCATGATGTTTTAATTTGTTCTTTTCTTTTGTTTTTTTAGTTATTCGGAAATTTAATTGTTTTGGCAAAGCGTTTTTAGCACTTTTTTGGTCCCAGCTGGATATTGATTGAATTATTTATGTCATGAGCTTCTTGAAAATGATGACATTTTTTTGTCCTCAATATTAGTCGGCTTATTGTTTAAAATGGGTCAAAATATTTCAAAACTTTGGTAAAAAAAAACACTAATTGTTATTGGACTATAAGATATAATTCGCAATTATTTATGGCAGTGAATTGTAAATTTCCAGAAAAATATTTATAATAAATTTCTCATTTAAACGAAATTTACGTTAACAAAAATATGATTCAGATTTATAAAATTAAAAAAATTTAACATCGTTAAGTAAAAATTATGAATATAGCATTATTCACAAATCATTATTATTTGCTTCTTTTATCGTTTTGTATAACTTTAATTTAGGCCATTAAACTCTTTTAATGCCTTGTTACCGTTAGCTGAACTTCTTTTCATTGTAGTATTTTGCTGTTTAATGGATTATTATTGTTTTTGTTTATTTGAATTAATGACGTTGCCATTAATTATCGTCATGGTGACAGTTGTTTGTTGTTGTATTTTCTTTATACCCGCTTGGTGTTTCTGTCATTATAGATGACACTTTGTTGGCCATACTTTGTTTATTTTCACTTTCATACATTTGCTTAAACTTTTGCTCAAGCTGGAACCCACACACACTCTTCTTGTATTACCCAACAGCTCTTAAAGTATTACCACATTAACCTTGGTCTGGCCTTAAGGCAGCCCAATAATATACATATAGTTAGCTTATTAAAAACAAGAGTCGCATGTCAAGCAGCATTTGAACTTTTGCTCACTTACATACGTTGGTACCTAGCCGACTTATTCTTCCGTATGGGCCTCCTAATTATTTTTATGGCATTTTAATGACTTAATTAACCAATTTACTTAAAGCTTTACGATAGTTCAATTAAATACACAGCTGCAAGCGCAACAGCATGGGTGCCAGAGTCTGCCTCTAAGTCCCAGCAGCTGCCGCCAAGATGCAAACAATTAAACGTTCATTAAAAACTAAGCAAAAAGAATTGCACTAGAAGATTAAGAGAGAGGCAGAGACGCGAAACTAAGTAAAGTAAAAAAAAAAAATTGTTTGAGTTTGCGGGCAGCCGCAGATGCTGCTGCAACAACAAAGCATCTAGTTGTACATCAAGTGCTAACAAGTTGTTGTAATTGTGGGTGTGAATGTAAGTATGCAATATCATGGATTAGGTAAGGAACGAGTTTGTTTATTCTGCACCAATAAGCAATCCGCAGACATAAAGGCGAACCTCTTGCCTCACTTGTAAACTAATTCAATTAACAACTAAGCTGCTTAACATTAAGTGCCTTCAGTGGTTGTGTACTCAAACGCTAATATGTATATATGTACATATGTATGTGAATGCCTTTGAGGAACTCAAGAGGTTGACCCATAACTCAGCTGACAACATCAGCAATGTCTTAATTAGTTAGGCTCTCGTATCAAATTCCAGGCATCTTACATATTGCACTTTAAGCAATTACACATTACCATCTTTAGTTGGGCAATGGACATTAGGCCAATTTAAAAATTTGGCTTAGGCGTTGAAAGAGTTTGTTAAACGTTTGCCATTAGTTACTGGCTTAACAGGGGGCTTTTGATCTTTTGTGTATTGTCTTTGACATTTTGACAGGTTAGGGCAATTTTGTGTACAACTTCAACTCTAGCTGCTAGCCCAAACTTGTTTAAGTGCGTTAAGCTTATTTTGTGGGTTTTTATTTTTGTAAATGTATTGTTTGCTTTTGTTTGCTTTTGCTAGGTTGAACAGTTAATCAAGTCGGCGAGCACTTACATATTAATCAAGTTTGCTTTTGTGCTTTGGAGTAAGGAGTGTAAGTAAAAGCGAACAAACAATGGCTTCAAAAACTTTTCACACAGACAATTTTGCAACGTTTACAGATAGACAGATAGAGAGAGAAGGAGAAAATTGACGTCAGATTATTTTGTCTTACTATCATAAGTCGCATTTCGGATAGTTCTCACAGTTGTTTTCAGTTTGTATTTTTATCTAGTAGCTTGTATCTGCCTCTACGATATCACATGTAGCATATGCGGCAGTTCTTCCATTGTATAAACTTATCTTACTTGTGCCTTAAGTGTCTGCCTATTTGCCTCTTGGTTCACACTCTTTATTTAATAAGCAGCTAGCTGATAATTAGATAGCAGCCACAAATAAGTACACATAAATATAAAATTGCATTGTGTTATCGGTCATGTGCTACTTTTGATTTGCATGGTTGGCATAAAAGCTTTTTTTTATCGTTAAACTGGAAAAATTTATTTGCTATTCGCCATTTGGAGGGCACGGGTCGGGGTCTGGGTCGAATGTAATCGCCCAGGCTGTACTGCGTATCAGCCGAGGCATTAGCATGTCAGGGACAGATAAAGAATTGCGCATGGACAATGGAATTAGGTAAAAACAAATAACAAAATTAAATATTTGCCATCATCAAATTTCACTGTTTTCAGTGAGAAATGTAGGTCTTGCCAACAAAACTGGAACACTGGAAGATTTTAAAAAAAATTCAACGCAATTTAAGCTTTAAAACTTTGCAAACAAACAAAATTAAAACTATTCAATGTGTCTAATTTTTTTTTTTTATGTATATTGTATAAAAATAAAATGCGTTTTTAAAATTATTTTGCATAGTTCTTTGTGTGATATAACACTGAAGTAGTACTTATTTCTAATGGAATCAAAATCTAATAATAAATAAAATTTATTTTAATTTCCAAATTAATAATACATTCGACTGTTAAATGAAAACACCATTTGCTGGCGTAAATCGAATGGCAATAATTAAGGCTACCAATTAGCCAACTTTCACACGCATCAGCAAAACTAAAGTAAGTTTAATTTAAATGCAAATGCGTAATTGTGGTATCTTATTGCAAGCTATTAGAAATCATTAGTTAACAAAACTGAATGGATTGCTCGTCTTTTTGTCGTTTGCTTTAGATAACAGTTGCTGGCAGCATGTGTAAATAGCAAACAAGGTGAGTACGTAAATATTTGCGGATGTTTCTACTGTCATAAGCAATACACTATTACACTACGTAACGTGTGCCCACCTAAACGGCCAGAGAAAGTTAAGCCAACTGCTTGTGTTGCTACAAATATGTTGCCACAACAGTTTTTTTTTTTTTCATCAGAAAAGTTTCAGAACAATGCAGAACTAATTTTCACGGTTTCTATTGAAAATTTTATTAAATTTTTTTGTGTGCTTCATTGATCTACTTTGCAAAATTTCATTTACAACAAAGTACCTTTACTGAACTATTTGTTGTTACCAAACTTTTAAAAAGCCCAAAATTGAAAACGTGTTGGCAAGACTAATTTAATAATCAAAAATCAGGGAAAATGCTTCGTTTTCAACACCTTTATCGCCAGCACTTTCATCTTTTGCTTCCATTGTTATCAAACTAATATTTGTTGTAATATTTTTTTAAAAAGTTGTCTGATTTTTGTGCCTATTCCCCCAGCATGTTATTGGGATATGATGCTAGGTTGCTAGTACGGCATTTATGCAATTTTCTTTATGTAAATTCTACGTGGAAATTGAAACAGAACTTTAAGTAAATTCAGTCGGCGCAATTATGCAAATGACCAAAAATGGTTATACCGCGTCAAAAGGTCAACGAAAGCAACAACATCGCAATTAAGTCGTTGTTAAGCCGCCCGCTTGCAATTAGCAGAGAGTGTTTCTGTTTTTGTGTTGTTTGTACTTTTTTTTTAACCGCTCCCGCAAAAGGTGTTAACATATTTAGCGTGTTGAATTTTTGTCAAACATGAGAGCTACAAGAATTGTAAAAATAAATGTAAATTTTATGGTCCGACATAGAGCAGGCAATAATTGAGGCAAACGTTAAGTCTTCATTACCATTTGGATTGAAGACATTGTTTGGTTCTTGTATCGCCTTACCAGCGGTTAATTAGCGTGAGAATTAATTTGAATATCTCTCCATTGTTAAAGCCTCTTCACCTACATTAAAGTAGACGGGGCATCAAGACGTTTGAAGATTGTTAGCTTCAATGGAAACACAGGTTTTTTTTTTAGGTTTGTCTGTAGCCTAATTATTTTTTGTTACTCTACAATCGAAACATTAACCAAAATATGATCAAAGCTTCCACGATTAAGGTATGCTTAAAAAAATTCCTTACGTTATGTTTATACAATTACAACTGATGAAAATGACAAAACAATGGATGCAGATGTGAAACACATAAACCCTCCCAAAATAGCAATAATAATCCTTGAGCCTATGTGACAGGGATTTACTGAATTTTTATTGACTTGTTCAAGAAGCCAAAAGACACTCAACCAGGCAGTCGAGCCACTTTAGCGTCAGGCACTGTCAAGGACAATAGCAGTCACAATGGCTGTCTGCCTAATAAAAGTCATCATCATAATTTTGTTGGCTTGACACATAAGCGACGGACATACAGACGGCTGTAACGGGCCATAAATGGACGCCTGCCTCATGCACATTACTCGCACATTTTGCCAAATGGGCGTAACAGCCTGCAAAAACAACCTCGCTTAGAGCGCCTTTTTCCTAATCATTATTTGGCTAGCGGCTGTGCTTTTACTGAAGGATCGCGATGTGTTGATTTTCATTGTTTGGTAAAATTATTTTTTAATTAAATTTTTATGATACGCGCGCCCACACGAACCACAAACAACACAACACTTAACGGACAATAACGTAAGTGAAGTTTACGGAATGCCTTTTTATAGCCACTAGAAAATTATTTTTGAATGGGTTGGTCTTCAGGACAAGGACAACATCGTTGTCTTCAAAGCTGCCTGCGGACAGCTTTGCGTGCTTTTCAGAATTCTCAAGAAAGAAATGATGGAAAAAAACAAAATAAATATTTGAAGCAACGAAGAAACTGTAAATACAAATATAAATTTTATCCTTTTTCCCTTATTTATTTTGAAATGGAATTGGCATGTGGGTGTATGGAATGCGTAAAAGGGATGTGGTTATCGTAAACTGCGACGAAAGGGTATTCGTTTTTATTGTATTATTTATATTTGTTATTCAGAAATGGGATAAAGGGTTTTGTGCAAAATATATCTTTTATTTAGTTTGATTAATTTAAGATCACATATTCAATATCAAAACCGTTGAATGTAAGCTTATAGGGTATTTAAATTGCGACTTTTATGGAATATATTTTTCAGTTATTTTTGCTGTTTGTGTCAGTTTTTCTTAACAAAAACGAAACGAAACGATAAAAGAATTTCATGGCCATGCTTTTTATTACTTGCTATGCTTCTACTACATTCTCGTTTTAGTTTTAACCCCCCCCTCGACTATGCTGCACATACGCATTTTGTTGGCATTTTATATGTTTTTGAGCTTTAGGTTAGTTTGGGGTCACTCCGAGCTCTGTCCTCTCGGTGCTTGCCAAACTGTTAACGTCTGCCTTACATAAAGCAAACATGCAAATGTGCAAAAATGTTTGTCCTATTCGTGACACACCCACTGTGTCCTTTATTTTGGAGTAGTATGAGTATTTGTGTGCGTGCTCAGATCTAATGGAAAGGTTTTGCTGACCGAACTCGCTGAATGGTTTTTCCCTTGTCCACTTATAGTCTCCACTTTCAATGTCTCCAGTTAAATTCGATGGAAAATAATTGAATTTCATATATGCACATAACGTTGACATTTTGAAAATTATGCAAATTGAAATTCAATTGATTGGAAAATAATACTACGTTCCGCCCATACACTAAATCGGTTCGACCCAAAGGTTCGCCGTTGGTCAAAATCTAACTAACTACACCCTTTCATAATGCGCAGCCAAATAAATTTGTTTGTGATTCTCGTGTTGCGTTCATTTTAATTCTATTCCAATATGCGTTGCGAATTTTCATCGCTGAAACTTGTTTGTAGGCTTAACTCATTGTTCATGGCTGCCATAAGTATAATGACCACGTTTAGATGTGTAGTCAGTCAACAATTTTATGTTAGTTACATCGTTAGCCTTTATAGCGTTGCACAGTGGGCGATTTGTTTGAAATCGGATGTGCGTTATTAAATCGTTCTAATGAGTCAAATATTTGACAACACATAAACAGGGCCGATTTACATATAAGCCAATACCCCACTCTGCAAATGTGTGTATGTATAACATTCATTTGTCATTTGGGGCCCAAATGTCAAACTCCTGACAGCCTTGTCATTGATTGTACAGGATTTAAGTATGCAATACTTGGTTTCGTTAAACTAAGTCTACATAAAATAAACGAAATAAAATCTGTTGTTCAGTTGATTGAGCTAATTTATGTTTGAAACCTCGACTTATGATTGCCACTGACAACGAAAAGAAGGAATTCATTCATTCAAGATGACTGCTAGCGAATTTTTTTTTGTTTCCACATAAAAGAGTAAAAGTGATTGTGTACAAGATGTTCATTGTACAATATAATTCAGTCCAGATTCACTTATTAATTGCTGTTGTTTTGTGAATTAATTTTGGTAGTTGAATCGGTAGGTGCCCATCCGAATTCATAACGGCTTTGATTGGATACTAATTATGCCAAGGTAAACCCATTATTGGGACTAAGAATAGGATTGCAACTGGATACTTGCATAACAAGCGACAGCCAACCGACAGGTCGATAATTTGCTTTGCCGCACAAAGACAAAGCAAATGGCAAACTAACAACAAAACACTCGGAACACAATAGGAAGTACTGGAAGTTAGAGTAGTGTCTATACTTAATAAGGGAGTTGATATCGCATTTGAATTTAGTGATGGGACCGTGTCTATTCACAATGGTTTTATTTTACATTTTCAAAACGAATATATCTAAAAGCTGTTTGTAACTAGCACATAAGACAACCGTTTAACCTTTTCAACAGGGTATTGTCGTAGTCTTCAGTCGTTGAATGCGTTGATTTTGTGCAGGCCACCTCTCCTCGTGGCCAATTACCTGGCAGGAAAAGCAGCTTAAACAAATAATTTGTTTACCCAAGCGACAACGAACTTTTGAACTTTTCCGCGACTGCTCGATTCGGGGCAACTCGTCAGTCAGTCTAGTCCAGTGACAGACGTCAGTTGGGCTACTGCTGCCCTGTTGCCTGTCTTGCCTTCTTGGATCTACGACTGCAATTTTATTGCGCGTCACATTAAAAGCATTTTATGTTTTGGCATGTTTGCCTTAGCACCTGCCATTCCCACCCTCTTCCCTTGATAGCTGTCGTGCTGCAGCCAGGCAGGAAGGCAACAAACACAACAAATTGACAGATGACCTGACAATTGAATTCGTTTGCTCTCAGTTTTGGGACAGTTTGGCAGCGAAACGACTTTATCTTGTGGACCATCGACTATCGGGAACAGTTTGTATTGCTCAAATTTACTGAATGCAAATAAAATGCAGCTGCTGGAAATACAATAAACATGCAAATTTCATTGGACAAAGTCAATTATGTTGGAGAGAGATAAAACTGAAAGTGCTTGAAAATATTTTGTTGTATACATTTTGGGTGGTATCACAGGCATTGTGTGTTTGTGTGTGTGTGTGTGTGCCTCAGGCCAGTAAGGACAGCAATGCTTATTTCCCTTGCTCCTTCGCTGAACAAATAACAATTTCAATTTCGTGAAACGAGTGAATCGCGTAAATTCAAATTTTGTGGCTACAGCCTCAAGGGAAGCCTCAAATAAGCGTACAGTCAGTGCTAGATATTTTTACACGCGCCGCGTTCGTTGAAAGTTTTGTGTTGTCTGCCTTTGGGCGGACTAACTGGTAGGTATGCGGCTGGTGGTGGTGTTGGTGCTCGTAAAAGGCGAGCAAACGCTGTGTGTCACAAAAACTAACAATAATGACAGCAAATCAATATCATCGATATGGCCCTGTGGCTTCTCAAAGTAAAAGTCCCAATTGTAATTCAAAGCAGCGCGCGCAGAAAACTCTGATTTGCATTCGTCGCCTCTAGACCATTTGAGATTTAGGGTGGGGCAGTTGAAGTTTTTTTTTTTTTATGTATTTGCTTGTTTTCTTCGGTGCTCTGACAAACAATACAAACTCACTTATTCTAGCCATTCATACATTCAATCAACCAAGCACATTCAGTCAGTGAAATGCATTGCACTTGGATTGCAGCAGAAGGAAACTTTGTGCAGCTATTTATTATACACATGTCTGGGATGCGGTGGGTAGGTGGGGGTGGTGACATTATTGTCTTCTCTCATACAGATTCATGCAGTCATGCGACAGGAGATGCAATTGATTGCAGTTGTTGTTTTTGATGTTTGTTTGTTTTTGGGCGTATTATGTATTAATACTGTACACAAGTGTGATATAAAACAGTCCTTTCCAAGCTAGGGCAGAACTTTGTTATTGCATAAAACATAAAGTTATAAATAATTGAATTTCATTAAAAGTAATGCAATTCCAAACGATCAACTTACTAAATCATTGACCCATAGTTTGTATTCAACAGTTTCGTCGTTGGTAGTAAGGCCATTAATTATAAGTTTCTGTTTTCACATTTGGTGGTTGTGACATTATCAACTTGCCAGTACAATCTTTTTCTTTTAAATGCAGCACATTGCAAATTGTTGTGTGTTATGCGATGCTGCCTTAGTCTTTTGCTGTTGTTGCAAGCTTTGGCAAACATTGTTGTTGCATTTTTTTTAAGTGGACACACATGCAAGTCTCTTGCTCAACTCTGACGGTTGGCTGGGATTGTCTTTGCGACCATACGATGTATGGATGTACAGAAAGAAGAGGCAGCATCCTCGCCTCGCCGTCATATAATATCCACACAGTCAAAAGTCATGTGCTACACGGGGTAACATGAGATCAGAGTCTCAGCAATGAGCGGTTGCTTTTGCTGTTGCTGTTGCTGCAGCTGCTCTTTGCGTTTGCCCCCGCGTGTTATGTCGACGACGCATTGTTGTGACAACACTCATTGTTAATGCTGTTGTGCCTTTTATATGAATGTATGTATGTACTAGCAACTAAGTACGTCGTCTAGGTTGCACATAAAGTCAGCGAAAGAAAGTGAAATTTTCGCATATGTCGTTGCTTCCGGCTCGCATTGCTGCAGTCATGAGATTTACGGGTAATGTTTACCTTTGCAATGATGCCACCAGGCAGGCAGCTGTCAGTCAGTAGTCTCTAGCCTCTCGTCGCCACTCAGCAGTCAAGTTGCAAGCACGTGAATAGTGAAATTGCTGGCAGCGTTAAAGTTGCGCAGAGTAGCAATTGCTTCTAATTGTTATGGGTGCGAGCTGTTGAATGCTTGCAGGCTTCTCGACCCATCTGTGGCATTTTGTGGCAGCGTTTAAATTAAACTTTGTTCAACACTTAAGTGCAATGCAATTAAGATAAGCGAGCGCCAAATGTTTAAGCAGCAGCGCCCATGTTAAGTACGACAAATAATTCCAGGGATTCTTTTTTTCGACGCTCGGGCAACAAAAATAATGTATATGTAAATTGGCATATTAACAGGTCGAAAGCGGCCAAAAAATTGATCGTGATAAGCGCCCAGCAAAATAGCAATGACAACAACAACGCACACACACAGACACTCTCAAGCGTACTTGATAAGTCCTCCTTGGAGAGCAATTATACTGAGCGCGTAACGACAGAAACGGCCGAAAGTCGCCAGCATAGCGAAAGCGAATGTGTCCTTTTTCGTGAACCCGCAACTCGTTTCCCGTAGGCTGACCTGCTTTATTTTCTTTTAATGCCGTATTTCCGTATCCGCGCAATGTGTGTTTTAATAACTGCCGCCGGAGCAGCCGTCACTTGGCCTGTCAATTACATTTTAAATTCGTTGCCGTTAATTTGGATGCCCTTCAATGGAGGTATGGCGTCGTGCTTTTAAACTGATTAAACACATTTTTCACCCAACCCATTTTCAGGCTTTTTCATTTAATTTACCTGGGTATTATTTTTTTATCTTCAACATTTCACAACGGTCAACGTCATTAAAATCTACCTTCGTTAATGTCCTTCTGCTCATTGGGCTTTTATCCGAGGACCGCACACCGTCATACGCACATTACCCGAGCACTCAGCGGGATCAGAGGTCTGACCGTATTCCACATGCTACATTTCTCAACATCTGGATTCGTTTTACTCACAATCAGTAGCAGCACCAACCCCACCACCACCACCACCACCACCACCACCAATAACAAATGTCCGAATATACATAAATTTAAATTGGCTCTATCCAAGCTACACTTGTGTAGTAGTATCCTGCTTGCTGGATTCAGGTGTCACAGCATCATCAGAAAGGTCTTTTCGTTTTATTTTTTTTTATCAGCTGGCTCACTCATTTAGGGCAGCAAGTTATTTACTTGTGCTATACGTTTTTTAAATTTTTTTTTATTTATTTTGGTGCTTGGTGCGTTTGCTTCGTTTGTTAATTTGATTTTTATCTTGTGTTTATTTTTTACTGACGCTATTTGGCATCCTGACATTTATTTCTCTTGCATGTTGCGTATACGTCTTGCTGGCAGCTCTGCCGGTTTTATAGGGGTCAATTGTGTGTTAAGAATGTTTCTGTGCGAACTTATTGCATATAGATACCCTGCTGTTTTCACTTACTTCATTCCTTTAATTAACGTTACCTGTTTCTTAGTTGGCTTATTGGCCTACTTTCAGATCGTTTCCCTAGCCATAAAAAAAATTTAACGGCCTGTTCTAAATAAAAGTTACCAATTATGTGCAGTGCTTTAATTACTTCCTGGCCAGTACATCCGCTCTCCCAAGTACAATTTTTTATAATGATTCCGGATATTTGAGTAGTTTCAAGCAGAAGCTGCCATCTGCCAACTGCCAACGACCCACAGTCAACAACAACTAACAACAATAACAATAATGCCTCTTGGGGCATATCTTGCCTTTTATGTGTAGGGCAAGCAAAAATATCTGAGCCGAAGAAAGACCGTTCGTTGTAAGCGAAACAGTGGAAAATGTGCGCACATTTTGTAAAACATAGCGTTCATGGTGTTTTGTGATTAAATAATAAGTATCTTATTCTATAGCAAAAATGTATTATTAATTGCTGAAAAAGTGAATATTCTTTAAAGTTTTCAATGTATTATTGCGGTTATTCTCATAATTTATTCTTAGATAATTTTGTTGTTTGCTTCCATTGTACATAGTGTACAATTGCTCAAAGCGACAACAGCAAAAGCAGTAGCACTTCGAGTCATTTGTGCAGGGTCTAATGATTTCCGTTAGCTTCCGGTCGGCGTCGTCAACATCTCCATTCCATGTCCGTTTCCGACTTTGACAACATTGCATATTCTTAATTCGAAGCCAAATATAAAAGTTTATTTTCTACCAACCAACTGAAAATTTATATGCGTTTGTTGCTTTTGTTATTTAAGTTTGTGTGTTGCTGCTTGGTTAAGCTTCAAGTTATTTTAATATACAAAATACAAATGTATTATTCGATGACCAACCCTTTTTTAAAACCAAATTGTTTGGGTCAGGAAATCGAGATGTTTTTGGTGGCTTGGGTGGGTCAACCAGCGGCAATTGATTTTAATGAAATTGTCTGACAATATGTGCTGCGGCTAGCTTGTGTCTGGTAATTAAATTATATATAATAGCTTATAATTTATTAATTTACAGTTGATAAAAATGCAGAAACCAAGCACCGCAAGACAAATCGGACTCCAAGCAAATTCAATTAGCTTCTTTATAAAGCTATGTTATATAATAAACAATGCAGTGACGAAAATATGATACCCTGTACAACACAATCTTTCTAGTTGCTGAGTGTAGACAGATAGAGGGACCATGAACATCAGAGATTAATATGTTTTTGTTGAAAGTTTTATATTTATATTAAGATGCGCCAGGACGACACATAATCTTTTTTGTTGACAATATGGCATATTTACTTATAGGGTATAAACATGACGTTCTTAAACACATATGTTAAACTTACTATATGCAAACGAATAGTCCACACAATTCAAGTCGCATGCAAGAGCAAATTACGACAACACCATCAACAACGACAACAACAGCCACTACAATAGCAGCAGCAATAAAAATCCAACTCGTTTTGAGTAGTTCCCATAATCAACGACGCCGACGATGTGTCGTGTGAATTTTACGAAACCAGCTCCCTTAACAATTTGGAAGATTTTGTGTTGCTGCAATTGCAGTGTACTTAAACGCCTAGTAGTACGAGTGCGAATGCTAGTATATGTTGTTGCCTGTTGGTTGACTTTATTTATATGTGTAGTAGTTGTTATTTTCACAATATTTCACGGATACTTGCGCATCGCTTCTGCTGGTGTGGAAAAGCGCGCTCTGCCGTTAAATTGCGCACAATTTTGCCTTTTGGCTTAACAAACTGAACGCTCGGCATTATTGTCGGCATTATTGTTTGCATTTGCTAAGAGCATGATGGCGAGTGCAGAATACCAGAAAATTATGAGTTAATGGATTTTGTTCAATTCTCGTACATACGTAATTGCCATAAGTATATAATAATTTGCAAAAGTGTTAACGTTGTTGTTGACAATAACAGCTCCGCTATTTGTCGTGCTTGTTGGCAGAGCATGAAAGTGTTGCAAACAGCAAATAATTGTATCAATAAGCCATTTACCAATTAACAGCAGTTTCAAGTTCAATGCTGCAAAACAGCTAAAAGCCATAACAACATGAACTTGTAATGGTATCTAAATCCTCACATAATATATTTAATGTTATTAAAAGCGGAAATTGCTTGACGCATTGAAAATCTCATTAGAGCACTTGACGCTTAATGGCTTTCAAACTCCCGCAATAATAGGAATACCGATGTTGGAATGCTCTTGCTTGTTTGGTTCCTAACGAGTATCCTAACAATGGATTATTTATTTTACTTATAATTAATAGGTAATTTGTTACGCTTTGTGCTTTAGTTATTTTGAATTCGACGTAATTTTATTTGAACGGACAGAGTACGCACCAAAATTTGCAATTAAGGCTTTTAAAAACAATACCAAAATGGCCGAAAACGGCGTTATTAGAAAATTGGAAATTTAACACTTTTGCTAGAACTAAACGCAATGAGCTAGTTCAGTTTCGTGTTTTGTATATTTTGGAAATAAGTAAATTTAATTCTATTGGATCCATTAGCCTGCATACGAGCTCTTGGTCCTTTGCTTTAGTATAAAAATGAGTTTAATGTTAATGGCATTTTTTTTATATTAATATTGTATGCCTTCACAGCTGAATTAAATTTCTAAAAAAAAAAAATTAAAATGCTCTGACTATCCTTTATTAATTTATTCACAAACAAATTCCATAACAGTTCGTGTTTTTTCTATAGGTTTAATTGTTTTGTGATGTCATTTTAATTATTTTTGTTATTCATTTCCATTTACAACCAATGCCGTATTTATGTTAAATTGATTTATTGTGGTACTACGCTTTCAATAATTTATTTAAATTGAAAATGATGGTGGGTTTGGGCAGCTTAAGTCCAATAAAAAATTGTGTAGAAATAAAATGATGGCAAATTTTTGATTATTATTTAATTAATTAAAATATGTTCAATGACTTTATAATAGATGTATGAGATTATAAATACAATTTCGAATGATTATTTCTTAATAATACTATCCCATTATCACTTTAATTAACAGAACACTTAACACAACGCTAAACTTGACGTTTTTTGCGTTGCTTATCCTCTCACAACGTATTCTCCTGGTTAAAACAGGTTTCTTACAGTAATTTTATGCTTCCTCGTTGCTGTAGGTCTCTTTATGCTTTTATGTAGTTTTTTACAAAAGCGAAATTGCATATTTGCTTTTATTATAATAAATGCCAATTTAGCTGCCTGCAATTCAATTACGTGAGCACCGTGAAAATTTCCCTTTTTCGTTTTCGCTTGGTCTTTTTTTTATTGGTGCACAAAACGTGCAGCGCCTGAGACTTTGTTGAGCTCATAATCTGAGGCTCATGATCGCGTCGCGCAAAACGTGAGATTCGTGAATCGAAGACTAAATCTTGGCTTGGGAGGCTCTCGATCTATCTATTACCCAAGCATAATTAGAGACAGCCATTGGCTAGTTTAAAGACAGCATTTAAGGCATAAATTAACTTTTGTAGCAAAACAAAATATAGAAGCCTGATGAACGATGACGATGACAACCCTAACGATAACTACTACAACAATACTGAACGTTTGAGTGAATTGGATAATTGTGCATACTTGTAACGACCTGGATAGCTATGGGTAGCAAGCCTTGTCTTATTGTGTTCCTAGGCATCTGATATCTTACGTGATATTGCTTTTAAGAGCCAATGTTAATGTGCAGCTTAATCGTGATTGCATCTGCATGGTAGGAAGGTAGCAGTACTATTAATTTACGTCGATGAGCATATTTGACGTGCAATGGCCGAACAACTTTTGTGCATTACTCAAATATTCAGTTACATGGTTGCAGTGCGTGAACCGAGGCGTGGGTGTGCCAGTCGGCCACCTGTCATCTGGAAAACCAAAAGCTGCAATATCATCATATACTGAAACAGATACAGTAAATGCATCTAATAAAATATCGTGAAGATAAAAATCAATGGCATCAAATGGCAGTTAACTGCAAATTAATTTACTGTAAATGAAATGTGAAAATGACAGTTGGCATTTCTAAATTGCCGAATGGCTGACATATTGTGTTGTCCCCTTTCGCTCCCATCTCTCTGAAGCTAGCTTAACTCAACAATTCAATTTGTTGTCAATCACATATAGGTTGTCAGCAGGAAAGAGTGGTATATATTCACTATTTCAATTGGGTTGTCACTTGGTACAAACAACTTTGCAATGCTTTTACGATATAGTCAATGAATCGAAACGTTAATTAAATAAAATTTATTTTTGTGTGTTTATCAATCAAAAATAAAATAATTTCAATTACCACTTTATGTTTTTATTTTTACAAAAATTTTACATCTTATTTAGTAAAACCAACTAAACTATAATGCTTATGAAACGAATTTTAACTTTATTTGCAGTAGATAATTCAACCTATTTGCATACAACTGGGTCGACCGCGTCCAACTGACAGCTGGTGAAACTTTTTTGGTAAGTGCTTGTTTGTTAGTTTTCGTTTTATGCCTTGTTTTTATGTTGCTTGTTATCGCAATCTGATGAAAATGTCAAACTCTGACCAAATATCACACATTCTCTCTCACACCAGGGATTAGAATTTGTGGGGCGTCAAACCTTAACAGCGCTCCATGGTGCTGTCTATACGTCCGGTTGAGGTTGTCATCAGCATGCAACGTTTACGGGTTTGACGTTTTTGCATGTGATTCGCAGCGATTATGCGTCGGAAAGGGTTGGTTGTTGAAACGAGGGACTGAGTATGCAGTATAAGCCCTATACAAAATGTTGCATGTTGCATTTTAAATGAATATTTTATGATCGACATCAGCAGCAGTGACGCTGGAAATGACGTTGGCAGCAGCGGCTTGTTGTTGATTGTTTCAGTTGACTGCTGCTTGCGCGAGCGCCTTAAATTATGCAACGCAATTGCAACGTGTCGCATGCGTGTTGCATTTTAATGGTTGCTCACTGTTAAAAATCCCTCAGTTGCCACTTTTTACCGCACATGCAATAAAATACACAGTCCAGTGTTTATTAACCTTCAACAGTTTAACTTTCAGGGCGTCTTAAAGCCGCACACACTTCGATCGGCGTGCAAAAAATATTTATCATGAGCCCCCCTTGAGCAGCTCAATGTGAGTAGACAGGCAGATAGACAGCCAGCAGGCAAATGTACTCTAGTCCATACGTACGACCAAAACTGCTAAGACTTCCACAATAGATGACCAAGGCAAATGCCAGAGATACATAGCGTCCCATAATTCGCCTGGTTGCCCAACATTCATCTCAATTTATCGTTCTTAGCTATATATCCGTGCAGATCGAAGTGTCGCCTGCGTATATCACAGTTCCGGTTACGACATGTATGTGTGTGTGTGTTTGTGTGTCTGTAGGTGTGTGGTTGGAGCTCTTCTATCTATGTTCTCATGTTGCCACTGCATCGATTTTTTTTGGGTGCTCTTGTTCTGCTTCGACTACGTTCTGTGCCACAAACAAACACATGTATAGTTGCATCAGATATACTCACGCGTAACGGCTCCAATACCATTCGCTTTTTCCTGTCGTTGCTAACCACAGTTGATTATTTTCCTGGTTAACGTGCACTCGAATTCGACTACAAAAGCAATTGAAAAATGCCAAGACCGGGATATGTGAGGTTGAGGTGTCTGGGAAATATTTTGATCAATTTGCATAAAATCATTAGTTTGATAAAAGAACGATTGTGTATTATGTATGTAGATGTATTATTTTACCCACCCACAACATCCTAAATGAAATTTTAGAGAGACAATTTCAGTGGGTGATCCGATTCGTAAGCAAAAGTTTAACCAATAACTAAATTAAATCTTTTAAAAGTGATATTAGAGTATTAATAGGTATTTTATTTAAGCAACGCTTTTGACCTAACTACATTGATTTTGTTAGCCAAGAGGACTTGTATTTTACAATTTCAGCCAAAAGCATACATTTTGGCGCCAAACAGACATGTTGCATTTTTTTTTTTTTTGTTGTTTTGCTATTTTTTTGTTATTTTGCTATTTTTGCGTAAACCCAAAATTTGTTTGATGTCTGAATTTGCTGCAAATCGAGCTTGTTGTTATTGTTGATTCCGTTTGTTGTTACTGTTGATAATATTACTGTTTGCTCGCTCTATTGTTGTGCGCTTTGCCACTCAAGTTGCTTATTTAAAGACGGCTTAGTCCTGCCATAAAAAGCAACTAAAGCATAAGAGTCCACTCGAGCGTCGTACACATTTGTATTGATGTGGCTTTGTCTTTTTGGCAGGCGTTTCTTCTTGTTGTTGCTGCTGTTTTGGCTGTGCTTTTGGGAATTGCTTAGCATCAGCATCGCATCAGCATGAGCACTTAAATGTTTCACACATGCTCTTCTTGCAATACAAAGTTGGGCTAGAAAAAAAATAGTACGGTTTCAGTTGCTATCAGTTGCTGTTCGGGTATTATCCGCTTATGCTAATCTGTCTTACGTTTCAAATTTTTTTCGTTCTTTTTTTCTCTTTTTTAACTCTACTCTTCCTAATTTTTCTCCCATGTTTGCTGTGTTTCACGGATGAAAAGAT
The DNA here is from genome assembly GCA_035044605.1 of Scaptomyza cyrtandrae. Taxonomy (NCBI): domain Eukaryota; kingdom Metazoa; phylum Arthropoda; class Insecta; order Diptera; family Drosophilidae; genus Scaptomyza; species Scaptomyza cyrtandrae. Next base: position 8,084,240 of record JAWNNS010000640.1, read on the forward strand.
TTAGCCGACTTTGAGGCGCACACAAGAATTTCCAGTATCCATAGATTTCTTGATGACGCACTGAATAGTTTTTTTTACGTCTTACGGTTCAATGTCAACTGCTTCAAGGATATCTCTGGCCAGCACTGTAAGTACTTCCATTTCTGACGTTGCTTATTTGTTTCAAAAATAACTCATCCGATTACATCTGCACGTTCTGTTGACCAAAGTTGCTAAAGTTGCCCCTTTTGTCCCCTTTCCATTGAAAGCTTTGTAAAACTGTTTTTAACAATAGTTATCGTTATTATCATCATCGTTTTCCCAATGTTCCGCAGCTGCGTTTTTAGCTAACACAATATTTATTGCTCGTTTACCTTGCGCATGATTTGCCTGAGCGTTCGGATTTGCCCTGCGCCAGTCCAATTAACAATGTTAAACGGCCAAGAACAAAAGCCGGTTCAAGACGAAAAAGCAATGAAAATCCAATTGCAAACAATTTACAATTATTTAGGTTAAGCGCAACAGTGATGCCGGCAGCAGCAGTGAAATTAGCGCCACCGAACGCAATGCCAACATACGGAATCTTTTTGCGCCTTCCCCGGCATTATTGGCCAAGCGCAAGGCGGAGCGACAGCGCAGCCAAAGTAGTGTCTGCCTGGAGCGAGCGAGACTGTGCCAGGAACCGGAGTCGGACCAGAAGGAGGGTCAAAAGCAAATGCAGCAGGGAAATGGCCTGTCGCAGAGCAGTCAAGCACTGAGACGCTCTATGGGACAAATTGCCAGCTACAATAGGAGTAATGCAAACAACGCTGATTTTCATTCGAGCATGTACCAAGGGAGCGATAGCTCTGGCATAAATCACATGGCAATGGGCACGAATCAATCAGCAGTAAAACAATATGATGGCGTCAACAGGAATTCAATGGGCGGCAATAACCTTCAGAACGATTCCTACGACGATGATGACGACGACTACAACAACAACATGAACAAAAGCTACAATGAGCCAAGTTACGCACTGGATGGGTTGGCTAACAATGAAAACAATGGCTGGCATCAAAACGAATTTCAATTGGCTAAAAGGCAGTTGCAACAGCAGCAACAGCCTCGTCGTCTTTCCTTGTCCTGGCAGGAGCGCAAAAACTGGCAAGCAATGAGCCAGCCAGAAAATGTTATTAACAACAGTACCATGCAAAAACAGCAGAAGCAGCAACAGCAGCAGCAGCCGTTGGAGCTTAAGTTGCCAGGAGTTTGGCACAACAACAATGTTGACTTTGGTAATGAAATAACCGGGGGCACCGCTACAGAGAAATCACAGCCATTGAATCACCTGAGAATGCGGCAAGACTCCCTTTCGGACCGCCAGCAAGAAATATATTCTTTTACCACTGCTGCCACAGCTCTTGCTTACGACGAGGATAGTGCTGATGAGCTTTTAAAGCGTCCGTACGAGCAGAGTCAAAGCATTCAAAGCGTAAGGTAAATTAACGAAGCGCAAAGGCAAATCGCCAAGAAAAAATGAAATAACGAGAAATAAAAGACAAGCTTCCTTCCCTCCCTATACATTTAAATTTAAATAACATTCAAGCAAGATAAAAAAGAAAATACTAAATGGCTATAAAACGTAAGAAGCGTGGAATTGTTTAGTTACAGTAAATACAAAAATTTTCATATCGGCTGATAGTTTGTTTGATTTGCCGATAGGGAAAAATTGCAGTGTGACTGTGTTTGTTTGGCTGGTCGACAACATTCCTCAAAATCATTGATGCATGGCAAGCAACAAACAGGGGCAGAAACAATGACGTGCCGGTGAATGCATCAAGCGTGTCATTTTTAGCAGTTCCTGTTTCTGTTGCTCAATCGCTACTGATTTGATTTGAGTTTACCGAGGTTGCAAGTCTTGTTAGTGCGGGTTACGCGTTTACTCGCACTTACAGCAAAATTGCATGGCAGTCTGCTCACCCAATATGGGCCAAGCGATTGCTTTCCGGGGGGCTTTTGGGGATAGTTTCCGAAAATCAATCACGCGTAGCGGCAAGAGAGCGAGTGGCAAAGGGCCAACTGTGTGTGTGTGTGTTTGTGTGTGTATGCGGCAAGAAGGTAGGGGAAAATGCATAATCTTGTTGTCGACGAATGCAAGTTCACTGACTGAAGCTAATTGAGCAGGAGAAAGGTAGCGGAAAGCAATTTGTCATTTGATTGAAAGTGAGTTTGATTTATCCAACAGGGTCGATAATGAGGCCAGTTGTGCACAACGAATGACTAATGAAATTTAAGCTAATTTGAAGCCACAATGAGATTCTCGATGGTTGTGTACTTGCCGTGTTATCTTGGTTGCACTACAATGTACTCAATTCAAACTACAGAATGCTCTGTTTTACGTATGTAAGTTCATTGACGTACTCGATAAAATGCAAATATAGATAAGACATTCTAACCTTGGCTTTAATTAATTCAACTGAAATATGCTGCGTCTTTGTAAATTCTGCATGCGTCTTATCCATAGATGCATCGGCACTTTTGCACGTTCCATATGTGTACGCACGTACATTGAACTCTTTTGCCTTTAACTCTTGTTGCTTTTTTTTTATTTCTTTGGTGTGATTAATAAAAACAGCACAAATTGGACGGAAAATGACTGTAAGTCACTTGTGAGTGTGTGTGTGCTGTTGGTGGTTTGGCGTTGTCGACAATATCATTAAAACAACGCTGCTGACAGCCTTAGCTGTACTCAACGTTCCCGGCGCACCATTATTCCATCATTAATACACCGCATCAGTTTAATTTAATGCAACGCAGCAAGTTTATCAAACAGCAACAGCAACAAAATCAAAAACGGCAGCGTTGTCAACTACAACAACAACATGTGGCAGCGATAGCAATTGCTATTAACTCGCCTTTGAAATTCTCCCCTTCATTCCTTCTCATATTCTGGCATTTTGTTGTTATTGGTGTTCCCACTAATGTCGCTTATCACTCTGCATCGTCGTCGTCATCCGTTAAATGTGGTGTGTATCTGCTAACCCGTCCTCTTGCAATCTTTGGATATGCAGCGCCATAGTATTTCCTCAGGTCGATTTTGTTGCTCTGTTGCTGACTGAATTTGACTGGCACTTCAGGGGGCACTGTAGACGTCAGCAATTGATTTGATTGTTGCAGGCATTGCGCACACACATACGTATCTTAGATATCTGGCCATGCCAAGCCGTCTATCTGTCTGTTTTGAAACGCTTACCTTACATACCGCACATAAGTACACCCGATGCCGCCAACCATATTTAGTTATGTGTATGTCTGGATGTGGGTGTTAAATCGTCGCATCCTGATATGCATCTTTGATAAGCTGCCTAAGCCAATTGACACGATATTTGATTTGATTGACATGACAGCTCGCTTAAGCCAGGCAGTTGCAAAGTTCAGTTGACGACGCCTTTGTCATGTTATCTGTCATGTAGCACCCTAATCAGCGATTTTTTGCATTAGTGCCGTTGTTAAATTTCCATTACGACAAGGACTGTGAGTTTAAGCTTAGTTACGTCACGTCACTAACATAGTGTTACCTGCATTTACCATGCAATCTAAAATACCAATAAATATACATTGGTTGTTATATGTCTTTTTTGTCAATCTTTTTTTTTGTAGTAACAACATGGCAACAATATTGTTATAAGTCACTTACACAACACATATTGGCTCTTCATATGGGAGAGCAACAAGCTTCGTTAACTTTGACCTGTCTATCAACAACACAAACAACAGCATTCCCTAAGCCCTGACTAAGCCCTGTTGTATTTATAGTTTAAATCCTGATTGTCTGGCAGAAACACACATTCACAAAAAAAAAAAAAACGAAAAACAAAAGCGCATAAAAAAAACAATATATGCCACATGCAAAACAATAATTTAAAGTACCAGCCTAGACAACAAAAAAACAACAACTACAACTGCAAAGTTAGCGGCACATAAAAAAATGGACTCTGTCGCATTTCCGGTAGCAGTCAATATGCCGGATTGTCGTGACGCCGTTTTGCGCACAACTCAAAAAGAAAAACATAAACATTAAGTCTTTTCGAAATACATTTTAGACTAATGTTTCTTATTGCTATGAAGGATACATAGGTTTTTTATTTTATCTGATACTAAGAAAATAAGTGTTTTGTATTTTTGTAGGATGGATAGATATGAGGCCAAAAAGTTGTTCAGGTGTAAATTTGTCAGATATCTGCTAGTCAGTTTGTCTACTTTTTAATTGGCTGCTGGTATCCATGGTCCATATTAGATGCGCAATAAAAGTCGCAACGACATCTATAATTTTTTTTATTTGCATCACAACTCGTGAAAATGGTTTTGTGACCGCGATTGATTGAATTTCGCACAGCATTCTTCTCGTTGGAATTTCGCCGAGCACTCACAGAATATGCAATTCTAATAAAATTCTTTACTCTTTTTGCAGCTGTGCGCAGTCGGCGCCGCTAGCGGAGCGCCTGCAGCGATTCCGGCAGCGACAGCAGCCTTACAACAGCGCTGATACCGACGACAACGATTTATCAGCTGAACAAATAAGCGTTGCCAATTCGAATAAGCATGGTAACAACAACACTGCTAATAATATCAATACCAATATCAACAATAGCAACAACGATTGGCAAGCCTCAGATCGGCGTTTGAGTGCTGCAGTTGATACCAGTGCTGCAGTTGATACCTTTGCTCGCTTCCCGACTGAAGCGTTAGACAGGTTCCCATCACAGTTTGAGGTCCATCACAGCGAGGCTGGCAGCGAGGAGGCAGCGCCTCGACGACGTGTGCTCATTAAGCGGCGCATTGTGCGCTCCAAGCGCGTCCACACCGCTGCTGCACCACAAACACCGGACGTCCCTTCTCATGGTCAGACGGCCCGGTCAGTGGATGCAAAGGATTGTCATACTGGCTGGCTATCAAGACTACGTAATTTTGGAGCCATTTCAAAGGGTGCCACCGCAGCAGCAACAGCACCAGCATCAGCTCAAACCAAAATAAAGACCACTGAGAGCCCTAAGAGCATAAATCCGTTTTTCATTATGGCCGTCCTGCGTACTATGAAGCTTAAGGAGCGCTTGGCTATTAGCCTCGGAGCGACGCTCGTGCTGCTTACCCTGCTACTAATTGTTGATGTACAGATGGACTTTGGCGTTGCGAACCGCCATTTGCTACAGCAACAGCATCAAAAGCTGCGCATTGGCAACAACAATGATTACAGCGAACCGGGCACCGCAGGTAGCGGAGGAATTGTGCACGAGTTTAAACGCAAATTCCTACAAAAGAGGTTAGTACTAACAATGGAGTTTTCAACAGAATTGGTTATTTTTTTTTAAACATGAGTTTTGTTGAAGTGGTAGTTGCCAAATGATTGGTGAAACCGTATAAATATTTAAGTATTAACAGCAACTATTTATGAATGTGCATAGTTTAGGTCGTCTCATTTATCACAAAGGTACATCAATGCTTATGTCGTAGTTATAAGTTCAGATGCTTATTAACTACACAAATAAGCGCACATTCATAATAATTTTATTGACTAAAACTGAAAACCGACCATTGCCCCCACATTGTCCTCGTCACTGGCACAGGAGTGCTTCCGGGGAACCCAGAGCGACTATTGTACTTAATTTAATTTAGCAAAATGCAAAAAAGTTTGCAATAAGACATTGTCCGTTAGACTTTAAAACGTAATGCCGGCTCACACCGCTCTTTCCGTGAAGCAATTTTTAACCGAAAAACGCCATGACACCAATTGTCCCAGCCCCCGTCTCCCCATACTCACCGGATCTAGCCTCCTGTGACTTCTTTTTGTTTCCCAGACTCAAAACGAATATGAAAGGAACGCGTTGGAGCACGGTGTAACGAAAACCTCCGAAATGTAAAAATATGTTTTACTAAAAAAAACTCTCAGGCGAACCAATGCACTCACAGCGACACAACTTTGCCCACTGACGCAGGTGGCGTGACACTAACAGACTTGTGGTCAAACAATAGGTTCCCCTACTCTTCCTTTTTATCTCAACGTAATTCCCAGAACTTATGGGTCCTTTCTCGTACATACTTGTCAGACACACACACTAAATGGGCCAATCGACCGTCTGGTCTTTTGCGCTTTTAACGATGAGTTCGACCTGATGTTTCTTTTTAACTTGCTGCCATTCTGTATGCGTAATCGCATGTCCATTTGTTCGCCGGTCTGTGATTCGATAATTGTTTAATTATTGATTATTTATTTAAAAATTGGACCATCATCATAGTGGTGCTGTAAATAATTTTGGATATCTGTAAGCAAAAAATTAAAAATTTATTATTAAATCGAATCTCGCATTTGCTGCGATCACTGACCTGTAAAGCTGTGCTAACCGATAAAGGCTTTATTCCAAGCAGCTCAATATTTTCGGCTTGTTGGCTTTTTATCAGCATGATTAAGACAAAGCGCTGTTGGCTCACAGTTAGATTGTAAAACGCTATGTTGTAGAATTCGTACATGATGCTGTCGTTCTGTTAGGAATAGGATGTGGATTGAAAACCATTCATGTCTTAAAGAATACCTGTTACATACACAATCTTCAAGCTTTGTACCCATTATGCAGTAAAGATACATTTCTGGAACGACAACACAAATATACGGGTATCCTGTCAACCAGTTGCTTGAAAGCAGTGCAAAGATGGTCATTAGAATACACAAGGCAGCGGTAACGATCTGAACAGAGACCAACACATAGAATATATCGTTGCAATCGGCTACAAAACTGTTAAACATAAGCTTATCACAATTTGTTATCTTTACTCCGTTTGAACTCACTTCAAATACGACTGATGCCACTGTGCAATGTCAACAAGCATTTTTGAGCTTTGCTTTTGAGAGATTTCGGTTGGGGGTTTCTGCACATACGTATTAAGTCCGTCCACCTTAAGTCGCAGAATATCGGCGAAGACAAAAGATTGCAGAAGATAAACTATAATAACCATATCACCAGCATATAGTCCAAATCCGCCAACACCAAGACAACCAGCTTGCAGTACTTGTGCAATCAATGCAAGTAGTTCGATGTTCAGGTCAATACCGGGTAAATTAACATGCAAGGGCAAATAAAGTGTTCCAGTTATTTGCGTTGCTAGCACTGGCACGACAATCATACCAGCGATGCCCACCAAGTAGCAAATACCAACTATTGAGAGAACGCGCCGCAGTTTTTGGCAGTTTTGCAAAAGAACTTCGTTATATCTAGGATCTGATTCCTGTTCGTAGGTCGTGTAGATATCATTTATTTGTGTGTAAAGCGTAGACACTTTCTTTGCTGAAAGCACTACAACACACAGCTTGTTGGCGCCTTGTGCAACAGTGCAGCCCATTGTCAATGTCTGAAACAACAACATCCAGTTCTCCTTTCCCTCCTTAAACACTGTCACCACAGCTACAACTACGTACATCATGATCACACATGCTGTCAATATCGTTATACCATTAATGCGATATTTCGGATCATAGGCGTCGGCTCCAACGCAGCGCGTTACGAATCGCACAAATCGCATGATGCCAGCAAAGCTTTCACTGGATCGCGACGACATTTTGCACTGTAATGATTTCTTTTTTGTAGGAGTAGCTTATATACCTATCCATCTGGGAGTCAAAGCGGCTGCACTTGACACGGTCTTGTAGTTCGTGTAGCCTGTGACATTAATTATCGGCGATACGTGATTAGCTTGAGAGAAGACGAACCAAAAGTCAGCTGTGTGTTAAGCATGTCACCTGACAGTTTAATGGGGAAACTTTGTCATTGAATGAATTAAGTGCATGTAACATTTAAGGATCATTTATTAGGCCTTCCGCCTGTGATATTTTGCTTTGTTTTTTTGGTTCGCCGGTCTGTGATTCGATAATTGTTTAATTGTTGATTATTTATTTAAAAATTGGACCATCATCATAGTGGTGCTGTAAATACTTTTGGATATCTGTAAGAAAAAAAATAAAAATTTATTATTAAATCGAATCTCGCATTTGCTGCGATCACTGACCTGTAAAGCTGTGCTAACCCATAAAGGCATTATTCCAAGCAGCTGAATATAATCGGCTTGTTGGCTTTTTATCAGCATGATTAAGACAAAGCGCTGTTGGCTCACAGTTAGATTGTAAAACGCTATGTTGTAGAATTCGTACATGATGCTGTCGTTCTGTTAGGAATAGGATGTGGATTGAAAACCATTCAAGCTTTGTACCCATTATGCAGTAAAGATACATTTCTGGAACGACAACACAAATATACGGGTATCCTGTCAACCAGTTGCTTGAAAGCAGTGCAAAGATGGTCATTAGAATACACAAGGCAGCGGTAACTATCTGAACAGAGACCAACACATAGAATATATCGTTGCAATCGGCTACAAAACTGTTAAACATAAGCTTATCACAATTTGTTATCTTTACTCCGTTTGAACTCACTTCAAATACGACTGATGCCACTGTGCAATGTCAACAAGCATTTTTGAGCTTTGCTTTTGAGAGATTTCGGTTGGGGGTTTCTGCACATACGTATTAAGTCCGTCCACCTTAAGTCGCAGAATATCGGCGAAGACAAAAGATTGCAGAAGATAAACTATAATAACCATATCACCAGCATATAGTCCAAATCCGCCAACACCAAGACAACCAGCTTGCAGTACTTGTACAACCAATGCACCTATTTCGGTGTCCAGGTCAAACCCGGGTAAATTAACATGCAAGGGCAAATAAAGTGTTCCAGTTATTTGCGTTGCTAGCACTGGCACGACAATCATACCAGCGATGCCCACCAAGTAGCAAATACCAACTATTGAGAGAACGCGCCGCAGTTTTTGGCAGTTTTGCAAAAGAACTTCGTTATATCTAGGATCTGACTCCTGTTCGTAGGTCGTGTAGATATCATTTATTTGTGTGTAAAGCGTAGACACTTTCTTTGCTGAAAGCACTCCAACACACAGCTTGTTGGCGCCTTGTGCAACAGTGCAGCCCATTGTCAATGTCTGAAACAACAACATCCAGTTCTCCTTTCCCTCCTTAAACACTGTCACCACAGCTGCAACTACGTACATCATGATCACAGATGCTGTCAATATCGTTATACCATTAATGCGATATTTCGGATCATAGGCGTCGGCTCCAACGCAGCGCGTTACGAATCGCACAAATCGCATGATGCCAGCAAAGCTTTCACTGGATCGCGACGACATTTTGCACTGTAATGATTTCTTTTGTGTAGGAGTAGCTTATATACCTATCCATCTGGGAGTCAAAGCGGCTGCACTTGACACGGTCTTGTAGTTCGTGTAGCCTGTGACATTAATTATCGGCGATACGTGATTAGCTTGAGAGAAGACCAACCAAAAGTCAGCTGTGTGTTAAGCATGTCACCTGACAGTTTAATGGGGAAACTTTGTCATTAAATGAATTAAGTGTATGTAACATTTAAGGATCATTTATTAGGCCTTCCGCCTGTGATATTTTGCTTTGTTTTTTTGGTTCGCCGGTCTGTGATTCGATAATTGTTTAATTGTTGATTATTTATTTAAAAATTGTACCATCATCATAGTGGTGCTGTAAATACTTTTGGATATCTGTAAGCAAAAAAATAAAAATGTATTTTTAAATCGAATTTTGCATTTGCTGCGATCACTGACCTGTAAAGCTGTGCTAACCGATAAAGGCATTATTCCAAGCAGCTGAATATAATCGGCTTGTTGGCTTTTTATCAGCATGATTAAGACAAAGCGCTGTTGGCTCACAGTTAGATTGTAAAAAGCTATGTTGTAGAATTCGTACATGATGCTGTCGTTCTGTTAGGAATAGGATGTGGATTCAAAACCATTCATGTCTTAAAGAATACCTGTTACATACACAATCTTCAAGCTTTGTACCCATTATGCAGTAAAGATACATTTCTGGAACGACAACACAAATATACGGGTATCCTGTCAACCAGTTGCTTGAAAGCAGTGCAAAGATGGTCATTAGAATACACAAGGCAGCGGTAACGATCTGAACAGAGACCAACACATAGAATATATCGTTGCAATCGGCTACAAAACTGTTAAACATAAGCTTATCACAATTTGTTATCTTTACTCCGTTTGAACTCACTTCAAATACGACTGATGCCACTGTGCAATGTCAACAAGCATTTTTGAGCTTTGCTTTTGAGAGATTTCGGTTGGGGGTTTCTGCACATACGTATTAAGTCCGTCCACCTTAAGTCGCAGAATATCGGCGAAGACAAAAGATTGCAGAAGATAAACTATAATAACCATATCACCAGCATATAGTCCAAATCCGCCAACACCAAGACAACCAGCTTGCAGTACTTGTACAACCAATGCACCTATTTCGGTGTCCAGGTCAAACCCGGGTAAATTAACATGCAAGGGCAAATAAAGTGTTCCAGTTATTTGCGTTGCTAGCACTGGCACGACAATCATACCAGCGATGCCCACCAAGTAGCAAATACCAACTATTGAGAGAACGCGCCGCAGTTTTTGGCAGTTTTGCAAAAGAACTTCGTTATATCTAGGATCTGACTCCTGTTCGTAGGTCGTGTAGATATCATTTATTTGTGTGTAAAGCGTAGACACTTTCTTTGCTGAAAGCACTCCAACACACAGCTTGTTGGCGCCTTGTGCAACAGTGCAGCCCATTGTCAATGTCTGAAACAACAACATCCAGTTCTCCTTTCCCTCCTTAAACACTGTCACCGCAGCTGCAACTACGTACATCATGATCACAGATGCTGTCAAAATCGTTATAGCATTAATCCGATATTTCGGATCATAGACGTCGGCTCCAACGCAGCGCGTTACGAATCGCACAAATCGCATGATGCCAGCAAAGCTTTCACTGGATCGCGACGACATTTTGCACTGTAATGATTTCTTTTTTGTAGGAGTAGCTTATATACCTATCCATCTGGGAGTCAAAGCGGCTGCACTTGACACGGTCTTGTAGTTCGTGTAGTCTGTGACATCGGCGATACGTGATTAGCTTGAGAGAAGACGAACCAAAAGTCAGCTGTGTGTTAAGCATGTCACCTGACAGTTTAATGGGGAAATTTTGTCATTGAATGAATTAAGTGCATGTGACATCGAACATCGATCCATGCAACGTAATGGCGCAAAACGCAAAACAAAAAAAAAAAGCGCCATGTTTCCACATTACTACACACTGCCACACTGCAGTACATTGTTAGCAACAATCATGTAATCTGCGCTGGTCACAAAATCAACTTAACATATAGCATGAAAACAGAATTGAATGATTCCAACATTTATGCAGGTAACTGTGGGAACTGCAGCGTTTTGTTGGTGTAATATGTATTTGCAACAAAGTAAGCATTTAATTCTCCTTGCCAAATAAAATGGCATTATGCGTGTGTTTTTATGTGAGCGTTGGCATTAAAATGTATGTGGTCGTAATAGGACCTGCGATCTAGACAAAGGCAGCGGTCTGAAAGGGTCCGACGCCTTGTTGCGGCTGCAAAGTTTAAAGCTTTCTGGCAACTGTTAATTGAAAAAGTTTTGCGATTTTGGCTGATGCTGCACATGTGCGCACCTTTTGAATGACGCCCAGAGACAAGTCCATAACAGAGACATCTAACTTGAGCTCCTTTCACAAGAAACGCACACACACACTCAACGAGGTGTTTGGGCTATGCAACCAAAATTCTTGAACACTTTAAGCACAATTAAAATTTTAAACGACACTGCACAAAGTTTTGTGGCTGAGGTGATGCAATTTGCAAGTCTTGATTTGAGTCAACTCTCGCCATATAAGCCATTGCTTTAATGGTGCTGCATTTTCCTGCTTTTATATAAGGACCCTGTTGTTGTAGACGTATTTAAAGTTCATTTTAATGGCCTGAAAGAGAGCAGTACTTAAATTACGAAAAGCACAGGAACAACTTCAGAATATTGTGATAACGAGCAGCTGTAACAAGTTATTTTAGCAAACAGGTCAAAGGTTAAGTAAGAGCTAAACAACAACTGCTAAGTGAAAATAAGTTAGCAATCTCACGAATGCATCTATATTGGATAAGCGTTATTAAAAGACCTCTTATATGTTGTGTGCATAACTCACAAGCCTGAAAGGCTATAGCTAAACTTCTTGTAGCTGTAGATGTTCTAATACTTTCTTCTAATAAATAATCATACACACCCAATTTCAAAAAGTTACACAACGTATATTTGGTATATACTGGTTTTTAAGTTTGCCAAAATTTATTTAAATGATGCCCACTGTTACGCTCTAAGCACAACCTGCTCAAGGCTTACCCTCTCATCTCATGTTCCTGCAATGCTGGTTATCTCAGTCAAGTTGAATGAGTGTGTGTGTGTGTGTTAGCTTAAAAAAGCTGAATGCAACTTAAACTTAGCAATGTAATACTTAAACTTACTTTTTTGAGCATGGCTTCAAATAAGAATTTGAACTTGGCCACTTGTGAGTTGTAATGAGCAGTAAATGTCTTTAGTGGGTCTCAAAGTCAAATTAATTAATAATTTTTTTTACTCACTTTCTTACAGTAACTTCTCCGGCTCCAAAGAAGCGTCCACCCAAGCCCAAGCGTCGGGTAGTCAAAGTGGCAGCACCACAAGTGGTCAGGACGCAGTTGTTGCCGGCTCAACACTTTCAACGCGAAAGCCAACGCCGCATGATCGCTATGTTGACCTGCAGAAACTGTTACTGAGCGATGAGTATGTTCATGTCATTGTTGATAATGCGCTAGATGTGACGTTAAATAATCCCACACTGGGAGAGGTGCTGCATCGTGAAGCTGGGTAAGTGAGTGATATTGAGTAGCTGTTAATTGCAGACGAACGGAAACTCGACGAACAATTCAGTTTCGCTGACGCGGAAGCCGTAATGCTCGGTGTTTTACTTTTGAACATGCCTTTGCATTACAGTTTCACTTACATTTGCCAGCCACGCGCATCGACTGCTGTAATTTTGTGAACACCATACCGCCCAACCACTCAACCACCTAAATTTTCAGCATGTCCATGTGGCGATGCAAGCAAAGTCAGAAGCAGCTACGTTTGCTTTTGGCTTTGGTGAAATTGAAATGATTTTATTGAAATTTACGCTCCATTTACGTGATACATTTATATTTTAGATATTTGCCCTAACGTTGACGTTTACGTTCTAACACTCCTAATTGTTGTTGCTGTGGTTGACGCTGACTCTTTTGTTCTTGTTGATATTATTGTTATTGTTGAGAACGATTGCAGCGCCGATGCCACTTGCTGATACCGCTGATGTGATTTTAGCGCTATGTTACGGCGCATTACTCGCCGTTGCGTATACGTAATTTTATACGAGAAATCAATGCTGATTTCCTTCCGCACTCGTACTTCACCTAGCCAGCATCTTCTTTGACAGTTTTCTGAGCTCTCGTTTAATAAAGCAATGGAAGTTCTTGCGCTGCGAATTCATTTGATTTTCTTGCAGCGTAATCAGCTTAGCTTTTTGCTTCTTCCATGCAGTTCACCAAATACATGGAAGAATCGTTCAAAATTGGTTTGTTTTGTCAGTTGGCGCACATTGAGTCTTCACAAAAAAGTAGAAAAATAACAATAACATGCGTCTTGCGAAAGTGAAGGAATAAAACATAAGAACTATAAAAACTTTAATGTCCCACCAAAAATTCAGTACTTAAGATTTTAGGTGCAAAAGAATTTTTAATGAACATATAAGTCGGTTGGTGCTTTCAATAATTTTTTGTCTGTTTCTTTAATAAGTTTTAGTATTCTTAGATTAATTGCATAAGAATGATTTTAATGCTCTGATTTTTATTTAATAAATCGGACCATCATCATGGTGATACTATAAATACTTTTAGTTATCTGTAAGCAAAAAGGAAAAAAAATATTGAAGTCGTTTAATTCGAATCGAAAACTCGCTTTTGACGCGATCGCTGACCTGTAAAGCTGTGCTCACGGATAAAGGCATAACTCCTAGCACCTGAAGATATTTGGGTCGCTGGCTCTTAGCCAGCATAAATAGGATGAAACGCTGTTGGCTCACATTAAGATCGTAGAACGCTATGTTGTAGATATCGTACATGACGCTGTCATTCTGCAGTGAGAAGTTAGGTTCGTTAATGTTTGTTAACTATATTGGATACTAGATCTTTTACATACACAAGTCTCAAGTAATGTGCCGAGTATGCAGTAATAATACAATACTGGCAAGGAGAAAATTAAAAACACATAGCCCGCTATCCAAGTGGTTGTGAGCAGCGCCACGATGGTCATTACAATAGACACAGCAGAGGTGCATATTTGAATGGAGACCATCGCATAGAATAGTTCGTTGCACTGGGCTATATATCTGTTAAGCAAAAACATTTATTTTGTGTTTTTTATATAATTAATGTCACTTACATTAAAAATTTCTGATGCCACTGTGCAATGCCAACAAGCATTTGCGAGCTTTTATGCTGAGACTTATCGCCGGCCAGTTTCTGTATATGCGTATTGAGTTCATCCACTTTAAGTCTTAGAATATCCGCATAGACAAAAGATTGCAGCAAATTAACTATTATAAGCATATCACCTGCATATAGACCAACTCCGCCAATAGTAATAAATACGTATTGGACTGTAAGTGTGAAGACCCCGCCCATTTTAGAGCTAATATCAAAGCCGGGGATATGGAAGTGCATAGGTAAAGTCAGTTTGCCGATTACTTTGGTTGCCACTAACGAAACGGTGATCGTGCCTGTTACTCCCACCATGTAGCTAATGCCAATTATAAAAAGAGCACGTCGCTTTTTATGGCAATTACGCAATAGAGCTTGAGCATATCTGGGATCTGGCTCCTGTTCAAACTTTACATAGATATCATTTATTTGCGTTGAAAGCTCACACACTTGCTTTGATGAGAACAATCCAACACACATCTTGTTGATGCCTTGTATAACATTGCCACTGACTGCCACTGCCTGTACCGCAAATGTCCAGTCCTCTTTGCTTTCCTTGATTGAAGTCACAGTGGTAAAAATTATATATAAAATGATCGAAATTGCTGTTAAGATTGTCATAGCATTAATCCGAAAGTTCGGATCATAGGCATCGACACCAAGGCAGCGAGTTACGAAACGAATGAATCGCATGGTGCTAGCAAAGTTTTCACTGGGTCGCGACGACATTTTGCACTTTGACGGATTCTTGATTAGTGTTAGCTTATATAGTAAGCCATCTGGGAGAAAAGGCGGCTGCACTATCTAGTTTAATTATTCGCGATGTCATTTTAGCTTGACAGCGGACGACCCAGAAATCACCTGTCGTACGACAGTTTTTCTCATTGTGTTTATTAAGTGCACTACATATTGATCATCGTTGCATTCTGCTTAAAGTAAAAACTTACAGTTTTAACAGCCCCGTTTTAAAAATTTTCATTTTACCAACTCTAGTCAGTTACTTTAATGTCGGTTGCATCAGCCCTCGTTGAACAATGTAAAGGAATTCACTCATCAGCATAGGTTTTTCTTTTCTCCTTTAGTCAACTAAAGCATTTGCTGTCTTTATAAAATTTGAAAACGTGGTGTGTGAGTAATTTTATTTGCTGGAATAGCTTACGTGCGTCGAGGCTGCGAAAAAAGTAAAAACATGCAAATTGGTTAAAACTTGTCAACAGGAAAGTATGTATGTTGTTCTCGTTGGCAGGAGTGGGTGCGCGGGTGCGGATTACAGACGTTGGTATTAGCATAAACTACTTGATTTTCTAATTTATCGTACATCACCGAAACGGAACTCAATGTTCTTTGCGCTGCACGAAGCACAAATGCA
The DNA here is from genome assembly GCA_035044605.1 of Scaptomyza cyrtandrae. Classification (NCBI taxonomy): domain Eukaryota; kingdom Metazoa; phylum Arthropoda; class Insecta; order Diptera; family Drosophilidae; genus Scaptomyza; species Scaptomyza cyrtandrae. The sequence goes on from JAWNNS010000640.1 coordinate 8,100,050, forward strand.
AATTTCATTAACAAGCGAAATCGTTTGCAGTAAATGTGACAAAAAAAAAAAAAAAAATGTTAAAACATGTTAAAAAATGTTTTTGTGAAAACGCTCGACTAGGAGATACCATAGTCAGAGTTAGTGAAATATTCAGCCAAAACTTCGAAACAGAAATCAAATATTAATAGCTTTTCAAGATGTTGAGCTATTATGACATTTTATGTAATTATGAAAATATTAAAACAAGTTGACCAAAGAACTTAATGGTATCAAAGCAGTGGATTATAGTATTCAACTGCAGAAAAGATCAAAGCATAGCTGCTGTTTTTACCGGGTTTGCCAGAGAGATATCTCATTAAAATTCTGTCGTCTAGTTTGTTGGCATTGTTGGCTGCCACAGCAGACGCGTGCCAAGCTCATGTGGCTTGGGCCTGCTTTTGCCGAGACTGTAAATTTGATGGGCGCGGAAACAGGATCCGTTTGTGGGTGCTCAGTCAGCAGTTTTGTGGCTGTTTTGCATGCAATGACGTTCAGGTAGCTCTGAAGATAAAAAAAACTGTTGCCCACAAAAAATGCGAATTTGCCTAAATTTTTTTTTTTAATAATATAATATATGTGCAACCAGCAGTGTGACAACAGTGTAGGTAAATGGAATAATTCACAGTATATATTGCCTGATACATATATAATTACAAAATTGTTTCACGTTTTGATTTAGCAGTGCTTAGACCATTGTTTCTGTTCCTGATTTACAAAAAGCCGCAGGGTCCTTGGTTGATGCTCTGCCTAACGTCGCCTGGTGCCCTGACATTATCCCATCACGTTTTCTCGTTGCGTGCGTTTAATTAGTATGACAAATTTTTAATTAGCCCACAAAATGTGACCGCGTTGAGCTGGGGCAGCAATCTCATTTGTAGCGAATTACAACAAAAAAATACAAGAAAAATCTGCCAAATGCAAGATAAGCAGCTGTTGGCACAGTTCGCATCGGAATGCGGATAGCAATGCGGTTGCCCTAGACTTGTCCTAATAAAAGACTATGCTCCAAGTCGGCAAGTGTGTAAAACTAAAGAACGCTTACGTTTTGCCAGCTACCATGGATGCTCCTTTTTCCAGTGGAAGTTGGTGGGGGCACAGCTGCAGCTGGTTTACTGTCACTGGTTTTAATGTTCGCGCTCTTGCCGCGTCTGAAGTTTATCCTTGTAGCAATGGGCAAACGCAACAATATATAAGTTTAATTTTCGTTTTTCAGTTCAAAGTGTCTGTCCCGTCGTCAGTTACCCGTGGCTGGCGCCGAGTGCCTGGTGCCTGTCGCCTCTTGAATCTCAGCCGCGGTTGCGTTGTTGGGCTATTCGTTGGTTGTCTGCTTGCCACAGTTTCGCACGCACAAAGTTTTTCACTTTCTAAGCACATGGCTGCAGCCGATGGTTGTGAGAGTTAACGGGCACAGCTGAAAACTGAATCGACAACGCCAAACTTTACTGGAATTTTTTTATGCTGAACCAATTATGGGGCTGACTTGGGATGGGGCAGGCCTTAGAAAGCCCTGGGACATGCCGGGTGACAGCAGTTTTTATATCTATCTGAGGTGTAGGGAAAACAAAGCAACTACGAAGACATGCGGTTCATGTGAAATCTCGACTCATTAACTTTCTTTATCAACCCAACAACAGGCATAAAAGTTAACGGATTTTAAATGTCAGATCGAAAATTTTACCATGCGATAAATTTTGAAGAAGGAACAATTAAAACTAATACAGCTCGAATGAAATCATTACAAGTAAAACAATTGTCCTGCTGAACTTGGTGCAAATTTATCTTTTCTGTTAATAAAAACTTTATAAAATTACATAAAATCACTTTACCAGTAATCCTCGACTGGTTGAGATTACCTACAATTAGCTAAAAATAAGTCGTCCAATTTTATAAACGTTTCTAGAATATGCTTTCTCTAGTGTCAGCACCTTGCCATAACAAACTTTGTAACACGGTGGGACAACGAATGCCAAATCTGTGTTTTTTATACCCTGATCCCATTAAAAATGGGAAAAGGGGTATAATGGTTTTGTGCAAAAGTATGTAACAGGCAGAAGGAAGCATCTCCGACCTTATAAAGTATGTATATTCTTTATCAGCATCAACAGTCGAGTCGATATAGCCATGTCCGTCCGTCCGTCTGTCCGTCTGTATGTATGAACGCGTCGATCTCAGAGACTATAAGAGCTAGAGACTCCAGATTTGGAACTTAAGCTCGCCTAATCCCTAGGCAGTATAAGTTTGTTTTCGATTTTCGATAACTCATCCCGTTCCCGATATACACATGGGATCGATAACAATAAAATCTTGACTTTGAAAAAACTTTAGATGGCATTTGAATTATTAATCAAAATAATAACAATCTTTTATTAAAATCGATTGAGAAACACCGGAGAAATGGAACCTTGAAGTTGCACTGACTGTACGCGTAAAGTAAAGGGATCAGGGTATCGTCTAGTCGGGATTTCTCGACATGAGCCTTCTTACTTGTTCCGTGTGTGTTTGTGCTTATGTGGTTGTTTGTGGTTGGGGTAGCAACATGACAAACGCAGTTTTGCATAGTTCTGTACTAACTCTTCTCTCAGCTGCACAATAAATGTTGCAGACAGATTTCAAAGTGGTTTCCGACATGGTGTTGATAGGCTCCAACTGATAAGCGTAACTCAATTACGAAGTGATTTTAATCAAGAGTGGCATAAACAACAAATGTGGTCCTGCACATATCTGTAAAAGATTTAAAAAAAGCAAGTATATATACATACATATAAATTAACATTCCGCCAAACTCAACATATTGCCAGCTGGACATGGTCTCGTTATTAGTCAATGTCTAAACGAGCTGCTTCATCAATTACGCAGCTCTTCAGTCACCTCATTGACCTCAGTGGCGTTTGACAAATGAACATGCACGAAAATTGGACTCGGTGTCGCCGTGGTGAAGCGGGTGAAGCCCCTATTTTGCAGCCCTGGTTTGAATGAACTATGGTTCGTTGTGGTGCGGTTGCTTAGTGCGGACCGCACTTAACAGCTGTGCCTGTGACCCCATCATGAACCCTCGTCAATTTCTTGGCCATTTCATGACAATTGCCAGCTGCTGCCAAGAGGCAGCCATTCAACTGCTGTTAATTGGTACCCATTCAGACGCTTGAAAAATTTAATAGGCCGCTTGCATTTCGCACATTTATCAGAACCTTTCAACCTCTGTGCATACTTTGAGTAGAGCACAGCACAGCGCACTCAGCATTGCAAGGCAGAACAGGTAGTCAGGAAGTTGTCGCCATTTCCATAAAAAGTTAAAATATTGAAAGTCATTTTGTGCCAGTCGCTGCACAAAAGTAAGTGGAGTAAAGGGGATGTTAGACATTTGTTTCCTTCCTGCCACCTGGAGCAAGTGGCGACAAAAGCTTCGCAAACAACGGCGAAGGAAGCAGCATTAAAGCTTTGCCTGCGTAAAGTATCACAGACGTCATCAAGCAAATTATGAAAAGGATTCCAGTCAGAGCAACAGCACTTAGTTGACTCTGGGCCGACAGCAAGCCAGACAGTTAACCAGCCAGTTATACAGCCAAGAACAGCAGTTATTGTAGTGGCAGTAACGGCAATGACAAAGATAAAGGGAAAATGGAAAAGCTGAAGAACGCTGAATAGGACGACGATGAAAACGAGAAGTAACGTGAGTGCAGCGAAGCTGGCCAGCTTGGTACACTAGAACAGCTTGGGTAGAGTTAGGCGAATTGTGACTACATTATCATGATAAACATGGCACACAATGCCACAGACATTTGCCATTGCTCATGCTGTGAACTGGCAATCCTTTGGGGCGTGATTTGCAGCTGGCAGCTCGGCCAGCTTGACCAGCAGCAGCTGCAGTTGTTGGGTTAGTTGGCATCGTTGAGGTTGGAGTTTCTTTCAGTAAAAATTTCAACAATTTAATTTTACATTCTCTGATTTTCTTCGTATTTAGTATTTATGTTGCTTTTTGTTTGTTAATAATTTGCTGTGTTTATTGTCAGCAGTTTCGTCGGCTGCCGCACAGTATGCAAAAATTTTGCTTAAGCTGTTTGCGGCACATTTAAGCTGCTATTTTCAATCGGATTTAATGCTTAGTCAACAAAAGAAAAAGGAAATTCTTAAAAATGCTTAAATAAACTGTTTCAAATCCGAATGGTAAAGACAAAAGCACAAGCAAGCAGTTGATGGCAAAAAGTGTTTAAGAAGGGAGAAGAAAAGACTACGGCAGATATGGTAGTAAAGCAATTCATGACAATTTTTTACTGTCCATCGACTACGGCTAAATCCGAGTAACGAGTGTCAAGCGAAAAAGGCTACAAAGGGAATCGTTCTTTAGGGGTTGCAAAAATAACAGCGAAAAAATGCGTGCTCGTTTTTGCGATTGACGCAGCGAGGTAGCCAGAGGATGCGTTTGAAACCCAAATTGGCATGGCAAAAATGCAGAAAATAAAATGTGGGGTGGGATAGCAAGAACTTCCAGTAACAGCTGCTGGCTGTAAGCTGCAGGCTGGCGGCTGCTTTGACAAATCAATGTGACAATCATCTCGGCAACTTGATACTAGTGTGTATGTGGCCAAAAGCATTCTCGTTGCATACTTATGAACGCATCCGCTGTAATCCGCAGTTGGCTGATTTTCTGCCTTTTCTCACAGAACGACAGCTGGCTAAACTTTCTTTTATATGTCTTGTCTTGCAGGGCAAATGCCAGTAATTTGGAGCGTTTCCAATTGCGCATCACAAAGAAGGAGCTCTACAGCGAGCAGGATACACTGGTCGATGCGGTGCTACGTGACATGATCAAGCTGCCAATACAGCATGTGGGTAAGTGCAGCTTCGACTATGTAGTATATTTAGTACTTGCTACTGTAAGTCAAACACAAATTCAGCCTCACAACCTAACCCTCGTACTCGTCCTTGTCGTGCCTGCATTTAAGTTAAGACGCTTTTGTAAACTTATTCGCCCTTTGGTTGGCTGCACATTTAACTTAATTATGCAGGGAAGCGGCACAAAATTTGCTTGGATTATTGAGAACCGCCAAGGTGGCAGGCAAAACTATTTTCATTTGAAAGTTTACCATGGGCCCTAATTTATTAATAACAAAGTTTTGCAACAGGCGCACGAAACACAAGAAACAACATTAAAATGCAAAATGGGTAAGACAAATTGCAAAACTCCTTTTCTTCCTTCTGGCGCCAATAGCAACAACAATGACAAAAATGTCTCGCTCATACGAGCTAAAAGTTAACATAGTTTTCTTACGCATACGCCAAGTTTACCAACAAATGTGTTCGATGGCTAACAGTACTGAACTTTATGATAAACTCCATATGAAGAAATATTTATATTTCTTTAAATCAGTTTCTAAGTCTGATGGTGAAATATTTTATTTCAAAGTAAGATGCAAGTGCAAGTGCATTGTTTTTCGGATGTTGATTGTTTTCATGCGTTGTTTTGCATTTTAATGAAATTTGTATGGGACAGGATCAGATTTGCAGAGGCTGTTGTACTTCGATTGCATCGAAGCGTCTTGGCTTGCATTAGTTTCATTGTTTGGCCTAAATGATTAGTTGACTGTACAGTCAGACAAAAAGCAAAGTAAATTCTTTTCTTGTATAAAATATTTTAGTGAACATTGTAATGAAAAATTAGTCAAGTGTTATTTAATGCAATTTCAATAATTGCCATATCTTAAATAACCAGTTGCGGCTTCAGTTGAATCTTTCACTTTGCCTTTAGGTTGGAAAATATTTGAGCAACGACGCGTAAATTTTGTGCTGGTCTGCAACCTTTAATGTCTCAATTAAATTCAAGAATTCATACTTTTTCTTCACTTAAATCATTTGATTATTATTTTCTCTTTGCTCTTATGCGTTCCACAGCTCAAAAAGAGGGCGGCACTCAGCTTAAACTGATTATTGAGTATCCGAATGACATCAAGGCTTTGATGAAGCCCATGCGGTAAGTTTGGGAAACACAAGGATCTTTAGTTTTCAGCGGCGCTTCCAAACGATAAAAATATGATTAAATTTCACAGCGCGCTTTTATTGTCATCACTTTCGTTCCAAGTAAATATAATTTAACAACTCTGACTTCTTTCTGGCCAGTGTCCAGCGACAAGTGGGCATTATAGTCAAATTTTACATATGCTGCAATTCATTTAAATTGGACTGCAGAAAGAGTTGGGTACTTGAAGCGACTCGTAGTTTAAAACATTTATACGCGATTTTATAATGGGATTTAAAAGTGGCGCTTGGGCGGTGTTCGCGGCTCAGACCGCAAACCACAGAAACCGCTGCAATGGACAAAGTAAAGTGTAAAGTGTCCTTTTAATGTTCTTCATTTGCAATTTAAATGAAACGTTTTTTTGAATTACGCTGCGGTGTCGCAGTGTAAGTAATTAAGCTGGCACACAGCAATCAGGTAACCACACCAAGACCACCACCCACCCGCCCACTTCCGCCCATCCATCCACACGTCCGGCGATGGTCCGTTCGCTATTTGTGAACTCAAAATAGCCCCGCTGTGAATGCAGAATGCACTCAACTGGCGCCCGCACTTTAAATTCAATTCATTATACTACGATATTGTTTTCCTTCTCAGGTTTCCAAGGGACCAGCAAACGTTGCCCAATCATTTCTACTTTACAGACTATGAGCGTCACAATGCCGAGATTGCTGCCTTCCATTTGGACCGGTAAGTTTAATCCACAACCTCACGGCCAAATATCATTGAAAAACTCAGTAAACTATAGAAAAATGCTCTTTGCAATTCATGCAATAAAAATCATTGAAGTGCTCGCATTTTTACAATTGAAATTACCCTTCATTTATTTTAAATTTTATTTTTAATTACATTTAGTACACTGAACGTAAATATTTATGCAAATTCTTCATCAGTTTAAATATCGTTACTCAACTAGGAATTCAACAAACAAAATACGATATACATATAAGCAACACTGGTAAATGCTTTAATGCTACGCAACGCTAAAAGTTGTTAATTGTTTGTTAAACTTCAGTTGTTGAACAATAGCAATAACTACACCTTACAATCCACATGACATTTTCATATGTATGTGTTAGCTTATGATTGAGTTTTTGTTCAACATGCTTTTGTAGCCAGCCTGTTTTTGTGGGATTAGAAGCATAATGCCAGTATGCACAAAGTTAAAAAGGGACGCAAAGACCGACGTTTATTTATAATTGTTCTTTATGATGACCAAGCAACCTTTCGCATAAGCGATTACATATCCTTTGTGAAGTGAAAAATATTTGGGTAGGTTTTGTGTGAATAATCACATAACTCTTTTTACTACCACTTCAAAAGAGAACTACTTTTAAATGACTAATAAATTTATAAATACATTTTAATTGTTAACATTGTTGAAGGCTTTTTCTCCCATATGCAAACAAATCAACTTAGTAATTTTATTGGCATTGCACCTAAATTGAAAAAAGATCTGTGGGTTTCCCAGAAACATAATTGAATGCTGCCAAAATAATGGCATTTCATGGATTATCTGAAGCGACAAGTGAATATTTTATTTTCATCCATGTTGGCAAACAGTTTATTAATTTTTTTTTTTTGCCAGACAGTTACTTTTCTATACATTAACTTTGTTCCGTATTTTAGTAGTCCCCAATATGACATGGCATTTGCGCTTAACTGTTACCCAAATAGAAAGTTAAAGCTGAATTAAGACATATCAGATTATAGGGGCTTTATGCTATTGTACTCAGAAAATTAAGCGAAGATTCTATGTTTGCAAACAATACATAAATAAATTGAAAGCAACTCTGTTGTAACCTTTAAAGAGTATTGCAAAGTCGACTTTGGTTGTTTCCATCTTTTGTTTGCATTACACACGCACTTCTGCAATAATTCTTATTTATTTATTTTTTTGTTTATTTGGCATTTTATTTACCGTTTATATCTCGCTGAGCTCTCACCGTTTATTTTACTTTGTGTTTTGCAGAGTCCTGGGCTTTCGTCGCGCAATGCCTGTGGCTGGGCGCACACTGAACATTACAACCGAAATTTATCAAATGGCCGACGAAAATTTATTGAAGACATTCTTTGTTTCGCCATCGTTGAATTTATGCTTCCATGGCAAGTGCTCGTACTATTGTGACACCTCGCATGCTATTTGTGGCAATCCGGATATGCTCGAGGGCTCCTTCGCCGCCTTCCTGCCCAGTTTCGAGTCCTCCAATCGTAAGGTAAGTCAGAACATCCAAAACACACAACTCTTGGCAATTAACTCACGCATACACACACATACTTAATACTTATATGGTGCTCATGCTGGACCAACATACATACGTATATAGGAAGTAGTGGAACCTGTAGAAGGTGCGGCAAAGTAGGTTTTGATTAATGCATGGCAAGTTTCAACGAAGTGCCAGATTACAATTTATATTCTACGCCCGCTTGAGTTTACCGCTTTCACAACTAATTTCGTCCGCTTGGCCAAACTAAATAACAAATCACATTGTTTACTTAGCATGTGCTTATATATGCATGTATGTATGTATGTGGGACTGATTTCATACTCAACAGGTAAACTGTCTGGCAGTGTTGCCTTTAATAAGCCGAATAAGCTCAGCTGGGAACTAAGTGACTCAAATGGAGAGCAGCCAGGCTAAGGATAAATGGGCGAATTTTAACTAGTTAGTTACTTGGTTGCCACTTCCATGCTTCATTACCGCATTACCCCCCCCCCCCCATGACCAAGGAGCTCGCATTAGATTTGCATAATATTTTATTATTTTTATTTAGTATGTCCTTTGTTTGCCACGGCACTCGGCTGTTCCGGCGCTTGAATTACTTAAAACAAAAATATTGTATCAGTTCTTCAGCGGGTCGTAAAGCGAAAAATAAAATATAAATGCAGTGTCCCGGACGGACGGTTATAAATTCTAGAGTACACTCTATCAAAAGGGGACCCGGCTACGGCAACGGCTTTTAAGCGCAAAATGCTTAAAGCAAAACCAGAAGAAAAAAATACCAAAACCCGAATCCGTAACCAGCTCAACCTTAATATCAGCGGCGCGGTTAGAAAGGGTTTAAGCCCCTTAGTCCATGTCCCTTACCATTTTGCCGACAGATTTGCCCCACTTGAAACATTTTTCTACTTTATTTTTGGCTTACGCCTCAAAGGAATAATTTTATTTCTATTTTATTTATACTTGTTTTCGGCTTGCCTTCGTAACCGTTAACAAGTAGAGAATGTTTGAGTTTATACTTGAGATTTAGCGTTAGGCAAAACTGTAAATTATGCATAGAAGATCATTTTTCTTTCGGGCTGCTTTTTCAGAGTAACAGAGTGCAAAGGATTTTGTATTATTGTTGTTGCTGTTTCTGCTAATGCTTTTTGGTTTTAATTCTCATCTACTATTCTTCATTTAAGTTGCCTTAGAGCAGGTCGTCTGAAAAAAACAGAAAACAACAAACAAGTTTGTAACTGAGCTGAGTTTTAATTATGGCGCAAATTTGATTTGCACGCTTGTTTATTGCTTTACGTGAAAGGCAGGATAAATACCAAGACAAAAAATGTTTATACAGCTTTTTATATTGCTGGCATGTGAATGCCAATAATATATAATTTTACGAAATTCATGGAGAATAACTCACGAGATGCACCTTAAAGCTTAGCTTAGTTTCTTGCTACATTTTTTACTTATTAACGAAAACAGCCACCATATATATTTGTGTAACTTGATTTATTTATTTAAATTGACTTTAACAAAGTTTAATTTATGGAACATTTCATGCATTTGTCGCAATCATTAAATGTTAAAGGCTGCAAGCCAAACCAAATTCTCAAAATGCTTGCTTTATACTCACATTTGCCACATTCCGCTTACTCAATATTTTTTTTTTCGCAGCGCTTCATCTTTTTGCATGCTTTTGTCTTTTTGTGGGAATTTAATTTCGCTTGATTTATGCAGTTTATGGGGTTGGCCTGCTTTATATGCAAACAATCCTTTGCCCATCGTCGCCATCACCATCAACATCGCCATCACCATGTTGCCGTTAACTTACCTTGCTTTTACGTGTTGGCTTTGTGTTTGCTCTTTGCTCCTGCTGCAGCATTTTTATGCTGTTCGTTGCTCGCTGCTTTCTATTTGCGTTTGCGCCTCTTACTGCATTTTGTGGCTCGTGCGGCCTTCCGGTCATTACCCAGACTTGGCACGCCCACGCAACGGTGAAAGCGCACTGCTTTTATTATTATGATTTTTATCTCAACAATGTTTATATACTTTTTTTTTCTTAATTTTTCTACATATTTTTGGTTACTGCGTTCATGTTGTTGTTACCTCTCCGTTCTCCAATCCCACAATGCTTTGCTGAACCAAAAAAAAAAAAAATAATTGAGCGCTTTGCCATTGCCAATTGCATAGGGACGGAAGGTAAGTTGCGGTCCTTGGGGTCCGGTGTGAATGCCGTCGAGAAAACCCGGCAAAAATGCTAGATAAAGTTTTATTACTTTTCTTGGCTGCCTGGCAAATAATTTAATTTCGTTTGTAGTGCTGCTGCTGCTGCAGCGAGCCAAGGAAAATGAGCAGATAAAGCGAAAAAAATGAGAGAATCAAAAAATAATATTGTCGTACTGCAAAATGAGAAATAAATGTTTTAGCTGAAGCCCACCCGCCGCGCACTCGTTGCATATTAATGCTACTCAGCAGCTTTAGATTTTATATAAATTGTACCACTCAAATTAATATTGATTTTTATATTCTCTCTCCCTTTCTCTTTCTCTGTCTCTCACTCTCTCTTGCTGATTCGTCTCTGCTGCAGCTTTGGCGACACCCTTGGCGACGCTCCTACCACAAACGAAAGAAGGCTCAATGGGAGACAGATGCCAATTACTGTGCTCTGGTAAGTAAACTAGTCGCCCAGTCAGGCTACTTATTTGGGCAAAGAAATAGAAAAAGATGTCGCCTTTTGCTTACCCCTCCAATTTAGTGTGCCATTTTCATTTTCATTTCCACTTCCGGTTGTCCTCGCAACGCTTTTGTCTGCAGCTTCTTCCTGCTGCGGTTATTTTTACTTAATTTGCATTTTAACTCGAGTGGAATGCAAATGTTTTTATTTGTTACTACTGCTCCAGTTACGACTATTGTGCTAGCTAGCAATCGCCGCTGACTTAATTAAGTCTTTCTAGCCAGGAACATTCTGTTTGATTCTTTTCTCCCCTCGTTTCGACTGCAGTTTAATTTCGCATTTGATTTTTAACCTCAGGTTCGCGATATTCCGCCCTTTGATGAAGGTCGCCGTCTGCTGGACCTTATGGATATGGCTGTGTTTGATTTCCTTACTGGCAACATGGATCGACATCATTATGAGACTTTCAAGTGAGTATGGATGGGTCCAGGTGTGGGGTACATAAATAGATTCTGGCAACGAACATAATGCTATTGGTTTATTTTCGCTTAAATGACGTTGTTGGCTCCATGTGGCTGTCACATTACATAAACTCTCCATGTGTCGTCTTCTAAGCGCCTATTCGTATTTGGCGAGCATGCAAAACAGCATGCTAAACGCTCAACGACAGCAGCAGAAGCAAATGTCTCGGAAAGATATTTGCATGCAGGCTGCAAATGGTAACAAAATCTGTCTAAAGCTCAAGAACACACACGCCAGGCATCCCAGCCACATGTAACCACCTCCATTCGTTGCCAGGTGCCTTGGCTTGGCTATGAATATTGTTTGCTATGCAAAAGAGCGTTTGCTTGGCTTATTGCGATGTCATTGTTGGGGACCGGGCACACTCGACTGCATTCTGACAGGGCCAAAGTCAAACCCTGGTGTTAGTCTGTAATCACATTTGCTGGCAATTATGCCTATGCAAGCATGGGCGCATGCATCATTTAAAAGCAATACTTGCTCTATCTCATTACAGAGTCTACGGCAACGAGACCTTCCCACTTCACTTGGACCATGGCCGTGGCTTTGGGCGTCCCTTTCACGATGAGCTCTCCATTTTGGCGCCAGTGCTGCAATGCTGCCTCATACGCAAGACAACGCTCACCAAGATGCTAGAGTGAGTAGCCTATTTAACAAAACACACATTTACAACGTATCTATAACTAATTAAATTGTTTATTGTTTTGCTTGCTTCCATTATAAAAGGTTTCACAATGGGCCAAAGACGCTTTCTGTGGTTATGCGTGAATCATTGAAAGAGGATCCGGTGACTCCAGTGCTTTGGCAACCGCACTTGGAGGCGCTTGATCGACGAGTCGGCATAATATTACAAAGCATACGGGATTGCATCAAACGAAATCCCCCCGGCGAGTTTGATGCATCCGAGACGGATGTATCGTCATAGCGCTAAGCCCCAAAGCAGAGTTAGAGTCTAAACTTAGTTGTTAGTAGTTTTCGTGTCTTGTGTACTGTTTAGATGTAAGAGTTGAGATCTTAGCAGGAACCTTTGTAAAAGGTCATGCTGCTCAGCGATTATCCTTGCAGCGCCGCCTGCACATACCAAAAAAAAAAAACAACTATAAGCAACTAAAAGCAACCAAACAATTCAATGTACTAAATGGCCTGTACATGTTTTGGTTAATTTTGTTAATGATGTACTATGTAAACAAGTTAGCCGATACTAGATGGAATCGAATCGTTATTTGGTCTGATATAAAATCAAGTACCTTTAGCACACAGCACATAGCCTAACATAACATAAAACACACACTTCCAGAGCAGCTAATTTATGTAGCTTAAAACAACTACTACTACACACACAGTGGGTGCCAAAAGCAAAACAACACTATGCAGCACTTTAACTTAAATTGATTCTATGAGCAAAACTAAATTATACTTACATTGCGCAAGAGTGAAACTTCTTGAAAAGACTATAACAAAAAAAAAACCTATTTGCTAAATATTTATTTATATTTTTTTCCATAAATTGTACAACAAACCATCATGTATATTTATGTATGTAAATTTAAGCGAGTGGTGAATCGCCAGACAAATATTTGTTAAAAATTTAGCTGATAAGCTTAAACAATTATATATGATCGGTAACAGATGTAGCTTTATCAGACCACAATTCCCCAACCTCCGAGCGAGGATATGTTGTGTTTAATTGGTTAGTCGAATTAGTTTCAGATTAGTTTCACAAAGTTATTAAACTACTGTTAAAAACTAACTATGATTGTCGACTTAAGGTCTAGCTAATTTCTTTTGTTATAAATGTGACAATTTATATCGTACCTTATGTAGTTAAATGTGACGAAGTTTGTTTGTTGGCCAATTCAGAAGAGTAAAACAAAAACATAGACATATAATGTTAGAATTAGCAAAAATTTTAGTGAAAATTTCAGAAATATTGAATAAAAATACCAAAGAAATGTGATCTTCTGTTGTTTCGATTAACAATAAGTTTTATTTGGAAGGTAAGCTCGTCTAAAAGCTTCGTCATATAAATATGTATACATATACAAACTTATATTGCACTTCGAAATATTTATAATCGACTAGGTTCGCAGTGACCTGATCGACACTCACTCTCAAACGGTTTGTTTTTTGCTCTCCCTTTGGGACTTTTGCTCTACTGGAAATGGAGAGAACACCGGTTGGGTCTGTTTCCGGCTGTTTTATGTTCAGTTTGTTCTGCGTGTTGAGCGTAGCAAGTTCAGTTTTTTATGCTCCCCTCGTCAATTAGTATCTACATATTCGTGAGTTGTTGTTGCTGTTTCGTACAATTTGATCTTGATATTGTTCAACTACTTTAAATTTGTTGTGAAAATGATTTCTATGCAGTTGTCAATAGCATTTGCGGCAGCGTTATTTATAAAATTATTATAACAAACACGTGTTGGTCGCGTCAGTAAATTGATGATTATAAACACATTTGACACAACAAATATACACACTTATTTAAAAAATTTTGTTGTTGATTTTGTAGTTGTTATCAAAACCTCAGTCATTTGAGAATTCATGAGCAAGTGTCTTGTTAAGGGGTCATAAGCTTAAAACCATATTTAACATCCGGTAGAAGCTTATCGAATGCGTTTTTAAATGTAAATTATTGCTTCGAAGTTGCAATATTCCTTATAAAGAGCAGGTTTGCCATGGCAAGCATATTAGCTGTCTAAATGTGGCTAACACCAGACAACTAGTCTTATGTATACAACTTCCAGACACATTATAGATGGCAGGTATCTAATTTTTTTTTTGCAATCCGCAACAGTTCTAAATAATGTCAGACAACGTTGTTGACGTGCGCTCGGACACCGTTAGCCTGCCCACACCCGAGATGCGGGAACGTATGGCTAACGCTTTGGTGGGCGACGATGTCTATGGCGAGGATCCGACTGTTGCAGAGCTGGAGTCCAAGATGGCAGCCCTGTTTGGCAAGGAGGCTGGCCTATTTGTGCCCAGCGGTACCATGGGAAATCTACTGGCAGGTAAGTGGCACCACATGCACATAAATAACCTTGCTTTGCAATATAACGACAGAGAGTCTTTAATAAAACGAGCAACTGCCACGGATTGCTCTATGCATTCTTGTTTAAAGGGAGAGCACGCCAACAATATGCTGATGAATATTGGGTTAAAGTATATCAGAGTGATTTTTTATTCTGCTGAAAAATCTTAACTAACACCGGAAGCGAAAGCAAAAACAAAACACAGCGCTCATGTCATGCATCAGGCTCATAATCGTTAAGGTTAAGGACCCGCCCATAAACATAACATTAATTTTTATGTACTTAAATGTTAGACGTGTGCCGTGCCAGCGGCTGCTATAGTGAAATAAACTGCAGTTCAGTCAGCTTATGCCACCACTCAAATTAATATTTCTAATGGAATACCAGTTTTATTAAAAGAGAATGCAGTAAAAATGTCTTAGTTATTGCACTGACAAACGTTTAAGTTAACGCTGCTCCTTAAATTCTTGGCTTACAGTAATGGTTCATTGCAAGCGCCGTGGCTCCGAGGCAATTGTGGGCGATATGTCGCACATCTTTCTCTACGAGCAAGGTAAGATGAGAGTCTGTGTAATAATTACCAAGTAATACAACTACTACTCCAACTGCATCATTGTTACGCTTAGGGAGCTCTGCATCTTTGGCTGGCGTGCAATTATCCACAATTAGGAACCGAACAGATGGAACTTTTTGTCTGCAGGAGTTGAGGCAAAGGATTCGCCATTATGAAGACTGCCATGAGCCAATTACGTCCCTCATTGTGGTCGAGAATACCCAAAATATTTGTGGTGGCAAAGTAATGCCACTGTCCTTCCTCGACGAACTCGTGGCTCTAGTACGTGAGCCAGGCGTGGGCGTTGCACGCATTGGCCTGCACATGGATGGTGCTCGGGTTTTTAATGCCGCGGCTGCTTTGGATGTCAGTGTTGATCGCATTGCACGTGGCTTTGACTCTGTATCCGTTTGCCTGAGCAAGGGCTTGTCAGCGCCAGTAGGCTCTGTACTGCTCGGATCGAAGGATTTCATTAAAGAGTGAGATATAGTTGATGCAGCTTAACTAAAACAGTTCTCTAAATTTGGTATCTGTCTTGTAGAGCTCATCGTCTACGCAAAGGTTTGGGTGGTGGCATGCGACAGGCTGGCATATTGGCAGCTGGTGGACTGGTGGCACTGGAGCAGGTGGTGCCGCTGCTTAAGAAGGATCACGAGCACACACGTCGCATAGCAGAAAGTAAGTCTCAAATATATCGCTTAGATTTTTATTTTCATTACAAATCCTTTAGGCGTTGCCAAGCTTCACAGTCCCAACATAACCGTTGATCTGCCAAATGTGCAGAGCAACATTTTGCTCATACAGATTAAGCAGCCCAAATTTACTGCCAGCGAGCTTGCTGATCGTCTAGCTGTCGTCAAGCCGGAGGAGCTGGCAGCTGGTGTAACTGGCAAGAATGGAGCTGGCATTGTGGTCAAGGCCAGTGCACGTAATTGGGAGTTTATGCGTATGGTGTTCTATCACCAGGTGAAGGATGAACAAGTGGATATGGTCATTAAGAAGCTCAACTACGTCATCAAGGAATACGATGCACGCTGGCCGTAAACGCAAATTCTGCTTCAATTGATATTCACTGACTTTAAATAAAGCCAAGAAAAAAATAATTAGATTTTGTTTTGGGCATTTAATTAAAAAAACCTAAGAAGGGACAAACTGACGAAACTCGCATTAGTGCTTCTTGAGTGGATCTTGGCAGCGTTTACATTCACGCATGAGTGCATCCAATCATTGTAGAGATGCCTCCACCGCCGGATGAGAATCCTGATGGACTTCTGCTAACGTTGCTATTCCACCGGTCTGCATGAATGCCCCAATGAATGAAGTAATAAAATTATTTTTAAAAAATCATTCTCAATTTTGCAATGCTTATCGATTTAAAGGCTCGCCCGATGCCGGCTCCGTCCCGTTTTGTGATTTATAAGCGTACTTATCAATGTGATTGTAACGGGGCGAAGGTGGCCACAGTTGAGCAAATCGAGCAACATATAATAGATTTGAGTTTCTTGGCTGAATAAGCTCCATTAAAGAGGGTAGCATTTATGTGAGTGCCTTTTGTGTGGCTCTGCATTGAAATGTTATATTTGACGAATTTGATCAATATTAAATAAGTTTGAACAAATATCGCAGAGCTTTCGATAAATTGAAATTGAATGACCTGTATGAAAGTCGTTGAACGTCTCCTTTTTTGCGTGCAATTCAAAAAAAGCAATGTTTCAATAATTCTATAAACATTCAATGAACATTGTTTGTGTAATTCAGTTAGATTCCATCTTTAAGACGAATGAACTTCAAAACTCCAACTTATGCACTGACTTTAATATACCGCCTATGCCGTATGCAACGATTTTAGCTAAACCGAATTCTTGGAAAAAATTGACGCTACCCATTCCTAGGCTCTTTTGGCTTTTTTTTTTTAACCATTTTCAGAATTTTTTTTTTGGAATTTTTAAAGTTGTACAACAATGGGCCCCCATTTCTTAGCACAGCCGACATGCTAGTTAGCTGGATTTAGTTACTTATGTATGTTTTGAAAAGTATGCAACATTAAAGGTAAAACTAGTTAAGCAGAAAGCACACACGAAAGCTTTCGAAACGCGATTAACGATGATGAGAATGAGAACATGGTAGATACCTATAAATAGCCACCAGACATGCGACACCGGTGCTAGGGTGAGAAAACGCATGTTTGCCTGTGCGCTTATGTGCGTGCATTGGTTAAACAGAGATAGAGAGAGCGAAAGTGTGAGAGATCTATCGCCTTAAAAATAGTTTCAACTTCGTGCTCAGCTACGGAAATTCTTAAATTTAAGTTGAAGAAGTTGATTTAGCAACGGTGCTTTAACATGTCAGGATGGCCGAGCGGTCTAAGGCGCCAGACTCAAGATACCAATCTTGCCTTTCACAGAAAGGTTGATGAGCGTTCTGGTCCTCTCTGAGGGCGTGGGTTCGAATCCCACTTCTGACAAAGAATTTTTTCGCTATTTTTTTAGTCTTTTTTCATTTTTGTTTAAAATTATTTATAATGCCTTGCGGTCAGTAGTAATACGGTTCAAGCCTGTTATCACAATTAGACTAATAAAAAAGCTGCACTTAGTCATGTTCAGGCGTACAAAACACAATTAATGTTTTTAATTTATTATTATTGAATGATTTCTATTTAATTATAAATTTACACGCTTGACTTTTCCAATTAAATTACAATTCTATTAAGCAGGTTGGAAACTTTCCACTGCAAATTTTCTATTTTAATGGTCGCTAGCATGTTTATGATTGTGCCATTTATTTAGAAAGAGCTTCAACTTTATTGTCAATGCTGTTCGAGAAGGCACGTGCCACAACCTGACAGACTTAATGTGTTTTATAGGTAGGAAATATATGATGTATATCCCAACATAGCCAAAAAGGCTGTTTGCTTCATGACTGGCGAGCCAAAACTAAGAACGCAATTTCGTCATTATGCCAACACTGGCGTGTTACACTTATAATGGCAAACAGTCATGAAATAAAGTCGTAAACTATATTGCTAAATAGAGCTCGGTGTCTGGCAAGGACGACAAAGTAAAAGTTGGTGGTAGATGGTGGGAAACAAATTGAAATTTGCATAAAGTCTCGCGTCAAATGATAATTCAATAAGTGAAAATCAAAAGCGATTTCCATCAGTTTTATAGGTTTTCTATTTGCATTTTTGGTCCGCTCTAATTTTGTTAATAATATGCACATAATAAAGCCACGCCATTTCCGTATTTAATCAATGGAAAAGAAATTGAATTGAATGACTCAGACTGATGGAGAAAGAGAGTAAAAGATTGAATAAGAGAGACTGACAACATATCCAAAAAGGAGAAGATGACAATGTAAGTTATGCAAACTTATTTTCAATATTGCACAAAGCTAAGTGAGTAATGTATAGCTTAACGCAATGAATGAGTTTTTTTGATTAAGCATGACGTGATTCCTGCCAATATCGAAAAGCAAGAAAATTTTACACGTACGATGGCTTAATAAATGCGTTAGAACATAAGATTTTGATTTAATTAGTGCAAACTTAAATTTAAAGATTATGTAAACAAGTTAAGCATAATACTTCTATGCCCACAACAAATAAAACTCGGGAACGTGTAGTTATAATGGCTGGCCGGGTTCTTGTGGCACGTGTAAAAAACATTGGCTAATATGCAATCGTCTATCTGAGAATGTACACACACACTCACACTCGCACATATGTAAATGCATGTTCTAATATACAAATGGATGAGCACAGGCTTACTAAGTAAGACATTAATTTAGTCCACTGAATTTCCGTTCTATATCTCCGCCCTCGACTGCATCACTCACCAACTCAGTTGGAGTTAGCGTGTTGTGTGTATGAATTTAAAGCGTAAAACAAATGCGAAGTTCATGACTCACATCGACGCTCTTATGGCCAATGCCATAAAACACACGTGAGTTGCACAGTGCAACTATGGCTGGCAATAAACGTATGTATGGCATAAAACCAAGTGCTGGTTGTGGGTGGGTGTGTGTGTGGTTAAAGGAGCGACGCAACGGCTCTTCGCATATTTTATGGGCAAGTAACAGAGAAGTAGCAACTGGGACTCAGGGCAGTGGCGGCGGCAACTTAATTAGCTATTGGGAAACGACTTCGATTGCAACTGCAACTGCATTGCACCTGTCATTTAATATTATTACGCTGCACCTGCAACTGCATCAGCGACCAAATTGAACATATATATATATATATATATATATATATATTACGTTACCCGGTCGATTCGTGCAACTATCAACATGGTGGCAATAAACTTGCGCTTTAAAGTTCAGTTTGCTCGATGTTGTGCCGCGCCTGAGCGGCGTTAACCGTAATGTGCACAACATTGACGCCATTTGCACAAAAGGCACACCCAAAAGAGCCTCCCAACTAACGTGAGCCCCAATAAAAATAAACGCCAACAACATTTGTGACTTGGCTGGGGCAAAAAAGTTTGCGTGTTTCATTGCATTTCTTTACGTTGGAAGAAAGCGACTCCAGTGAAGCAGCAAAGCAAAGCAAAGAATTCGATGGGCGCTGCCGAATTACAGTTTATTCGGTCTAAACTAGTTCGGCAAAAATTGTATACTGAGTTTAAGGTGTTGCTCTAATTCCAAAATCTGATATGAACAAGATCGACCTTTTGGGCGTGCAAGTATTTATATAAAAAATGTTTTCCCTTTTTAACAAAATTTATTTTGTAGAAACAAATGGTGCTGTAATTAACTCATGCAGTAAAAATGTACATTATTAATAATACCTGTCTCAAGCGAATGTAGCGCAACCCTTTTCGGGATCCTTTTTGCGCAAGTTGCCTATTCCTTATTAGATTTTGCTTGCCTAACCTAAATCACCCAAAAAAAAAAAAAAGCCATATAAAAGAACGTTCATGCACATTTATGTTTACTATCGTATAAATCAAGGGATAAGCTTGCATATAAAGTTAGTTGACTGCGGATAGAATCCAACTTGGGCTTGGGGTAACCCGAGCATGTAAATTTGCACTACCTGAACTAAGCGAACACTCACTCGCCACATAAATTCATATGTAACATTTTTGTGATGCAGGCTTGTGGTACTATGAAATATATTTGGTCGACGGCAACAACAACAACAAAAATAACAACATCAAGAGCAAAGGGCTATTGCAATAATATCGCAGCGAAGCGCAAACTTTTTTGCCCAATTCAAACTTGAACGTTGCATGCAACTGTATTGTGAGTGAGTGTGTGTGTGTGTGTGCACATTGGTATGGTACAGTTGTTGCTTTGTTGTTATATTTCAATGGCAAACTTTACCGGACATGCTTCATAGCTCTAATTATACATGCGCCTTCCTAGAAACGACTTCCTACGGGAGGTGCACTAAGAATAACAAAAACTATTCGGCTTGTTTTAACCCTTGTTGTGCTGGATGTTGTTGGTGTTGTTATAATGTATGTATGTGTATGTGTATGCTTTGTGTTTGTGTTTAGCAGTAACTTTTCCTCTAAGCCAGCGTCTGCAAGGCAACGCGTCGTATGCGCAACTTCGTTCTTTTTTTTATTTTTATGCCCTATATGTGACTATATGTATGTGTGTGTGTGTGTGTTAGTTAGTTTTGTTTGCTTTAAACTCCTAAGGTGGCCGAAAACCTTGCATGTCTGTCTTGGTTATTCATGGATTGCTTCTCTTGTAGTGTGGGTCGTCTGCATTTTGATTTGATTAGCCACAACCGTCTGACCAGTAAATAAATTTATGCACATTTTGCTAGCATAAAATATGGCATTAAAACTTAATGTTCGACTCTGAGCACGCTGAAGAGAAAATGGATAAAATGAAAAACGAAAAAAAAAGACACAAAGTGGGGGGTAGAATATAAAGACATTATTTAAATAGTGAATACAAATTACCGGTCAGTTGTCGAGGCAAATAACAAGCTGGCTAATAAGCCTGACCAGCCTAGTTGATTACGCGCTTTGCGGCTGCTGAGTGGCACCCTGATTAGCCGCAGCACATTAGCATATTTTTCTAAGCCCAGAAGTCCTTACAAATCACATTATTGACATTTTTTATGAAGCGGCGAATCGCGACTTCTCGAACTTTATGTAAACAAAACATGTTTTGGGCTCAAATAAAAAATGTCTGCTTGGGTGTGTGTATTCACGCCCACAGTTCTCTGGTCTTTCGATTGACGCGCCGCTTACGTGCCAGCGAAACATTTGTCTTTCTGCCACATTTTGCATGTCTTAATTAGCGCCTACCCATATCAAACCACAAAAAAAGTTTGAAGACGCGAGTCTAGGCAGCAATTTATGTATGCAAGATAAAGGCAACCCAATAGGAGTGGAAGAAGAGGACTCTATTGTCGATGCGAAGGCAGATGCCTGCATTGGATTTAATGTTATTTTGCTAGGAATGGAGCTTGCTAATGAACTGGGCCAGGACAAGAACAATGCCAAGCCGAGAGCTGCAAAAGTTTTTACAGCAAACTTATCAGTTGCGTGGCACATTTCGCACAATAGAAAGGAGCACATCGAAGTTTTTAAAGGTTAATGGATAAAGTGTCTAAAAGTTTTCCAAATTTCTTGTTTCGATATGTTTATTCCTTAAATAGACATTTGTGCGCAAGGCAATTTCCGATCCTTACAAAAAGACGAAGTCTATGATACTTTTGCTTTCTTAAGTGAACGAGTCATTAAGCCTTAATAGCGACGCATTGTCTCCATTTGTAAGCTTTCGTTACTCACGACTATGAGCCCATTGAGTATCATACAGAGTTAAATGTTGTTCTTTTCGAATTTTGCAGTTCACAACAAAGGAATTTCCTGCTTTTTGCCTTATGTTCTTGTTTCGTTCCTCATAAATATTGTGTGGCATAGCCACTCAAAATGGAGTTCTAGCCATGCACATTGGGTAGCCTGCTTCCCACATTCTATATTATTTGCTACATAACTACAGCAACAAGCTTATAGGAATGCTGTTGTGGAAACTAACACAATATATAGTTGCAGTGCCGCCAAAGCTAACAATGTTTTGGTTTGACGTCAGTTGCCTTAAAATTTATTTCGAAAGTGGGTGACTTAATTGAATTAGGGGGGGCTCATCAGGCAAAGTGTATACACTTAATATCCGCAAAACGAGGGCTCCAAAAGACTGGATTTGGGCCACAAAATCGGTCAGCTTTGGTTTTTACTGCTACTCTGGTATTCATAATGTAATAGCTTCGCATGCGAAATTCGCCCAAAATTCAGCGAACAACACAGGAGTTGTTCTATAACAATGCCATTATGCCAATGACAGAAGAGGTTAGCGATGCCGGCGGGGCCCCTGTTTGATTTCACAGTCCGAGTCCATAATGCAAAATGTTAATGTGAACGATTTTAGAGCCTGGCAGGCGACATCATTATATGGTCACAGCAAGCCACACAGCTTCAATGTGAATTAGTTTGAGTGAGGCTTTTCGTTTTCATATTTGCCGTTCTGGTGGACTCGCGTTTGCTAATTACCAAACGCTGAAAAGAAGTTAGTGGACATTTTAGACTGTTAATCTGGTATGCTGAACCAAAATTGTGTCCGGAGCTTATGCATTTGTGGCTCTTGGGCATCATAGAGATGGATTTAAATCCAGGTAAACTTCTCGTTGAGGCAGTTTAGAAACTCAATTCTTAAAAATCTTTCAATAAGTTGAATTTATGCAACTGCCGCAAGGAGATTGATTTATACAATCCGTGTCTTGTCCATTGCGCTTGTTGGCTCTCGTACTTTTTATTAAACATTACGTGCTCAGCCGTAGCGAACG
This sequence comes from Scaptomyza cyrtandrae, assembly GCA_035044605.1. Lineage (NCBI taxonomy): Eukaryota > Metazoa > Arthropoda > Insecta > Diptera > Drosophilidae > Scaptomyza > Scaptomyza cyrtandrae. The sequence goes on from JAWNNS010000640.1 coordinate 8,122,882, forward strand.
GATATTGAATAAACATTATGTAAATATTGAATGTTGAGTAAAAGCCACCTGTCTATTCAAAGACATGTCAAGGATTCCATCTCGTCCACAAGAGGCGCTTGATTTTCATTTTTCAATCGTCGACATATTAATATTCTACTTTGTTATATTTCATTTTGATTTGTTCGTTGCACAATAAAAAAATGCATATTGACTTGCTGTTAATGGACCAAATCGAACGTGGATGGATCAAAATGGGTCACCAAACGCAGGACAAAGCAATCCAGCCAGCATAAATTATGCAGATGAATGCTGGAACAGCTCTTAAGAGCAAATCTGCATATCAACAACTATGAATAAGTACAAAGAAAAAGTTTAAAATTCGTGTGTCGAAACAAACAAAAGTTCTGTTCAATTTGGATCGATTTAAGAACTGTTATTTACTGAGATTCATAATTAATTTTCTATCTGCTTGATTATACTTATAAAAGTACTTCGAGCTCAATTTTTTGCCAGCAAGTTTTAATTAAATTTCCAAACAAATTTTGCATAATAAACTAATCAGAAAACTTTGCATTTCCACGAAGACGTCAGAATTATGCCGAGAACTCATTAATCATAGCTTTTAAAATCTAATTTAATGCAACTTAAATCAAATGCAATTGCTGTAACAGTGCTGCAATTTAGTCAGGCACTTCCGCTTGACGCACACCTTATTCACCCACTTACACACTCACACACGCGTGACGATTGGCGGCATCATAATTACCAACACCCAACATTAGCCATAGTAGTCGCTCCCAGTTGTGTGTAAAATAAATTTATCAGCTTTGCAATCATTGGCAATAAATTTTTGCACACTTCCGGTCAGGAGCTTTAAGGCCTAGGGCTCGAACCTGCCAAGAAGCATTTAAGTCTTGCAATGCAAGGCGCACATAAATCTTAACCAACCTGCAAAGGTGCAGGAACAGATTAGAGTGCCACAGCCGGAAGAGTTGGCCGGTAGCAACTAACTTGGTCTACGCACGAACTTGGCCGGTCTGAGCGTATCTTGACGCGCTTGCGTGTTGTTCACCTTTGTTTATACATTCTTCACTTTGTTGTATTCATTTTTACCTTTAGCCATTTATGTCGCAGTTCTGCGAAACTCTTGCGTGCATTTCTATTTATGTGCATGCCATAAACTTTACTACGCCATCAAAATTGGGGAACCCGCAATGGCAACGCCTGTGCGGCAAATAAACAGGAGCTCTTTCTGTGTGTGTGTTTTTGTTGGTTTTATTTTTACGCGCGCGCCTTAAAGGATTCACGCAATTTTTTCCATGTGCAGCGTTGTGGTTGCCATTTTGTACGTGCTATTGCCGCTGCATACTGTGTGGTGAATGTGGCAGTGTGTTAGTGTGTGAGAGTGCCACTGGCTGCGATTTTTGTTTGCATTCAACATTTGTTCGTGGTGTTTAAACGTTGCTCCTTATGTGCGCTCCATATATTTTGTGTACCTTTTTTTCTTTGCCAAAGACAACATCCGTATAGAAAAAAGTTTATTGCGGCTTTACAGGTGTTAATGTTTGTTACTTGGTCTTATTCTGAGTGCGTGTCACATGTTGATAAAAGCAAAAACGAGTTAAATCGCACTCATGTGTAAACTAGTAGGTATGAGAAACGACCTTATCTAATGCGACGAAATAAAAACACAGACTTTAATTTGGTTTTCACATTTATATATCAAACATTCAAGAAAGAAAGAGTGAGTTTTCTTTATGCCACATTACATGTAGGTATAATATCTGCGACATTTGGCATTTGATAGTTTTGACTACAAAAAAGACAATTGATTTCTGTTCTTTTGTTTATAATTACTGAATGAACGGATCAAACCCACTCAACTACAAATGAAAGTTCCTAGAACCTAAATAAGTCATAACATATTCTTATATACTTTTAATATTATGTTTCGTACGCCCCACTAATACTGTTTGGGGAACGAAGCGCATTTTCAAATGAAAGCAAAATAGAACAAATTAAATTACATTCAATTCTTCTAAATTTTTAACGATTTATGATAGTTTCTTATTCAAGCAGAATACATAAACTTCAATTAGTAGTTAAAGTTTGAAAGTTTAAAAATTTATTTTAAGAGCACCAGCTGAATTATTAAATTAAATTAAAGTTGTTCAACGATATGAAACTGTTTTAAAAATACCTTTGACTTCGACTCTGACTTTGTACCAAATAAATTTATTTATACAAAAGTATATTGTATGTCTATGTCAATTCAAATTAAAATTGACGCAAATGAAATATGTGAAGCATACAATTGTAGTACATCTGTACGTATGTACATATGGGTAAGGCTTGAATGTTGCTCTATGCTTTAGTTTCATTTAATTATTTACACAAAAACGACTACGCTCGACTATCCTTTAACTATGCATGTATGTGTATGCAGGTATGGGGAATGATAGTTTTAGTCGACTAAATTGTTTTTAATTGGATTTCCTTGGACTGCCAAAAACACACGTGAAGCAAACATTTAAATTTTCTATTTCGGTTCCTCTCTCTCGCCTCGTTTAAAAGATAACAGTTAATGTTAGATATGCGCTTGCACCCAAAAGTGAAAACTTTACTTATGTATTTGCACTAGATTACCACATTTGTCTAAGTTAGATACGACTTGGTTTTTGTAATTTCCTGCATTATTATATTTCTGTGCTTGTATGCATTAGTGTTTGTAATTTGTCAAGACATTTGTAAATGCTAGCGCACATATTAGAGTACAGACAATTGCGCTTTGTTTTGATTGGGTCATCGGTTTTGAATGGTTGATGGGGAGTTATTTCTTGTTTTCTTTTTGGTTACCGCTTAGAAACTAAAGATATTACACTTTAAGTATACAAAATCACCATTTATGCTCTGCAATTGCAATTTAATTGAATTGAAAATCATGCGTCTGCCATGGACACAACACTTCCAAATTCCTTTAGGTTAGCTCGGGACTGAGCAGCCACTGACCAAGGCGCGCTAGGATGATGGTGATGGTCAGGAGGCGCAATAGATTACTCTCAACTTGTCCAGACGCACTGCGTACTACACGATGCGAAGTCAGCATGTGTGGGGCAATAAAAAAAGCAATTAAAATAGGATGTCGCTATAGAACTATGGCCAGTCCGTGTGCACTTACCCAGCAGCATGGTCTCGCGATTGTCAATAATGCCGGGACGGCGCTGTAGAATACTCTCCTTGCCACCCTTCCACAGAACCGGCGATATGCTAGCCAGACACTTGACGCGCATGTCACCATCCTGAAAGTGTCGTGGCTCCAGCTCCAGCTGCAGGCCCAGTATCGAGGTGATTAGTCCGTGTTTGTGCACGATATCATTATATTTGTGCAGGTAGTGCTCATCTACTATCTGCAAGGAAATACCAGACATTGTGCATTGTTTGTTAGTACGCTCGTATTTATGTTGCTCCCTCACTTCCACTCTGCTTGTTCAGTCTTTAGCTGAGTACACACATAGTTAAGCGCTGTCCTGCTTTGTATGCCCGCATTGCATATAATATTTTTTTTTTTTTTTTTGTAGCACACAGTTGACACACACATAGCGTACAAGTAACGACTACAATGATGTGCCGGAGCATAGCAGACGTGTCTGGCAGACAAACACATGTGCTGATCTGAAAGCAAATGCTGCTTTTGTTTGACGGGCCCTCGTTTGGACACATCTGTGTGTATGTGGAATGATTAGGTATGTGCACTAAGAGGTTACAAATACCAAGTGAAGACAGACGCTTTCAAATTACCGACTCCCGCTTTGAAACGTTGACACTGTCATCAACTTATGCCAGAGGCGTAACGCACTCAACGCAACATTATAAAGCGTATGCTCGACAAAAAAATGAAGTAATTTGCGCTGAGCTCGGCGCTATAAATAAAAGAAATGCGGTGTGCAGATACAAAATGTGAAATGCTAAAATAAATAGCTTGAACTTTTTGCTGCTACATTGGATTTGGATTGAGTTTGAATTGAATGCGGGCTTGGGTTCGGGTACGAGTAGGGGTACGAGCCCAACAATTTGGCACTTTTCGAGCGAAATTGTTGCCATTTGTTATGCGATTGGTTCGCCATTCTTTATGGCGCCCATAAAAGTTACAAGAGCTTTCGAACAGAAAATTTAAAAGCAGACAGGCAGGCAGGCAAGTAAGTTTTAAATTTTAAAGGCATAAATTAAGCAAGTTAGAAGGCAGCCTACTCGCCATTGTGCTTATGCCCGGGTGACATAACAAACATGCTGCAAATGCCAGCTGCTGTTGTCCAATGTCCTAAAAACAAAACGTTTAACAAGGACAAGAAAACAAAAACAGGCAGGTCCCATAAAATGAGGGCATTTGAAATTCCCAACGCATTCCCAAGCAGAGTCCAATACAGAAATAGGATCCACAACCTATCACGAGTGCTAAACGTATTTTAACACATTTTGTGGCTAGAATAAGGGCAATGCAAGAATTATAAGTGCTCGAAAATTGCAAAATATTCGCCAGCCTTATTGGCATTTACTTCTGGTCACAGGAAGTCAAGGTGCGCAACATACTTGAAAATAAATAAACAATGGTTTATAGACGTGAGAAACTTCTTTGCAAATGAAATTCAATGAAAGCTTTCTTAACAGTCCTGGCAGGAGTGAAGAAAATAATCGCTATTGTTGAAATGCAAATATACCGGGAAACGTGCCTAATCGTACTTATTGATTTTTCTTTTATTTATACAAAGTGCTCGAAGGACAACGGCGAACGGCAACGGCAGCCCCCCTAACAGTGTTCCTGCAGTACCAGCAGCATGGTACAATGAACTAACTCGAACCGTAACGCCTCGATTCACACAATTTGAGTAGCATGTAGTCGTCGCCGACTATAAAATGCACTGAGCGCCCAGTCCCTTACCTGGTCAACTTCCCTCCTCTTCCCAATTCATATTGCCCGGGCCTGAGTCGGCAGCCGTTTCGAGTTCCGGCTATGTTAAACGTGTAACGAGCTTTCAGCCAGATGGATGGCCCAGCCACACCTACAGACAGCTAAAAACATGCCATAAACCAAGCCAAGGTGGGCAAGGATGTGGACATTAGCAAAGCCAAAAGCCTGCCCGACTACATCATTTTTGTTCATGAAATAATTTTGGCCACCTACATTGGCAGCTGTGCCAGAGATTCGGGAACGGTTTTTTTTTTGTCCCTCAACGGCCCCTGTTGTCCATTGTTTGACATTGTTAGGAGCTTAAATGTTTACTGTATGCATAATATCTGCACGGCTAGCCAAAGCTGACAGAACCAACCAACAGACCAGCCTGATTAATGTAAACGCGTTTGGGTACAAAAAGAAAACTGTAAAACAGAACAAAAAAAAATAATCTGTTTCGAGAAAGTTGGTTTGTGCTGAACAACTTACCGGTTGCTCATTGACGAACCACTGCAGATGAGAGGCTGGATGTGATTTCCCCGACGTGCAATTTAAATTTAAATATTCACCGATTTGATACTGATACTGCTGTCCTCTAATATGAGGGCCGTCCCGTGGTAAAACTGGAAGGAATGAAGTTTGTTAGATATTAACTGATACATTGAATTTAAAATACTTATTACATAATTCTATTTTTGCCAGAGTCAAAGAAGGTCACATGCAAAAAATGCTATTTAATTCCTCTTTTATTGGTACAGCTCAACAAACAAAAAAAAATTCAGTCAAACAACGAAATAAATGCACTCAAATCGTTTCCATTCAGTGTTCATGTAAACATTTTTGGGCTCTCAAAAAGGTACAATACAAAAACCCACAGTTTAAAAAAAACTCGCATATTGCTTACGGATGTGTGGGTAGGATTGGTGTCAATAAAAAACCCTAACACCACACAAAATATGTTGTGCACGGCCAGAATGCGGAAATATCCATTAAAATAACATTTTAACTTATAAATCGCTGGCTTCGACCCATGGATATAACTGCAGACCATTTCCATACCAAAAATATTGTCATAGCCAACAAACACCACCAGGATACGCCCCCGCCCCTAAAAGTTCGACAGTATTTTTAACGTATTCCCTTTGCAACTGCAGATGTCCATTTGGTTTTAAGCAAATACATGCATGCATGAAAAAAATAATAAAAAAAATAGCTGAATGCGATAAAAGTTAAAAGTGCTGTTATAGAACTGAAGCTTATGATCGGCTTTTTAAAAGCATTTCATGTAAGGCACAAACTGCTAAGGGTTCTGAAAAAATGAGTTAATATTAAATTCATGCGTGCCTGAGCGTTGTTGTGTTCCGTATGCATGACAAATTAGTGTGTCTATTTGTTCTTTTCGAAAGTGTTCAAGCGAAAGTGTTCAAGCGAATCTAACACGCAGTCTTTTTGGAATTAAACAAACCCTTTTCTATTAATTTTATTTCAAGTGCCCAAAGCTAAATATGGAATATAAACCCTTTTTTTGTGCTTATGTCAAGTTTCAAGTATGGGTGTGGAAAGGAATATGATACAGTTTTGTTAAATTTTAATAAGCTTATATTGAAAATGGAAAGCTAGCAGAAGCTGAAATGGAAAGGGGAATTACAAATGTATTTGCTCAATCACATAGAGTGTGATTTAATCTTGAATATTAAAACACAAACGAAGTGTTGCATGCAAACGAATGTATGTATGTATGTATAGTGTGCAAAATGTAAATAAAAGCATTTGTGTACCAATGCAGTATTTGCTTGTAATTGCAAAATAAATTTTTGAGTAAATATTTGCATGCTGTTGCCTTTGCTCAGGTGGAGCGGGCATTATTATGTTTTTTTTACTTCAGATGATATACAAAAATGATCAGATTTTTTGGCTTACAAACAATGTCCAGTCGACCCTCGCCTTGCACAGATGAGAAATTTGGCGCCTCGGCGGAGATTTCACAGCGATAGAGGCCCGTTGAGTTAAGGGTTAGGCCCCGCAGCAGCACGCGACTAGCATCGGACAGCTCCTCCTTCAAAATGGACACATAGTACATAAAAGGGCTGGATAGTTGCTAAGCAAGCATCGAATAGGCGTATACTTACAATGACACGCACACCATCAACTCGGTAGCTGGTTTTGGGTGGACGAGCCTTTGGCACATAGCGATAGAACTCCTCGTTGTCTTTGTACCATTTGATGGCGTACAGTGCCTCGCCCTCCTCATATGTTTCTTCCTCTCCGTCGTCGTCCTCCTCGCTTTCATTAAATTTGTCATCGCGTCCAAAATCGGGCATGTACGAAATGGAACCACTAGAGCTCATACTACTGCTCATACTGGTGCCACCTCCATTGTTTACGCTGGCTCCCAACCTGCCGCCCAGATAACCAGATGCTGCACTCCCTCTATAGACGCTGTGACCGTAAGGCGACTGCGGCGGCAGCGGAGGGTTGTGTCCCTCTGATTGACTCTGGTATTGCCTAAGAGCCAATGGCTGATGCTGCTGTCGTCGCTGCTGGTGCTGTTGGTGCTGTCGCTGTACTTGATGTGGCGTCCGTCGATATGACTGCCTCTCACTATCTGTATCCACGTAGTGAGCATCGCCTCCGTTGTGAGGAAAGTGTTCTCGCTCTCGATGTATATTGCTAGGTGACTGTGGTCCGTGCGTCCGATTCAGTTCATATTGGCATTCCATAAATGCGGATTCGCCGCGCATCTTGAATGCGGGTATGGAGACCTTAATCATACGCACGCCCAATGCGAAACCTGCAAGCGACAAAAACAAATATGCAATTTTATGCAAGGGTCAAAAGTTATGCCACAAACTAAACGTAATTTCTTTTTATGATTTTGCGTTATTTTTATACCCTGATCCCATTAAAAATGGGAAAAAGGGTATAATGGTTTTGTGCAAAAGTATGTAGCATGCAGAAGGAAGCATCTCCGACCCCATAAAGTATATATGTTCTTGATCAGCATCAACAGCCGAGTCGATATAGCCATGTCCGTCAGTCTGTCTGTATGTATGAACGCGTCGATCTCAGAGACTATAAGAGCTAGAGACTCCAGACTTAGAAGTTAAGCTCGCCTAACCTCTAGGCAGTACAAGTTTGTTTTAGATTTTCGATAACTCATCCCGTTTTTGATATACACATGGGATCGATAACAACAAAATCTTGAATTTTGAAAACTTTGAGATAGCATTTAAAATATTAAACAAAATAATGAAATTTTTATTAAAATCGGCTAAGAAACACCGGAGATATGGGACATTGAAGTTTTCTATGCAGTGTGCAGTATGCGCCTACACACATACACACATACTTGCAAGCACTGACTGTCGGGATTTCTCAACTAGAGCCTTCTTACTTGTTTTTTGTATTTTAACGTATTAGCATAAATGATTTGTATCCGCCAACAGAGGATGCTGAATTATCACTGGATTTCCTGTTACAATATTTATGCAACTATCAGGTCAAACATGAGTTCCCTATTTATGGGTAAAAGTATAAAAATGACTGCTAGAAATGCGACTCATTAAGTCAATCTTTCCTCGTGTTAATATCCAACTGCTGCGTCGCTCGTAAATATTCATAAATGAGAGTGTAATCGCGCTTAATCCTTTGTGAAATTATGACGCCAGGCGTTACGTCGAGCATCCTTGCGAACGAGCGCAGCCTTGATAGCCTTTGTTGTTAGTACTGCTATAACTGAGGCTATGCTCATATAGCGTTAAATTAGAAATTCAGCTTACCGGTATGTACTTTTTTATATGTTATTTAATAGCCTAAAAACTGGACAGCAATAAAAATGCAAGCAAATTTATTGCTATTTTTAGACAAGCTTAAAAAAATACTTTTTCATATTAAAGTCTTTATAACAATTTGTCCTGGAATTGCTTGCAGTCGTATACTTCATCTAAAATTAATCACAATGAACATTAATGAGGAACGTGTTTAGTTTATGCGATAAATTAACGTTATTTTCAAACCAACCTGGTTATTAAATTGAACCGTTTGAGTTGCAGAAGTTTGGCAGGGCTGTCAGCAGCAGCGGTTTTTAAGAGCATCTCAGTTATTTCACAATAAGAATGTAGCTTTTCCATGTGGTACAAGTGGATGGGGCCACTCTTATCAGACTCTATAAAGTTACATTTGCTTTGAGCGATGGGTAATGTGAACTTTCTAAGCAGTGGAGCTCACAATGCCAACACATGTCATTTTGGCTACATGACAAAGTGTCTTAATATTAATTAAAAGCAGAAAAAACTCGCATGCTTTCCACATTAGACCTAAACAGGAACCACTACAAATGAAGCCACAGCAAAAGAAACAATGCCAACTAAAAAGACAAAAGCAATGCCTACAGAAACGACAGGAAAGGACAATACGCCTGCGGTACAATAGGGTAAGCACAGAAAGTCTGATTAAAATGTACCGCATTGAAGTGCAAAGGCCTTTTGCTTGAAATGCAGAAATAACAGCACATAAAGCCACTTTTGTAAATCAGGTCAAAATACCTCAAAGTATTGTTAAAAAAATTCGTTTGACAACAAATTATCTATACAAACTCTACAAAGCAAAGGAATTTAAAAACTTTCCAATTTATCAACAATTTGGTTGGTTGCACTGTGCAAAATACTACCATCAAATATGTCGAACGAATTAAAACGTTTGGTTTATTCTAACATCGAACGTCGATGTTCAAAGCTCAAAGCTCGAAAAGTTACAATTCACATCATTTTTGCTTTATCTTCTTTGCTCTATATCTATAATTTTTTTCTTATTTTTTCGCTTTGCACTCTTAAATTTATGGAAATCATGCCTAATTCGGCACACTTTTAGTACATAAAATATGCATAAGTAGCAGAAGTAGGGGCAAGAAATCAGTTTGCTTCATTAAGTATGTATGATAATTTTTTTCATTAACGCATATTTAAACAAGCCATTCCTTTGGGACTACCTGTTCTGTGGTCGGGCACTTTGCCCGAAGCTCTCTTGTTTATAAAGAGCGTTTAGCATAATTCGATCAAATTGGCGCACAAAGGGAGCGGAACGGTCGACAGAGTAGAAAATCAAACACAAGCAACCAAATTGGATAACGTGCACACTAAATGGGATGGAGTAAAAATCATTTGGTCTGTTACAAAGGGCCGAAATTCTTTATCAAATAGCGCATAATGAAGGCCGCCATTAGAAGATACGAAAATCTATCAAAGCGGCTTAGTTAGCCGGCCTTTCGTACTAGCCGTTGCCACTCTGAAAAGGGGCTAGACATTAAACCACTAATGAGTTCTGTGCATTCATTCACAGCAATTATGCGGCCCCTAGACGGGAAGGAAAACTTTTATCTGCCAAATAGGTTGGTGGTATTAAGTTCTGTCAGTTCCTGTGGCAACCTGCCACAAACAACGCCCTACTTGGCAGCCTATCACCAACAATAGCGCTAAATTCTGTAAACGATATTTAAATGATAGTCAATTTAAATCAAATTTCATTTCGGATTTCTCATATTGTTCACCGTTGTTGGATTCTTGTTGTTTCGTTGTTTTCTAGTGAACTTCATAAAAATGTACATAACTATGCGATATTGACATTTTAAATACTCCTTTGAGTACCGGTGGAATTGTTGCTTTTAAAAAACAATTATTGCAAGGGTGAATCGGAGACGATGAAGTGAACTTCATAACGGGTCTCGTTTAGCCTTGTGCTAAATGCACAAACAATTCTATTACAAAAAAAAGATGCAAAGAGCACTAGAAATCTAAGAGAAATTGTAATGAAAAAGCCTTTAGGCTAGATTTCCGCAGTAAGCGAGCAACAGCACAAAGGCAACGCGAGAGGACCGCACAAGGTCCACAGAGGCGTGCGTCAGAACAAGTCATCAGGCTTAGCAACAGTAAGAGAAACGAAAAAAAAAAAATGCAAAAAAATGTGCAACAGTTTTCAGGCGTGCAGCTGGCTTAAAGCAACACAACATCACTCATACGATACTCATACGCCCCGTTTCAGAGTGCGATTGCGTATGCGTTTTTGTTTAGAGCCACCACAAGCGGCAACAGCAACACAACAGCAATACTTAACCAAGCAAGTCTATGCTAGCGCTTCTGATGTATTCAAGTTGACACAAATCCGGCGCAAATCCACAAACACAAACACGGGTACAAAAAACAGCAACAACAGTCTTCAACAATGCAACTTTAAGCGAGTCTGACATGACGAGCGAGGCAAATGTGTGTGAAAGTGTAAACGTACACTAAGCTAGAATCCTGGTTGAAGCGTGTATGTGTATGCGCGTATGTGTAGTGTAACACTGAGAAAAGTACTCTTTATGACTTTTAGCAAAAAACACTTATGAATAAAATAATAAGTACGACAGCAACGAGCTGCAACAAACGACTGACAACCGTTGTGAAATTAAAAGCGAAATAACAAAAACTGTCTGTAGGCAGGTTGGGTAAGAGCAGAGAGACTGCATTGCAGCTAAGCATACTTGTTATTGAAAATAGAAGTAAGAAAAATGACAGCACTGGGACAAGCTAAACATAAATCCGTGTCACAGAGCGTGTCTGTTATGCCAACAACTTTGTAATGGTAATTACAATAACGACACGAACCATTTGGAGGCACTTTAAAAAAAATAATGTAGTAATGTGAAATACGCAACCTGAGTACGAAACACTAGCTAATTCGCTACATAAATTGAACTGGGCACTGGAGACTGACATTGCATCCGACGCACGTTCGCCAAATAATTTGCTGACGCAGCAACTTAAAGAAGTAACAGCTTTTGTTACTGGCTGTCACTGACGATGCCAGCAGGATGCTCTGTATACGTTACTTGGTTTACCCCTCCGTTTGGCTTGAACGATTCGTTTGGCGTGTGTGTGTGCACTTTGCAAGGGATTACGTTACGTATTTGCAAAATGAATTGGAATTTATGCCAATGCCAATGGTGCAACAGCAGCTGCAAATCCCCGCTGTGCTCGTACGTCATTGCCGAAACATTTGTGCATGAATATGGCTGATTTCTTCGGGGAGCTGCAATGGAACGCAACGAGCCACAAATGTCAACGGCAGCATACCTCGTCACACACATGTCGCTAAAACCCACTGTTTCGTATATTTAACCGAATCGAGTATCCGTTGAACTGAAAACGTCAAAGCGCTCAACAGGCGATAAAAAAAACTGTGCAAAAATTTCATTAAGTTTAAATTATCATGTTTAAGTTTCTTTTTTTTTTAATAAATATATACCAGATTACAGACAGGTGAATTGGAGTTCAGGACATCCTATTCAAGCTTATTTGTATGCGCGCCACACGCGGCACACACAGGAAAAATACCGAAATAAGCGAAACGAGCAATGTAACGGTGAGGAGTGTGAGCATTTGAACTGGGTATGCCACTAAGGATGTTGTGCTCTGGGCTCTTGCACGCACGCAGCCACACAGAGAGGCAGCTACGTGGGAGTGTGTGAATACTCCTGTATGTGTATCGAGGTGCTAAAACGCCACAAGTGACTTTGTTTGCCCGTTACAATTTGCTTTTTATTGACTTGCAAGGTGCCGACAGTTCGCTCTGTATGTGGCAACACAGTTACCCTCTTCCACATCTTCTAGCTGCGAACATCATCTACTTATTTTTCATTTAAAAAACTGTTGCACTTACCTTGTAGCAAACAGCAAATGAGCACAATGATGCGTATATCGTTAGTGTTTTTCATATTTGTAGCATAATAATCCCTTATGCTCAGCTAATGATACGAAGTTTTTCTTTGGGCGTTGCTTCAGATATTCCAATGCTTGTGGACTTCGCTATTTTCTCTTTTTCTGTGTATTCTGTTTATTTTTGTTTCCTTTGTTTTTCTTTGTAAGCTGTTTTTCTTTCCGATTTAAGTGATTTTCTCATTTCCTTCTTTGATAGTTTCTTGGTTTAGTTTTTGCGTCTTTCGTTGTGTATTTTGCTGGCAATGCTTTTTACTTTCGTTTCGGTTGCTTTGCTTATTACTTTGAGCAAGTTTTCGCATAAATTTCGGCCTGTTACCATTTACACTTGGCTGAGTAAATAGTCTAGTTGCGGAGTTCCAAGTCCCATATGGTTGCATTGCCTCATTTAATAAAAGTCTGCAAAAACAATACAAATGGATTTTAATAAGATTCATACAGTTGTAGTTGAAATAAGACTGTGAGATATATAAATATATTTCAAAGGGACTTAACTCGGCATAAGGTAAGATTTAATTTTTGAATTTATCAGAAGTTTTGATAGGAAAACCAATTTGTATTGCTACAAGTATATAACTTTTCACACATTTTTATCTATTGTTTGCTGATTTACAAACACAACGATTATTTTTGCCACAAGCTGCATTGTTTAATTTCATGGTCACTTTGAGGACTCTACCAGCAATTTTTTTCTATAATACTGCAAACTACTTGTCAAGAGTGGTGACAACTCATTGTTTCACAAGTACATACATTTCTACCGATGTACATACACTCGAAATTCATAAATAAACAAATATATATAGCATTGATATTTTTTGTTAATTAGTTTTGTGTTCCTTCGTATGCATTGTGTTGATGTTTATCAATAATTTAATCAATATTAATTTGATTCAAGGTGATTTTACTTGGCATTCTTAATCGAACTACACACGCCACACAATGTCGTCCATTTATAGCACTTTGGTGAGCTAAGACCGCAGCTGTTCTGTGGCTTAGTCCAGGAAGCAAACCTTAATGTCAAAACAACATGAAATTCCGAATATTTTGATGTTATTTGTACAGATGTAAACCATTCTTTCCTAATGAAATACAAATCTAAAGTAATCAAGGATGAACAGCTGAACAGCGGATATCTAAACGGAAACAAAATTCCACAACGTCAAAGTCTACTCAGGTCCCGTTCCCCAAATCATTCATTTCGCATTTGGCAACTGAAACTTTTTGATATTTTTTGCCAAGAGACGCACCGCAGATGAATTTGTCTGTTCCAATTTCTACTACTGCCCCACCGAGACATTATGCGCAGTTTCCCAAAAGTTTGTAGTGCCTTGCAAGGTTTATTTAGCCCTGTTCTTTCACAGTATTTCTATTGCTTTTGTGTTTTTTGATATCTGTGTGAGTGAAAAGCGCTGCGCCTGCGATAATGCAGTTAAAACTTTTCCTATGCCACTTTTTCGCTAGGCAAAGCATGGGCAACTAAAATTGGGTTGCACGACAGGCGACTCGACGCTACGAAAATTTTGGGATTGACGGCATGAATAAATGTTTAAGGAGGGTAGCCAGAAAAGTGAAGCGCTAAGTTTTCTTAATGCAAGTCGTGAGGTAATTCTAATATCAACATAATTCTGCTGCCATTTCCAGCAAAGTTGGCCAATTTAAGACTTGCCTAAACATAAGCATACATTAAATGACAAATGTAATTCGTTGCTGGAATTCTGTTGGTGATTGCCTTTAGTTTGCTTGTTGGTTTTTGCAAAACTTCTCTACTTTTGTTTATCTCTGACCCTACGAAGGCCATGTCCCTGTGCTATTATTATTATTACAGTGCAGCTTCATCTACATTTTTTTGTTTGATTTTGTGCATCACTGAACCAAACCTACCGCCACCCGGCCACAGCTCTAACTGTCCGTCTGTCTGTCGTTGTGTTCATCAGAAACTTTGTTACGGTTGTTGCTGCTACTAAAGTTATTAAATTCTGCAGCTGCACTTTATTATTGTAAAACAAGCAGCAACAACAAACAACAACAACAACCTGGCAGCTTGTTCCTCTGGTCTGGCGTTCAGTTTTTAGTTGTTTATCTTTCGGATAGTTGTCCAAACTTTCTGGGGTCATGTTTTTGAGGGTGTGGTTGCTGATTTGGGTTATCTTTCATACCACACCAACTTTACTAAAGAAAAAAAAATTAAATGGCAATTACTATGATAATTGTTCTTATGCTTTAATAAATAGTATACATTTAAAGTTTGCAGTTGCAATCGAATGCCAAATTAAATTGATTCGTTCATTCACGAAATCCCATTTGCACCTTCTGACAAGATGTCAAAGATGTCAAGCTGCTTCTGCTGCTGTCTATTTGCGTGTAATATTGATTTTTGGTTTGACACACGACTGGGGACTCACACCCAAAATTTAACGAATTGACACACTTTTGCAAGTATACACACACACCGCTATAAATAAGTATGTATGTATGTTAATACTATATGTTATTGTCCACTTTATGTACAATTCGATTATAGGGATGGCGCAGTGGGCAGTAAATATATGTAAATGTGCTGTTGTGTGGTTGTTGCTCGCTTTTGTAGCTGTGCGACAAGAGCTGCATTATCAAAAATCACATTAAAATTCAACACTGCAAATTGCCGTTGGCACAAGTCAAAATGTTTGACACTTAATCCAATTAAAAAATAAATTTTGCATTAGCAGGGGCACTCAAATTATGAAAATGGTCAAAATATCCCATCAGCTTAAGTCAAAACGCTCGTTTATTTTTAATACTAATTTATATTTACAAACGAATTTTTGTCATAAAATCAATAAAAAGAATTTTATTATATATATCATATGTTGCCAATAAAAAAACCTCAATTCCTTAATGTTTATATTAAGTAGCCGTTTGTTTGGTATTTGTCAAATTATGGTGTATTGAAGTGTGATTGACAGTTCAAAGACATTGAATAATTTAAGCCATAGCAATTTATTCATATATTGCGCACAGAAAACCCTTTGGGACTGTGAACTTTAACTGCCTTTAAAAATGCAGTGTATCATGAAAGCTGCAAGCACTCAGACGTGTGTCACAGCGTACAATGTCTGAAATTCATATGAAAGTGTAGTATTTAGAGCTTATAATATCGCCAGCAACCTTTTTTTTTCGCTGTTTACCTCTTTAAAATTTTATAGTAAATAAGCTCGCAAAAGTGGTTTTTTATATATAACAAAAATTCATGCATATAAAAAATAAATCTTCTTTGGTATTAAAACACCGTGCAATATAAATATTCTATGAGCAGAACGGAATCAGTTAAAAAAAATAACTTTAATTTTTGATGACGACGGCGCCGTATAAGTGTCCTTCCTTTGCGTGTGTCTGGCATTTCAGGTGCAAAGGTACATAAAATATAAATGAGCACACAGGTACAACGAGCAACACAGTTGACAATGTTGAGCAGAGGTAACGTTGAAGTAAGGTAAGGTCTGAATACTGTGACTTGGCACAGTTGCGTGGCTTGTGTGTTCGGCTTGATGCTACAAACTTGGGGCTAGAACCTGCCATCTTTTTTTTCTTTCTTTTGTTACAGCTGCTTAACTTAAGTAGCTCATCATATAATCCGATATAAAGTCTCTCATTTTAAGAACTTTTTTTATATAAATTGAAAACCATTTGTAGATCCGTGGTTTTCAACAAGAATGATTTTCAAGATGCATGAGCTGAGCAAAAAAAATAATTCAATCCAATCATTGTTATACAACAAATAATACAAACGCTATATGCAGTGTTAACAGCACTCGAATCGTAAGATAGCCAAAACACTGATGTCTATGAAAAGTAGCACAATATACACAAACATCCGGTATTGCAATGACTACATTTTGTGGTTGCGGCATAAGCTCTCTGACGTGGCACATTGGGTAACACCAACCTCAGCCAGGGCTACCACTCCCCAACATTGGATGTCACGTGGAGTCAAAAAATTAACTGTTATAAGAAGATTTGTTGGTTACAAAAAAAAAAAAAATTTAGCAACAACATCCTGGCCGCAATGGCGAGGTGCTCGCACCTAGAGTCACCACTGCGTATGAGTTATGAGCTACTTTTTTCTTCATACGTTCATTCTAACGCGAAGCGTTAAGAAAATTTAATGTACAACATATTGGATGGAGGCTTGGGGAATTTGAAGCGAAAATTAAACGCAAACATCTGACGATCTCCCTGTGGTTTATTTATTCCTCTAAAAGAATTTATCAACCGAAATTAATTTTTAATGAAAAACTCCAGGTGAAGTAAAATAAGAGACAGCTTGCCTACTTCAATCTTTTACCAATTGTCTAAGCCGGAAATTAAGCGTACTGTCAAAAGGAAGTTAACGGTAATGTTTTAAAGTGAAATAACTTGCTTGAGTTTTGCATATATCACAACAACAACGACCATTCTCGAGTGGCAGTTGTTCAAAGTGAATAAATATATATAAATGTGTGTAAATAAGCAAAATTAAACAGCGATGTAATAAGTTAATAAAGGTAAAGTAAACAAAAAATTGAAAGACAAACCTTCAGAGAAATAAATTGGGATATTTGATAGCCATTTACAAAACAACGCTTGGTATCTTCCAGCTAAAAATTTTAAACACTTTTGTCTTACATATATGTTTTATTTAATTTTCCTTAAAACCTTCGAAACGTAATGGAATATTTGATCGAGAAAGCTTATACACTCTTTTTTTTCTTGGCCATGGCCATGTCCGCATAATTTTCAGCGATAAAAACTTTTATCACAAGAATAAAAATGAATGAAAAAGGATGGAATAGAAAAAAAATGTAACCATACCGCCGCAAAATCTTATGAAAAAACTGACACATAATTTGAAAAGTTTCGGCAAGAAAAGTGTGAAAAAATATTTAAGTTGTGCTCAAGCGACATGAACTTTATTGACAGAGACGAGCCAAATGTTGGCCCAACTCGAGATGGCAATTCAAGATTATATGTATATGAAATTCGAAAAATGTCAATTACGCACCCACAATGACCTCTTTTTTGTAATGACAGCTACTCAACAATCGGAAAAGGAAATTAGAGTTCGTATTTAGTAGCGAAGGCTTGGGTTTGTCGATCAATAAATATGCATATTTAATTTGATTCTGTGGATGGTTTTGTGCTTTAAATTTTTACATAAACCGTATGTGGACTACACCCCATCATTTATGCCATTGTATAATTTGCATACATTTTCGACTGAATTTTAATTGAATTTACGACGTCTGCCATCCATTGTTTGTCTATAAAAGGGTGGCTATTGTGAGAGGAGTCACCAAATAATTTGCCCACTGGCATACACATTGTTTGTCCATTACTCCCATAAGCATTGCCACCAACCCATGGGTGTTACTCAGTGTTTTGTTTGTAGCAATGTTTGTTAATGCAGACAATGACAACCCCACAAATGGCCATTGTTGTTTTTTTGTAGTTGTAGTTTAAGAGTTCAGCTCATGAGTGTGTGTGTATGTACATGCGTAAAAGTAAAATGTTTAATGTTTAACACGCTCTTAACATTCCACATGCCCTTTATTGCTGTTAATTAGGTTTGTACTTACATGTTATGGTTTAAAATTATCCTTAAATTGAAGTGATGTTTACTCCTTTGACTTTCAGGTTTTTGTCCGTTCTCCCACTATTGGAATTTTGTTTATTGTAGTCACCTTATTCCGTTGCTATTTTTATATTTGTTTGTAATTTGTTTTTGTATTTTTTTTAGGCAAACGATACATGTGTAGTAAGTTTAACCTAATGTAATTATTACCAAGACCAAAACAATGAGTTTAATATCATGTAACTGCCGTGACATGCAATTTAGGTCCTGACTTGCATCAGGCAACCATCAGGCATCCATCAAGCAACCATCAGGTGTCACTCGTCAGCGAGTCTGAAACTTTAATTGCCCGCGCACTTTGAAAACAATTTCACACAAGTAATTTTCACGCCAGTGCTACTACTGAGCTGCAGTTGCTTTTCTTCTTTACACGCGCGCACACACACATATGCACACAAACAAAAGTGCCCAAAGTAATGGCCAAGTTGTGCAAAAACGCATTACACGAACATGTCGAAGTTTCGTTGGTATAAGACAGCTAATTCCATAACCGCATATTAAATGAACACACGTTATCCGTCACTTTCGTTTGCCGTTTATTATTTCGCATCGTTGGTTGTCGCTGTCTTCAGGCAACCGTTGTCACGTCCGTACCGCAGACCCAACCGATTTTGACTGAACAGTCCCGGGCATGGGCACATTTCACTTGTTTATAGCCGAGGCAGCATTGTGTAGCATGTGTCTAATGGCTAACGTCGGCAGTTAAAGCGACTTCGTCAGACACACTCGGATCCATGTCAAAGTGCTCGTGCTTGCTTTCATTGTCGTTTGTGTGTTCGGCATGCAAGGAGTCTGGCGGTGGGTGTTTGAGCTTTTTTAGTACAGAGAGCGATGTCGCTGCGTCAAAAAGAGTGTTTATAAGAGAGTAAGGATACTGAAAGTAAAGAGCTTGTTAAATCGTATCAACCGTACGATAAAACTTTAACTTAATTTTGTTCATCGAAGTGGGCCATGTTCTTATCTCAGAACTGAAGCCAGTTTTAATATATCTAAAAATATTCTTCTTTAAAGCTGCATATACAATAAATATATATTTTTTTATTACAAATTCCTAATTTTTATGGACAAAATCGACTGGGTGTTCGTTCTCGGTAGTAGCAGCCAAGCGATATAAAGGGCCCTAACCAACACACTTAACGCGTATTCGTAACTGTATTTCTATGTGTATGCTGATGGTTGACTTTGCCGATGCGGTTTCACAAAATTCGTGAAAAAAAAAATTAGAAAAGCTGATGTGAAGCAAACCAAAAAGCTGAAGCACAAGCCAAAATTGTTAACCTTTTGGGAATATCAAGCATTTACAATTCGCAGTCAGGCAGCGGCAACATTTAAGTTTTTATCAGGACAAAATAAAGTTTTGCCGTACGGATTTCGCCGCCCACAAAACCAACAAAAGCGAAGCAGAAGGCGTCTGGCAGCCACAAGTGCGCGCTGTGGCCCAAAGGGCGCCGGAGGACTAAGAAAAACTTTTATTTTGGTTCCTTTGGTTTTTTGTTTTTTCATCTGGTAAGCTTGTATATCCCTTTCAATTTGATTTCAGCCGAAGTACTTTTGAAGGACTTAAACTTAGGTGCACCAACAGCAGCGAAAGCGATATCAAGAAAAACTATTCATCCGATCAGGTGAGATTAAAAAAATGTTGGCGGATGATACCGTCTAGACGTGTGTCAAATTATTTCCGTAGCAATTAAATGCAAATCAAATATGACGAGTGTCACAGCTGGCTTTAAGCCCCCGGTGGGCCATGCGAGCGTCACATTGGTTTTGCATTTAACAGCCAACAAGCAATTGAATGACACTTTTCCAATTTGCTTTCACCTGCTCACAGCCACAGTGAGCTTAAAAATGAGCCATATTGAGCAAACAGAGGGTGGACCCCATGAAGACCCAACTCTTTTATTGGTTGAAGCTAATGCAGAGAGCGTTGCAACCATTAATGTTCAAAATACTGATCCGCCAAATGGTAATAAAGAGAACGATGTTATCATTAATGTTCCCAATACTGATCAGCTGGATAATTTAGAGGATATTGCACTCTTTAGCAATGCAGGCGAGCCGTTTTTTCTGGTCGCTGGTGAACGTGTTAATACATGTCAACAGCTCGAAATGGCGCTATCTAAGCAAGAGAAGAATCGCATGAATTTGATACTGAAGCAATGCAGCGCACTTCCCTGGTTGGAGTACGAAAAGACAGCCAAAAAAATTGTTACCATGACTGAGTTAGAGAAAGCTGAAGAGGATGAAAGGGAATTCCAGAAAGATTTCAAGTCCCTAAACTTAGCAGTGCTGTCAGTAGGGGAAAAAAAGACTGAATTGTCAGCACCCATTACAAATGCCGACAGTACTGCAAAACCTGTACCAAAATTGCCGAGAATTGAGGAAATTCGCATGCAGTTGGAAAAGCTGCGTTATCAACAGCAGAGCAATAAATTTGCTGCTCAGCCACTAGCAGAGCGTTTGTACATCAAGCGCCAAGCCACGTTTAACATAACACAGCCTATAACCAGCCCACATCCTATTGAACATAATAAATATAGCTCGCACAATCAAAGTAATTCCAGCATTGCTTCGAGAGGCTACAAGACAGACAGGTTGCGCTCTACTGAAGATCAGAGTTTACAAGATCAAATCGAGAAAGAGAAACGAAAGCGGAACAATGAACCATTTCATCTCACCCACTGCAAATTCTACAAGTTGCACAGTTCAATGACGTTGCCAAAATCGCCACGATGTTCATCTCAAAAATTTCGCAAATAGATATGTAATACTTTCTAAAATGTTTCTTATGCCATGCTGACCGCAATGTTTATTACGAATTTGCCTTTTCTGAAACTTGCAATATTAAAACGATTGATATATTTTTCATTTAACAATCTATGTTCAATCATAGGAGGCAGAAAAATATTTTCATTAAGTTTGTATCCTTTTGATGAATTTGGAATCTCAAGTTGCAGGATAAACTTCTTCCTAAAGTTGCTGCGATAAAACTCAAAAGTTGGTTTTCTAACGTAAGTCGAATAACGAAAACTTTATCTTCTTCTTCAATGGCTTCGGGGCTTGTTCATTGTGTTTCCTAATTGCTGTGCACGCAGCCACGCACTTGTCGCACTTTCATTGCTCATTTCCTACAACGCCTACTCACTGCAGAACGTGTCGTGGCATGGAGGTAGTTTGCTCATTTGGCAACGTTAGCATAATTGTGGCAAAAGTGCCTTAAACTTTTCTCTGTGCCATTTTGCCTGTGCTCGATTTAAGGTGCACTCGACGCAAACCAGCTTGGCCACATAGCATAACATTCCTGCTGCTCCGAACACTTCCGGGGCCTCTATCAAGTTCTTGTCAGATTTGGCAAAACGTCAGTCAAGTGCTTGGCATGTCTGTTGCTTTTGCTCTTGTGCACCAGGTCTCTCCGGACAAGAGGTAGTTGGTCCTAAAATCATTTTTGACTTTGCTCATCGGACTCCAATTGCAGGATTAACAGCTTTTTGACAGACATACTGCTCCTGCTCCTGCTGTGGAGTGGCGACAGTGGCAAAACTTTCAATTAGTTTTAATTAAATAACAAACAAAATTTTCTCTTGTGGTGCTTTGTCAATGAGTTTAGCCAACAAATCCAAATACAAAATAAAAAACAACACAAACAAATTAAGGCTTACAATCCTTAGGGAGGGCGTTACAGCATCCACTCAAAGTGTGGACAGCATTTGGAAATAATTTGAAATTTTTTTACGCTTTCGCATTTTTCCAAACACTTGCTACAGAACAGCACATTGGCGAGCGCCAGGGAGAAGCAAAAATGAACAGACCGATAGCAATCCCACCGCCACAATGTATATACAGTTGCGGAGTGGGCGTTGGCTAGCTGCCGCTACATAAAATTTGCAATTAGATTTGGCCAAGGAAGCCACAGCACAGTCGAGAGAAACCTCAAAACCCAGCCAGCCCTCTACTCTCCTCAACCAAAAAAAAAACTCCTTACAGCTGCAAACCAGTTTACTGGCCCAATTTTTAATGCAGAAATTTTAATCGCAACGCCGACAACAGCGACGAATTTCCGTCGCTTGTTGGTTTGCAGACTGCATTTCCTGCAGCAACAAGAGCGCCAGACAGCAGCAGCTTATGCAGGAGAGCACTGCGGCCAACATCATCAAATTTGCTGCTTAGCGTTTTCCAAGGACAAACGACACAGGCCACAACCCGCAAAGCAGAGCAAATGTTATGCCCAGCGACAGCTTTAGCAAATCTATTGCCCTGAGGGCTTAATTGCTGGCAGAGTCGGGGGATGTCTGTTTAAGCTTTGCTGGACCCCGATGCACTTTCGCACGAACTCGCTTTGAGTGCGCCACAAAATTAAATAAATGTTTGATTAGCTCATTTTGTGTGTATATTTTTGCGACTTGCCGGTTTTAAATTAAACGTCGAAGTAAAGTCTCGTCAGGCCCCATATGTGTAAAAACAAATTATATTTGTATGTAAGTTAAACAAACCTTTGTTTTGTTCATTTTGCTTTTTCAACATATATCTCCATTCTTTAGTTTCTTTTTTTGTTTTACTGCAAAATAAATAAGTCACGTAATTAGAACGCACAATATTAATTACACAATAAATTTTCTAGATTTCCGCCCTCGTGGACAAAAATGAAAAGAGGGCGGTGACGGTGTTTATGAGTTGTTGGTAGTTTGCATCAAGAAATGAAAATAAATTGAAGCTGCTGGCGTTCTGGGCTTCGTGCTTCCGTTATGCTTGTCGCAAATAATAGCAGTGGGTATGGTATCTGCGCAACGTTTGCATATTTCGCTTGTTTCAACACATTTACTTCTTTTAAAAAAAGGTCCAACTACAATTAAATCATTTGCTTAAAATTCCTTTTTTTGTTAATACAAACAATAATTGTTTTAGTGTATATTTATTCGTGCACATGGAATGATCAGCGAGAAGCAAGCGTGGGCGACGGACATACATCATGTTGAAATTGTCCGTGTTTGTATGAATGTGTGTTAGCTAGATTAATACAATTTATTATCATTGCGATAGTGGCAGTCAGGCAGCAGACAAAACAAACAAACCGGCCACTCCACATACATATCTATCTGCAAGTCACAAGTATTTATGTGCCCGGCACTAAACCAGCAGGGAAAACATATCAAAATGAAGTAAAATTCATTTTACAGCACACACAGACATACCAAACTCAAAGCGAAATTGTAATGCTGCTGAATTGCCTTGAGATCCAACAGCAGGAAAACGGAAGTTCGATGCCCAAGTGGCAGCCGCGATAATAGCGCTCAGCATGTGTGCTAAAGTATTAGCATATAAACATACACACACAAACACACTTAAGCATGGGATGTGTGTCTGTGTGTGTGTGTGTGTGGTAAGTGTGAGAGAAGAACTTTTGACTGCTATGGCGCTATCTAGAGACACATAAATATGAAAACGCAGGCGGGACTCGAGGGCGCACACCGAGCTGCATGACGACAGCCAGCAGCGACTGCAAGCATACATTGCCTGTGCGAAAAGTGAGTACCTAGGCGCTGACTACGACTCGGTGCAAAAGCGTCAAGCCACGCCCACACACACACACTAACATTCGAGCAAAAAACAACTGCAACATAGTCGAGAGCAAGCAATGCTGTAGCATTTGAATATTATTGTCGCGAACACTCACACACACGGGCCCTGGACAAACCACGCGACCCAGGCTACGACAACAACAACAATAAACACATTAGAAGCTCCACTCAGTATTTAATGGTGTTTGTGCGATATAATAGCCCAGTACGACTCATGGCAGCAGCACTGGCAGCAACGGAAGAAGCAGTGCGAACCGAACCGAGCTCCTCATGGCGCCGTAAATTCAAATTAAGTCGCCCAAGTTGCTGACAGTTAAAATCTTCGTAACAAAAATGTGCAGCGGCAGCTAGCAAGCCGAGGGCCTCTATCAACAGTGGGAGCTGCATGCAGTGGGAGCAATAGGAGCAGCTGCAGTACAAGATCAGCTGCAGGCGCTACCCAGTAGTATGTCACCATGTATATTTGTTGGTAAGTACATACATACATGCATACATAGATGTATGTGATTGTAAGTTAAAAGTAGTTTGCTTGAAGGGCAAACGAACACACTTGCTTTTGAATTTATTGCCCCGAAGTGCCTGAAAAGAGGCAGCAGCAAACTGCAGATGGATTAAGTGCGATTTTTGTCAGGAAATGAACCCAGAAGCAGCTGCCATCATTTCGTGTTAATTAAATATTTTCCACAAATTTAGACATCATAAACAAGATACAAAGGCTATGATCACAAAATAGAAAGTAGAACATTTTTAAAGTTGTATTTATGATCGAAAAAAAGAATTCAACAGTTTTTGGTTAATTTTACCGAAGATTTTAATGTAAGTAGGTCTTAAGCGAAGTATCAGGAGTTATATTAAATTTCATTTATCTTTTTTATTGACATTGCAGATAGCCTGATACAAGCGGAAATTCAAAGCCAATTAAGAATGGGAAAATAGAAGGAAAAAAATAATGAGCACAAGAGAACGACATCAAAAGCGCAATGCACCCTGCAGAAGTATAAGGCTGAGATTGCGTGATATGCAGATAGATTGACAAACAAAGAAGCACCTCAATCCAATAAATGGCAAAAGCGTAAAATATAAGCAACAAAACATTTTAACATGCTTACATATGAGTATGTAACGAATCATTGAGCATTACACTCAAAGCAGTCAGCCTGCTTGCAGCTGAGACAAAGCTAAACACTTGACAGGACAATAAAAGAAAAAAAATTTTTGACGAGTGAAATGCTCTTACTAAGTGTATGTGAGCGTGTGAGTGTGTGTTGGTGACTGCAAACAAAAGCCCCAAAAGCTTTTAAATCGTACAACTAAACGTCGCATGCGAAGGAACGCGCCGGAAAAGCACACACAAGAACGCCACTTTACATTCTAAATTGTAAATATTGTGCCATAAAACAGAAGTCGGTTTTACCTGTTTGCCAGTGAGGCAAAACTGTTATCCGCTCGCCCAGGACTCCGACCATGAAAACGCATCGAGTGTGAATGAAGTGAGCACTTGGACGTTTTGCGGCGTTTTGAAGCCGACACAAGAGAAGTTAAGAAAAAAAACCATAACAAAATACACAAAAAATGTTACTTGAAATGTTGTTTTGCATTTCACTGCGACACTTTGTGGCGAACATTTAATGGTCGTCTGGCACTGAAGGTTGTAGTTGCAGGTACAGGTGCAGGTTCTATGTCTGTGTCTGTGTTGTTGACGGTGTTGCCATTTCCGTCGCCTAATGGCAAGTCATAATTATGTTATGCTGTTTTAGCAGCTCAATGCGGAGTTTCATGACTGATGTTGATGTTGTTCTTGTTGTGGTTGCAGTTTTAGCCAACAGTCAAGTGCAACAAATGCATGCAACCAATTTTCAAGGCAAAGGCAAGCACTTATGCTACAGCTGCAAACTTAAAGTGCTGGTTGTTGTTATTGTGGCGTGTTTTTGAAAGCCGCTTCAGCTTGGGCTTTGGCGCATTACAAACTTTGCTTACCTACAAGTTGGCTTATGCTGAAGGGCACTTGCAACGCGGTGACATTAAACGCCATTTCTGTGATTTAGTTTCATATTTCACTTTCTTAACTTTTCTCACTCCCGCGTACACTATTAACAACCTCGTTTCTCGCATTAAATTCGTCTGCCACTTGTTCTATTAAGGTCAGAGCAGGTAATCATGTTGCATACATTAATGCGCTAAAACTAAACTCTATACCACAAATTCACGGCTTATTCTCCTGGTGGATATGTAGCAAATTGCCAAAGCAAATAAACAAATCGTTGTAGGACATATTTAATTCAAGAACGGCTGCTGTTAAGAAACTTGCAATACAATACTAAGTATACGGCAAGTGGCCAAGTTGCTCTTGCTCTGTTTTACTCCGAGTTTTCGATTTTGTAGAGCGCTAAACAAAAGTATACCTTGGTCTCTGGTGCTCATAATCAATTTAAACCTGCCCGACCACAACACAACCACAACAGCCTGTAAAATTATGTGAAGTGTGTGTACTACGTTGCACAATTTCTCTTTTCTTTCTTTGCCCTACAATATCACACAGGCTGTGCTGTGGAACAAAGACCACAACCCGCTACCCAGCCTTGGTATTGCATCTTAGCTGCCTTTTTACTTAGCTACTGGACTTGGTCGCTTTTCATGTTGTTCACTTTTGACGTAAACATTATGATGCATTCGGTTCAGTAATTTTTATTGTATATTTCTTAGTTTTTCTTCGCCTGCCCGTTGGCCAGTTGAGACCAGCGTCTGAAACGCTGCACTGTTTACTTGGGTACTGGTCTTGCCTTGATTCCTGGTCTCTGCTTTAATATTGCAAACATTGTGAACAGCATCTTGGCAACGTCCTCAACGCTTTTATGGTCGTATTGCTGTTTATTTGCTTTTATTAAAAAAAAAATGTCTTCAATTTCCAAACTATTTATACACACATACATGCCCTTTCACTTTATATTGCATGGATTTCATTTGTAGTTATTTATTATGTGCTATACTTATTTTTCAAACAATTTTTTATTATTGCTATTCCTTTTGCCATGACCCATAAGCGCACACCAACACACATAATTACACAGGCTTTTAATAAATACACAAAGCGACTTGAAAGGCTTTCTACTCATATGCTTATGTATTACGAAATGCATTACTTGGACTACAGCCTTGACCATATCTTATTGTCTAATAAGATTCTTTACTCGTTACTATTGTTTAATTACATTTTCATTCTCACAAGCACTTGGTTAGCAATTGTTGTTGGCTAGTGCAATCACTTGTGTCTTTGGGAGGAATGTGCTTATTTTCTTTAGTTTCATTTTCTGTGGTGGCTGTGGCTCTCTGTTTTTCTTGCGTATGCAAATCCCCATAGCTTGGCACATCATCATACTTCCTTCTGCAATGCTAAGACAACATAAGTGCATTTGTCAGTCATTCAATTTTTACGATTCACTTGAAGGAACTTACCCTTGGGTAATGTATCAATTGCTTTTATTGATTTTGTGTCGAACGTTTCTATTTTTCAAATACCAACTGCCACTTAAAATACAAAATATAATATTTTTTGTACCAATGCATGAATGTATATTCTGTGGTATTGAACTTTTAAATCCATTGCTATGCCATGGAAAATAGTTGGATACTTTCATATTTAGACAATCAATACATGACAAAGTGCTTAAAAAATCGCTAAATTCGAGTTATATTATTTTAAAAGAAAATATAATATTACAAGAACTCGTATGTCAAGTTTGAGATAAAATAGGACCAACCAAAACTTTATGCCACTATTATAGAATGCTCATATACATTAATGATGTCTTCTGATGTTGCCCATCGCCACGACATATACATGTTTATGTATAAACAGTCATTCACCCACGCATCCAACTATCAGCTAATGTCATAAGTTTGTTTGAGTGTGTGTTTGTTCTCAGTCCTTTGATGTTTTTATTAATGGATTAATTTGTACTTGTGTCAGTGTAGAAGTTTGTGTGTGTAAGCTTTATAGAAGCTCATTAAATTAGTATGAAGCTTAGATGGCTTGTATCTTTCAATTTAATTAAATTACTTAATTGAATCTTTTAGTAGACTACTGACAAAAGACCTATTGACATTTTAGCCAATTGTGATATAAGACAAGTGTTGCCAATCATTTTCATTAGCTAATACTCTACTCGCTTTAATTAACAGCACATCATGCTGTTATGGCAATCTTGCAACAGATATTCCTATATGCAGCTCGTTATACGTAATCAAATTTTGTTCAGAATACCAGGCATACGAAGCTGTTAACTAGCTGATGAGTTATTTAACACACCAAGCGCAATTTGGCGGGAATTTCAAATCCGTATAAGCGAATTTATGTATAATAGCGCCGCATCGACCCCAAGCCAGCCAAACTCACTGACATGCATAACTTGGGACGCGCCACAAATATTTGCCACCTGAACGCAATGTCGCATAGTAGCTGAATGGGGTTTGGGTTCGGAGTCAGTGTATGATTATAATGTTTGCGTATGTCAGCCTGCGGTTAAATATGTTAATACTGTTAGCAATGGTGGTGTGTTCGTGCGTTATATTATTGTTTAGCATATGTAAGCACTGACCTAATGTCCTGTTTCCTGTTTATGTGTGCATGGGGTGTGTCTGTGTGAGTGTGTGTATAATCTATGTTGCCCTATGGTCGGCCTTCCCAGACATTATCCAACAGAAAGCTCGTCAACCATTTTATATTAATTAAAGTTCAAAAACTCAACAAACAGGCTATGTTATCGGTTACTATAGTTTCCTTGGTGATTTTTATATGCCCTCCTTTGATCAGTTTATAGCTAGAGGGTATATATGCATATTTAATAGCATGCATTTGATATCGCATTTGTAGATAGTTAAAAACGCATAATCATACAAAACTCAATCATGGCTTTCATAGCCATGGCTCTTTTGTGGGCTATCAGATATGTTATGAATGCCAAAATGTGAAATAATTAAAGCTGGTTGGGGTTCAGGATGCGTGGCGTCCTGTAGAGCATCAACTAATTGCAAGCTAGATTCTGTTTTGTGGTCTGCCAAAAGCTATTAAGGATACGTTAACGCCGCGATAGTCCTGTAGAGCTGCAGCAGCAGCAGCTGGCACCTGGCAAAGTTTCGCCTCAACAAATTGAATCATTCCAAAACTTGGCACAAACTTCCCCAAATTGTTTTTATAATGCAAAACTTTTTACTAATAGAGCGCAAGAGTGAAGAGAAAAAACAAACACAAACAGAAAGCAAGCAGACCATTTTCAGTTTTTGCCGCTGCAAATTAAATTTATGCTTTGCGTTTAAGCTGGAAATATTTCAACTGGTGCAACTGCAACACAGCAACTTCTGTCAGCGACATTAACACAACCCGACTGAACCGAAATTAATCTGCTCTACCCACACGGGGGAAAGGTGTGTCGGCAACCGCAAATAAAATCAACGGCAGGCATAAAGCTCACTTCTGTTCTCATAAAAAAGTGAAACATAAAACCTTTTTTTAGTTTAAGTTGTGCATGAAAAGAGGTGTGTGGCAAGTCTAGAGCGTATGCAATAAAATTGCCACAATCTGTGTTCTGTGTATTAGTTATTAATAAAGGAAACACAATGCACTGGACAGAACTCAAATTTTGCCTCTTGAACTGAATTACTGACTGACATCATTACTATTAAATTGAATATTGTGAAAATACAAATCTCTTGTTCTTGTTTATGTTTTAGCAAACTTTGCAAATGTAATTATATTAATGGATGTCTATGTACTAACAAATGTGTGTGAATGTGTGTTATGCCAGGAGATTATAATTGCAAGCTCATTTTGCTGACTCAGTTTGCAAGGCAATCGGAAACTTCTTGCCAAACAAATAGCCACTCCACCAGGACAAGACCAGACCAGACCATGAAAGGTATGGTTGGGCAATTTCCTTGCGACACAACAATATGAAATATATTGAAATATTGCTACTTTCACAAGACATCTGCACGTATTTATTCATGTTGCACTTAATTGGTTGATGGCTGTAGACAATTGGCAGGGTCACAAGCGTTCGCCCCAAATAGCTTGAATAGAATTAGGAGAAAATTAATATTTATGCAAAACGTAATTTATAGCCCAAAATATTCAAATAAATCACTTTGATAAGCTAACAACAGCATATTCAGCAGCAATGTTTAAACTGCAGTAAATGGCATTTGTATTTGCAACAGACACAACAGCAGTTGGTTGCCTGAGTTGAGACGTCTGTTCAGGCAGTTGCATGCACTCAGCTAAATGAAAACGTGCACGATGTGCCCAAATAGTTTTGAGAGGCAAGCAACATACAACACGATGCGCTTTATTTTGTGGGCACACACATACACGAGCACAAACGCCAGCCGCCACACAACCTTTAAGCAGCAAGGAGCCGCATGACTAAAACCGCTTGCCTCCAGCAACTGCAGCAGCAAAAGTGCAAGACATGCAACGCATATAAAACAGGGTGGCCATACTTTTCAAGGCGAAAGTCTGTTGGTGGTATAATAACGGCACAGCGTCAAGACAAAGCCGTGCAACAGACGCTGCACAATATGCAATAGTAGATGGAACGCCGCCCCAAGGCTGCAACATCCACAAAGCAGCTGCACTCAGTTGTCTTTATGGTGCATCTGCCGTGCCATCGCAATATTTGTACACATATATATATGTGTGATGTATGTATGTATGTAAGTAAGTATGCAAGTCGCTGTTTCTGCTGCCTAATTTGATCATTTATCAAGTGTAAAATACATGAGCTGGCAGCAACGGCAACCTACTACGGTCGTTGTCAACATTGCCTCGGCCCGCCAGCAATGGCAGTAAATCAAAGGCGAAGCCTCCGCCGTCTACTGACAAATCTAAAAAGGCATGTAATCATTATAGCTGAGGTCTTAATACCGCAACGCTGTCACTGTCTATCCGCGTAGACAGTTATTTACAAAGGCAAACACAATCAACGAAGCTTCTCTGCGTGCGCACATGTGGCGTATGCGCAATATTTGTATCGCCTAGCATGTAAGAAGTTTTAAACCTATTCAATAAACTAACGAAAATGCTGCAGCTTTATTGGCACTAAGATAAAATAATAATAGCCAATTCAAAATTTGTTACCAGCTGTATTTTTTTTTAATAATATTGTGAAAGGTTATAGCCAGCATACCAAAGTGACTTTGCCCACTTTTCCTTTCAATTTGCTTTCTCATTTGCAGCACTTAACTGCAGACTCACTCGTCTCCACCCCTAAAACGAGCCACAGCGCGTCAACATAACATTTTGCGCTTTATAAATATTTGAGCGCATAAAAGCTAGGGTCGGTCGTCCAGAGTTGCAACATAGTGGCAGCTGGAGACAGGTGGAAGGGGAGAAGGGGAGATCTGCTGCTCTTTTAGTTTTGGTTGCTTCTGCATGGCCGGCAGCTACTTAAAAAAGCAACAGCGATAATCGCATCAGGTTGCGACTATTGAGCTTTACTTATCGTGATAAAAGCAACACAAGCAATTTGCCACAAAAGTTATTTTCTCCTTTTCACTTTATTCTATTTTCCCGTCTCACTTTTAACTCATTATGTTATTCTCTTGGTTGTTTTAAGCATTGGTGTTTATTGTTGCAATTTTGAAACATTTCATGTTGCTTATTAAAAAAATTTCTGGCTTATGACAATTAAAAACTTTGTAGCGAAATCCGGAACGTTGTGGCATCGCATTTGAAA
This sequence comes from Scaptomyza cyrtandrae, assembly GCA_035044605.1. Classification (NCBI taxonomy): domain Eukaryota; kingdom Metazoa; phylum Arthropoda; class Insecta; order Diptera; family Drosophilidae; genus Scaptomyza; species Scaptomyza cyrtandrae. The sequence continues at coordinate 8,154,519 of JAWNNS010000640.1, forward strand.
CATTAAGACCTTTGGAGATCACATCTACTTTTGTCAAGCATACCTAATCTGTAGTTACCACAAACAGAACTCCTCCACTCTCAAAACTAAGCAACCGACACGACCAGAGCAAGAGCCGCAGACTGTTTTTGGATGCTGAGTCAGTATCTGATTCTAAGCCAGCTGGCAGTAGCAGAAGATCCTTTCTGTGGTGAATTTTGCATTAAGTTGCTTTAGCCTTGTGCCAGTTGTTGTTGGTTGTAATATTTTTTGCTCAATGTGGCCTAAATGTAGCTGCTTTACAGAGTTCGTGGCTCTGACCTAGGGCCACAATGTTGGTAAATTTTATGCTCTGTTTACAGGTTATATACATATTAAAGTATTGCAGCAACTGCTATTGCCATCAAGCGTGGCACAGCAAGTGTTTTGTGTTCTTATATTAAATATTTCACAAGCTAGTAAATGATAAACAAAATGCGAGGCTATAATTTTACCAAAAGGTATTCCTCAAGTAAGGTTGGAACAAAAATGAATAAAGATTATAAATTTTTAACCCATTTATTAACAAATGATTTTTCTTTTATCGATAGTACAGGTAGCTTACTCATAAGAATGTGTATAAATGGCAATGACACAAATCTACATATTGAAGCTGCCTTTTTTTGTTTCCATACAACTTTCTCAATCGTTGTCTTTTATAAATGGCAGCTCGCACACAGCATCCTGATGTGTCACACATCGCGAAGCCAAAGTAAAAGGCAACTGCGGCTTTTATTGTTTCCGCTGTTGACATTATCATGCTGCCGACACCTGCCGTCGTAAGTTGGCAAGCGTTTTATTGTCTTGGTTTTAATGCAATGTGACAGCCAGCTCCAGTAATAGTACCCGTAATCACAATCACAATTACATTCATATTCACACTCACAGTCACACAAACAAACAGAGATACACACATGACTGTGGTGTGTATGTGTGTGTGTGTGTGGGTGTTTTAGACATTTAGCTATTCTACACGCTCTGTTGCCATCACATTGAGATAATTAAAAGCATCCTTAGCTATTTCTGCCGTCTTGTACCAGTTTCCAAAGGATTTGACAATGAATAAGCAATATAGTTGAAGTCGAATAAATGGGTATCAGCAAGTACCAGTTCATGTGCGAAATATCCATTTATAAAAAGTATTAAGCTCATTTCAGCTGCTGTATCGTTACTTATTCATAATATAAAATTGTATATTGTATTTTTTTTGTGAGCGCATAAATCATAATTTGCATTGTTAATCTTCAAGTTACGAGTTGACCTGAACCACAACTAGCATTTTTAATGCTTGGTTAAGTGTATTTTGATACAGTGAGCAATTATGGTTATTAATCAATTATTCCATAAAGCAGACATATACATACACATACATTTGTTGAGAATAGCACGCACAACCATTTAACTACCGAGAACGACAGCCGCCATTTTGTCAGCAATCCAAATCGACGGTCTGTTTTATTGATTGGCGTGCTGGGTTGAAGCTGATAGTGTAGTGGGGAGTATTTAAATCAAAAAAATGTGGTGGCTATCAAGTTGAACATGCAAACGTACGCATTTTATGCAACTCGTTTATTTGGAATGAACCTTGCTGACTGAAGAACTGTATCCCAATGTGTGCCCAGGTTCCCGTTTCTCGCTGTAGTTTCAGTTACATATTCCGTGTCAGGCAACAACAAACAATAACAAAAAAAAGGCGTTATGACTATTTTTTATGCAACGCTTTTGCGGTCGCCGTTAACCCTGATTTATGAGTGTTAAGTTAATTTGAGCTGCCAGAACCGCTGCCGCTGCCACTGCATCTCCCACTGCAGTTACTGTCGGTGCACATATTTGGGCACAGTTCATGCGGCTCATACATGTTTCATACACACACACACACACACACACACACACATAAACAGTGCAAATATGAAGGGGAAGCGGACCCCCTACACTCGACATGCACTTTGAGTTATAGTCAAAAATATGAAACGCACAGTTTCACTTTAAGCGCTCATGTAAGGTGAATGAAAACTAATAGCATTATGCACTTGCAAATAATCATCCCTTGGAGTCAGAAAATGTTAAACACTTTCATTTGCATACTCTATTTGAATTCAGATGAATTCATTTGTGCAGTAAAGTTCAAAAATGTATCTTTGCCTACAATATATATACATTAAATAAGCAAAACAAAAATTATTATTTAATTTCGGAAATGAGAGATTCATTTTATGTGTAAACTATATAAGTATTTGTAAAACGTTTACTTGTGTTGTTACAAAAATTTAATTTGATCATTGTTGATGTTTTTAAATGTTCTAAATGATAAATGCTGTGGTTAGTGAATCGGAAGTGTATAACAGGTTATACTTAATTGTCCTTTTTTGTGGGACATTTTTTCTATTTTGTTTTTACTAGCAAATTTTCCTTTCTAAGCAAAATTCTTACAAAAGCAGCAAAAATGTATAACAGGTTTTATTCAATGGTCCTTTAATTGTGAATCATTTTGTCTATTTTGATTTTGTAAGCAAATTTCCCTCTGTAAACAAAATTCTTAAAAAAGTACCATGTTAACAGGATCTGCCAATAGATGGATAGATTGTAAGCGGAATAGAGGGCGTCACAATTTTTGGTAATCCTCACAGATGGCAACTTTTGCATATGGGAATATTTTGCAAGAAAGGGACAACACGACATGAGTGTTAACCATGTGAAGCAAATATATTCAGTTAATTGTGTAACATATTCCGCAAATACAAAAGTTATTTAACCTCAGAATGTAACTAATAATTTTAATACACTTTATCAATTAATTATCAATTAAGGCAGCAAAAGCGTTTGAGGAATGAACCTATGAAGAGTTATCCAATATTTCATTGATGTTGTGCATAATAAACCTAGCGGCAAGTTGTATAAATACTGCCGCCAACTTCGCGTTAAATATGTTTATTGGTGAGGCCAACTTCACGTTACTTATGAGCACTGTTGCAGCCAGGCCTACGTTATTAATTATTTTGTTGGCAGCCAACTTAATTTTTATGGTGCCCTTACTCTTAATGTTTCCCATACTTATAGTTGAATGTGTGAAATAATGTAGCTTAGCAAAGACATTAACCATTCACAACAGTCGTGTGGCGCCCTCTCTGGTTCGACACTAGAATATTTCGGTCAAGAGTTGGCTTCTATGTCACATGATTACGTAGCTTAACAAGTAGCTGATGACACGAAGCACTTTGGCAAACAGTTCAAATGATTTTTGACAAACCCAACCTTGATACTCTGGCAAGGGCTTAGACTAATCAATTAACGTGAACCTTGTTATGTTTTGATTTTTTGCTTATGGAAATAATGTTTAGTATTGCGTTTTAAAGTAACTTCGACTGGTTCGACTTTAATACGTACGTTGTTTTGGTTTTTCTTAAGAACCAGTAAATTCCGTTAAGAACGATGATGACGTCAACATACCACATTGATTTCTAGTTGACCCTGAAAGCGAATAAAACGGGACTACAACTTCTGTATGAAGTTGCGTCTTTCATGAACCCTCAAACTGACACGTCAACGCATTTAAATCTCACTGCTTATCTATATGTTGATTATGGTTCCTGTTTTAGTAAAATTTAACTACCTGGTCGCCACTTTCGAAATTCTTGTTTGCCCAAGCGTTGCAGAACCGTTGTTTGGGAAGCGAAACATTATTTTGTGCACATATTTTCCATAATTTACGGCAGAGCAAATATTTGTATAGAACAATAAGGCGACACACTTTCCACTCAGAACAACAAACAGTTCATTGCCTACTGAATGCACAATATTGTTCACAATTCATACACACACACATACATAAATACAAATCATATTCGAAGGCATATTTTAAATTCTGGTACTCGTCAAGCTTACGAAGGTTTTGTTTATGCTGTGTACTTAGTCAAGTGCAGATGCTGTAGATAAAACCCAATAAGGTCACATGAGGCATGTTGTTGAATATGAAAAATTTGAAAATAAACGCGTTGCCAAAGTCGAAAATGTCTGAATTTAATAGATGAGTAGCGAGTAGAGTTGATTAATTAAACAATGAATAAAATGATTAGTGATAACTTAATTACAATACACAAAAAAATTTAACTTTTACGCGCATTGTAAAGTAACTTACAGTTGTCATGTTTTCATCATTAGTTCAATACATTCTTGCAATGTCAATGTTGGGGGAACTTTGCTCTTAAACGAATGTTATATGATTGCACCGTGGTTACGAATCCTTGATCTCAAATAGTTGGCTCAGTGTCAACAGCTTTTCCCAACTTTTTGGCCCTTTAATCGCTGCCGTTGTAAGTTATTGCATTGGTCCGTCGATTAGCAACTTGGCAGATAGCCAATCTTGGTCAAGAATACGCAGTCGTTAGCTGTCTTAGCTATTTACCTGCCTGCTGTGTTGTTATACATACAAATTATAAAAATAGAAAATAAAACCTAACAACACAAATTTTGCATAACTTATGCGTGTTTCGTTGAAACTTTGCCTCCAAAAACTAAAAAATGTCTGCCCGCTAGGAGTGTATCCGTCTGGCACTTCCATCTCCAACTGTGCCTCCGCCTCCGCTTTCGCTCTCGTCTCGATTCCACCACTCCAACATCAGCAGGTGCAAGTGTGTGTGCGCAAGAGCAATTTGACGCTTAAGCGCACCGCTGGCCGGGCACAGACTCAGTTCAACGGCGACAGTCGAACGTGAAGCACTATACGCGAACAAAGTTGTTGCTGTACAGTAGCAACAGTAGGAGTAGCAACAGCAGGAAAAGACGAAGAAGAAGAAGTAAAGCGCGACACGCGCCATACGAATCGAAAGACTTAGACTACAAACTTGAACTTGTACAAAAAGTGCAGTGTATTATAAACAGTTATTATGTATGTATCAATAGAGCGAGCAGCTGTATGCGTGTGTGTTCACCAGGCAATCGGAAATCGGGAATCGATAGTCGGTAGTCGTTGGTATCTTGTTGCCCTGAAATTGTGACAATTGTCATTGACAATACGGAAAAATGTTGCGTATTGCTGTTCGTTCGCTTAAAGTCCGTTGAGTCATAGTATCTACCAATGTACAATACTTACATACCGATATGTATGCTTTTATGCATATGTATCTGTGTCAAATGTATTTTGTTTGTCCATCACCTGGCACTACGATACGATAAAGCTATTTAGTTTTGTGTACGTCAAAATAAACAATTTTTGGCCAATTTGCCAGTTGTTGGATGGGCAGATCTTTGTTGTGTATCTGAAGTAAAGTGTTTGATTAGTTCCGTTATCTATCTTTCTTCCGGCTTTGTAAGAGGGTCAAGAGAAATTTAATTTTCAATTTGCACGCATGCATAAACAAATTGCCTCGCTAACTGACTAAAAAACTCATTTCGTTCACATTATCAGCCAAGCATTAACTCATCTTCAGTTCCGTCTTTCTTCGCAAACTCTTTCTCTCTATCTATCTATCTATCTATCTATCTCTCTTTTTCTCTCTTTTTCTCTTTTGCTCTCCTTCCTTGTCTCTTTGGCACATTCACTCTCACTAGCTTCACTGCTCAGATTATTTTTCTCGCTTTGTGGGACGCCTTCAAATCTTCAGCGTTTTTGACTTATTTATTTTGTATTTTTTCTTCAATATTTACCTTTTTTGTTTTGATCTCCGCTTACGTAACGGATCGCATAGCCATATTATAGCGGTACTCGGAGGCAACTCTCGTCGGTTAATCGCCATCGCAAACGCAATCGCAGCATCGACTCCAGCCAGCTCCAGCAAATGTCCCCAATCTTCACCATGCTCTTCTTGTTGCTGCTGCTGATTTTTGGCTGCACTCTCTTAGCGCTTTTGAGTGCTTTTTGCAGTGGTTGTGCAGCTTATTTTGAGCAAAGCTGAAGTTACGCTGCTGCTCTCTCCATGTACAAAATGCCAATTGCAAAATCGCTGCGCATTCTGTTGTTGTCCACTGGTTCGATACGTTTCGTTCGATCGTTTGTTGTGTTACCAATTTAAATGCAATATTGCTTAATGCACGATTTAAAGTAAGCTTCCATACGAACATATGAAGACTAATAAATACATATACGCATGTATAGATATGCAGCTATGTATCTTAATGATAAGTTTATGCATATCAACACATTGGCAAACGACACAGCTGACTTTATGTCTCTCCCCCCTCTCTCTCTCTCTCTCTCTCTCTCTTTCTCTTTATTTACTTTTATATGTACTCTTTCCCGCTCTCCCTCTCTCTTTATAAGTCTGTCGGGCTCTTCGATATGCAGCTGGAAAAACAACTTTCGATGAAAGTGCAAGTGTTTTTCTTTAGCATTGTTAGCTACCAAACAACGCGGGCTCACAGCAATAACGGCAATGTCGTTGCACTTGAGGCCGGGCTCTTAGCGCTCAGCGGCTCAAGTAGGAAGTGGGTTAGTGGACTGTGTTACCCCCTACCTCCCTCTCTTTTTTCGTGTGTCTTTCTCACCGTGTGTTATGCATTGTGCGATGAGGCATTTCTGTTGTCGTTGCTTACCATTTGTTGCTAGTGGGCGTTTCTTAGCCACTGATGCTTTTTGTTGTTTATACTTAGATATACGAGTATTAATTTTGAGTAATTTTGTGTAATTTTAATGCAACAGCAAATTTATTTCTATTAAACGGCACCTCATCAACGCTGTACAATCGCTGTTCATTTGAACGATAGTAAGAAGCTGAAAACAAGTTTGTTGCCCAAGCTATCTAGTAGTTGGCAAATTTTTGGACATCAATGACGACGCTATTCTTGATGTGCTCAGAGAAAAGCCACGACTTTTGGGTCGAGGGAGAGTTAATGCCCTTAGCCGAATGCCAACAAAAAAATTAGCATGTTGATATCAATAGATATCACTTAGTTGGTATATCTGATAGCCTTCTCGACTTCTTCCGGCTAGCCTTAGTATAGTTAATTAACCTCTGCTGTCATTGAACTATCTACTAAATTACATTACGATATGTCGTATAAGGTAAAGGCGACATCATCAGCGACATTTTCTGCATAGCTAATTTATCATACGCCCTGTGAGCATGCAAATATTTAGCCGCTGTTCCAACGATGCTGCTACCGAATGTGCGCAACGACCTCAAAGCATAACGCAGAGCAAAGCAAAATTGAATAATGTCTGTATTAATTTAATAACAGCACCCAACAAAAGCTTCTACGACAAAGAAAACAAAACACGACGACCTACCACAACCGGCAAAAGTAAAAAAAACGAACATAATAATATCGACCAATTAAATGTAAGACAATGAGTGCTGCCAAAACTGAGTCAAGTTAACTGAGTGCTGAGTGTTGCTTAGTTAAGCTCAGCTCAATTCAGTTAAGTTCAGCTGTTGCTATTGTGTTGACATTCGCAGCTCGACCCTGACCAAGAAGTAGTCTGAGAGAAGCGTAGTATCTCTGCGCAGTGCGTTTAGTTCGGTTCGGTTTAATTTTTCGTGTGCGTTTCGTTCGTTGGCAAACACACATTAACGTTAGCTAGACAATCGACTAATGCATTATTCGTTTTCATTTGCTTAGTCGCTGCCTCTGCCGCTGCCGCTGCCACTGACGAAGATCAAGACTAGCTCAACAACATGATACTCAAAAGACTCGCATGTCCATTGGTCGTGCTATTTGCCGCCCTGCTGCTATTGCTCAGCAATGAGACATCATCTATTGCCATAGCGCCGTCGACATTTGGCACAGCCATAGCTCGAGCTGGAAAGATTTCCAATACTTTAAAGGTAAGTCTGATGCAAATATTTACTTGTGCTGTAATGAAAGTGTGAGTGAGAGTGTGTGTGGGCATGTATCTGATTTAAACAAAGAAGTAACCGCGAAGCGTGCCAAAATCTAAATTTTGCTTACAAAGTGCTTTTTGGCTTTAAATCAAAGCCACTGAATCTGTCCGTCTGTCTGTCTGTGCTGTGCTGTGCGGCTGCTTGTGACTTTGACATCGTGTCGCAAATTTGGTTGCCGTTTCAAAAGTAATTCAACACTTCAACACAGCCACTGTGGCCACTTGCCTATTGGTTGGTTGGTTGGTTGGCTGGTTGGGGCATACACATCTGTGCAAAGTGGCCAAAATGAACGTCTAGCTATTGTCTCAAGCGGCATTTTATAAATTATCGCCTCTTGTGCCTCTTGTGGAAACTACATACATTTACAGGTGGCTGTTAATGGATTTTATGGACATGTACACACGTTGTTATTAGCCATAGCAACGATTGTCAGTAAAACCTATTCTTAATATTCCATTGCTTTATTATTTTGTTTATGTACTGTGTTTTATGAGGCGTTGGAGCCAACAAATATTTTGAGAGCTGTTCAATTGGTTTTGGCCATGGCTCTTAAGGAATCTGTGTAAATGAAAAATTTCACTGCAAATTTGGAATCTGATCTTGAGTTTAATTGTACTTTAGGCACATTACATTACCAATGCCATTGATGTGTATATTGTGTTTATATTCTCAAACGAGATGCAATTTTGCATAATGTATCTTGAATAACAGCACTCTAAATTTTGTAGGTGTACCATTTTACAATGGGGCAATATAATATTTCAACCTTGAATCAAATGTTATGTATGATAATTGAAGATATGAGCCAGGTGAGCAGAACTTCTAACTACCATTTCCCATATTTGTGTGTGTGTAACTAGCATTTTGTGATTTTAACTTGACCAACAGTAAAAACTCTGTTGGTTTATGTAAATATTTATATATAAATCGCTTACCATAACAATTAAAATGTAAGCTAACACTAAACTAGCCAGTTAATACACAACAATTACTATTGTAAATTCCAAAGGCAACATTTCCGTTCGCTCTCTCAGATAACATTGAAAGATAAATCTGTGCTTATCAGTGGGAAGCAATAATTAGTTAACAAGTAAATCAGCGACAGTTAAATAAGCAAAAACAATGTTAGTGTCTGCACTTAACCGTTGCGTGCTGCTCATAACATAAAAAACACAAAAATAAACATTAAAATACAATCAAAATTTTATTACAAGCGCTAGAGAAAAATCAAACAAAATATATATAGTTAAATAATAAAATAAAAATGAAAAGTTTAGACGTAAAATGGAAGACCCACAGCCTGAACATTGTGTGAAGCGTTAGTTTTGGCCGCGAGTGCAACAACCACGGACGCAGTTACCGCAAAATTTGTTTCAGCCCAAAGTGTAGTATACTTTGTAGTCGGTGCCGTGTTTGCCAATAGAAGCCGCAGCTTTTCAACAAAGCCAACTCGTTTCAATAAATCAAAGTTTAGCTTTTCGCATTGCGACGTGTGCCGCTGCTGCAACTGCAACAAAAACAGTTTTTTGCAGGTTGCATTGCATTTGTCAACGTTGTTGCACAAAGACAAAGCCATCCTCTTGCACCACCACCGCAACCTCCGCCATGGCCTGTCGCCCCTCTGTGGCTTACTTGCTGGCCACTCTGGCCCTTCTGCTGGCAACTGGACTGATTCTCTTTGCTATATTTATAGAGCGGCCCACTGAGCCCACAAACAAATTGAAAATGGAAAACATTGCGCATGCTGAATTGAGCTTTGAGAATTTCTTCAGCAATGAAATAGAGGAGGAGGCCGTTTTACCCATCGATGGTCGATTGGCAGGTTCAGCTGCTGACGATTTGCAACACTTACCCGCTAAAGCATTATTTTTGATTGGTACATCACCATCACAAGCAACAACAATGAAATCATCTTCCGGGTTTCCATTCGATCTTAACAGAATGACAATGAGGCATTCTATGACCACAACTGAGGTTCGTTAGTTTTCAATAAACTTTAGCAAATAAATTCAAATATTTATGCAATCTTTATTATTGCTATTATTATTGTTACTAGTAACAACAACTTTCTACTACATAGCTGCCGGGTGCAACGAAGTCGCGACGTCGAAATTGGTGATCTGCCGGACTGCAGTTATATTATATTATATTTTTCTTTCTTTTTTTTGTCGTATTAATTTTATTTTTTCGAGCGTAGCGTGAAAGCGTATGCGCTTTGTTGTTGATGTTTTTGCTTGCTTTGCGATTACATAATATTTATGTTTTATAAATGGCATCATTTGTTCAAGTTCCTGTGTGTATTTTACGGCCATTTAATGGATTAAATGGCCTGTCGTAACCGAAAACAAGAGTCAGAAGAGTTGAAACGTTATAAGGGCTAACTAGAAAGTGATATTAATTTACTTATTTCCTGGTGTACTTTAACATATCTAACATCGAGGCTTAAATGTGCTCATTATCAATAAAAAAGATTTAAATATGCATTAAATATTTAAATCTAATACATAGATTCCAATAAGCCATAAACTAAGCTATATAATTCAGTAAGCCTTAAACTAAGCTATATGCGCAGTATAAATCAATTCATATCAACCATATCAACAACACGAAAAACAGTTATAAGACATATGTGTTATGGCCATACAATCGAATGAAGCCAAAGCCGAACCAACTCGGTTAAATTTCAATTTATTATCGACCCGGCTACACCCACATTTGCATAATATTGTTGTTGCGTGCATGCCAAAAGGCTTTAAGAGACCCACGCACATAGCGGGTCAAGTGTTTAGGCAGACACACACAAAAAACACACACAGACAAAAACAAAACCAAAAAGAAATTAGCATAAAATGGTCTACTCGTAAAATGTGAACTTGAAACAATGGTTATTTGGTCCAACTGTGTCATGATTCACTTCAAGATACAAGACACAAGATAAATTTCAGTTGGGGACACACGCCGGTTAATGTGACAGCTGACAGACAGCGCACAAAGTGTAACAACAAATGTGTTATATATATTTGAATTATGTATATACCTAAATCTAACTATTAAGCGTTGACTGCACGTGACTGTTGCCATTGTTGTTGGCACTTAAATGATTTGGACAGTTGCCGCCTCAAGCAAACTTTTGTTGTTTTTGTTTTGTGTATTATGCAAATGGTATTTCAATTAAACGAAATTCGCTTGGCAGCAAGGTTGCCCGTTAACATCATTAAAACTGGGCAGCCCGAACAGAAAAATTGTCAACATTAATGCAACAGCCAAGCAGTTAATTGTGAACTTGAGAGCTGCGTTTGCACAAGGCGCTCTTGTGCCGGCTTGCTTGCAAATTGCTGTTAATTCAATTAAAATTTAACTACAAGTGACCTTTGTAATTGCAGGAGACGACGGCCTGGAAAACGCTGACCTCGCATCCCAATTCGCTGGTGCAACTTCTGCCATCGCGAGCAATGCGTGTGGTACAGGAAGTGGTCAGATCTCTAAGGGTAAGCAATTAAAACTGATAGACATACAACAACTCGAAGACCTTGACGCGATAACGCCAAATGCATGTGTTAGATATGCGAATGTCTTTCTGCAAAAAAGACCAATAATGCCTCAACTTGAACGTCAATATCTAACAGCCAGTGCCAGATGAGCATGTTTGGACATTGCGCAGCTGCAATTTTGGATGAGGTCAATGGCGTTCGTAGACTCCGTCATGTTTGGACACATACTACTTAGCTTCAAGAACAAAGAAAGAACTGAATGCAGCAGTGGCAATACAAATTCAATTACTTTATACACTCAAAAACTGGCTTTTTTTGGCCAGCAGCTATGGCCAATTGCGCAATATTTGCACCATGACCTACTTTTATACGCCAGCGCTGTTCAAGATTCGAATTCGAACTTCTTGCAGAACACTTGTGCAAGAATAACAAACATACACTGAGTATCTCACAGATACTTGGTATTTTCACGAGCCAACAAAGTTTGCATTGTGCAAAAAGAATCCAATCAAAGTCACATTTGAGTTGCCATTCGAAAATTAATTTTTTTTCTACTGCAGTTAGTATATTCATTGAAGAAGAAGTTTGCACGCTCAATGAGTTAATATTTATATATACGTTTGTGTACTATTGTAGAAGGAACGTGAAATTGTGGCCAGTACCACATTGGGCAAAGTGCGCGGGCGCTATCAAAAGTATCGCTCCGGTGAGCGAGGAGGCTACTATAGTTTCAAGGGTATGCGATATGGCCAAGCGCCCATTGGAGCTAGAAGGTGAGATCTGATTGTTGCCTATGGAATATATATATAACATTTGTAATCCTGCAGATTCCGCGCAGCAGTTCCAGAGAAGGCGTGGTCTGGTGTAAGAGATGCCTCGAGAGAGGGTCAAAGTTGTCCGCACAAGAACATGATACTGGACACCTTTAAGGGTGATGAGGATTGCCTCTATCTAAATGTTTTCACCACACACATGCCCAAGGAGGATGAGTAAGCAAAGTAAATACAAATTATATTCAAATACTAATTTGTTTTTATTTCAGTTCACAGCCCAAACTGCCTGTTATGGTGTGGCTGCATGGCGGTGGCTTCTCCTTTGGTTCCGGCAACTCATTTCTTTACGGACCTGACTATTTGGTTGCCGAGGACATTGTTTTGGTCACAATAAACTATAGACTGGGTCCGTTAGGCTTTTTGACGGCTGGACCCGATGCGCCAGGCAATCAGGGACTCAAGGATCAGGTGCTAGCCCTGCAATGGGTGCATGATAACATTGGCGCCTTCGGCGGTGATCCCGAGCAAGTGACAATCTTTGGCGAGTCTGCTGGAGCTTCTTCGGTGCAGCTGTTGATGCTCTCGCCATTGGGCAAGGGTCTGTTCCATCGTGCCATCTCACAAAGCGGTTCTGCTTTGAATCCTTGGTCAATGGCAGCCAGCTCGGGAAAGAGAGCAGCACGTTTGGCTGCGAATCTTGGTTATGTGGGTGCTAACAATACTGAGGATATCTTAGACTTCTTGCGTCGAGTGCCAGCGATGAAGCTGGTGGAGGCAGCACCCACAACTCTTACGGCAGAGGATCAACGCAATAACATTGGCCTGCCATTCGTTCCCGTGGTGGAGGGTTATTGGAATACGGACTCGCAGGAGGAGCAATTCCATGAGCAACCCTTCCTCACCCAACATCCAAGCGAAATGTACAATGAACACAACTTTAACAGCGAAGTGCCCTATATGACGGGCTACAACACACACGAAGCGATGCTTTTCATAAGAAGTGAGTAGATGCAATCTTTAAATTAAACTTCTAATGCTTGATATTAATTTATGTTCGTAGGACTGCGCAAGAATCCACAGCTATTGAGCATTATTGAGAATGACTTTGGACGACTTGTTCCACTCGATCTGAATGCAACCCAAGTCCATGATAAAGTAACGCGCGAGATACGCTCTTTTTATCTGGGCAACAAGCATGTTGGACTCGAGTCAGTGGATGAAATGATAGCGGTACGTATACATAATAGATTGCAACTATGTGACTAGCTCACTCTACTTTTTTCCAGCTCCTTACTGATCTTATGTTCTTGCAAGGCATCCGGCGCACTGCTCGCAACCATGCCATGCATGGAAATGCTCCTGTTTACATGTATCGCTTCGCCTTTGACGGAGCTCTGGGCTTGTACAAGCGCATGCTGGGTATTCCCAGGCCAGGTGTTTGCCATGGCGATGAGATGGGCTATTTGTTCAAGTTTGGTTTCTTCAATTTGAGCCTGGATCCAAAGTCAATGGAAGTGCAAGTCAAGAACCGCATGGTTCGAATGTGGACAAACTTTGCCAAATACGGGTAAAATGATACTTGATATAAAAAAAAAGTAAGAAAAACTGTTTTATTGTATTCATAGTTCCCCCACGCCGAACGTTGAGGATCCTGTGCTAACCACCAAGTGGGCCCCTATCGATGCCGCTAATGTTATGAACAGTCTAAACTATTTGGATATTTCACACGAGTTGAATATGAAAACAAATCCGGAGCCAGCGCGTCAGCGATTCTGGGATGAAATGTATCAGCATTATAATGGGGCAGCTATGTAATGCTTAACGCCTACTCTCACATATTTATGTACAGGCATCACCAAGCACATTGCTCACACGAACACACTTACATACACATACATACATTTTGTAAACAATTTGCCATTTTGTGAAAGAGTGAGCAGAAAAACATATTTAATGCAAATTTCATTGTAATGTTATCGTAGTTTATATTAGATAGTAGCTATATTTTTTTTAGCGTATAGTTTGTATATGAGTGTTATGCAGCATTTATACAGATTTACACAAACACATACACATAAAATACAAATCCGTAGCATGTAAGAAATGTACTTTTAGCATACCCAAAGCCAACATATTTTTCCTTACTTAATATGCAATATCAGGTGTACATAGTCAGAGTTTAAACGATCTAAATCCATTTACATTTTTAAATTTGGGCGCTTTGCAGCCAATTAATCTGTTATTATTTGTCCGGAATATTCCCGGAAACTTTTTGTATCATATTAAAATAAATCAGAATATCTTTTACACAATTCAGTACTTGTTTTTTTTTTACAATTTTAATCATAGATCAAAATATTTTCTTGTTTTTTATCTCCCTAGGCTCTAGTTGGTAAATATGCTATATAAATATATGTTAAAAGTGTCAGCTTATTTGATTTCTAATTCAATTAATTTCCATATTTTAAACGGTGCACAGGGCGATTGTCTTTCCATATTATGGTTGAGCGCCCAATATAATATAAAATTGACTTTAATATACCGCCTATGCCGTATACAATGATTTTTGTTAAAAAAAATTCTTAAAAAAACCTGACGTTACTTATTTTTTGGCTTTTTTCAGCAGTTTTTTGTTTTTGGTATTTTAAGGTGCTACAACAATAAGAAAGGGGCCTCCTTATAAATTTTATCCTTTTTTTTCGTAAAGTCCTCTCCAATTCCAGTTGCAAGAATAAGCCATTTGCCTAAAAGTATGCCATAAAAATTACTTAATCGCCTAATTTTTTTACTTAGAAGCTCGACATTTGCATACTTTTAGTATGTTGATAAAGTGTGTAGTTCAGATTTGTGGCGGCAGACGGCTCGATTGAAAGAAGGATAGAATAATTTATTTTGAATATAGTAACGACGATCTAAATTTGAAAATTTTTTTTTATTTACCTAGATTTATTTTACATCTTAAAATATTTTTACTTTAGATTCTCGAATTTGTATTGTGAAAATAACTTCTTTCTTCTTTTCGAATAATGTAGTTTTTCTGAGGTTTTAAAAAGGCATAAAACAAAACGGCTTGTCAGTGTTTAGAGCAAACACTGCAAGATTATGATACACGAATGTGATTTTTAATAATACATATTAAGTCTCAACATCATATTAAACAATTAAGAAGGCTCTAGTCGAGAATTCCCGACTAGACGATACTTTGAATCCTATACTTTATGCGTACAGTCAGTGCTTGCAAGTATATGTGTGTGTGTGTACGTGCATTCTGCGGTGTTTATCAACCGTTTTCAATAATTTCACAGATTGTCATTATTTAGCTTAATGTTTCAAATACCATCTCAAAGTTTTGCAAGTTCAAGATTTTGTTGTTATCGATCCCATGTGTATATCGGAAACGGGAAGAGTTTTCGAAAATTTAAAACAAACTTGTACTGCCTATCGATTAGGCGAGCCTATGTCTCTATCTCTCCACGAACCCACAAACACATAAACTGTTTTCTATAAACATGCAATGCATGGCACAGAGAAATTACTTCACAGAGATACGGTCGGGTTAGGTGAGTGAGTGTTCGGAATCACATTGTGGCACTGTGCATATACGTATGTATCGTGGGGTTGCTCACTGTCAAGCCGCGTAACTAACCCTATTATTCAATTATCACAGCTGCTTGGGTGCTCTTCATCAGTGTCAGCAGCTGCTGCCATTCACAATTTAGCGTGACATAATTTATATAGTTGCTATCATTTGAAACGCCTCTCTCCATTTGCTTCTATTTATCTTTTGAATTACACAAACAGACTACCGTATAGAAACATAGGCTGGTCACAGGCGCAGCAGGCTGAGTTTAGTTTATCTAAACTTTAGATTAGTATCAGATTCTAACACAAACTTAAACATACCATTACAAGCATAAGTCATTTACTTTATACTCACAATGAAACGCTCTGTTTCCCAATACGATGCACTACTTGAGAATCAGCAGACAAATGTAGTTCAGCGGCAACTTAGCAACGTCATCTGTCCACGGACTAAGCAGGATTCACGTAAAGCGTTACGTGCTTGCTTTTTGCGTAATCAGGATCAACATTTTGGCGGCATTTTACTGCCGGTGTGCAAAAGACGCTATCATCTGTTCAGCAAGTTACTTGAGGCAATCACAGCGGCACTGAGGAACCATGTGGTTCTCACTTCAGCAATCGTGAAAGTTTATAAGATCAATGGCACACCAATACGGTCACTAGATGATTTCTATGGGGGAGACCTTGTGATCTGCTGTTGCCAATACGAGTCCTTTGTTGACGTTGGCTACAATGTAAGCAAGGCCAATTCACGATTGCTGGCCTCTTTTGTTCGCATGATCGAAAAGGTAGGGTCAGTTGAAGATGAAGAAAGAGACGCCGTCAAAGAGTATGCCATTGATATTAAGCCTGAAGAGCTACCCGAGGCAATCCTCTTGTATATAAATGTTTTGAATCCCATTTGGCGGACCAAGTCGACGATAATCTTTGAGGGACATAGCATAGCTCAAAACAATAAGCGCTTCTCGATTAAAATGGTCGACAGAGAGCACATGATTCGCAGTACGAAGGACACTTATTTTGAGATCGAAATTTTGCGACAACTGCAGGATCATGATAACATTATTGATCTGATTTACACTGTGGAGCACAATAAGTATATTTATATTGTGATGGAGCGACTGAATTATGATATGTTTGAACTGCTGTTCAAAATGCCATTATGTGAGCATGTGACCAAACAAATAATAAGAGATGTGGCCAAAGGGCTGGCATACATTCACGCCTGCCAAATAATACACCGCGACCTCAAGCTTGACAATATGCTGGTACAACTGGACTGCTCAAAACCAGGGTTGCCGTGTGTAGTGGTTACCAAGATCTCCGACTTTGGTTTGGCCGCCTACTACAAAGGCCACGAGCTTTATCAATGGTGCGGAACTCCTCATTATATTGCACCCGAAGTATTTAATTACGATGGCTACGACTTTTATGTTGACTTGTGGTCATTGGGCGTTTCACTCTTTTATATATTGTGCAAGAGGCTACCTTTTGGCGATAGCTGTACTGACCCGAAAATAATAAAGAAATGTGTTCAAACCGAAAGTTATCGATTGCCCGCCATCCATGCAGAAAGAATAAGTGCTGAGGCACACAATCTTGTCAGTTCGCTCTTGGTTAAATCACCGCAACACCGTTTGTCGGCCCTAGAAGTTTGTCAACATCCGTTTTTAAAGTAACATAAAATAAATATTGAACAACAAAATATTGCTTAGCTTTCAGAAACACCTCAATTTAATTTTATATTTAATAAATTTATGACGTGTGACTTTTCGGATCATTATTTCACTGTTTCCCCATTCTTCAGTTTCCGTCAACGCGAGATTAAATTTATTTGTTGAATGCATCAAACAGACGCTTCAGCTTTTCGCACTCAACGACGCGTAAATAGCTATATATTACGTATACGCTCTAGGTTGAAGGCAACTAGAAGCTGAAATCTCTTGTTTGTTATGATACGTCATAATTATTATTGAACATCACTGTGAACATTGTGTAAAACAACAGCAAGTGTATCCGAAAAACAAATAGAACGTATACGCCACCCTTGTGATAAAACATTGAGACGCAAGGTCGTGTCAGCTGCGAGTGCCTACTTATTTTATATTTTTGTAATTTCTTCTGTGCATGGTAACATCAAATATAGATAAGCAGAACTTGCTGCGCTTATCTTCCGCCTCATTTTCAATTTAAAAATTGTTTCAATTAAACTTTTCTCATATCAACACGACAATTTTTTATCTGCCTGAGTGCGACTCGGACTCTGTGTCTGTATCTGTATCTGTATCTGTATGAGCATCAATCTGCAGTATGATTTTGAGTGTCAACTGCCAGAGTGAATGTGTGCGTAACTGATCTCATTTACAGCGAGCCGCCTTTTGTTCACAACTTTTGTTTAGTTTGATATTTTTTCTTGCTGTCGCTGTTGCTTTCTCAGTCGCAGTCACCGCTTTTGTCGATCGGCTGGTATTTAATCCGTTGGACAGACTTGCCGAGTAGCTTCTGTAGCTTTGTTATGGCAGTGTTGCTTTGGATTTCCGTGACTTGTTTAGGCTTCGGCTTCTGTTTGGTTGATCTGTCTGCTTCAACAAAGCACAAATTTTAGCGTCGTGCGTTTGGCATACATTATAAATACTAAATAAAAAGTGATAAAATGTTTAAAGATGTGCTAAATTGTATTTATGTAGCATAATAAAAAAAACGCGTAATGCTCGTTTCAAAGGTGTCAATTTATTGAAACTTGTGCGCTCAATAATAAGGTGCTAAAAATATTTAATTTCGGAATAGTCAAAAATAAAGTATTCTTTGAAAGGTTTGTTCATCGTATTAGAAAACATCTATAACGGACTTAACATTTTTATCTGTGAATAAGATAATGTGTGTGTCTTTTGTAAAAGTAAAAACGGAAAATATAATATTAAATGTTTTCTAAAAGGGGTGTAATCGTTGCACAATATGTATTTAAACAATATTTTGAGTCTTTTTCTTTATTAACGTAATCGTTTACATCACCAAGAGTAACAAATTCAACACACAAGGGACTTTTAAGAGTTATACGATTATTTGTGTTGCACTTTATTTAAATTTGTATGTGTTACATATCATTAGTATATGCAGTTTAAATTTTAAATTTCAATGCAAGTGAAATGTTGGCAGTGAAAATAATATCGAGCTAGTAAACCTTTTGCAAGTGATAGCAATTTTGTTGTGTTGCTGACGCTCATGTGCTCATCTTTTATTTACAATTATATTAATTTGTTATACATGCGGTTCTGTTTTCGCACCTCGTTCCGTCGTCATTACAAGTTTCTGTTTATAAACTTAAAGCAATAAAGTGGCCGACTACAAAAACAAGTACTCTCCTACAATGTCATTCAAAGTATACTTCTCAACTGCTATTCACAGATGCGTTTAAATTTCACGAGCCACTCCACAGCGACGACAACTTCAACGTCAACACCGACGGCGACTGCGAGGTCCAATGAGAAATTGTCAAAGCCGCTCAAGAGACCGGCGACAATTGAAGAGGATCCGGATTCGCTGGACAGTGTGATCAGCAATCCGCAATCGTATCCCATAACAATAGTACCGAATCGTCCAGCAAGTTTTTATGGCCTCTCCAACAATGGCAAAGCCTTTCAGCGACAAGTCAGCTGCAGGTATGTCATGTAGGGAAAACAAGTGTGGGGATGGTAGTGTGTGACAGGCCATTAGAGTGCTGTTTGCACTGGTTTTGACAAGTGACTAAATAGCAAAGTCAATAGATGATTGTTGGTTAGTGATGCTCTAATTTGCAAATCAAATATTGTAAGCCTCACTGAACTTTTATGTTGGCTTGAAATCAGTTGGGGTAGCCACAACTTTAGTCAAGTTTTGTGCGCGTTCGGGATAAGAACTGATCCAGACGAAAAGTGTCCAAAATGCCTTTGACTGATGTCCAGGTGTTACAGGATGTTGCCGAAACAGAGAACGGTGCTGGGGACAAGGAGGAAACGTTTGCGAACATGAAGGAATGGAAGAGACAGTATATAAGAGGCATCTCTCATACACCCTCCCAGGCAGGCGTCTACTACGAAGCGCTGAAAGGATCCAGCCACTCGCTGGCAAGAGGGTGTGATATTAAATCAGTTCTATATAACATTACATAAACGTTCAATAGTTTGACATTCAACTTGAACTTGCTGTCAGCAAACAGTCGCTCAATCAAAGCTTGTGTACTGTTCAGTCGTTTGATTGTGTATGTGTATGTGTGACAAACATACAAGTCTT
This sequence comes from Scaptomyza cyrtandrae, assembly GCA_035044605.1. Taxonomy (NCBI): domain Eukaryota; kingdom Metazoa; phylum Arthropoda; class Insecta; order Diptera; family Drosophilidae; genus Scaptomyza; species Scaptomyza cyrtandrae. Next base: position 8,174,469 of record JAWNNS010000640.1, read on the forward strand.
ACATTACAATTTATTTAGCTGATTAGCAGTACGACGCTCATTTGGTTTTAAGTGCTACGTGCGCCGTTTGCGGTTGTAAATTATACAACCTACGCCTACGTTGCGGTTGAGCTTGTTGCATTTTTTGCATGAGTTACAAGCATTATCTAAATGTGAAGTCGCTCAAATGTTTTCCTAGCCATTCAGTGGTTGCAGCCGACGCCGACTCATTAGCCAGTACATTCAAATATTGTCCCCTGCCGCATTGTTAAACTGTCAAAGCTAAACGCCACATAAATCACTTAGACTTTCATTAGTACTTCTCTCACAATAGTTTTTCACTCGTTAAACGATTTGATTTGAGCTATTAGCTCAGCTATCTCTCTATTATGATTTATCAATCAATTGTCATAATTTCCGCAGCCTCAAACCGTGGGATGCTTTACAACTAACTGGGGTTGGGGCATCTTTGTCTGCGTTGGCGACACACATTGTTTTCATCGCATTAAATTTAATTAACAGTTAAGTGAGTGCGGCATTTCCTCAAAGCGAAATTAATCATTTTATTGCCCTGCCGCAAAAACGCTCTCATTCTGCCATCATCTGTTGTAAAGAGTGCGATATATTCGATAAGCGGCTTTATTTATGGAACCAGCACAATGTCAATTAATCGCCCAAGCTCAAATAGACAACGGGGTTAAAGTTAACTTAATTGCTACTGACCATTGTAGTAAGCTCTCTGCGGAATGTGGTCATGTGGGAGTTAAGCTTTAAGAGTGTAGTGACAATTTTGCCGCAATTATTTACTGCGATTGATTTAAAAGAAAATTGAAATTTATTAGCTCGTGAACACTATACGCTTGACATTGGCAAGTTGAGTGCAGTGTTAATTAGTTGCACTTCATTTCCATATCCAAAAGCTGACGATTACTTAGTTGTTCAAATGTGCACACTCAATTTAGACAATTAGCCATGCAGCGCGTGCAACTGATGCAAGTCTGGCCAGACAATTCAATCGTAGACAGTACGAACTGACATTGAATTACAAATGGCCTCTAAATATGTTTACTCATTATGAATCGTAATAAAATAAAACTGCAGCAACCGAAATCGTATGATGAATTTTATAAATAAAATCAAGTTTTCTATTTTCTTTCGTAAAAGACCAATTTAATAAAGTACAAAAGTGTAGCATATTTTGTGGCTGTTTCTTTTTTCCCATATTTTTTTTTTATCTTCTGTTGAACAGTTTTCTTTGCTTGCAGGTCTCGCAACTTTCGGCCAGGTAGCATGCGGCGAGTGAGACGTCGCGCTGTCTTCAAGAATGGTGATTGCAATGTAATGCAGAAGAATCTGCAGCGCAGAAGGGTGCGCTTTCTGCAGGATATGTACACAACAATGGTTGATTGGCAATGGCGCTGGACGTTGCTCGCCTTTGCACTGAGTTTTATATTATCTTGGCTGTTCTTTGCACTGATTTGGTGGCTTATCATGTACACTCACGGTGATCTAGAGGAGCTGCACCTGCCTCACAATCAGGGTAAGTGATATGGTTAATTCACAACAACAAATGAATTGATTTGATTCTAATTGCATAGAGGATTCTGGCTGGGCACCATGTGTCTCGGCAATTGATGGTTTCACCTCTTGTTTCTTGTTCTCCATCGAGACACAGCACACGATTGGTTATGGTGTGCGCACCACCTCGACCGAATGCCCTGAGGCAATATTTATGATGTGCTTTCAATCCATATATGGCGTAATGTCATCGGCCTTTATGGCTGGCATTGTTTTTGCCAAAATGACACGCGCCAAGCAGCGTGCTCAAACTTTGCTTTTCTCCAAGCATGCGGTGATCTGCCAGCGAGATGGCTGCCTCGCACTGATGTTTCGCGTTGGCGATATGCGTAAGTCGCATATCATTGGCGCCGGTGTGCGGGCCCAGTTAATACGGACGCGCAGTACGAAGGAGGGTGAGGTGATGACACAGTACTTTACAGAACTGCAGATTGGCACCGATGACTCCGGCTCCGATCTGTTCTTTATCTGGCCCATGGTGATTGAGCACAGAATCGACGAGAACTCGCCGCTCTACAATATGAATGCCACAGACATGTTGCAGGATAAGTTCGAGATCGTTGTTATACTCGAGGGTACAGTAGAATCAACTGGCCAGTCCACACAGGCCAGATCAAGTTTTATTAATACTGAGATACTGTGGGGTCACCGCTTTGACCCAGTTGTCCTGTACAACAAGGATCTGCAGGCCTATGAGATCGACTATGCGCGGTTCAATGAGACAACACAGGTGGATACGCCTCTCTGCAGCGCCCGCGAGCTAAACGAAATCTACAAGATACAAGAGGGCTTCCGCACTCCAGGTATAGTTACAGGAATCTCAAAAGTGTAAATTTTCTAATTGGTTGTTTGTTTATTGTAACTGCAGAGACTACTTTCACCATGCGTCAGCTGTCCACCAATCATTCCGATCAGGCTTCATAAGCTTCTGTGTCGTCCAAAGTTTTGTCCTCCCATTTGTTGCTATATAAACATAGATATAGTGTGTAGTAGTTATAGTTGTTGCCCCCCGTTTGTTATCCAGCCTGCTCTGTGTACACCCTTTCAAGTAAGTAAGCCATTTTCTCTGCTTCTCAACTCCTGTTGGCTATAATCGAAAGCACTCTCTCTTTTTTCTCTCAGCTCCCATGGCGTCCGTTCAATTGTGTTGCTCGCCCAATCCCTCAACGTCATCCTCACACTCCAACAGCTCTGGCTACAATTCCTTGTGTGGCACTCAATCAAAGCCGCGTCGGCTGCGCTGGCAAGTATCTGTGCCTCCATTGCAGAGGGGCTGTTCTATCGACACATGAAACTTACGAGAGTACTTGCTGACTCACATTTTACGAAAATAACTTAATAAATGCTTGAGCTTTTAGTTTGTACAAATTATACGTTTAGTCGCTCATATAAATGGTACATAATTAACGTTTTGCCATTTTACCCGAGTTGTAATTGGAATTCAGCAAGCTCCAATTGTGTTGCGCAGTTGCAAGTAAGCGACGTTGGCCAGCCTACTCATTAGGTATCATTAATAATATGAGTGTGGACCTATCATTGCAAAAGGTGCCACAAAAAAAAAAACAAAAAAGTGAGCAATCGTAACGGGTTTGTTTCATGCCCAAGTAGGTGACTGAATTGATGTGGTCTGAGAATGGCGCTAACAAAACGCAAAACATTCATATCCTTTTAATTGAAATTGAATCAATAACTCTTATTTGCGCAAACTAATCAACACTAAATTATAACACTCGCAAACAACTCGAATATTTATTATCACATTTATAACAGCGCCCAGCGACTGGAGCTAATGAAATGTGGGTGTGGGTCAGACATCTGTGTACTGTGTACACACACACACAGATACAAACTTATACAATGCCAAATTTTCAGCAACTCTATTACAACTATAACACCGAGTATTCAAAAACCAAAAACAAAATGAACATTGGCTGCCAACGGCAAGGGGCGGCGATCGTTGAGTGCTCTGTGCGTCCTTAACCTACATTTGGCAGCAGAACACGCCAGCCACCAGTCCAGGCTGCAACAACTGCAACTGAGTCTTAAAAAGAAACTGAAAACTGCGACTGAAACAGCAAACCGTGATACGAGACTGAGCTTTAAAAGTAGTATGTTTAATTACTTGTTAAATGTTTGTCGTGCTTATCAGCAAGCAGTTCATGTTTAAAATCGCCAACTGCAAAACCATAAGCTGCAACTAAATTGTCAGTTGAGGCAGAAGCTGAAGCCTAGACTGAGTCTCAGGTGATATGCGTTTGAAGTTGGGGACATGTGTGGCAGTCTATCGAGTGATTGTGTCTGCTAAACGTGCTTGTATCTGCCGGGTGGCTACGTGGACCAGCGTGCCTGACTTGCCGATAGAAAAAAAATAAAATGGAAATAAAATTAAAATATTATTGGCGCTTGAAACGTTGCAGGCAGCGCGCGCTGCATGTGGCACGAGCATAAGCACGTTTCAAAGACAACAGCGCCACCCAAATGGTTTGGCCTCTACCTCTGGCTTTGCACCACTACAATTCATATTTCCCCGAAAAATAAAATGCATACATGTGTGTGTAAGTGTGTAGTGTGTGTGTGTGTAGTGTAAGGTTGAAAAACAATTGTTTTTGCCATTCTTAATATGCCACATACAAATTCGGCAATTCTAAATATTTATGTGAATTTTATGATGCTTAGATGCTCAAGAAACTGTGAGTGACATTTGGCCTCCCATTGCTTGGCTTAGTGCCCCGAACACGCCTTAAGCCCTAAAAGCTATCAGCATATTCAGAGTCAGAGCATCGAATCAGAGTCACAGTCAAAAGATTCTCACTAGTTGGCATTTTATTGTTGGGAGCAAAACAGAAAAAAACCATTTTTAAACCGCTTGATATTTAGGCAACTGTGTCGCAGCGGACAGCCTAATAAAGACATCAATTGGCCGATGACTCAAGCTCAGGCACAGGCTAAACGAAGCTCAGGCATGCGGGTAAGTGTGGGTAAGTTTGGTGCTGTGTGCGAGTTCCTGCAAAACAAGCTTAAAATTAACTGCGCTCGCAGCGCGAAAATGGCAACAGCAACAAAGGGTAGAACATGCTCCATAACTCATCCATAATCAACACTGTTTACATAAATTTCAAAAATTATTACACGGCAACAGATGAGAGAAGCAGTAGGCAGGCAGAAGCAGTCAAGGGCCCAACCGCGGTCCGCAGCTCGTGATGAATGCTTAAATAATGCGCTTAACCCTGTGCGAACATAATTTATGGTGTGCAGATATACATGAGTACCAATACGAGTAGGCGAACGAGTGTATGAGTATGAGTATGAGTATATGTCTCAACACACGCTGTTTTCATTGTTATTACACAGACATTGCCGTTGACCGAACGCCCTACTCCCAAGTCCCGCTGCTGCCACTTTGCTCAAATTGATTAATTACGGTCATTTTAAACGCACTGCAGCAGCAGCCACAAACGCTGCATAAGTAGCATAAATGCCATAAGAGATGGCAAGGAAGCCGCATCCAAGCATCAAGTCATTTGCCAGTAAGGACAAAGCAACCAAAAATGAAATTACTCAAGCGAAGCGAACGAACCTAAAACTTGAAAGACCGAAAGACTTGCAGAGAGACTTATGAGACTCGGGCTGCAGCTTCAGCTACGGCAACAACCGTTGATGATTTTTGCCGCTGTATGCAGCAATTGATTTAAGTTACTCCCAAAAACCAACTATCAAGTGGAACAGAGGCAGAGAGACAGCGAGAAAGAGACATATAGCCTGACTATATATTTACGACATAGCACATAGCTACATGTATAATTATGTATATAATAATTGTTAAAAGCCTCTGGGGCTGTATGCTGCATGTTCTGCTTCACCGTAATAAGCAATTTTATGTTACAAGAGCAGCAACAAAAACAACAGCAACAACAACAATCTTCAAAGCGTAGAGTCGGCAAAAAGGGTTAACTGCAAGACAATATGCTTAACGCGCGGTTGACGTTAACGTTGACGTTGCAGTTGCCTTTTCAGTTGACGACGATGCCTTGCGGCTGCTTTTGCTTTTACTTGAATAATATTGAAATTAATTAGTTTTGATGGAAATTATTAAGTAATTTTTATGTTGCCAACAAATGAGTTGCGTTTAATTTTTGTGCTTCGTTTCGCTTATGTTTTTCTTCTTGTTCATAAATTATATTTATTAAATAACATAATGAATTAGCGCTGCACTTGATGCAATGCCTGCTCCAATTAAGGAAGTGCCACTCCACAAAAAAGCAAAAAGAAAAACCATCAACTGACACTGAGACAGAGACCAAATTGGCTATCGCCAAACAGGTTTTGTAATTTTTCGATGTTGATAACGCGCTTTAATTTAAGATCTGCATACATTTTTGGGCAGTTTGGTTTTTTGAAATGGCAACTAGGCAGTCGGACTGCACATCATACAGAAACCCGCCAAAATCAAAATCACAATCAAAAGCGGCACAGGTCGCTTTTATGACAGATCTCACGTTGGAATGGACGTCTGAACTGTCAGGAATAACACTTGAGCAGTGTGGAGAAGCAGATGCTTTTATTATTTTTGGTTTTCTTTTTTGAACACTTTTTGGATACTGCGGATTTAATTTTTTTTGACGGCTTTTGATGTGAAGTGAAGTTAATTTAGCAAACTTCAACTGCCACAAAAGAAATTGCACAATGACAAACAAACATACAGAAAAATTGGCCCTTAGCTTAAAAGTGCAACTATAAGCCTTGGAGAGCTTAAAATTATTACAATGCTTATGTTGTTAGACTTGCCATAAAGCGAGATTCATTTTAGCAGCCGACATAAGAATACTTTAGCGAACAAGCTACTGGAAAACTTTGCTTTGTAACTTATATTCAGCACCAATTAACCATAACACAAAAATAGAGCTTAGTTTATTGTCTTTTGTTACGAAATAATAAATAATTAGCAAATATTTATTAATATATATATACAATAATAAAACCAGACGTCTGTCTTTTTACATGCAAATCAGTTGTTCCTGCCCCCCGATGGAATTTCCAACTTTTTAGCTCCAGTAGGCGGTGAACCTTTCACATTTACACATAATTTTTGGAAAGTTTTATGATTAAGAAAATTATTCTCTCATTTGATGGAATTGTTTTTTATTTTATCGAGGCTGGAGTAGAAGTTCTTTGAAGGGCCATAAGCAATTTGCAAATGGCTGCAAATGTGCGTTGCTTTCAAAGAGACTTTATCGGCTTAATGATGAATGATAAAATTATGCTGGCTATCCGAAGTCAATAACAGTCGTTCCGATGGAGAAAGTATTGGACGGTCAAGTGGCCAGACACCATCAGTAGTCATCACTAACGCTGGCAAACTCTTATCGGATAAGAAAAAGAACGAACGCTGTGGATAACATGTCGGCATCGGTCTCAGATGAAATCTTATATGTATGGGGCGGACATCTTAGGCTGGGCCTGGACTCCATCCTGTACTCGCCTTTGGCGCGTTTGCGCCCATCGTCACTTGATTGAAGCCAGTTAATGGCAGAACCAAATGCAGAAGCAGTCAGCAAATCAACGCCACACCGAACATGATGAACGGCACTTTAGGTGCAGGGTCAGGGACAGGAATCAGGATTCATCACAAACTGACCTACAGCAGCACACACATTGTCGGCTGGGCCAGGCTTCAAGTTTTATTGATGCAAATTGCATGCCTTGAGGCCTGTAATCAGCTTTCAGTGCCGATCCGTGTGCGTGTAATTTGAGCGACAACTTGCCCCGGCCCCAACTCCAACTTCAACTCAAACCCAAAATTCCATTTCGGTTCATTTCGGTTTCGTTGCCCATGTTTTGTTCTCTATATCAACAGGCAGTTCGGAGAAGTGCTGATGCTTGATAGGGAACTGGGTCACAAATTGCTGTGATGTGAAATTCACTTAAGTCTGATGATCTGGCGAAATATGTTAGGGCAGCTTTCCAGTTTCCACTGGCGCCATCTAGCGCCGCCAAACACTATTAAGATATTTATCGCCTCGCCTGCTGGGGGCAGGTTTATTGCTGATTTTCTTATTCGCGCTGCCTATCAAACTGATTGGCAGGCGGACAGGAACATCACCAAGACTGGGGGGAACAGCCTTGTGGCCAGCTTTACATGCATCTGGCGTGTCCTTGCCATTTAACAAGCTTTAAATAGCATCAATTATAGTGCACTTCATCTGAACGTGCATAACATTGCATAATACCTGAGATGATTTCTCTCTATGCAACCGCATCAGCTTTACTAAAACGGACAGCTAGTCAGGCAGAAAGTCAGACAAGCATTCAAGCAGGCGCTGGAGAACTCATCAAGTAGGCGGGTTGGATACGGCCATAACAACAGCACACCAGGAGGTCATGTCACAAAATATCCATTAACACATCATAAAAAATTAAAATTAAGAAACCATACAATGCAGCAACAGCAAGTACGACTTACAAAAAAAATAAAAAATAAAATTATCAACAAAAGGAGGGTAATAAAAAACCGCAATTGCTGGAAAAAAGAAGAAGAAAAAAAGATAAAAAGTAAAACGTCAAGAAATGCCACGATAATCACAGGCAGGCAGGCAAAAAGTGAAACCGGTAATTATATATTATGTATGCACGCCACCAACGCGGCGGATTAAAATAAGCTACTGCGGCGAGGGAAGCCGCTGCCAGGACAACCGAAGCTTTGCTTGGCTTGGGGACAGAAAGACGTAAGCCGAGTGGTGGGGTGTGTATCGAAGCGCTTAGTATCGACCCACGCATCGCGTTCCCCGGGACCGAGTAAGTAGGAAATATTTTCTTTCTTTTTTTTGGGCAATTTACGTGCTACGATGTGCGACGCGCAAACAAAAGACTTAAGCGACAAACTTGCAATGATATAAATTTCACTTAATTGCAAAAGCAAAGGCAGGCGAACAGATTTAAAGCCTGGCAGACACTCAACAACTACAAAATGCATTAAATCGATAAAAGCAGCACAAATAAATGAGTTCAACACGCAAACGAAATTTTAAATGCTTTTAATGGCGAAACAAAAATATGCAAAGCACATAAAACTAAGCAACAACAAAAAAATAAATGTAAACCTGACCCAAGAACATTTATCTCTCTCTCTCTGACTCTCTCGATTTCATTTAAATTGACTTGCAGGTTGCAGCCAGGCGTCTTCCGGCTGCTGTTGCTGTTGCCTTCCGACTCGTCAGCTGGGAATTTGTCTCCAGCACAGTAGCTTATTTCCAGTTATTGTCGTTGCTGCTGTTGTTATTATTATTATTGGCATACAACGAAAACTTTTTATAAGAGCGCATTTCATGCGGCCACGCTGTCAAGCTTAATTTTTGGCGGGGCTTTGCAGGCAGGCAATGACAGTGAATATGCCTCGTAATTTTTCGACGCTGTAAGTGTTAAAGTCAACAATCGTGAGAAAAGAATTTTATTGTTGTTTTTTCGTTTTTCTGACTTAGCCATGACGTTGTTGCCTGCTTGCCTGTCTGTGTGTGGGGCTGCACTTTTGTGGCCACTGAAGGTCACTTCGTCTTGATCACAGTTCGCTTTTGTTGGCTTTGCCTGAGTGGCTCCGATTTTATGTGCGCCTTTATTTTTGAATTTTGTTTTCGTATCTTATTATTTTTTTTTTGTTTATTTTGGTTTTCTTGATTTTTTGCCTTTGTCCATTGCCTCACATGATGCCTGGCAGCGGCTGTTTGCCAGCCTTTGCACAGCTTTAATATTGTTTTCGGTATTGTTGTTATTTTTCCATTTGACTGTGGCTCATGTTAAATTGTCTGTTTCATGTATCTGTTTAAATGTCAGTTGTAATTTGTTGTATTAACCCATACCACATGAATTATGTTTAGTTCGAATGTAATTGATTTGAATGCAATTTGAATCGAGCAACTCAAATAACAACAATGGCAAGAACAGCAGCAAAAGCAACAACATCAACGGGTGCAGTAGCGTCGTCGTCGTCGCCGCCGTCAAAGGAGGAAAAACAGATTGAAAATTGGCATAAACTTTGACCAAGATTTAATGAAAATATTTAGTTTTCCCAGGAAGCAGTTCTTAAGCAAAGGCAACTAACTATATTATTACTTAGCTTCTGGCAGTTTATGATGGCTAAAAAGGTGTTATGCTTGCCAAAATCATTCAAAGTTCATCTTGCTATTTGATCATTTTCAACAAGTTGGTTTTATTCGTGGCCATTTAAGGTTAAACCAACAGCAGAGTTGGCAGGTATTAAATATATTTAATGACTACAACAACGTACATACATACATACTTTTTGTTTAATTCATTTAACTGAAATCCCATTTCACTATTTAAATGTAACTTTTTTGTGCTTGTGGTTGGCATCTGCATTTGTGTAACCAAATTTTGTTAGCCACTTGCACGCCATCGATCAGAACGAAATCGTATGTGCATGAGCTGCCAACTGCAGGGGCAACTTAATTAGACGCTTAGCCTTGCTAATTGCCAGCGAACTGGACAGGCCACAGTCCAGTAAAGATAATTGATAAGCCTCGGCTGCAGATGAACAGCTAATGATGGCAATTACCAACAGTAACAGCGGCAGCACCAACATTTTCAGTTGGCAGTCGGCAGCCTGCCTTCAAAAATGGTGCAAAATTGTTTATTAAATGTTGCATGGCTGACCGGGCTACCCAGGCCTAGCCCAGCTCTATGGGCCAGCAGTAGAATTTTCATTTGTTTGTGAGTCTCTCTATCGCTCTTGTTTGTTTTTTGCGCGCCCAGTCTTTATCTCCACGAATCATTTTTGCTTTGCCTTTTTGACAGCGTTTTGAGTCAACAACATGGCGCACTCGTTGCCGCATGCAAAAAGATACAAATCTAAGTTGCACATTATGCAATTGGCAATGCAATCGTGCGACGACTGCCACACCACCACCACTACCACCACCACCGCCAACCAACAAAACTATCTCATGGATTTGCGCAATTTGTCATCCATCCTGCAGGCAGGCAGCCGCAATCGCCACGAAACATTCAACCAGACACAAAGTGCGTGCGAGGGCGTGGCACTGAACAGCGCTGAACAGTTTTATTGATAACGCTTGCCAGTGTGCTTTGATATTGCGTTTAGTTTGCCAATTATTAATGCCTGTTGTCGCTGAGCTTCGAGTAATTTGTGGCAGTTGCTGCTGCTGCAACTGCCATTGCTGAAATGCGATATGCTCAAATATAGTATTTTGGAATGCTCCTTTGCGCTGATCATTTATGAATGTCTGGTCGATGCCATCGATTCGCGGTGGCAGCATCGTCAACATCTGATTTTACATGCCGGCTAACATTTTTATCGCCGATTAAGCTCAACCCGATAACCCCAATTGACGACTTTTGAGCACAGGTAGCCATAAGTTAGTTGTAGCTATAAATATTATACTTATACTAAGTAGAAATATCAATATAGCTAAAATTCAGTTCTCATCGCTATTTAAATTGCAACGCAGCTTTCAACGTTTTCTGGGTGCAATACTTGTTGTTGGTTAGCTGATTGGATATGGCAAGTCATTTGTCAAATTGCTAAACTGACATTAAAGCTGCTTTTTGGTGGGTCGATAAACGCGCCGCCAATTTGACATTTTGCTGCGATGATCGATGCATATCCAGGGAGTGCAAGTTGGTGACATTTTTGCGCCAATTTCGGTCGCTGGGGCATCAGTTAAGCAACATCTACAACGCAAGCAAGCAAGCAACAACAGCAACAATTGGTGAGCTTTGTGAGCATTTTTCGCTTTCAGTTTGCATGCGTGGGAGTTGCACGAATTGTGTCGTTAAGTAATGCGCTATGTCGGCAAATCCTGCACAAGAAGAGGCTGGAAGGCTGAGGCAGAGGCGGCAGAGGTGAGGGTGGTGCAAGCAGCAAAACTAGTAAACTTTTTAGCTATACAGAGTGGAAGCGACAACGATGCCTAACGTGGTTGTTGCTGTTGTTATTGCTGATGCCGCAAAAGGCAACTGGAGCAGCGTTTTGGGTGGCCGTCATGCCGGCCTTGCATTTGATATTGCAGCAGCCGCTTTGTTTAATTGATAGACGACCCACGCCGGCGGCAAAACTGCGCCAGCCATGCGGCACGCGATTTAACTGTTGCTTATTGTTGTTGTTGGTGCTGTTGATATTGCTGTTGTTGTTGTTACTGTTGCAAAGTTTGCCTTTGCCCAGGCCGCCAGTGGCACAAAACCCATCGAACTCAAACTGTGCACACGCGCATGCTACAAACGCGACGGCGTTGACAGATTGATGCCCCCAACAGCCGCATGGGCATCAAGACTAGCCCCGACCATCGGAGTTTGCCATTTTACCGCAGCCCCCGATTCATTATTCAAATACTCGTGTGTGTGTTTCTTCGGAATTTATCAAAGTCGTTCGCGCAGACGATAGACGAGGCAAGGGACGTTGCGCCAGCAAAATAGCGGGGTACGGGTAGAGGTGCAGCATGTGTGCCATTTGGTTTCAATTCGTGTCGCTGTTGAGCTGTTGGCTCTGTCGTTGTCGCGTGGGAGTCAAACGTTGTTGTTGCTCCTTTTTTTTACAAACAAAACTATCAGGTCAGTTAAGATAAGTCGTCGCATGTCCGACAACTTTCCTTTTGGCTAAGGGCGAGCTGTGCAACCGAACTGCAAAAAGCCATCAGGCAACTGGGCGCGGCAAAAATTCTCATAAATCTTTGGCCTCAAAATGCAAACTGATTCAAAATATATGTGTACTTGGACAAAAGTACATATGTACATTATGCACAGTTGTTGTGGAGTACTGAGTAATTAAAGCAGTTTAACATGTCTTTGGTCTGGAAGTTGAAGCCGGAGCTGGCCAGTTTTTTGGAGCTGTCACAACATCAACAAGCCTTCATTCATGCACTGCGACAGGCAGCCAACCAACCAACCGGCCAGCCAGTTAGCAAAGTCAGTCAGTCAGTCAGTCATTCAAAAACCAGCCGAAATGTTGCCATAAATCAACTCATTTGAAATGCATCAACAGCAGCAATCAGAAACAGAAACAAACTCAACAAACTGAGAAAAAAATAAGCCGAATATCGAAGTCAGTTACACAAATATTTTTACACGTTGCTGACGACGACTGCGATTTCCAATTGAAATTGAAAGAGTGACAATTGCGCGGGCGGGGCAAAAAAATACGCCAAATACATATATTCAGAAACAAACACACACACAGACAGATGTAACAGCCGCTGTCCGCTTTGTCCGCTTGGGCGTGTTGCACAATGTGTGAAAACAGGATCAAAGTCCTGCCTAAACATTTGTCAACTGTTTCAACGTTTATGTAATCTGCCTTTTTTCACTTTTGGTTTGTGTTTCGTAGGCAGCGGGGTCCAATTGCCGGGGGCCTGTCATGAATATGCGCCAATTAAGCATTTCGTCTGTATGCAGCAAACATGCATCAATCAAATGTCCCCAGGATAAACATTGCAACAGTCAGTTGGTCAGTCAGACAGTCAACTAGACCTAACTGCATAGAAAACTTTGCAGGGGGTAGTTCGTTAAGTTGTGGGTAAGTATGAGGATCTGAAAATGTCAAAATGCATCAGTAACAGTTGATTGAAGAGCCCTCGCATCAATGCAAATGTTTGTGGTATAGAGTCTACTCTCATGTTGAGTGACAGCCGCGGGTTTTATAAGGCGGACGATGATATTTGGGGCGGGGCTGTGCTATTATTAGCATCGCATGGCAATTTCCTAATAGATTTCTTAGCTGTTCATGTTAATTGCACGTTCAGAATCCGCACGGAAGTAATATGTCGATAGTCGCTTCAAACAAGTCAAAGCCCGCTAGCAACAGCTACTACCACTAGCTGTCCAGTCAGTTGTCAGTCAGTCAGTAAGTCAGTCAGTTAGTTGGTTAGTCAGTCAAGCTAACTGGTAAGACATTTGGCCAGAGCAATAATAACAGCCTTTATGTAGACCGCCAATGTGCTTGGTTGTAAGTTTCACTTATCAGAAAACAATTAAATGAATTCTGCACGAGTTATAAATAAATATGAATGTCAAGATGCTAAAACAGAGATTCGTGTGCATTTTGACCCACATGGAACTCCAGGCCTGGCTAGGCCAGGAACGGAACTGCCAGCTATTTTCCACCTAAAAGAAAATTATGAGCACCAGCATTTGCAGCATTTTTTTGCTTACAAACGATCGGCAATAAAAGCCAACAACAATCAAACGCGTCACGTCACTTATGCACAAATGGGAACTGAACCGAACTCAAACTAAACACAACTGATGTGCACTGAAGTGTGGTGAGGTGTGGTGGGTAATGTGTGTGGAGTGGATGATGCGGTGGTGGTTGTCTCAGTGGTACCTTCCCACAATTTGACTCCGTTTGGCACACAAAGTCAACAGCATTTTTGTTATAATTTCTATTATTTTCCCTTTTGGCATAATTGCAGACAATTTACTTAACGATCAATAGCAGCAGGCAAACAGACAACAGTCGACGAAAAATTTATTAGCCCCCGCAGCTTTGGCTGGCAGCTTGCGCGCATGGAACGGGCTCTAGTTGTTTGCTACCAAGCTAGCCATGTGTTGGCTCCACGCCAGCTATAATACTGATGGTCGACAGCAGCAGCAGCATCCGTGAGAGTCGCGCATCGTGTTGCTGCCGCTGCCGGTTTCTATCCTTGAGCTAATTCGAATAACTTTTTGCTTGCCACAAAACATTTATTTAAAATAGAGCACCACTTCTTACCACAGGGAATAGAGTAACGGCCACCGATGCAGATGCAGAACAGATGAATGCTGTTCATATTTTAATTACGCGACTTTATCACGTCATTTCACGGTGGCTGTGGCACGATATGACAGCAGGACGGCACTGAAACCGTTTCAAGACCTTGATAGCAAACATTCGATAAATTTAGCTGCAATTTGTACGAGCTTAATGCTGTAAGTGGTGCTTAGAGTCAGTAAAGAAAAATATACATCGAAAGGCTCTTCTGTTTTGTAAATAAACTAATTTGTTGTTAAAGATTTGTGTATAAAAAATGTAAAGGTAAAATTACCGCCACTAAATAAATTTTTTAATTGTATTAATCAAGTAAATAACGGAAGGCATTTTCAGATGCTTAACTATGCTTATTTGTTGGATATCAATGCAAATTGAGGCCAAGTCCATCAATCAATCTGGGTCACTAAACGCAAGTTTAAAAATAGCAAAATACTTCAAATACTCAATGTTGCCATTGTATTCATTATCTAGCAGTTATTCTAATTAAGACACAATCTCCAGCGGCTGCACCAAAATAAGAAAAAACAACATTTAATTAAGTGTTCATCGAATCAATCGCATCTAAAAAGTTTCCACTCTAACACGTAGATCTCACACTAATTTGGCGTAATGTTGTGCAGATGGTCACCCGCTGATTGCCGATAATGTTGGCCTTAATGCACATTTAACACATGAGGTGTGGAGGAAGGCGGCTTGTTTTGTGGGCAGAAAGGCGTGAAAATCTTAGGGCTATTTACCTGTCAAAGTCAAAAGTGTAAGAACTGGTATCTATGACTTTAAAGTAATAATAAAAAACGGGCAATAAAGTTTTAAGTTTTCGCCAATAAACTAACGTAATGATCATGTTGATGATCATACCTGCCTTGCATTTTCACCCCTCCTTCTTGGTAGAGTTGTTGTAGTCAATGCAACAAAATAGTAAAAAAGCCATGCCCATTCACTGCTCGACACCCACTGCTGATTATGTTCGTCTGGGGCAACGTCTCTGTATTGTATAGGCCATGATGGTGGTGAAAATCTCTGGCGATCTTTCGACCATCTTCATAGATCGGCGGCTGATCAATGCGGTGGTCAGCAATGTTGTTTATGTGCTGCTGATTATGAGCAGGCGTCACTGCCAAACACATAATCTACGCTCTAGCTGAAACTGCGCCTGCGACTGTTGCTGGTAGATACATTGGGTACTGGGTTCCGGGACAAGGATCGCGATGATGTTAGTTTTTTGATGTTTCAACAACGTCGAACTTTGGGGTCATGGCAGCTACGACGCATCGTAAATCATTCATAGAGGCAGGATCAGCAGCAGCCGCAGCAGCAGCGCGGCATCCAAAACAACATCAACAACAACGTGAAATTTGTTGCTTTGGCTGCACACAACAAATTGATTTTAGTCACGATACTGTCAATTAGCCAGCCATGGGTCAGCAGCATTGCCTGGCCAGGCTTCGCGACTCCTACTTTGAGCCAAGGTGTTGATGCCGGCGAACTTTGCCGGTTGGCTTGTGACCCAAAAGGGGGAACCCATTCGCAAAACATTCGGGGCTGGCTTGCAGCTGCGCTTTATAGCCTCATAGCCGCAACGTTTAGATGCGATTAAGGCTGCAAAATTATTGTTATAGTTGGCTGCCAGGGCTGCCAAAGTTGGCTACTTTATTAAATCAAAGTATTTTCACATGATTATCACGTGAGTCGCTTATGCCTCGTTGACCTCACACGCTGCCCCATGTTTATGACCAGTTTCTGGCCATTGTTTTATTTTTTGGCTTGAATTCAGTTTTATATTTTTAATATGCACGTCAGGGCAACATGCAATTTATGCCTGCTCTTAATTCCAGACAATTTTATTGCACACAGTTGGGCAGCCTTTCGCCGTTCGATCTAATTGAGTGATTTCCAAAATGCTATGGTAGAACCCTTCCCTCTTCTTCCCCTAAAAAAAAAACTAATTAACTTTTTTGTTCTGCAAATATTTTAAATTTATTTGCTTAGTTGGGTGGAAATCGTTGAAATGCTTGGCGGTAATTAAAGTCAACTGTGCAATGCGATTCTCTGTCTTAGAGTCTTGAGCTCCTATTTTGGGGCTGCAGCATCGTCAGGCGTACCTGTTAAGAGATACTTTGAACCTGTTGTACAGTTAGAGTTACAATTTGCAACGGCCAAGCAGTTCCTGGCTTGTTCTCATTGTATATCGATGGCGATGCACTTGAAAATCGTGATTTCACCTTTTGAACACGGCAAGGTAAGGCAAGGCAACGCAAGGCAGGCAAACTTCAACTGCCAACTGGCAAGCAACAGTACTAACACCACCACCACCATAAACACCACCAGCACAGCCAATAACAAGAACACAAATGCTTCTAAATGGCAAAGTAAACTGATTTACAATCAAAGGCAACGAAGCGCGCAAAAGAGTCGCAATGAAGTTTCATTTGAGCTAAGCTTGAGTTGAGTTCGGTTCAGTTCAGTTGAGTGTGGTTTTGGTTTAGTTCCGTTCAATTCGTTTGTTAGATCCCGTTGGCTTCTTCTCCCTTGGCACTGCCACTGCCAGTGCAGCCATCAGCAGCGCAAAATCAATTGAAGTAATTACGAAATGAAGGCACGAACTAATAAACTTGGTCGTCGTCTTTGGCCCTCGATTCGGTTGTCTTAACGAGCTTGTTGCTTTACCTCTCTCGATGCTTCTCTGTTCACTGCCAGCAGTTGGGCCTGGCGAATGGCTATTGGCTATTGGTCTATTGGTCTCTGCGGACGACGCCACCGCGCCCAATTTACAGTTAGTTTAAATTAATTAAACGAAATGCACTTAATTAGAAGGCAATTTCCAATGGCAATAGCCATAGACATCCAAACTGGAGTACGGTTTCGGTTTGGGATTCGGATTTGGATTTGTATTTCGTTTTGATTTCAGTTTTTACTTTTTGGACTCTCGGCAAGTGCATGACTTTTGCTGCCCAACCTCAAAATGAATTCAGGTCAAGCCATGCCAGGCCAGGCCAGTCCAACCAGAGACGCCCAAGTCGGCAACAAATTTGCGCTGCTGCAGCACCCGGACAGGCGCAATCGATCGCACGTCAAAAACTGGGGCCAACATCAGAGAAATATGGTTTTTCATTTAAGTCAGGTCAAGCCGCCCAGAAAGGTGACCCATGCTGACGCCGCCGACACAAATGAAAACGAAATCAAAAAGCGCCATTTGTAAGGGCATCAAGCATTTTGACCAGGCCATCAACAACAGTCCGAGGTCCGATTCGTGGATCAAAAGCTTGATCGCGGTGGTGCTGGTGCTGACAGACAATTTGCTTATAAGGTTTCATTGTTTTCCGACGCGCAAAGATCAAAACAAAACAAAACAGAAAAACAAAAATAATCATAAATACAAAGTGTACAACACAAAATAATAATAGTTGAAAAAAGATGCGCCACACCTGCGACGCAGCTCAAAATGAAACTACAAATGGACAGCCCAAAATTAATGCCATTGTCTGGGCATTGGGTCAAGTGCTGACAGCGATGATGTCGATGTTTGGCGCGTGTGCAACTTTTTTTTTTTTATGATCTAATGCCGCTTTTACGGACTGGATCAATTTTTAAAACCTGTTTTTAACTCTATTGAACTGATTCTCTTCTTCTTTTTAACTTGAATAACCCAAAAACTTGTCTAAGATATAAGATTCATTCACTTAAGACCTAAAAACTTATCTTCTTTAAAACCTTAAGCCCAATTTAACAATGTTTCAAAATAAGGTAATTTAAATGGTAACAAAAAAGTGCAAACGGTTAACCTAGACAACGCCCACGAATTGGGTGAAAGTTTGACCAAAAAACGTGCACTCATTTTGACACTCAGCAAAATGCACTCGCACTCGAACCGCACACTCAAAGCGATGTTGCCGCAAATGGAGTCCGAAAATCGGTTTCAATTAAAGTCATGCCACTTCAGTCGAAACGTGCTGAAAATCAAATTAAATGCTACAAAGCGCGCGCCAAAAATTTTGATTATTTGTACAGCTCGAATTAGAAGGAAAGTCGCCAATGCAAGTCCAAGTAATCAACCTCATCATCACCTTTTGTGGCTGCTGCCTCACTCAGGCTGGCGTGCTGCCAAAGTAGGTTGACCAGCCAACAGCTGACCGTCCGGGTGGCTTTTGTCGCTGACCCACAGCCACAGCTATATCCAAGCCACATCCATGCCACATCCACAAATGTTGGAAGTTGGCTGCGTTAGGCAAGCGTTGGATGCCAGCGAGATGAAAGCATGCCGAGCTGGCTTTGAGTAAGTGCTCTTTGGTGACTGAGTGCCAAAGTAATTAGTCTACTGGCGAAAAATATTTGGGCAAGCTTGCAGTTCCGCATAGCTGCTTATTAGGCCTAAATGCCTAACATGGCCCAAACAAATCGACTTAATTGATAAACATTCAAAATGTTCGCGGCTCAGCTGAGAAATGTTAAACGATTTTCAAATGCACTTGAACATGCTTCATCATCCGTAAAGACTTTTTGGCTGCTTCATCAAAGTAAATAACGAATAAGCTAAAAATAAATCAAGCCAAATGGGTTGTTATAGTTGTTGCTGTAGACGGCATCAATCATAGTTGGAGTTGAAGATGGAGCTGGTGGTGGACGTGGAGCAAATTCGGCGAGGCCAAAGGCATTTTATAGTTTCCCCATGCGGTCAAATCAGATGAAGATGGCTAAAAATAAATAAACAGTCAAGTGAATAATATACAAACAAAAAGATAACAAATAAAAAATTAAAAAATAAATGAATTACGTTGAATGTAAAAATAGTTTTTGTTTTCAAACAGTGGATATAAGGAGTATATTTAATGGAATATTGGATTATGATTGGCTCTTTGGCTGTGTCTTTGGATTGGATTGCTTTAGTGTAATTAAAAGACACACAAGCATTAAGTGTGCCCATGATGCCCTGGCTGCATCGAATCTTAATTGAACACCTCAAAAATGATGCGCACGTAATGTAGATTTACAGCGGCAATAAAGCAACAAATCAAAACAAAACAAAACATAACAATGGCAGTTGCCATGTTGTTGTTCTCAATGTCTTCCTGGCATCCTCGTCGAACTTAATGAGGGCAGTTGCCTGGCTGCATGCAAAGCTGCTGCATATTCGCAAAGACGTAAGGCTTAACACGCCCCATCAAGTGGCCCGAAGTTTGCACAAG
This sequence comes from Scaptomyza cyrtandrae, assembly GCA_035044605.1. Lineage (NCBI taxonomy): Eukaryota > Metazoa > Arthropoda > Insecta > Diptera > Drosophilidae > Scaptomyza > Scaptomyza cyrtandrae. Next base: position 8,193,981 of record JAWNNS010000640.1, read on the forward strand.
AAATTAAAGTCGAACGATGCGAGCAGCTGAAGAAATATCCATAAAGGCGAAATCAAGTCCCATGTCCATGTATCAGTTGTGCATCTACTTGCCCTTAAGTAAAGTACAGTATCTTGTTGCAACTTCATTTCGTGGCATGGTCCCAAATATTTTCGCTTCGGTTTGGTTTGGCTTGGTTTGCATTGCTTTGGCGACCACAAAATCAGCAACAACAGCAACTGTTGAAAAAAAAACAACAACATGCATGCTGCATATTTTGGTTTCGGCCTTGTTGTTGCCCTGGTTGGACCGCGCCTCAGCCTGGGTCATTTCGGGTCGGAGACGGGAACAGCAGACCGAGGCTGAAATTATTTTCTCTCCCTCGTGTATGTTTCGTTTACGTTTTCTGGTTTGGGTGTTTTAATGTTCTTATAATGCGACTTATCAGATTTTTCGAAGCTGACAATGGCCTAAAAGTGGCCGGCCCAGGCCAGTGGCAAAAACCGCGAAGGTTACCCTCAGAGACATGAGGCGAACGCCGGTTCTGCTGCGGTTTTAATGCGTGCAGCGTCGCCTCCCCGACGCCGCCTTGTGTTGTATTAAATTTGGTTTTCCCCTTGCAGCCTTAGCAAAAAAAAAGCATCAAAATAAAAAAAATCCCTTAACTCTTGCCCGTTGCTCGCCACGCGTCTTGATTTTGAACACGATATTTTTGATGATTTTCAATAAATTTAAATTGAAAATAAAAATAAAATAAATTTTTATGTTATTATTATGTTGACGCCGCTGTGACGATGTTGACATAAAAAGATTGCCTCTGATAGTTGGCTAAAAGTACATTAACATCGTGTGTGCTCGATAGGATTTTATGTCTATATAAATACAGTGCAAGCATAAATGAATTTACATTAAATGAACAATTCAATTAAGTCTTGCCATTAAATAAGTACTTGAATATCTAAAACGCTAAAGTCTTATGATACGAAATGCTTGTGTGCTGAGAGTATCTCCTAGTTGAGTTATTTTATTCCTTTTTTATATATCCCACATGTGAATCATCTATGTATGAATGTCACAGCTACTCGTATTTTCCTGCAACATCCAGTTGCTGTTAATGATCGTTTATACTCCTAACTTGTTGCCCCAGCCGCACTTCGGCGTTCTGTTTATGGTTCGGTGTCGGTGTTTTGCGCTTGTCAAATATTTGCAAATCGCTTTGACATCTGGTTCGACAACTTGTTATCGTTCGTGTGTACCGTCACCCGGTTCACCCGGCTCGCACATATTTCGTTTTTTATAAATTGTAGCACAATTTGATATGGCAACGCCACGCCCATCTACTGCTCCCTCCTGCCCATGGCATCTCGGTTGCAGCTTCAGCTTTAGCTTCAGGTTCGACTCTGGCTGGCAGTTATTGCAGCTGTCATGAGCGCAATGCAAAAAATGGCATAAAGTCTTTGATTAGGCGTGGAAAAATATTGTCGGAAAGCATTTTAATCGTTTTGATTAAAAGCCACCACGCCTAATTAGTTGGAAATTTTGCCACAAACCGGTTATGTCCAAGAAAAAAAAAAGAAGGAAATTGGAGTTCCCAGCTAGCAGTGCCTACCTTTTGATTGGCCTGCGGTCCTTTCGTCAATAGTCAATAGACAATAGCACATGTGCGGGCAGCCAATTTAACAAATAATTCATGGAAACATAAATCGCGATAGCGCCATGGCTGCCACATCGTCATGCCTGTCTGCGCTGTGCGACTTTGAATGCGGCTTCAACTGGCAGTTGTTACCACAAATTGTTGCCAATTGTTCAGCCAAAGCAAATACACAAAATGCTTCAAACAAACCAACCAACAGGCACGCCCATTGTTGTAAATATTTTCGCGTTTTGTATTTTGTTCTAATTAATTTTTTTCAACGGCTGTGTGCACTCACCGAGCATTCAACACAATTGCCGATAAGTATCGATCGGGCAAAAGCCAGGCCAAGTCAAGCGAATGACCAAACGTCATTGGTAAATATGGCCGATTAGCAGTTAAGTCTATCAGGGGTAACACGTGCTCTACACAACTCCACATGACTCTGACTGACTACAAATGCAGGCGTTCAATAACTAACTGAATACAAACCATAAACTTTAAATCGTGCATTGATAAATGCCAATTAATTGCCATGTTGATAGGAAGCAATAATAAATTAATATGAAAAATTCATCATTGCGCATATTAATATATTGTGTCTACTCTCATTACTTTGCGAGCAGCCCTCGCTAGTGTCGAACCATATATTACAGAAAAAACGTGCCAGTGCACCAATGACTTGCAGAGCACAGAAATAGCAAATGCTTTTAGTTTGAAATTGAAAATGTTGATTGAACTCAAATTTGTAACCTAAGTTTTTCGATTCGACTACTTATTTCGCAAATGCAACAAGCGACGCGACGTCCCCACCGCCGGCATCGTCGCCACGTTGCATTTGCAGCGTGACACCAAACTGTTGTAGTAATTAATAATAGCAGACAACAACAACAAATTATGTTTTTAATAACTGTAAATTTGTAGTTGTAAAAATTTACGATTTAATAGCCGAGCGTTTGAATTTTTTATTAGTGTTAAGTTATTTCATTATTATTATACCTACATAAATCATGCTGTAGTTAGCCAGACTGCTTATGAGGTTGTGAGTGTTGGTTTGTTTAAATGTGCTTTTGTGTTTATATGTGATGGGTTTTCTTGTAGCATACGACCTTCTGATGAGCCCTGGACAACGTAAGCAGTTTTATGGCGAAGCGCGCATTGACATAGGCCTCGACTTTGCCAAAAAAAAAATCTAGTTGAATGTCTCTGCCCGTTCAGCTGCAAAAGTCAAGATTATTCACAACAACTTCAATCTCCATCATCATCTCTATCTTCATCTGCAACTGCAACTGATCCAACTACTTTTCAGCTATAATAGGCGCTCCCGCTAAGCTGCTAAGCCGCTTCGCTTCCCAATCGCTAGCTGCTTAGCATTTTTTACTGACCATTTTGGCTCAATCGTGCTCGTCGTCGAGACGTCGTCACTATCGTCATCGCCATCGCTATTGCCGTTTTGTTTAACTACAATTACTTATTTAATCATAATTTTGTTCGCGTTTCAACAATCATCAATCATCAAATGCAATGCCGACAGCGGCTGGCAGAATTCTGTGACTGGGCCAACTGTCAGCCTGACAGATTGTTCGCTTTCAACTAAAGAGCAGGAAACCCGAGATGGAGATGGGGGAAGTTGAAGCTGGCCAGGCCAAGTGGAATGCGTTGCAAGCTATTGCTATGTGGCAGCAAGCGGCCTCCTCAACTGGCTGCTCTCACTGCACCAGCTGTTTAGCTGAGTTAAGCAAAAAAAAAAATCACAAAGTAGCGTCAACGGTAGAACGCTACAATTATCTAGTCAGCAGTCAGTCAGTCAATCGGCTTGTTGAACTTGCAACCGGCGCTCCAGCTCTTGCTGTTGCTGTTGGAGTCCCCGCTACACCGTTGTTCCCGCTGCGATCGCAAAAATCAATCGATCACGTTTTATAATGCTGCTGCAGACTTGGTTTAAGAGAGAAAAAAACGAGCTGAAATCAACTGAAAATCGAGGAAAAACTGAAGCGCAACTGAATGAACTTTCCAAATGGGCAGCGCAAGGCTCGCGAAATGCTGTCGGCGTCAACTGAGCAGCTGCAGCTAGCTGCGGCGCTGCATCGGCTGGATGGATTGATTGATTGCCTGAAACAGTTAGCAGACATTGTCTGGCTTGGCTTATTGCTATTTATGATCTTGATCTATGGATCGAGGGCAAAAGCACATGCGGCGACGTCGTCATTGTCGGCCAGTCAGTGCACATGCTGATAATCAGCACGAAGCCAATGCCGATCGGCCCGATCTGCCGATGCCCGATGCCAAAACCGAAGTTGTACCTCAAACTGAAGTTGATAATGATGCCAGTACACTGGCCTGATTGGGAATCTGGTCGAAGTAGCTGTTTTCAGTTTTGGTTTTTGCTTCTTTTTTCAATCATGTTTGAGTGTAGTGCCAAGCAATCAACGCTCCACGTATAAGCTGCACGCTGCAGTTACCGCCTAGTTTTTGATTGAAAATATTTTCAAAATTGTTACACAAAAACCTTAAAGGGTAACACTGCCCGAGCTTGGGCTCTTTTACCAAGCAGCAAGAGCACAGGTTAAAGAGCTGCTTGGTGTTAAGTGCACGATAATCGATTCGACTCGTTGCAGACCAGCTCAAATGTTGCACCAATTTTGGTGTTGGCGTTAAACGGCCAAGCGAAAATTGTCTATTTATGGGCTGAAACATTTGCAGTTTTTGCTACATTTGTTTTTTGTTGTCGCAGTTGTTGTTGTTGTTGTTGCTGTTATTACTGTTGCCGCTAGCAGGCAGGAAACCATATATTTGCATGTGCACAGAAAGAGTCCATTAATCGTTTGTGCAAACCAAAAATCAATAAGCAAGAAAAGCCCAAATTTAAAAATCCCATATATATGCAATACGTCAGACTGAATGGTATTGCAAGAAAAAAATGAACAGACAGCGTTCATGCAAACATGCAACTGGTTAACAAAATTCGCCAGTTCTTAAAGTGTTTTAATTGCGAATGTGTTAAGATGCCGGCGATGTTTAAAAGAATTTTTTGTTAATTTTTAATTTGTGCTGCTTGGTTCGGCAATCAATGAAAAGTCAATTAAAAATCGCCAGCCCGACGTTCACACGATCAGTCCGTCAGTCGCACACACGAGTCAAAGAGTTATCGTTATGGCTCAGTTTAACATGCGACTAAGGTGCCGACCAACAACACAACACAAACAACAACAGCAACAACGACAACAACCGCAACAACGACGTGTTAAGTAGCATTTTATGAGATCATTTGAGATGACGGTGAGTGTGTGACGGCGGTGGCAGCGGAAACGGCAACTGCTGCATGTGCAGGTGCGCCAGACTTTGTTGTAAGCTGACAAAAAAAATAAAGTCAACTCAATTGCCAAGCAGTTAGCATGCTAATTACACCCCAGCAACATGTCACCAAGTGGCTGCTGTTGTTGCTGTTGCTGCTGCTCCAAACAGTTGCAGTTCACATTTACACTTATTTCGCACACACGCACTTCAAAAGACTTAGGCAAGGAACGTGCCTAAAAAAGTAATATTAAGATCAAATGTTATTTTTAAGTCGGAAACTAACTAATTGCACTTAGAAAGGAGTTTAAAGTATTCAATTACAATTAACTTCAAGGAGTACAGAATATAAAATTGTGCAATCAACTGTTTAAGGCTGCAAGACGCTAATGATTTATTTAAAGCATATAGTCAGCACTGAGGCAGCCCGACCATGACCTTAACTGATTGCCCGGTGGGCAAACTGGGTGGGCGTCTTATGGATGAAGCCGCACCCTGTATGCGTGGCATTGGCAGCGACCCAGCCAACTGACCCAACCCCACTCCTCTATCTTAAGCTGCGTATCTGGGCCTCGGGTGTAAAACGAAATCGACATTGAATGAATGCGCTACCAAAAAAAAAAAAAACATGCGAAGTCTAGCTAGCGGGCTGAGATGGAGGTTGCTTGCCATTTCCGTTCAATAGCGGCCAACATGCTATCGCACATTTCAATCAATTTACTTATTATTACCCGACGTCGGCGACGATCAGCCAGCTTGCTCTCGGGGCATTCCCGTTAGTATAATAGACCATAAAGGTGCGCTTGAAAAAAAAAAAACAACAAATCGAAATATTGACAGAAGAAATTTCACTGGAGCAAACTACAACCACAAATGTATTCCGATGCTCGTTGAATAAAGCGTGAGATGCGACCACATGCAAAATTTATGCACGATGAGGATGCACACGAAGCGTTCGCCTGACTGACACTTGTCAACATTTTGGCACTGCCATTTTGTTCTCGACTAAACTATGCAAATATGTGTCAAGCCCGATGGCAATGGCAGAGTCATGTCAGCTTCTTGACAAAAACAAATGAAGATCAAAGTTGGCTTATTTATTTTATATGCATCACATGAGACTGCCTAGCAGTTGCAGTTCGAGTCGGAGTCGAGAAAAGCCGTTACGCCCCTGCAACTGCAACATTCAGTTGGCCCGAGCACTTGGCAAACACTTGGCCCGGGAAACTTAATGCAACACTACCAACAACAATAACAACTACAGCATCATCGTCGGCAATGGCAAAACCATTTTTCGCGCCCAAAAGTGTTGGAGGCGTTTTGTTGTCCACTTAGAGACGAGGGGCTGTCTGTCGGTAAGCCAGCAGCAGCAGCCGTCTGGCAAGCAGGCAGGCAGGCCACTAAGCGTCTTAGGCACACGTCAGACTGTCGCTTCTGTCCGTGTGGCGTGTGTTGCTGCGGTTGCAGCTATTGTTGTTGTTGTTGTTGCGTATGCTTGTTGCCTTTTGTTGGCTTCGGCGCCCGCTGTTGTTGTTGCCATTGTTGTTGATTGTGGCATTTTGATTGATTTCTTTTGACTTTTGGCAACAGTCGCAAATATTTGGTAATCCTAGCAACCGGCCAGACTACAAGACGCTTAATCAGCAATTTTAATTCATACGTTAGTATTTTAACACCTTGGAATTGGCAGTTGCATCGGCCGTTGACTATTTTTGGTATTTTAATGCCAGCTTAGTGAAAACTTTCTACCACCGAGATAACTTTTGTAATAGAGTTAAAATCGAAAAAAACAAAAAACAAAATGTTGCCATTGCTTATTCTGTAAGTGTGTGTGCGAATAAGTATTTTTGAAAAGTTGTTCAAGCAATTTGACCATAAACTTGATTTCTGTGCACATTCGACGACAATTTGTCAAAAATTCTGGCAGGCTTTTGCAGCACCCCGAGTATTAAGGTCAACGTCGGTATTTAATTGAACACCTGGACGACCACGACCACAACGACAGCGACGACGACGCTGACGCGGTGACCATGTCGACCAGGGCGGCCAATGAGTCATACGACCCGCGCGATTCCAAGGTAAAGGCAAACCTTTTGCAAGTTTCGAATCGCATTTTTAAATTTCTGCAAGAAAATAAAATTTAAAAGTGTTTTATTTGCATACATATCGTTAAAAATTTGTCTGTGTATAAGTTATTTTGTTATTTTGATTGTAGATCGCCTTGAGGCATGTGTTTTACTAGATTAAAAACAAATATGCAGTTTGTGTTTTTTCATCAAAAAGAAACAGTATCCACACAATATTGGTGCACTTTTCAGTTTTAGGTATTTCTTTATAAGCTAGGCATTCGATTATTCTTTGTTTTTATCTGCATACCTTCTCTATGTCAAGTGTTGGTTATTTTTGGGGCCATAATTCGTTTCTTCTTTGCCCAGACTAAGTATATTCCTGTTCTTTTCTTGTGGTTGCGCCTCAATTGTGGGACTGCTTCTGAAATGACTCTTCGTGCAGTTCGTCGTGATGTTGTGGTGGCTTTCTGACAGCCAATTTGCATTTGGTTTTATATGCCAAAGCGAGCGCAACAATGTATTTTGCAGCTCTACAAGCTATCCAGCCACACATTTACGTAGAATCTTAGCAGCTCAACTACAAACACGATCAGTGCTAAAAGTAAGCCACCAGCACAGCAACGCCAGGCAAACTGTAAGTCCTGCATTGTCAGATTCTGCCACTTGTTTTGTGGACTGAAGTCCTTGAGTTGCACAAGCCCAGCAATCACCATGTCATTAAAACCATGCTGTAACCAATGCCCCATTAGGCCTGACTGATGTGTTAACATGGAGTGAAGCTTGAGAGCTTCCTTGTACATGGATTCATCGGCCACCAAAATACTGTAGGGAAAGCTTTGACTCAGGCACAGATCAGAGTACCGAAAGAGCGGCTTCTGAAAGTAACGCTGTTGTGCCTCCATAACCCTCCATTTAATCGTTGTAATACTGAAAGCCCAGCTGGTGTTGAAGTTATTACGCATGTGGAACATCTCGCTTACGTTGTTTGTCAGCCTAAAAGCCGACGCATATCGGGCACTAAAGCTAGGATTTAAGGAATAGAACTCCGATCGCACGCCAAAGATGCGCAACCCCGAATCAAGCAATTCATCAAAGCTGTGAATGGGTGTTTGCAAAGGAGACAAAATCATATATGAAAGCAGTTGAGCTTCACAAGCGCATAAGACCAAAAGGGCTAGTAATCTTGGAAATACTCTCAGGCGGTTCCAACAACGGCGTATCCAAGCCGGGAAATAGGCTATAGCTATCCAGCATGATAGCCCAAAGCAGCCGAAAGCGATCAGCAGCAGTGCCAAAGCCTCGAATTTCAGAATGCGTTCAAACAAATCATGCACTTCAATTTGACGCTCCCGTGGCAACATGATGCACCAACTTCCGTACATTATTGGAAATGAGTATTGGTAATACCTGGGAGATATCTTGAGATAAGTTTGTTGCTTTTAAACTAAATCTTATTAGTATACCTTTTCGAGAACTTGTCCGACATCTGCACAGTCATCAAGCCAATATCAATGGTGCCGTTTCTTGTTAATTCTAGCATATACGGCTCACCCAAGTTGCGTCCTTTGGTCCACGTCGGATACGATGCACTTAGCCCTGCGTTTACTTTCTCAGCAAAAGTTTCCATAAAATGCCACATAAATCCTGTGATTCGCGTTTCTCCGCTTGCATCGCGATACATGATTGAATTTGGCTCCGAAAAATCTGGCATGACACGTAGTGCGTATCCTCCAAGATTTTCTAGCTGGTTCGGATACAGTTTTGTTGTTCCTTTTAAGTCCAAATTGGTCAAGAGTCGCTTCAGCAACGTAAAGTGAGGGAACGCCTTGAAGCTGTACAGAGTCAAAGGATTAGTCCTGTGTTGAAAGTATAGAACCACATTGAGCATGCTGCTCTGCAAGCAGAATGAAAGAAAATTTCTGGCCAGAGTTTCCCTTTTAGTGTCGAGAATGAGTCTGCTGCTAGAGCTAGTATTTGCCAGCTCGATAAGCACTCTTACACCCCTCAAATGATTGAGAATTTCCGATAGTTTGATTATTTCATTCATGTTAAGGCTGTCAGATAGGCAGGCAAGTACAAAAAGCTCGCTATTGTGTTGATGCTTGAGCAAGGAATAGGGTGTAGTGCTGTGCCACACCCACTGTGGCTGGTTGGACAAGTTGTGGTGTTGAAACCAATGCCAGTTGCACTCCAGCTGATTTGGATTATAATAGAAGATGCTTCTTCCTTTAACGATCTGCATTACGAGCGCGTACAGATGGTAAATTCCTGAGTCAAAATTCTTGACATCAACATTGAACGACATGACCAAGTGCAGAAAGCACTACTGCAAAAAATGAAAAAAGGCATATACTAATTGACGAAAAGTTACAAAACTAATTAATTATATAATTCTTGTACAATTTTGCTTTTGAAAGGCTAACCCCGAAGATAACTTAGCCTCCTTCCATACTAATAAAATAATATTGCCGCTGAGGTAGCGTCTGTTTTATTTCACACAAAAAAAATATTTTTTACAACATATCGCATGCCAGAGTTCATACGGTGTTCTTTATGTGTGCTATAAAATTTTATGAGCATCTCAAGTGATCCTTTATGACAGCTACAACACCTTCGCAAGCCTTTGGGACGAGCAATCAGAGAGAAAGTTATGTGGACCACCAGATACAAATTAAATTTAAGGTCGGCAAGCAACAGTTACCTTAATTCGTGTATTTTTCCCCCCTTTTTTGTTTTCTTCTTTAACGACCTTCGACGCAGTGGTAATCTGTTGCAAATTATGAGCGCTAGGCCGAAGCGAAATAGTGTCAGCACTCTTCAGTGACACCTATTGCACGATTACGTTTCCAAAATATCTCACATGTCGTGCGGATGGCAGTTCGGCCGGGACTGCCATGGATGGCTTTAAGTTTTGCCTCAGGCAGCCCACGGTCACGGTCACATAATTTATGGATCGTGTTGTGAGAAATTTGTCAACAAATCGTGGCGCCATAAATTGTTTTCTTCTAATTTTTTTCTTTCTTCTATGTAGCTGTATGCCAATTGTCTGCTGCAGGTTTAAGCCTTAAAAAAATATATGGTTCCATTCAATATAATCTAAGGAGTTGGTTTAACGTGAAACTTTTAAGCCTTTATTACTTCAATTGATTTTTAAAGACAATAAAATTTCTCTATTTTATTGTCAAACATTGTTAAAGATGATGACTTTTTTTAGCTATTGAGATGTTTTTGTAGAAATTAAAATTGTAATTAACAATTTTGTAAATTCTTGTAATCCATTGTACACATATTTTTGTTCTATGTGTTGCGATATACTAGTTGCTACTTTATATTAGGCAAGTATAGCGACTGGGTATCTTTAACACTGGTTCAGGTCTTTGCCTTGCTGCCTAAATAGGTAAAAATCGTGCAAGCAAATTTGTATTAAGTCGCTGCAAGTAAATGTCTTTTACAGGCGTACAGTTCTTCGTTTTATGTTAATTGAATGAGCCAAGGCGTACAAACAGCCTGCCAATGGGTGAGAGACGTGAATAACATCACAGCTACTCAACGGGGACTAGGTCACAATTTGTTAGCTGATACTTGTTGCCTGCCTGTTGCCAAGTTTTTTATTTTACATATTTTTTTATTTTTATTTTTCTTGTGGTTTCCTTTGCCGTACCTAATTTTTGAAGCTGAAATAAGTAAGGCGATTTACATTATTTTTTATTTTAGCAAAAGTTCTCAAAATCAACAACAAAATATTACCTTACAACAGCCGTCAACAACGTGTTCGAATGCGCGACTAAAATCAGACAGGACACAGGGAACTAAACAAAATGAATTCCATTGAACTTGTCTCTATTGATGGCATCGCAATAGTTTCTTATCGCTCACCGTCGCACGCCATGGTAAATAAACTTCCACGCCTAATTGCGTGTAACATAATTGGTCTCGAGGGTTTGGAGCGTCAAACTAATTGGCACTTGGTCAGCGCTTAGATTTGCCAACCCCGATGAATTCATTGATAAATTTTGTTGTTCGTTTCATTTAATAAAGTAAAATTCGAGTAGAAACAACATGCAGGTTTTAAAGCTGAACCTTTGACATGTGTGGCATGTTAAGAACAAGGATCCGAACCTTTGTTAGAAACTTATGAAATCTATTGGGGGAGCCGCTTTAATTGTGGCGTCAGCATTTTTAACGGGCTGACTTGCAAAACTCTACGGAATCAATTTATATGAATATACATACAATAAGATAAAGAGCTCACAAGCAACTGAATATGAAAGCAAAAGTTTTTCGTTTAGGTCGGGCCGATGTTATTTGTTGGCCTGACCTGTCGCTAGACTGGGCCAAAACAGTTGCTGTCGCAGGCGCTTGCAGTTGTTGGCTGCCCACTTGGCTGGCTGTGCTAGCACAAAACAAGCGTGTCGACAATGGTCAAATGTGCAGGCCAAAGTGAAGATGCAGCTGGGATCGCAAGACCCCACGACCACAGCCACGACAAAGACAACGAGACACTTGCATACAATGAATTGTTTGTCTTCGCTTTGTCCTCTCCTACAGACACTGGCATACATACACAAACGAACACATACTTACATACATAAAGAGACACCCACATGCCTTGTGTACACTTGTGACTATGGCTCGGGCTTATGATTTGCCCCTGTGCAAGACAGGCAGCCATACCTATGTCCATGTCAGCATCATCATCATCGTCGTCGTCGTCGTGGTTGTTGCAGTCTTTCTACGGTTGCAGCGTTAGTCTGTCTGTCTATCCGTACGGTTGACTGGTTGGCTGGCACTTGTTTTATCGTCATTTTACAAGCATTTTTCATAAATTACAGTTTATTGTTGTTTGATAAACGGCCAACGGTGGGCGCTACTTGTATTTGTATTTTGTGTGTCCAGCAACGAACGACACGCAAATAAAACTCAAATAAGAAATTATTGTAGTTTTTATTGTATTAACGTCAGCATCGTTGGCGTCGTCTGCCGTCGCTTGCTTCACTTGCTTGATAAGTTAAGCGTTGACATCTTTATGTGCGTGTGTGGGCATTAAACAACCAAACAAACCCAACATCAACATCATCATCATCAACAACAGCTTCAGAATGGCCACTGGCAGTTAACAGTTGGCATAGCTGATCACAACACGCAAAAGGAAACATCATAAAAATCAAATTAACAAATGCAAGTATTATTTTAATGCTGCCTTGCGTCGTGCGTTGATGACAATTAAAAATGCATAAGCGCTTTTTTACGATCATGAGAACATTACCTGCAGCCCCTTTTCAATTGCTCTTCAACTGTAACTGAATCTCTTGAAACGCTTCGTGAAAGTAGGTGGTAGCAAACAGGGTATATGTCTATAAAAATAACAAGAATGTTAAATATATATACATATAACCAAATATATCACTTGTTTCATTTGATCTATATTAACATAAATAAACAGTAATTTATTTAATCGCTTTTATGGTATTTTCGAAAAAAAACTTAAATAAATATTCCACCCTCGCATGAGACTGACGTGACGCTATTCAAATATTAAAGGAAACCAAACTTGCCCAGTTTTGTGATTTACGATCTTATCCAGCGGCCCCTTGAGGCGCCAGAGTGCAAATTACCAATATGCAAAAATGCATGGAAGCGAGTGAGTCTCTTGTATTTGTGAGGCAGGCAACATTTGCACAATTTTATGGTCGCAAATTCCACTTGAACAACTTAATTAGATTTTTAAAAAGTAAAATGGCTTATTTGAATGCACTTAAATAAACAAAACAAACTCGGAAAATGGAGAGCATGTCCCTTCGGGCTGGCTGGTGCTGATTTATTGGACTGGCCATTTACCAATCGCACCATTTTGGTAACTCAAACTGAGTGCTTTAGCTTTAAACTAGCCGATTGAGTGAATGACGTATCTGGTCAGTCAATAAACGGCCAAACTAACAAACTGGCTGGCAAATGCAACGCCCGCCATTTAGTTTAACTGTCTGTCGACTGTTGTTGGCGAGCACAGAAAACTACAACAAAAAACGCGTTCGTCTTTAATGGCCGCTAATCTAGTTAACAGTTTTTCAATTATAGTCGATTTTGTGCAACTGATAATAAATGCGATAAAACATATTTGTGGCAAACGCCAATGTTTTGTTGCCAAGCCAGCGATGCCAGACTCCGATTACATCAGAGTCAACGGCAACGGACGGTCGGGCGTATTGCGGTTGCAAATGTCAAAATAATTTGCTTTTGGCTTTGGCTTGTTATCTCGGCTTGTTGTTGGCTGCAGGCGTTAATTGATTTAGTGGCCTGCTAGTTGCAAACAAATCGTTAAAAATGAAACAAAAACATTATTAATGCTTAGATTGGGCTGATATTATTAGAGGGCCGCCCTTTGATTTAAGAGATCTCTAATTGGCATTTTGACTTGTAAATCTATAGTCATTTCTCAATTCAATAAATAGCTTTAAAATTGCGTATTGAGAAATCACCACGTTGCGACGCCTAAAGGCGGCAATGTGCTACAAAAAACAATCTAATTTATTTTTTTTAGTACCAAACAAAATTAATGAGCTTGGAGCTGGACGCGAAATAAAAATACAAGCAACAAGTCACACAAAAAAAAAAAAATAATATTAATACTACTACTCCGCTAACCCACTTCAAGAGGCTTGCAAATGTCAGTAAGGCAGTTTTTGATAAATGTGCCAACCAGCGACGTTTCTATGCCAAACGAAAATGAAAATGTTTATGTAGCCCCTCCCGAAAGGTTGCCGTCGCCGTCACCCTAACCATCGCCAATTGCATTTGCAGTCGCAGTCATAGTCACAGTCACATCATAATGATGCCCTCAATCCGTGCCAGTCAGTCGCAAAGACGGCCGCCGTCCTTAGCCGAGTCGTGCGCCGTCAACAAGGAATATGTCAGAGGCTGAGGCTGAGACCTCAACTTAGCTAAACTTAACTCAAGTCTGTTCGGTGGCTCGACGTGTGCCTGTTTAGCAAACATTGTTGCGGGGGGCGTTCCGGGGGAACGGCTACTTTTGACGAGAAGTCAAAATGTTGCAAATGTGTTGCTGCTTTACATATTTCTATTCATTTTTCTCTTTTTCTGCTCGCTGCTTTTCGGCGTGACAGCTTTGGGCCATCAAATTGCAAGCTAATGTTGAAAAGATTCAGCTCTAACTTTGTTATACTAAACTGAAAAACCAAATCCAACTCCCAAATTGCACATGTTAGAGCCAACGGCGTTTCTGCTGCTGCGCCGAATTTCAAAACTGCGCCACAGAACTCGCCATCAATCGACTGTTGACTAGTAGTCAATAAAATTATAAATGGCTTTCGTTAAATTGAACTATTTTCGCATTTTCTTTTTGTTGCTGACCAATAGGAGTTGCAAGCTACTAGCGCAAAGCGACGCTTGACTGATCCAACTTCAGTTTTGTCTATTGCAATGAAGCGCACTAAAAACTAATTACAATATTTGTGGGGCGTGGTGTGTGCTTACATGCAAGTGTAATTAATTTAATTGCTCCAGACTACAGCTAGCAAGAGCTAAGTTGCACAATTGCTTCAATGGCTGTTGGTTTTTTTATAGCAAATAATTTTATGAACTTAGTGATTTATATTGTGCTCCCTGTGTGTGATCAACTGCTGAACAGGAAATGTAAGCAAGTAAGAATTAAAATAAAGTTCAAGCAACGCATAACTGATTTTAATGCGAGCCTCATATAATATTAATCGATTTTTTTTAATTCATTACGATGAAAAATAAAAATGTATCAGCAAAGCAATAAGCTTGGAGTTAAGCTTTGATGTCTCTTATAGCAGCGAACCATTAAACTGGAAAAATATTTTTTCAAATAAGTAAAGATGAGTTTTTAATGGAACCCTTGCATTTAAACCACAAACCCAAAACAATGCCGGTAATCAACACTAGCTGCCTGCTTTGTTAAGCAAATAATAAATGCAGCATTATACCGTAATGTTTGTTTTTGGCTGAACAGCTGACATGCGGCTGAAATGTATATGGCATGTGCGATTACGAGTACAAGTACTCAGTTGTACTAAGTTACATATGCAATGCAGTTTACAGTGCTTTTGAGTCGCCCGTTTGAATAACATTAACCAGGAAGTCTATGACAATTATAAATCATCATCGTCTTGGCAAATTTACAGCTGTCATGATGAGCACTTCACGTGCCAACTTCAGACAGCAATGCTCATTACACAAACACCCACCCATATATAAATGGGGTAAGGGTTAGCATAAGGCGTTCAGCTAAATGTACATCAGATCAGCACCTCAGCAGCAGAGTAAACACGAACAGCAACACCAAACACGAACAACAACAACGAACCGAAATAAACAGCATCAGAGTCAGAGCCGCCGAGCAGGGCGTTGCAAGTGCTATTTGCTTTGGGGTAGAGGAAGCTAACTGGATTTAATTCCTTGGACGCAAAACATAACACACAAAATAAAGATTTGTGCATGACCACGCAGCCCCCCTCTCTCTCTCCCCCCCCCCCCAGCCTCCAGGAAGACGCTGTCAAATTTTTGGACATGCAGCTAAAGGTTCTTAGATTAGAAAAGCGTGTGCTTGTAATTTCGTCTCCTCAACTATTTTCACATGTTGCAGCGTCATAAAGCCGGGGTCCAGGTCGTCGTGTCGACTCGCCTGTTCCTGTGTGGTTGCTTTTGTAGCTGTTTTTTGTATTTTCGTGGATGCTGCGTCTATTAAAATGCTATTTTGACTGGAGTAGTTTAGTTGAACAACGCGGCAGCATCGTCATCGTTTCGAGTGCGAGTTGCTGAAAAGCATTTTTGTGTTCTCGTGGCGTCAAGTGCCGCTGCCGTCATGCACCGACCCAGCCGACCGAGCCGAGCAGGGATAGAAATTTTTTTTTGCACACCAAGCTGGCCAAAACTTAAACAAGAACAATGTTGATGATAATAGTAACAACAACAGTCAACAGTCAGCAAACAACATACAACAACAACTAGCAGACAACTGCGCGGCGTGCAAATAATGCAATTTGTGCAATGCGCCTGCGCAAACGTGGGAGTCAAAAACTGTGTTGTTGTCGGAGTCAAGTCAGAGTTTTCACCGCCATGGGGCACAGTCAGACTCTAACTGAGACACTGCCTCTGCCACTGACTATGCTGCTCATTTTAGTAGCTTCCCCACTGCGTCGACCAAGTTGCAGCTCCCAACTACTGTCAGTCAGTTAGTCGTCGTCGCTGTGTGGCCGCTTGTGATTGTATTCTAGTGACTGCAATTGAAACTGCGACTGCGGATGCGGATGCCACTGCCACAAAACAAATAAGTGCATTTAGTGTTTAACAAATGTTCGCTATTGCGCTGATTGCGCTGTTGATAAGCGCCAAGCAAAATGAATTAACAGCAATAAGCCAGAGACAACGATGACGCTGATGATGACAATCGCTAATTCTCGTTTGCTGTTGATGATCAACCTACCAACTAACAAGCAACCGCCGACAGTCGTTTACACCATTAGCATTCATTTTTGTAATTAATTTAGAATACTTTTGTTAAATAACACTAATGCTTTCAGATAGCATAGAACTTAACAATTTATCAAACAGTTTTCTTTTTTGTTTATTTAGTATGATTAAATCAATAACATAAATTTTAATTTTTGAAGTAGATACTACCAAAACATAATTAATATGTCGTTTTCCTTTACGTAAGCTGACTACCATCAAAACAACTGATTGGCTGATATTTGTACAGTTAAGGGAACTTAAAATAACAGTTTGAAATTGAAGGCTCAGCTTGATGTCGAGTTACAGGTACATTTTAATGGGTTAATGGTAGTGCCAGTTTTTAGCTGTTTGCCCCACCGAGAAACAGCAATTGAAGTGCTGCTGCATTGTGAACGACGGCCATAAAACCGAAAATATTGCAACGCCCACGTCAGCTCAAAATTTCACCTAACAAACACAAACTCAAACACACACTTGAAAAGTTGCAGCAGCAGCAGCCGACAGCCAAGTGGATGTAGAGCAAGATCCGCTTGCCCAGTTGCCCATTTAAAATCGCCGTCGCAGTCGCTGTTTGAGTCGCTGCCCCTGGCAGATAAATGTGCAGCATGCGGCGGCAACAACGCGCGGGTGTTTTTTGTTTGACCATAGAGAGATTTTTTTTGTTTTTGTTTTAAATTAAATTAGAGCCGCCAACTCTCTAACTGTAACAATGAGTGATGTACGCACTAAAACCTGACAGGCAAATGGCCAATAGCGATGGCCAACGATGTCCAATAGCTATGCGTGGGCTTAGATCACCTCGCACGTATTGCCATTGACGATGTCCTCTCCAGCCAGGCCAATTGTAATTAGCAGTGAATCGGCTCCTGCTGTTGCTGTTATTGTTCTTGTTGTTTTAGATGCTTGCCTGTTAATGACCGGCATAATCATTATGAATTGAGATTGCAGCGATCGGAATCGCAATTGCAACCGCTTTGGTATGCCACTGAGGACGCCTACACGTCGCAACATCTAAGAATATGTTATTTTTCGTAGCTGTGTATGAGTTTATGTATGTGTCCAGTTGGCAGTGTCAAGTGATTCGTCATGGCAGCCAGACAGTTCCAGAATCGATGCCGAGTTCAGTCCGGCTTCAGTTCCGTTTGCATGCAAATTAGAACAAGATGGAAAAACACAAACAGCACACATTGCGCTGACAGCGCTAACAAACGGATTTGGCGTGCACCTGTTTCTTTAACGACAACTTTGTTGGTTGGCTTGACCCCAAACCTGACTTTCACAAGAGCTACCAAGAGATAGCGGGATACTAGGCACACTTTCAAGTTCGGAGACAAATGGCGAGCATTCGATTCGATTTACTTTTAATTTATAATTTGGCAAACCTCTTGAACTCTCGAGACTGTTGCATTAAGAAAAATGAAATTGTCGATTGCTGGGCTGGTTGCCTTGCAATTTGTGGTTGCAATTTTATTTTGAATTCAGTTCCGCATCATTGGCAAGCAGCGTGCAAGTGCACCGCGTTGCACAGTGAGTAATAAAAGTAAAATACTGCAAATAAAATCAGGTCAAATGGGGCACAATGGGCAGCACGTAGCTTCGAGACCATTAGGCCAAATCTGGCTGCCATTTGGTGGCACTCCTTTCTAGTCGGCAAATCTGACATTGACCCTGCCTGCCTGCATTTAAATCGCTGCTTAATTGACTTTGTACTGACGTCCTCTTTGAGCTTGCGTATCCCCACAGGCAAAACCAACAACAACAGCAAAAGCAACAAAACTAAGAAAATAACAGTCAATGGCTATCAGATGCAGCCGCAAAAGTCGTAGTCTGCGTCACTTGTGTCGTTGTCAAGGCAATGTGGACAAGACATCAATCATCACTAAATTAAAAAACATTTAAGATTCCTGCATGGGGAAATGTTAGATGCTCAAAACGTTTTATTCGTCTCATAAATAATGCAACAAGAGCCAACGAAACAAAAACATGAAGCAGGCTACGAAATGTCACATTAAACAGGCGATATTGAAGCTGAAAAGCAGATGACACCGAAATCATGTTAGGCGGCACTTGAATGAGTATCAAACGGCAGCTGCCATAAACACACAAACACGCCGTCAACGTGTCGACAACGAAAGGCTGAAAGGAGCAGACCAGACCAGACTAGGCTACTCCAAGCTGGAGCAGTAGGTGATACCGATGCTGCTATTGATGCGGCTACTGATGCTGATGCTGGAGCAGTCGTCGCCATTGCCGTCGACAGTCGTTTTACACTTGTCGCCGGCATTGACCAAAGTTGGCAATTGCCGCGCCACTTTTATGTGGCCTCCGCTTGGGGAGCTAGCTGCTGCAACGGACGCATCAAAAACGAGGTAGGTGCAAACGCCGCACGTCAATTGTTGCATTAGACGGCAGTCGCAGTCACCCAGTCTCAGTATCTCCCGATTCGAAAAACCGATCCCAATCCCAGCCAGTGACCAAACAAGTTGTCATTGGCGCGTTATTTATGACAATGTTCAAGATGTTTCTGTTGCTGTTATTGCCTCCCTTGCTGCACTCACTTCTTCTGCATCTGCGGCTCAACACTGTTTATGTTAATGCAAAGTTCGAGACGCTCTCCTTGCGCCCCCAACACTGACAGCAACGCTGCATTCAAGTGTCTGTCAATTGGCATCGGTAATAGAGTTCGACCGAGCTAAGACCCCGGCGGCAAGTTCGTGTGCTGCTGTTGTTGCCTCTTTGCTGCCTGTTGCGGCTACTGCTGCTGCTGCTGACCAAAAGCGGCGGGCGTGTGACAATTAAATTGTCAAGCGCAGGCCTTTGACATTGACGCGTGGCAAGTGTCAAAGCTCTTGTTGCTGTTCCAACTATGTCTGAAAGCAAAGTGTGAGTAACAAGTGAGTTGAAAGCAGCAGCACCTCTATTTTTCCCCCTTGGCGTAAGGGGCGCATTTCAATTATGATTTTAATCACAACAGTCCAACAACAGCCACAGCAGCAACAGCTTAATTTTTTTTATAGTCGCTTTGTTTTTGGTCGGCAAACTTAGTTGCTCAGCTGAAAATTGGCAATTTTTTATGTGCGGTGCTTCGCTGATAAATGAGTCTTGATATGATTCCGCTTGAACTTGTTGAGAGGCGTTTGTATAGTTTACCTGCGAAATTATGCCATAAAAAACTTGACGCGTTTTTGCTAATAAAATTCATATAATTTTATTCAATTTCTTATCAACCAAATGGCCTCAGGCAGCGAAACGCGCTTAAAAGCCTAAGTTCTCTTAACGCTTTAAAGCGATCTTTTTATGCTCTCTTCAACTCATGTGCTTGCTCAGGCTTAACGTCGCAGTCGCTGCGCCGCTTTCCAGTGACGTCGAGGAAACCTCTTTTTATTGGTCAAAAGCTGATCGGCAACTGATAGCGCAGCTGTGTTGGAAATAAACCGCTAGGTCAGCTAACAGCCAGCTTCGCTCTAACTGGAAAATCAACAACAAAACAAAAATCAACAACGCCAACTTCGCGAGAGAGATAGAGAACAAGTTGCAGCTGGAGCTTAGGCTGGAGAGCGTTGCCGATCGGCGATAAACGAAGCAACAAAGCAACGAACGACGCTGGCAGAGAGACCAAACGGTCGCCTCAGCCAGCTCAACAGGTTTTTTGCGTTTTAGCGGCTTTTTTGCCGTTGCTCCCAGGTTCGTTCGTATGCGAGCTCGCCGTTCGCTCGGCTCCTCAATCGTAAAGCTGCTGAGTCGCTGCGGCAGCCTGTTGCCTGTTTGGATGTTGTTGTTGCAGTTGTAGTTGTTACTGTTGCTGTTGCTGGACTGTATTACTCGGTCAGTCGGTCTTTGAGAGGTTGTTGCTATTTTGCCACTTTTTTATTATTTTTTTGCCTGGCGATTTTTCTTCGCTGCGCTTCGTTGGTGTTTTGCAACTTGTTGTTGCTATTATTGTTATTGTTATTGTTGCTGTTGCTGCTGCTGCTGTGGCTGCACCGGCAACAGCAATGGCAATTGCACTCAACCGCTGCCTCGTCTGCTGCTGCGCTGCACTAAGCGGCGACTTCGGCTGTGTGTTAGCTGTGAGCTTGGGAGCTCAAGCTGCCTGCAATTTTCATCCTCTTGCAGTTTCTGTGCGACTTTCTTGCGGGACTGTTTAAACTTTTTGCGTTTGCGCGCGTTGCGAAAAAAGAAAAAAACGTTTGTTTTGTCTGAACTGTTCACGCGTTTTTGGAGAGTCGCGTGCGCGCGTTTCTGTTACGATTTTCGTGCGTTTTTCGTGCGATTTGTTTACGCTGCTGTTCACTGTGCAAACGAACTGCACTACTCCCAACGCAAAGCAAATAGTGTTCGCAGCTGCATTGAAAGCTTTATATATTAAATGTTTAACCATCTGTGGCTGCTCTAAGCCAAGTTACTCATAAAAGCAGCCTAACAAGCAAGCAACAGTAAAAAGCCATTCAGTGCTGCCATAAAAAACCAAATTAATCCAACACGAGCACATACTAATGAACATATTACATTTGTCTATATGTATGTAAATAAATATGTAGGTACATGATTATGCCCTTCGTTAAGCTACCAGATATTGTATATACATATATATATGGCTACATAAGTTAAATACATACATACTTAGTAGCAGCAGTAAAATTGAAAGGCAATCGCGCAGTCACAAATATAAAACAAATAAAATTAAATTAAGTTTAATTGCCGCCAAAAGATCACATAAAAAGCGTGCAGTTAAAAAAGAAAAAGATCAGCAAATTAATTATATTGTATTGTATATTGTATTGTATATAGAAAAACATACGACGATAAAAAAGTTTACGATTTAAAAATAACAAAAAATAACTTAGCTTAACAGAAGCGATAACAAAACTGGCTTAACAAAAGACTTAGGCAACTAACTTGCTGCCGTTTTCATAGCGCGCTTGCATTATGTGACTTTGTATTGAGTATGTTGAGTGTTGCGAGCCGAACTGTTAGCTGTGAGAGTTGCGCCAGATAACGGTGCTTCGGGTGATAGCAGCAAAAGTTAAAACAACAACAAAGTAACAAAATGCAACAAGCAACTAACTAATTGACAAGTCAAATCCTGCTTGCCACAAACAAACAGCTGGCCACGTTACGACCAGAGTAACAAAACAACTAACAACACAAACAAAAAACAAAATAAAAAAACAATCGCCGGACAGCTCTCGTCGACTGCCAGAGTGGTGGCTTCAACTTTAATCAAATCGCAGCCCCAAACGACAATTGCAAAGTGTGCCTCTTAATGTTTCCAAATGCATTTTACTGCCGCGCAAAAAAAAAACCAAATAAATTTACATAAATATTTCACGTGCTGCTTTTTGCAACTGTTGCACTGATGACGACGACGACGTCGACGATCACATCCGCGTGTTGAAGATTGAGATTTGCCGGAGCTGGATAGTTGCAAGTGTTTTGACTGTTTATGCTTTGTGCCGTGTTTGTTTTTCTACGAGAATCTCAATCGGCTTAGTGCCAGTGCCAGACAAATCCACAAAAAATACTTCAACACAAATAAATAAATAAGTTAAAAAACAGCGAGCTCGAGTCTCGACTGCGTGTTAATTGCTGTTCATTTGAATACAGCAAGGGAGACTTTGCCTACGGTAAGTGTAATTGTTTTCAACTCGTTCATAGATATTATTTAGTCGTTTTTGTTTAAGTTTTATGCGTCTTTAATTGCACTCTATAACAATAATTTTGATGACTCCCAGCTGACTACTAGAGTTAAACTGGAATCTGGGCTGGACTGAGACATGAAATAATCAATTAATAGTCGACGAAATGATTTCAATTACAATTTAAACAGACAAAACAGCTGCCGCATACATTGTTGTTGGTGTATTCGGCAATAAAACCGTTAGTTAAAAGTTTTCCACAACAATTAATTGCAGTGATTTGAGAGAAAACAGCACAGCCACAAACGGGCCACTTGGCTTTTAAGACTTTGGCCATTTATTTCCTTATTTTATGTTAAAATAAAACTCCAAAGAGCCGCCACTGTCCAAGGCAATATCAACAGCGACAAAGAGTGCGCAATAATTACAAGTTCAGTTGATCAATTTAAATAAAAACATTTCAACACTTTAACAATAAACGAATCAGTAGCGCCAGCAGCAACAATTTGTCTGACTCCGTCCATCTAATTGTCTCAGTTAGTGGAATTGTTAAAGTCTGGTGATGCAAAAACGTTTTTAGCTGGCGTGCTTAATTGAAATGAAAACTTTATTTTTTAAATTAACTCGCACAGCTTAAATAAAAATGTAAAAACCTTTTGATAAAACATGTACATAAATAGAAAAAGACGATTGCTAGTACGGTGTAAAAATAATAAAAAAATGATTAAAATATGTAAAACTAGACAAAAACTATTATTAGTTTTAACTACAAATAATTTTCTTTTATTGTGAGGCATATTTAGCTTTCTAGACTCCTAGAGAATTATATATATACCACCTCACCTTTTGCATTTTAAGTAGTTTGCTTTTTATGCGCCACTGAAACAATTAAAATACAATAATTAAAGCAAAATCGCACAAAAACCTAATGAACAGTAAGGAAATTACATAAATATACAGCAAAAGCAAATAAATATGCAAGGAATTATTAAATTCTTTCTCATAATTGCAAAACGCAAGTCACGGGATTTCAGGTCCATTTGGTCGTGCGCTTTAGAAGCTGTACACAAAGCAAAGAAAATAAAATTAAATTTATTAACAGCAAAAATCTGCAAAAACAACAGATTCAGATGCATCAGTAACAGTAATTCAACTGCAAAAAGCCACATTAACCATAACAACAGCAACAACAATAACAACAACAAGAAAAGTCGGCAATTGTTTAATTGCAATGCTGACAAAGAAATTGTCAAGCGCTGATACAAAACGCCGCAAATGAGTTCAAGAAATGTTGACTGACAGTTTCTTGGTAGTAGCCTCGGTAACTTGGGTTGTTAATTGTGGGCCGCTGCTGCCGCCTGCTCGCTTGGATGAGTCAACAAGAAATTTTCTTAATAGCCGTCTGGCTTTTTTTGTAGTTTTGTTTCATCTAAAGCTACTGCAGTTGTTACCGTTGCAAGTGTTTTTTTCTCGCGATGCTTTTTTAATTAATTCTTTTTTTTTTTTGCTGCCATAATTTATGAACTTTTTTGTAAAGCTGTCTTTGCCACAACAATTATTGTGACTGATTCAAAGCGTTGCTCGGTCGGACTAGTAACGCGTTGCATTCGATTTGTTTTACCTGTGATTGTGCTCATTATGCCTGCTATTATTGTTGTAATTGTTGTGGTTTTTTGCACGGGCTCGCGTCATTACATATGTCGTCTATGCGGTAGACAGACTGTCTGTCTATCTGTCTGCCTGACTGACTGTGCACAGTGTCAGTGGGGCTGTCTGTCAATTGTGCTGTCTGCCCGCTTGGCTACTGCTTTGATTTCTAGTTAAACGCTTTTTGTGCCCTTTGTTTAAATGATCAATGACGCACTTGACTGACATTTTGCTGCTGCCTGTGATGTCATCGCTGTCATCAGCTGCCTATGCAATATGCCAGCACTTGAAATGTCACGCACTTCTGACAAAATTAAATGATATGCCACAGCTGCTCATTCTAAGCAGCTGCAGCAGCGACTTGGCTTAGTTCGTTGCCTAAGCCTTTTGTTTCGCCATGTACGTTTGAAATTCCTGGAATATTTTGCTTACCCTGTGCGCCCGCGCTCTTCGATTACGCCAGCCAAACCAACTGTAATGAGCCATGCGCAAATATTTCGTCTATTACGCAACAACAAATGAGCAAACAACAACAGCGGCCAAAATCGATGAGCTAGACAGACTAGTGTTAGGAGAAGGAGGTGGAGGAGGCGCCAACACAATATGCATACATTTTGGCTCTTTCGATCCTAAGCCAACTTCATGCCACAAATGTGAAGAGTTTTCACTAATTTCGAGTTGCTGCGAAACAAAACACGCGAATGAAACAACAACAAAAATAACTCTAACGACAACAACAATAACAACAATAACAAACAGCAAACAATCAGCGCTGCTGCATAAATAAAAGTAAATTTAATGACAAGCAAAATATTTCTTGTCATGCCTATCAGATTACAAGATTTCTATATGAACTCACAGATGACGCGCCTCTATGTCTGCATATGAGTGCTTGCGTGCGTGTGTGTGTGTGTGAGTGAGTGTCGTTAAAACATGATTACTGGCGCTCAGACAGACAGCAAGACAGACAGAACCGTTAGTGTCATTTGAATGTGCTTGTTGCTTATATTACGAGTGTTATAATGCCTCGCAGTATCCACCACGTCCAGGTCCCAGGCGTCGGCGACATTGAGGCAGCTTTAGATAAAAGCAAAAAAAAAAACACTTCAAAGAGCTCGCTACGCAAGATGCGAATGCTTTGCAGATGTGCAAATTGCAATGCGTAATGATGTATGAAGAGTTTCTTAGTCGAGATCAGAAAAAACTTCTCATGAGTAGGCCAAACAGCGAATAATAAATAATAATAAATATACTGCCCAACCAATAATTAGACATTTACAAGATCTTCCCATAGTCAGGTTTTGCTCTGGTACATAAAATGTAACTTTGAGAGTGGAAAATCTTTTGGCGTTTATACGCCCAATTGCCAATCATAATCAATTTCACACATTACAACCGAAATAGAAAAAACGACGCATGAAATTGCTAATTGTGGCATTAACAGTGCGGAAGGGCCCAACCCAACAAAATGGGCCTAAGACTGCCCTAAATGAGATAGAGGCCCAAGGCACCAATCGAACAATTAAAATCGTAGCGAGTTCACAAGCAACAAAAATATTTAATTACGCCGCATGTGGCAGCAACGGCGACCCTTGGAAATCACAATCGAAATAAAGAGCAACATTTTCAGGGCCTTGGTCTGTAATGATTTTTTCTAGCCATTTTTTGGGCGTGTTCATTTTTTACTTAAATAAAATTAAAAATCCAAATCAAAATGATTATATTGGCTAAATCAAATCTTCATAATGATGAGACCACATGTGATTTGAAAGGAGGTCTCAAGCAGCTGGGAAACATTCATAACTCGTCGAAGATAACCTAGTTTAATAAATCAGTCCGTTTATTGCCTGTTGAATGTTTAATAAAAATACTGATAAGACTTAGATAATGATCAAAAAATGTTCAATATGACAATTATAATTCGCTGAGCTTACGGATTCGATTGCGTCAGTGGTTGCGACAGAACTTAATTGTCAGCCGTGAAATAGAATGCTCGCAAAGCGGCTTCTTCTTTATGCTTATTAGCAAATTTTTTTAGCTTGCTTTATTGTTGGATTCTTGTGCTAAGTCGATGTTAAAACGAAATTGTTTTGCATTCATAATTTAAACAGCGTTTTCAGATTTAGTTATAAATTATTTATATTCAATTTATACTTTAAGGTAATAAACGTCGATGAATCTAATAAGCATAGGTAGGTAGGTTACCTGGCTAATTCGAATTTTAAGCACGTATTTCCAGATAAGTGGCTGACTCGTGTGAAGCGCAATTTCACATTAATCTTACTCATCTTGTCAGCAGCTTGTTTTTTGGTGACATCAATTAATTTTGCTTTGATAGGGTTGCAGCAGGCCCAAAAGAAAAAAACTGGAGTACAAAAATCGGCTAAGAAAAATGCGAGCAACTAGCTTAATTCATGCATACAAATTTTTTTCGCTACAATAGACAAAGGCAATAAAAGTCAAATCAAAAAAATTAGTTTTCTTTATTTTTGTTTGTAGCTCATTGTTTTTTTTTTTTTTTTGCAACGCTCGATTTGCATATTTCCCGTAGGTGGTTCAATGAACTTGCTGCTTCAGCGGATCAGAGCGAGTCTGAATCTGTTGGGGGCGTCACTTGATGAGGAGAAGTCGACGGCAACACTTCCAGCCAGCTCTGTGCGGTTTGAATCGCCTACGCGTAATTTGACAAATTTGCAATAATTTGCATAAAATCCGAAACGAAAACAAAAAGTAATTCCAATCAGCGGTAACACAAAGCAATCATTTGCAATTTAACTAGTTTCCTTAAGTTAGTTGGCCACACATACTTAAATATTTTTAAAATTAAAGTATACACAACGTATTTTACGACTGTTGAAATTGAATTTCACTTTGATAATGTTGACAATTTCTATTAAAGTATTTTACGTTTGCTAACAAGCCATATCAGTGATACCACATGCCAATTGACTCGCTTTTCTTTAACTTTTAATTGCAATTGAGTTTCAACATGAGCTGCGTGCATTTGCGCAATGATTTGCAGATAGCAACCATGGGAAGCACATCTTCTACCAGTAACTGGCAGTTGGACGGGCTAATTGACAAATAATTAATCTTTGAATAATGCCCAGGCATTCTGTGTCTGTGGTATTCTGTGAATGTGGTCTTTTGCTGGTGGTGTTTGACAAACGGGAAATACTTTGACAGCAACAACGTAATAAGCATACCTTAGTTCAACTCAGTGCTAGTTGCTAATTAAACTTATTTAAATGCACTTTAGCGTGCAACCTTGGGTGTAACCTCATAAACTAACTTTTATAAACAATTCTTGCTACGCACTTGCCCCGAACTAATCTAAAATGCTAATTAAGCTGCCGGCATTATTTGTTGTTCTTGTTATTAACGCATGCAAAACGTCTGTTACGTATACGCACTGCAGCCGGTTGGTTTGGTTGTTCGAGCTTGTGCTTGAGTTAGAGTTCGGGCCGTGTCTCGTCGCGTTTAGCTGTTCGCTGTTAGCTGCGTGCATTAATTAATAAATGTCGTGATGTCGCTTTTGAAGTGTCTGTCATTATGAGATCAATTAATAGGAAAAAATTCTAGATCAAGGCGAAAATCTACAAAAATGTCGCACACACACACACATACACTGACAGGCGGGACAAGTGTGCGTTGTGCGTTGTTGTTATTGATCGACACATAGTAGATATTTTTATTTATTTGCTGTCGTCCTCAACACAAACATATTTTCAAGCAGTTGTGCGTGCCCGATCCGACCCGAATCGACCACCTTTGTAAGCAACTTTGCTTTAATATAGTTAGAGACCATTTCGCACATTTTATTTAATTACTGTTTGAGTATTTGTTTTAACTATGTTTCATCGTTTTGGGATAAGTTTTTAATTGACGTGCCTGACGTCAGCATAACAATTACATCATAGACATAAATGGACAGCAGAGATCGAAAAGCTGAAGCAAATCAGGCGGGAGAAATAAATCATCAAAAGCAATTGTGTGTTAAGTTCAATAATCTAAAACCAAAATCGAAACGTAAAATCATATAAGGCAATTAATTTACCAGAAGATAATGAACATAGAAAAAATTTTAATAACATTTAAGAGTTTTAAAACTTTTGTAACCTTAACTGACTATTAATCTTTGTTATTTTGTGCAGTGTAGTTAAATATTTACAATTCAGCATATTCAATTTGAGAAACGCATTATTATAGTTTTTAGGCTCGTGTTGTTGTTAGTGATTTTGCATGGCTGTTATAATTAATGTTGTTGATACAAAAATCGGCTTTGCTTCGGTTTCAGTTTCAGTTTCAGTTGCAATTGCTTTGATTTCGTGTTACAAAGTTGCAGTTTGCGTTGGCTGTTGCACTTGTTTTCTGGAAGTTGTTGTTTTGTAGTTGTTATTGCAGGCGGTTTTATGTTACACAAAATATTTACGCTATTGACGAAAACAGCAAATAGACGCAACGCCAGCTAAAAAATACAAAATAAATAAATTTGCCTTGCAAATGAAGTCAGTCGCAACTAAAGCAACTTTATATTTGAACTTGATTTTGGTGGCGGTATAACAAAAGTCATGGGCTCCGCCAAGGGGGCGGGTTTTGGGTCGGAGGCCCGGGGTCAGCTCTAAACCTGACGCTGT
Source organism: Scaptomyza cyrtandrae (assembly GCA_035044605.1). Taxonomy (NCBI): domain Eukaryota; kingdom Metazoa; phylum Arthropoda; class Insecta; order Diptera; family Drosophilidae; genus Scaptomyza; species Scaptomyza cyrtandrae. The sequence continues at coordinate 8,222,371 of JAWNNS010000640.1, forward strand.
CCGAATGCAGCTGCATTCAACTGCAATGTTGTGCGTGAGAACCAGCTGGCCATTTACAACAACAACAACAACAACAACTGCTGCTGCTGCCTTATATATATCAAGATTTCAATTTTTGCATTTGTATACTTGAAAATTTACGCCGCACGGCATGCACGCATTTGTTGTTGTTAGTGTTGGTGTTTGCCAAGCTGCTTAATAAATTTTGAGATACTTATCAATTAGCATACGAATTACATGCCTTGCAATCATAAATAATGCGTAAATTTTGCGCTGTTTGTTTATAAAAATGAAAAACTAAACAAAAAAATTTAAATTAATAGAAAAAAAATCAAATTGATGCATAAATGTTGATTTCAAAGACTTTGTGGCTAGGAGGCCGCTGTACGAATTGTTATTTATATGCATTTCTACACAGTTAGACTGGTAGGTGCGTGTTTGATTTGCCTTTGATTAGAAACGACAAATAAACAACAAATCATGCAGCACGAAACGGCTAAAAAGATGGAGTTGAATTTAATTGAATCGAACAAAATGCCTTTGGCAACGAACTTGATGGGCATGATCAAAAAATTACAGCAACGCCTGGCCAGCTCATTGTTATGCTTAACACTTTTGAGCTATATTTACAAATTAGGCCAATAAAACCAACACCAACGTCAGGCACAGATATACACTTGAACCAACTCGAACATCAGAATTGTAAAGCTATAAAACATCAAGCAAAAAGGAAAACGGTTACCTAACTTAAATCAACTCATAGCTCTTGATGAATTTTTATGCATGCTTATATGATGGTCATAAAATTCGACTTGTCCGCCTGGCTGCTTTGCCTGCCTAGAAGTCAATGATTGTTTAATGAAAAAACAAATAGTCTGCTAGCTAGCGAATAAATAGATACCAAATAAATCAAGCACAACTCTCGATCGCTAGCACTTAATTGTAAGAGATTCATTCGGATTGCGAATCCGCCCGCTTCGTAAGCCACACACAACTAAAAAAAAAAATAAAAAACACACCTGCTGTGCCACAAAAAAAAAGAAAAAGAAAAAAGCATCAAACACAAAATATGTCTATGGCGCGTTAATCCCTATTCTATAAATGTATTTGTACCATGCAAAATGAAAACGTTAGCCAAGGGATTAGTGCACAGAAAGAATACCTGGGTAGATAGCCTCAGCAGCGTCAGAGGGTGCGCTAAGCTGACGGCGGCCGGCACGCGCTAAAACATTTAGAAGTTGTAAACGTTGATAAATCGATGGACGGACGTACGACGGAGCTTTGACATACAGACAACGACAAACGTAGTAAAAAGTGCGGGCGCACACTACATGAAAGAGAGATACATGAAACACAAGCTTCGTTATTGGTCAACCCGTTTTTGACAACACATTCTTCATCACACATACATTTATGTATCTCCCACTCATAGCTCTTGATTGTTTATTAAGTACGAGTCATACTTGCACATTTATCTACTGCTCCAGATCTGAAACTGAAACTGTATCGGAATGGGAATCGGAATCTGGCACCCAATTTTCAGTGTCTCCGCTGTCAGCCCAATGACACTTTGGGCCATGATTTATGCGTACACAATTTTGTTTGGCAGGCATTTAACGTTGTTGCTGTTTGCTGTGGTGTGCTGTGCTGTGCGTAGTATCTTGGAACAATGTGTTGAGGCAATTACGCCCACCAACTGACGCTAATACCAGCTATGTACATACACACATACATACGAACATGCATAAGGTTTTTGGTGCGGATTTTGTCATTTTACCAAATGGAATTTCCCATCATTTTTGGCGTCAATTTAAAGCTGATTCAAATAAATGTGTCAAAGCTTTTAATATGACGCTAATTAAAATTCAATATAAAAAACACCGTCAACAACAACAAAGAGTAACCAGTTGGCGAATCATCATCAGGCAACAACAAAGATGCCAACAGATGCCTTTGGCTGTCCGTTTGTCCGCTTGTCTGTTTGCTGTTAGCTGGTAGCGGTAAGTGCTCCTAATTGGTCACCAGCTCGTCCTAAGCGAATTTTTTCCTCTTGCTTATTCGTTAATTTTCGAAACTGACAAACGCTTAGCATCCGTCTATCCTTATCTAAGCGCTATCTTTGCGCTGGTCTCGTGGCTTTTATGATTTTTTAAATGTAAGTCACGCTTTTGGTAATTAAGTGCCCCCAACACCGACACTGACACCGACACCGCCAACATCGACTGTGGCCCATGGCCGCCCTCGACAGGTGGCTCAGCCTCCTTCCTGGGCGGCTGGGGGGTGTTGGCCATCGCACAGATATAGCTGTGTTAGTTACTTACTAACTGGCTTGATCGCATGGTTATTTTGTCTTTTTCTTTGGGTTGCCAGCTTTTCTGGCTGCCTCTGTGCTACGTTTTGGCGACATGCGCCGCATTTGCAATTATTTTGCGGCTCATTAAACTTTTAAACACGTCGCTCACGTAGTGACGCGTCTGTCAGACGGCTGCCTTGTATACCAGGCACTGGGCACCGCATCCCCTCCCTGGCACCCTCTACGCGCATCGACGCTGGCTGACTGCCTGCCTGTGAAAATGTCATAAAAATCTCTGGGGAGCTAGCAGTCGGTTTTGCTGCTGGCTGCTTTGATTTCAGTGCTTGCTTTTTCCCAACGTTTTTAGCTTGCGAAATCATAAAAAGATTTCTTTTTTTATCGCACAAGTTGCTATTGCTGTTGTTGTTGGTGTTGCTGTTGTGGCCGTTTGATTGTTGCCAGCTTTTTATTTTATGATTATTATATTTTTTTTATTGAAAATTGCTAGCATCTTGCTGTTCATGTCGGCCACCCTGTCACAGTTAAAAAAAAACACATGCTGACAAAAGACTTAGGCAACAAACTTGGCACAAATTTTACGTCTTTTATTATTTATTGCTGCGTTTTAATATAAATTGCTCGCTACCGCTGTCAAATGCAATTAGCTGGAGTTTAATTGAAAAGCGGGCAATCGGCGAATGCCAATGCCCAAAAATTAAAAAAACCAAAAATTGAAAAATGCTTTTCTACACCGCATTCCACGGGACATTTCAATTAATCTTACTACTACTCTGCCGGCACTTTTCTCTTTTCTTTACGCATTGTTGTTCGCCTGTGTGCCACTTTCTGACCGTGACAGGCGATGGCAACAACGACACACAACAACAACACCAACAACAGCGGCAACGTTTCAATGTCGGCTTGCATTAAAGTGTCGTTCGTTTTCTGGTTCAAGTACGTTTGTCGCCAGATAAGTTGCCATCGCCATCGCCCGGGACCACGCAGCTAGGCAGGCAAACGAACAGATTCCATTTCAGGGTCATTTGCATGGAAATCGCTCAGCTGACGCTGCCAAGTCGTCGGTCCATCGTCGTCTGCCGTCTTCCGTTGTCAATAACGATTTTCATCATCAGCGTCATCCTGCTTGGGGATTGTGTGGCTGCCTTGATCGTCAGCTCTTTGCAGCTCTTTCGCCTCTTATACATTTAAAGCTAAATCAGAACTTGTTTGTAGCAGCCGCAGCGCCATCTAGCGTGCAGTTTTCGCCAATAGCATATTCGCTACTAATGAAATATATGCGAAAGCCAGACGATGACCGGTATCAGCAAACAGCTTCAGTTTCATCGTTCTTTTATTATTGTAATTTTTGGTGCTCAGCAGTTGCCAGTCGCAGTTGGCGCGCAACGGTTTCGTTTTGTCCAAAACAATGCATAATTTATAAGAGTCGTTTGGGTTGCATCGTTTTATTATGCTAATGCCTAGGTAATTTGTACATTTTGGGCCCTGGCAACTCCGGCTTAGTGTCACTATTAAGCGACTAATTAATTTGTTTCAAGATGCTTGTGCGTCACTGATCTATGAATTGATTAGCATTAGAGAGCTGAGCATGGAGGTGCGAACAGTTCCATCAATCAATTAGCATGGTTGCCCAAACCTAGAGCAATTCAAGCACCTTAAACGCAATGATTTTGCAATAGCCAAAGCCAAAACAGCACATAGCAAGCTGCAACTGCAACATACAAATAAAGAGAGCAACAAGAAAACAACTACGACAACAACGACTACGACTTGCTCGAGATTACAACAATGTTGGCAATGTTGAGCTGCTGACCACGTCGCCGTGTCTGGTCTGGCAGCGTGTGTGCCCCCGCGAGAGGTCGTCCAGCCACAGATCCGGCTTTGCAGTCGCTCTGTCCGTCTGACTGTCGAACGTTTGGTCGTTGTGTCGTTCGATCGGAGGCCTTTAAGTTATGAACAAGCGTCGCACAGCGTTGGAGAAATACTTTAAAGCGCTTAATAATATGCAGTTTATTATTGTTATTGGCGTCGTTGCGGCACATAAAACTTGCAATTGGCATTATTAACGCCATAGCCTTTGGCTATTCAATAATTCGCTTTCGTCTGCCGCACCGCATCTAGCTATGGATTTTAGCTTAGTATGGTTCATTTGAGAGTGTGTGGGAATGCAGCGATTGCAATATTTTGGCACTACAAATGACGCTGATTGATTATGTTCATAACCATTCCCAGTGCTTTATGTCTGTTCACACCTGGCCAACAGCACATTATTGAACATTCAAATTAACTGCACTCTAATTAACCATATATACTATGTGCATACATATTTACACGCAAGCCATTTAACTTAGCTGCTTAAGGCGTTTTTAAATTTTTTGTTGTCAATGAACAGGCATTTGGCACGCCAGCTCATAAGCTAATTAAAAACAAAGCATTGCTAATAAATATTATTTTTATATAATGGCTTTATAAAGTGCGTGCTGTGATGTGATGTGAGCAAGGCGTGACGCGAATAATGAAATCCATTGCGCTCTATACATACGATTACGATTGCGAATATGAATACGATTGACTAGTCAAATGAGTGCACCAAAAAAACACTTGCGTGACTTAAAGTAGATCTTTTTTTAATGTTGATTTACTTTATTTACTTCGTAATGCTTTTATTTTCTGCTATGATAATACCTATAAATAAATAACGTTGAGTCTTTTCCTAATAACAATTATTATGCTCAAGAATTTCATGCCTAAAATCAATTTTCGTTTTTCATCATCATTTTTCTAAAAGTAAGTTCTTGTTATTCAAGTTGCCTCCCTCCCTGTCGTATTTCAGTTTTCTTGAATCAAAAATTAAAATGGAAATGAGTTATTATTGCCAGATGATGCCTGATATTTGATTTCCGTGTTGCCAGCCCAGCGTTCACTTTTAACTATGCCGCTAACGCCGATTTTAAAGCTGATGCCGCCGCCTGCCGCCGCCGCCAGCTATGTCTGACAAACGCGGCGTATGCGCATTTTTAATTGCCACAACATGTTGAATCGAAGATTGGCAAACAGCAATTTTCGACTGCTTTTTATCAAAGTGCCTCGCGCAATGCAACGGCAAATTGATGTTGACATTTCAACCAGCTGTCGCTCTCGTTGGCGCGTTAATTTCGCAAAAATGGCTCACCAAAAATGGTCGCGTTATGAATTATCAATATGGTGCCGCCCCTGGTGACATCGGCCCGGCCATCGACATCGTCATCGGCATCACCAACGCCATCGCCACCACCGCTGCCACAGAATGCGAAAACGTTTTTCGCAACGCAGGAAATTGTTTTCATTGCTTGACCAATAGACAGCGGCGGGTGCTCCATATACGGTCTAAATATTTGCTAAATCACACGCGCTCCACAGACTCGCCACAGCAACATACACAAACACATACAAAAAGACACACTAGACAATAACGTACAGTCGTTGTAGTTTGGAGCTTGAAGCATTTTGGCTGTGGTCACGATTTTAACATTTTTGCGCATGCGCAGCGAGCACCCCGAAATTTTCGGCGTTGCCCATTAATTTTCATTGAAAACGTTTTCATATTTCGTTGCCATAGTTGTGGCGGCTTTGCCGTTGTTGCCACATTTTCGTATAGCACAATATTTTCATTGTAGTGTTTTGGCATATATTTATGTGCCGTATAAAATGCGATCAAGATTGAGCCTAGGACTACAAACTGCTGCACACCAGACAAGGCGAGGTTCGCGACTTATTCCAACGTGGCAGCAGCCAGCTGAAACTTCAAGTACAAAACAACTACCACCAGCACCACAAGCACCACAACCAACCACAACAACAAGAGCTAGCCTGCATTGTTGTTCAACTTTGCACTTCAATTGCAGTTGTTGCAGTTGATGTTATTACCGTTTGGGGGCGCAGGCGTAAATTAATGGATTCATCGAACCAAGCCACAGCCAAAACCAATACAAAGCCTAGCACACCAAATTGAAGTTCAATGTTTGTGTTAACAACTTTGCACCTACACATACATGTATGGTACATACTACATGCTGGGGACAGACGTGATCGTATTTAATTGAATATTCTATTGAATTTATCAATTAGAGAGTTTGCTCTTTTAATTGAGGCGTGTGGCGCTGCCTAATTTGCAGGCCAAATTAGTGGCCATGTTATTATAGAGACGCCGAAACCAAGAAAGAAAAAAATGAACCCACAAATTGACTTGCCGTTGTTTTCGGGGTGTGGACCTGGGCGAGTCCCGGTACTGACTGGACTGACGGGCAGCAAAGTTCGCAAAAACAAATGCTAATTATATGCTTACTGAGTAGAAGCTCTCTTATTGATTCTCTCTCTCTCTCTCTCTCTCTCTCTCTCTCTCTCTCTCTCTCCTTCTCTCTTTAAGGTTGGCTGGGGCCAGGGCAAGGTTATGATTTGGACACAACACAAGAAGCTGAGACTCGCATCTGAATCTGACTCAAGTATGTGTGTGTGTGTGTGAGTCTTTCTTTGTTGCGCTGTGTTTTGCAAAGCGTCCACGCCCATTTAATTGCCACCTAACATTTGAGTTAACTAACTGTTCATAAATAGTTATGGCATACATGGACAGCGGCTGCGCCCACAAAGTTGCCACTGCAGCTCAACTAAGATCTGGCCACGCCAGGCCAGGCCTCTGTCTTCAAGTAGTCCAACAGAACAACGAGTCAAAGTCATAGTCATACTAGTCCGAGTTCCAACTAATTCCAACACTGAGATAGTTTTCAATGTGCCATTGTTGGTGCAGTACATTTATTTCCCATTCTTGGCTTGGCTTTGTTTTTCTTAGCTGTTGCTGTGGCTATTGCTAAAAATGTAGCTCACTTAGCGCATTTTGTTGAAATTTTGTTGCTGCTTCCAATTCGATTTGCACGCCAGTCCATTGATTGCCTTATTAAGCGTTAATTTCAACAACGTCCTCGGTGTGAGTGATCTGAGCAATGTTGCAAGCAAATACTCTTCCGCCTGAATCCGGACGAAGAAAATTCAGTTGAAGTTAGCCCGTGCCTAAATGTCATATAATGACTAAGATTTGCAATGGTTGACTCACCGTATGAGCCTACCAGATAGGCTCATAGAGTAGATTATCATCTAGCTTAGTACACATAAATAGTGAACAACTGATTTACAAAATTTATTCACAGTTTATTTTGTGAACTTTTTGAGTTTTTAGTTCCCATCGTTGCTTAAATTACTTTATTTGCTATTGTGTCTAATTAAATTATTATTATTATTATTTTTTTAATTTTGAAGTTTTCCCACTTTAATAAATTCGATATGCAAACAAAACGCAGCTCAGGCTCCCAGGTATAAATCACATACACACACTCAGAAAGACCCCACACTGGATATGAATGCCTTTTTTCTGATTTCTATGGCATTTCCATTCATGCGTGGTACCAGCGGCCCATTCAGAGGTGTCGCTGCTTGGATCGTTTATGCAAATATACCAGCGTTAAACACAAAAGCCAAGTACGCCCAACATGTCGCACCAAGCAGTCAAAGTCTGTTAAAGTCATTCAGAGTTAGTCGAGCAGTCAGTCAGTCAGTCAGAGGGCGTTCATATTCATAGGTCTAATTGCTTGCGTTGGGCCGTGAGATTCTACTATGGGGCATTCAAATGCAAAATGGTGTTTGGGCCGCCTTATTGTTATGCAGTGCTGCACACAAGTAAGGTATAACATTTGGCTCACTTTGTGCGCACTTAAATGCAGCCACTCAAGTGCAGAGTGCGATCTCTGGCGATCTCTTCAAGTGGCATTAACATAAATTAAGCCACTTGTTGCTGGCGATCCGTACCGTACCGTACCAAACCGAACCGAACCGAATCGCGACTCGACTCGACGCGATGCCCATGCAAGCCAATCAGGCGCTAAGGTGCTCAGGGGCCTTAGCTATTCGTCATACCACTCTGGCAGTTGGCCAATATTTATGAGGCAGCAATAGCAACAACACTTACAGCATCGGTATCATAAACAAAATTGTTAACTTTACATTACGTTTAATGCGTCGGACAATGGCAGCTTAAGAGAAATGCTTAAACACATTTACCTTAACAGCGACTTCTCGTATTTATGGCCCGTTGAGTGTTTGGCTTTATGAAATCATCATAACAAAATGTGAATGGGTTTTATGCTGTACTTAAATACCGTATACGTCAATATACACTCAGCAAGCATGTCGCCAACTTGTATTTTAGGTGTAAAAAACTCAAAAACTTTTTGGGTGGTTTATGAGTTACACACTCACATCTCTTATGATCGTTTAATGCCTTGAAGCTCAGCTTTTATGATCTACACACGCATTTACAATCGCATGTCTATGTTATAAAAACAGCTATAGTTAAGAAGAGTGTTGACACATTTTAATCTTTTCTATGCGCTGCATATCAATAAACGATCGTTAAACTATAATGGGTCAACAGCAGAAGCAGCAATGGGTGTGGCATTTCCGCTTTAAAGGAACTGGCTTAAATATTTTTTATTTTGGGTATTCCAAGTCAGCTAATGTACAATAAACTTAAGCTTGTTGTCGCCAAAGTGAAATTGTCCATGAACTTAATTTTTTGGCAATAAACTCAATTAAATACAAGATATATAAACAAATAATAAGTAAACTAATCGAACACCCTATCAACACCATTTAATAAATTAACTAATGCAAATCTGTAAATTATAGGATTATCATTAATATTTTAGTTTATACTAAACTCGTTAAGAATTATACGATTTTGCGCGATTTAATGATCTTTCACGTTTCACAAAGCTCTCTCAACCCAAAAGCATTAAATATGCTTCCCATGTGCACTCCTCTTTGGGCACTTAACAACGTAGAGTAGATCCACCCCCTAGCCCCGCTTTACCTGGTACAAATTAAAAATAAAAATTGTACTTTACAATGTCTGCTAGGTTTGGGGCTGAGACCAACCCATTGGCAAACCAAAAACGATTTTGCCATTTTGGCAATTTGGTGCAATGCGAGCAACAAAAATGTTGAAATACTTTAAAAAATGCGCAATAGAAACGCAACAATAAAAAAAAATAACTAAATGAACGAGTGTTTTTATAGCTTTTCAATTGATTTTGTTGCATGGCATGCGTTGCAATAAATAAACAGCGTACGGCCTATTATACAATATAATAAATCTCAAAGAGTGTGCTTTGGTACCAGAAAAAAATTAAAAATAAAAAAAAAACATTGCAAAAAGTGGGCGTGCTGCACTTGATGTTGTCGCTTTTGTTGTTGTTGTTGTTGTTGCACTTTACACATTAAAATGCCGCACATGCGTTGCAAAGTGTTGCAAACTTCGCGCCGTGCCCATTCCCCACCGCAGGATGTGGGCAGCATTAGTTTGACTGCAAGTTGAGCAATTCCCTAAGCGACAAATTTTTTCATTTTTTTTTAAACCAACTAAGCCGAAAACTGTTTGTTCTTGCCACCTTCCAATCGGCTTAATTATTGCCCCACCTATCCAGCAAGTGATTGGCCACTTTTCAGATTCGGCGCGCCTTTTGTCTTCCGTTGCACGCCTTATTAAAATACGATTTTTATTCATAATAAACTCCGTTTAAATGCATGTTTTCTCGCACATTAAAAGCGCATAAATTATAAATTAACACCCAAGTGCGTAGAGCCTGCCTTCTCTACTTCTTCTTCAACATTTTCTGCCTGACAGCAGTCCAAGCACACGCATCGAGAGAGCGAGACTCGTTGCTGCTGCTGCATCATCACTCATACGCAATGAAGACATTTATGTGGTAAAAATCGTTTAGCGCCAGTAACGAAGCTTCTTTTTTCGTCGTCTTCGTTGCAGCCTGGAGTTGGCAGGCGGGCGGATCGGTCGACTAGCTAGTTATGGAGTAGTTTCAATAGCCTAAGCCAGGGGTGTAGAGCAACGGGTTTTAAGCAAACAGATATAAGTTTAACTATTAATTAAAGTTAAATGTGATGAATAAATCGTTTTAACTGTACACCTTTTATAACGCAGAAAAGTCTTTTGGTTTTTCTAAGATCCCCCTAAAAACGCCACCTCTGCATCGGTTTTCAGCTTCTCACGCACTAAGCTGCCGTGTTCCAGACCAACCCCAGTCTTAGCTGCAGCCTCCATCTCAGCTTGCAACTTATCGTCAAGTCGTTTTTTATAATTTTCTAGCCGCCGCCTTTGGCCACACGCAATGGGCGTCGCCCGGCACCTGTTGCAGTGACCACAGTTGCTCTTGTCGTTGTGGTTGCTGTTGTTGTCGCAACTGCTGCTGTTGTCGCTGGCTGAAATCAGAGCAAGGCAAGTGCGTGTTTGTTTTAGTTGTTGTGTGTGTGCGTCTTGTGGCTAAGTCTGATGACAGCATCTTGGTACGCGTTGGCTTTTTGCTGTTGAACATGTTAATTCGCTGTTGTGCGTTGCATAAAGAGCAAAACGAGGCGGCCAAGCCGCAAAGCAGCCGTTACATGGCAGCCGCGGTTGCTAGCTGCTCCTTATTTTATGTAATTGGCAACTAAACACTTTCTTGCCCAGATCGTTGTCATCATCTCTCTCGTTGCGGTCGTTGTTGTTTTGCGTATTTATGTCTAATTAAAATGCGCTGCATGCTGGCCATACCAGAAGCTGGGCAGCGCTTTAAGTATGTATTTATCAAATAATACATGCATATTCATATACATATGTACGTATTTGTAGGTAAATACATACTTATAGCGCAATATGTATGTATGTTAAGTACGCTCCTTGTGTTAATTATAACGCTTTAATGTTTCGCTTTAAACGTTTTTTTTTTTAACGTTTACGCGGTATTTCCTGCGCGGCGAGCAGCACATTCTTCCTGCTTGCTCATGGCAAATACATATATGCAAAACTTATTAAAAATCATACGACAAACTGTTTTACGGGGCGTTTAATTATTGGCTCGCTTTGTTAAGCCATGTATCTGACTTGGTTTCTACTGTTTATTGCTTTTGTTGCCTTTACTGCTGCCGTAATGAGCCGACTCAATTTGACTTAATTTGCAGGCGGCCACAGGGTCGTATGAGTAACATTTAATTGTGTGCTTACAGTAGGACCAGTTAGAGCTCTAACAAAAGAATTTCAACTGAAATCGCTTGTTTTGCGGTCATTACGCAGAAATATAACCGAAAAATGTTGGCCTTAATAATAATAATAATACTAACAATAATTATAATTTAAAACCAATTTCAGAATCAAGGGGCTCCATAATAAAAATAAGACGAAACTGGGCTATAATCACACATGAGTAGACACATATGTGTGTATGTGTGTGTGTTTTTGTTACTTTACAAAATTTGATTAGTCAAGCGGCAATAAGCGGTTCGTTGAATGGGCGCAGCTATTTAGCCCACGGCTTTGGCTAAGTGCCACAAAAATTCACAAAATATTATTGCGATTAATAATTTGGCAATAAAACTTAACACTTTACACGTCAAAATAGCAAAAACACAAAAAAAAGAAACTATAACAAAAACATTTATTATTAATAACAATTAAGTGCAGCACTTAAGCAGATGCCAAAACACAAATTGTTTGCAGCTTGAAGGTATGCCTGCAATTCTGAGCACATTAGCGTCATAACAACAGCAACACCAAAAACAGCAACAACCACAACACAACAAAAGCTGCAACTAAAAAAATTTGTGTTGCTGTTGCTATTGTTGTTGTTGTTGCTGCCACTTCTGTTAAGCAACAATTAAGCAATTTTCATAATTACGAACAATGACCAATTTTTTGACACGCTCGCAAATCGCGCAAAATTTTTTAACCAGCAGCAAATAGCGCCGCTGCTGGCGTCGACGTAGACGCTGAAGTTGCAGTTACTACAAAAACAACAGCGTTGGCAGCGTTTAATATAAATGTAGTTTGTGCATTTTCCAGCTGATGCATACTTAATCAGAAATTCAAACACTGAATTAAATGCAGCGAGCAGCGAATATGTCTTGCGGCACTTTAAATACGCTGCTTGCTTGGTTTTTCAGGTTATTCAATGGTCGATTGAAAAATTAAATGAATCTTAATTTAACGAAATAAGATTGCTAATCGAATACTGATTGACTTATTTATATTTTCTCTTTTTGCTGGTTTATTAAACTATTTGGCTATGTTTATAGATCAAGTGCCACTTGACAACAATCACGTGTTGCATTTGCACCCTGTTCACATACACACACATACACGACATTTAAATCCGCACAAAAATTGTTGACCAGAGGCAGCTCTCTCGATCGTCGTATTCGCGCTTTGGTTTTATTATATGGCTGCCGATTTTGCAAACTTTTTTTGCACCGATTTATATAATCAGTGGCGACACAAAACGTGGCAACATACTACATGTAATTTGCCATTGCTAACCTGCTGCCTGCTTCAGGCAATCTAAAACAATTTGCGTTTCGTTTTTCGGCAACAACAATTGGCCACAAGCCTGGGCTCTGTTAAGCTTATGTTATGTGTTGCAATTGGTAGCCTAAGTGCCCAGATTGTCAGAGCGCCAGACGCAGATGCAAATGCAAATGCCGAGTTGGGCGACATCCGAGACATCCCACCCACAATTAATGTATAATAATTGCAAATTAAAACTAGTGAAACAAAAACCTGAGCAACTCCAATTGCAAAACCCAAAGCACAAAATGCACAAAGTGTTGCGAATGCAAGTTGAGTGCGGTTGGTTTTTGTTTTTTGTATCGTATTTGTTAAGAGTGGATTCAAGATATTAAACAATAATTGTAACTGTAAAGTGAGCTTAACGTGAGTGCATCAAAGCATAATTTTCTTGCAACAGAGACCAAGCGCTGTCTGCAATATTTCATTGAGAAAAAAAAAATAAAAAATTACAGCCAGACCAGACACCAAGAGGCTCAGTGACTGACCGACTGCCTGACGGCAAGACAGACGAACGAACAGACGGATGAACGAATGGACAAACAGATAGAGAAGTCAAGAAACTCAGCTACTAGTACGTTAAACATACCGCCTTATAATTAGAGCAGAAATTCTGACGTTTCTATTTCAATTTTCCAACAAACGCCATGCAAAACTGCCACGCCAAGTGACGTTTTGATTGAGTGATTGGCAACAAGTCAAGAGAGCCACAGCAAAACAAACTTAACTCCCCGCTAAGCCCCTTCAGACTTGGTAGCCAACCAGGCAGCAAGTGTTGCCCACTGTGGTTGCTATTGCTGCGGTTACAAATATCTGCATACCAAGCTCTTGTTGGCAAGGCATGGCAATAACTGAATGAAAATCATTTTTTCATGTCGGGTGAGTTATTTTTTTGTATTCCTCCTCTTGTGAAAGAAGCTATCGAGTTACCTTCTGCTGGCTGCTTACCATTGTCTTGTATGTACCTTAAATCCGGGCAGGTAATTTAAGCACTAGAGAAATTTCAGTACACATAACACACACACACACAGACTAAGTGTGTTGTTTGGTTGGGTCCACTTGTAGCAACATTTATAATTATAAACATAGTTCGTCAAATGTTGCTAGTTGCTGTGTTGTTGGTTGGTAAGATTACGTGCAGTTGCTATTGTTACTGGGGCGGCACACCCACTTTTATGCCATACAAGTTTCAAGTGGTAATTGCTCCAATTTGAATACGTAATAAAAATCGAATGAGCAGCAAATCGATTAGCAATCTAACGCGCCCATTGTGTGGTCGTACTTAAACGCAGTCGCTGTCAAAGTCGCAGCCGCCGTTGCCGTCTCAGTCGCAGCCTCAATCCAATACACGGTGTCTATGCACGCGCCAGACGTCGCGACGTTTGTTTACCGGATCGATCAGTTTGCGGATACTGTTTGGCTGCTGCTGCTGCTGCGGCTGTTGCGGCTGCTGCGACTGCGGTCGCTCAATGTGAAGGTCAGTAGGTGGCGGTCGTCAACTACAACAATCAATTAGACCCCCTGAAACGGTAAAAAAAAACCAAGTGTAATATGTGCAAACTTATCATTAGAGGTTTCACATGACTCAGGATCGAAGAGAAAGGCGTGTTTTTGCATCGAACTGAATTGGTTTCACTGATTATATACAATCCATGCATATAGTATACAAGACCGGGTCGATCTGATTTTGGTCAGCGGCAAGTTGCCATACTTTGCGAAAACACAATTGTTAGCTCGTTAGGTAGCACCATTTTTGAATTATAAATTTAAACATTTATGCTTAACGGTGAAAATTAATATCTATCAAATTATATTTAACAAGTAACTAGTATGTGGGGTGGAGGGCAAAAATGCCTTTGTAAATTCAAGTCTAACAAGAGTGAATAATGTCGCTTGAAGATTACATACCAGAGGGCAATTTGTTGAAATGAATGCATTAGAAAACTTCATTTAAGTCGAATTGTTTATTTATAATATGAGAGAGATAGAAAAAAAAATACTTAAGACCTTAAAAATGAACAAGGATACAGCTGTAGCTCGTTGAAGACTTAATTCCACTTTCTAAACTTACGCTTAATTGAAACATTTAAGATTTACCATTGTTTATTCGTATTTTTGCCAAGTGAAAACAGTTTCAATTGCTGGATTAATGTCGTCTTAGCTAATGGCGCACCCAAAACTCAAAAATGCTTGCAATCAAAACGTAATTGTAATTGGTAATTGCTTTCCTTTATGTACACACACCAAGTATGATGAGGCAGCAAGCAGCTGCTGTCTCTCAAACGTTGACTCTGACATTGGCACGCACCCACGCAAACTGCTGCTGCTCCAATTTGATTTGCTGTAGTTGATCACAGCCATCAAGCAAAGCATTTCAATCGGCTTGGAGCTGACCAAAAATGTTTTGACAGTTTGCAGTTATTGTTTGATGCGCTGTCATGTGATGAGTTCATTAAGTATATAATAATTGAGCGTTAAATGTAAAACTCCAAACTTATGAATGGGCGTGCGTTTTGACAGCAAGCAAATGAGTGGCCAAGAGGCTCAAAACCTAAATTGACTGACTGACTGACTGGCTGACTGTTTGGTGTACTGACTGACTGACACTGATGGGCAACACGCCAGCGCATTAGGCAAGTGAAATTGATACAACGAAAGTAGGCGAAACCGAGACAGAGACCAACATTGAGTTCGATACCTATCCCGTATCCGAATCTTAAGTCTTTGGGGCTGACCACTTCCTGCTTAGTTTGTAAGTTGCGATTTAAGTGTATTGTATTTTATGCGCCGCTATCTAATTAAAACAGAGGCTTGGCCTAAGTATTCCTCCCAATGTGGCCTTGATAAGAGCGATCGTTACTTACGGTTCCAATAGCTTTTACAGTGCAGCTGCGAAAGCGTCGATGTAGACGTCGACACTGGGGTCGCTCCTTTTAAAGGCCGTTGGCAATCTGAAGTGGAGCGCATTTGTTGTATTGAATTGCCAAGTGAAATTACTGATATTTGATGCTATTAACACAAATCTCAAGTTGCAATGCAAAGTTTGCATATGCTTTGATGCCGCCAAAAAGTTCCGGCTGGGTGTCGCTTATTTGTGGCTGTTGTGACAGCAACAGTGGCCGTTTACAGTAGGTCTCCGCCAACAACAACAAACAGCATCTTTGACCATAAAGTTGATATTGTTTTTCATGTTTTTCATGTTGAGCACGGAGGGTGCTAGCGCGTGGCACATCGAACCGAGTCGAATTGAGTCGAGTCGAGTCAAGTCGACTTGTGCAAGCCACTAGATGAAATAGATCCGCTTTAATATTGGTAATTAGGACCACACCTATGCGATACTAAAAGTGATTTTTATTGCAATCTGTGCACCGTTTCGACGCGTCACGTCGCCTTGCTTTAGTCAGTTCTGTTTTATTATAGCTGCCTTTGGCCAAAACTCGAATAGTTTCAATTTGCTGTTATTGTTATTGGTACGAATGGTATTCCTTTCTATTGCCGTTGAGTTTTATTGTCTTGTCTTTGCATATACGACTATGTTTGTATGTATGTTGTATTTACGTATTTGTATTAAGCCAATACAAGTAACCATGCTGCTTTTATTGAACCGCAGCTTAAGCTTCAGACTCAGTTTGAGGCACTGCCGCAATTACATAAGATTTCAAACTAAGCCTGGACGGCATATCACACGACAACATGACCTTAAACTTGCTTGCAAGGCGGCTTTTGTTGAGGCAACTAACAAATTCAAATCAACAATGCAGCGGTCAGCTTCTATGTGCAATTAGTTTTAACTATATAAGTCGAATTTTGTTTCTCTATTTGTATTTATTGTTGTTTTATTTTTTTCGTTTTATTTTGTGTTTTTTTTAATATATATTTTTTTTTTTTTAGGTTTTGCGTCGTGTGTTGAAAGTTTTTTGATTTTGTAGCCAGGCGAGCGAGCAGCAGGTGGTCCCTTGTTGCACCGCCGCCAAAAGCTAATTGTGTTTTTCTCACATTTGCAGTTAGGCACCGTTCATTGCTATCGTTGCTAGCTGGAGTTCGCTCTATCTGCGAGATATACATAGGAGCACATGTGCTCATATGTGTGCTTAAAACAAACACACAATAAATTGCCTGTGCACAGCATGCGTCCTTAGTGTGGTACTGTTGGTGCAATGGTTGTGCCGGGCAGTGTGGCATTGAGGCGGTGCTATTTTATTTTGCGCCTGGTCCGCATTTTGCATGTTGTAAATTAAAGCAAGTTAGCTAAATGTGGTTCCTTTTTTTCTCAGCGTCCAAGTCTTTCACTTGATAGAGGAAATCGTTAGGATGAAACTATTAAGTGGGTATAATTGCTTGTTAGCAGCGGTGTATGCCAACATACAGTCAGTGAGAAACCAAGTTAAGCATTAAGAAAAGCCTGGAAAAATCTGGAATAACAATCTTAACCAATTTCGATTTGATTATAATGTAACCAAACCCTAAGCTGTTGTAAGTGGATGAAATCCCAATAGCCCGTTTAAAAAAATCCTCACATGCTTAACGTTTTGTTGACAAGCAGCCAACTACCTATGTTGTGCCTGCTGTCAGCAATATTCAGGCAGTTATCTCCAATATCCATATCAGAGCTTATCGCCTTACGACAACCACATTTGAAATTTCTTACTCGGCAATTAATGAAACCGGTTCGTATTTCTCTCCGTTCTGCCTGGCAATTTTAGACTAATTAGACATCAGATTTAGCTACCTGCCACAAAGTCCGCATGAAGACTAACAAATTAATACGTCATATTACCCGTAACGCCTCCGTACTACAGTAAAATTTGACTTTGTATGCAAATGCTGATAATCCAATGAAAGCAAAATTAATTTTCGACTCAAAACTAAATTGAACTGAACTGAACTGAACTGTCTGTGCCACAACAGGTGCGCCTCCACCTGCCTACACACAGAATGAGAAAACTCTTCGCGGAAAATGGCAAAGCGCTCATGCAGATAAACAGTTAGAAAAGCCATGGGAGTGCGCCATCAGGCATTTTTCACTCTGCCTTTATACCTGTGCAAGTGTGGATCACATATGTGAGACGAGATGACCGACTTGCCAACTTCATATCAAGTCCCTGTCTGCATGTAGATGGAGGCAGGCGTATCATTTGCCCAGTGGGGTACGAGTACAGAAGTTTAAGCATGCAAGGCTGCAACATTGTCCCGCCTCTCTACTGTACTTACCCACAGAAACACACACATGTACAAGTTCATGTACATGCTGCTGTGCGCCGGACACGTGGAGAAATTTTTTGGTTGTCTTTGGGTCGTGGTGGATTGTCTTCCGAGTCAATTGTTTGCACGGTGCTAACAGCTTACTGACTGGACGGCAACTTTGACTGTCGACTGCCGCCAAGCAGTCTGTGTTGTCTGTGTACTGTGCTGTGCTGTTGACTGTTGACTGTTTTCAATACCATATTGGTGGCAACTAGCTGTAACAAGCAGCAAAAGTAAACGCTGCTGTCGGTCGTATTAGTTTTAAATGCCACATTGGCATTGAGCAAACACTTTGAACTCTGGCCAAAGCTAAGGCTGAAAATAAAAACAAACAGAAAGCGAACTGTACAACGATGTCGACATTTAAATACACTTTAAAGATATGAACACTAAAAAAAAATTTTTTTTTTATATTTCAAACAATTTATTTTTACTTTCTTATCATATATATTTTAACTAAAAAGTGTAATTTTAAAATATAAATACGTAAATAAAAAATGTTTGTTTTTAGATTCAATAATATTTGCTCAGCTCTGCATGTTGTTTGCTATTATACTTAACCCAAGGCCAGTCTATGCCCTTACATCGTTTTGATGAATGATGATTTGAACGGTTAAATGCGTAATGCAAATACAGTCACCGTTGGGACCACACACAAACTTACAAACATTAAGTGGGAGATTTAGCCACCGTTAGACACTCGTTGCCATTACTCTGCTAATTGCGCAGACAACAAACAGTGAACGGCAGCAGCAACCGCAGCAGCAGCAACAGGTGCTATTTAAGCGGCAGAAAATGCAAATCTCTGTCATGAATGATTTTTATTTTTTTTTTATTTTTTTGTTGCTAGAAATTCTCAAGCACTTATGAAGTTTTTTCTTTTTGTGCCTTTTGGCGCGCGTTTCAACAAGGAAATTATGCAAAATTAAAAAAAAAATGCCACAATACAAAAAAATTGCAACAACAAACAGAAAAACATTTGGCTAGTGCTCTGCCATTTTTGGCCAAGTCAAATTGTGTGTCCAGTTGCTTTTATGGTCATTGCTTAAGAAAGTTGTAAATTAATAGGCGAAAATACGTAGTTTTCGCAACTGTTCAGTACACAGACATACAAACGTATACACTTCTGTATGCCTTTGACAATCAGTTAACGCCCATTGCGGGACTTTCAGTCAAATAGCCGAAAATGGCGGCTGTAAATTGCCAATACATTTAATGCAAACTGTTTTTCTATATGTATATATATATATATATACTTTTGTTTTGCTTAGGCCGCGGCACTTACAAAACAATAAACATTTATTTAACTGTGCGACAGTGATTTGTTGCACTAACATTTACAACTGTAACAACGGCTGCTGACAATTGCTTGTTGAAATTTATGCAGTTGCAGTTGAAGTTGAAGTTAACGTCGAGAGAACACATTCGAAGCCAGACGCAAGACGATCGACCGACCAACTGGGCGCGACAATGCGGCAGTCAATTTTAATTATGTGTCCAAAAATAATGACAACGTCAGGGGTTGCCCAAAAATGGCACAGCCAGTTTTTTCTTTCGTGTGGCAGGCAGGCAGTCAGCTTGCTAGCCTGCATGTCTTTTGCCGTTTGTCGTTTGTCAGTTTGCCTTTAACAGACTGAAAACGAATCTGAATTTGAATCTAACTTGCCGAACTGACTCCGCAACTGAGACTCGAACTCCAAGTGGATTGATTTTGTTTGTTTATTTTGTTTTTCGGCTTGCACTTGCCTTGCATTTGCCTGACGCCCGCGCCCAACCACAATTCCATCCGAGGCAGAGGTAAGGAAGCATGGCTGCCATTTTAGCTTGTCGCTCCATTTGGGTGGGTGTTGAATTCAACACTTTCGCCAACGCCACAAACGCCGCCGCTGCTGCCATCGTCAATTGGGTTATGGTGTAGACTGGCGCAGGCATCGCCACAAATTGCATTGATTTGTGTGGGAATGTGGCGTTAATTTGATTTGATTAATCAAATCTGCATGCACAGATTTCACCTCACAGCCAGACTGTCGTCTATCAGTAACTATCAATGGGTCGTGCCCAGGCGCTGACTTCATGTTTGTATACAGATCTACTATGTCTGTGTATGTACGTATATGGGCAATAATTCACTCAGGCGGCCTAACGGTTTATTAGCATAAATAAAAATAAAATTGATATGTTTGAACTATTTCCTGCAGCAATGCGCGCTACAATTTTCGTACATGACAACCAACAAGAGACTGCAACAAGAACAACCTGCAGCCAAACGAGCTACAACTAATGCCAGGCTGCAACTACAACCTAACTTAGTGCAACACTCACACATACACACACATAGATAGCACGGGCACCTTGTTGCCTGGCCATGCGGCAACCGCAACAGCACCAACAACAACGACGACTCCAACTGCGGAATTGGTAGCCGGGCAACAAAATGTTGCGCTGTCAGCGGCGCATGCAAATGGCGTGGCCAGTCAGCAGATAAGAAACATACAGCTAGGCCAGGAGGGCAGAGGGGATGGGGACAGACTGACAGTCTAGCAAGGGAAGGGTGTACACCAATGCAAGAAACAGCCATCGTGTCTAATGGTTTTATACACACACAACATACAAACATTTGCCACTTCTGGTTGTTGTTACTGTAGTGCACTGGCTCTTGAATTATTGTTGTTGTTGGTGTCATTAAGCATTAAATGTTTGTCCTAGTTCCTTTCCGCTTATTGCCTGGATTGAAAATATAGTAAAAAAAATTAAATCCACAAGATAACATCATAAAAAAAAATACTTATTCCATTTAGTTTCCACCGGCTTGAAGAAGGCATAATGTTTGTTCTACAAATATTGCCCCGCCCAAAACATAGGCCGATCGTTTTTGAACGAACTCTCCACTTGGCTGAGTGACATGTTTGTTTACAAGCAAACAGTTCGTGTATAGAGTGAGACAACATATTTAACTTTGTATATGGCGACGCACGCACGTTCGCTAGTCGCACAACGCCCCCTGCTCATACGCAACTCTAGACGATTGGGCTAAATCGATAAAGAAATCATTTATACAAATATTTTTCGACAGTTTCTTTAAACTTGGATGGTAGTCCATCAGAGTGAGTCTTGCATAGATGCCTAATATGTTGTTGCTCTTTTTCAGTCACAAAGTTTTGATTTAAGCACTTAATTCCCATGAGATACATGAATAAATATCAGATATCTTATGCATGGCATGTACATAATCAGGTGAAGTGATTACCATTAAGCAGCTGCTTTAGAGCCACAGTCGAAGAATCTAAACTCAAGTGGGTTAAAATGCAGGCTACTTTTGAATGCTTTTCATATGCTAAAATCTAGAAACTATTTATGGCTCACTGAAAGCTAGATAAACTTATTGCAGCCTCAGCTTTGGCATTATCCAGCTGGTGTGTGTGGCCCGTACGAGAAACAAAACAAACAGTTACTAATATGCAGTTAACCCATAAATGCCAGTGCAAAAAGCAAAACCGACGTGTGCTTTTATTAAAATTTTTCGAAAAATAAACAAAAACTTGTTAAGCTAGCGGCAGTATATCCAGTCTGTATATACAAAAGAGTTCGGGCTCGGGCCATAAGCCATTCAAAATATAATTGATGATGAAAAAAGAGATCGATCATATTATGGTGCTATCGTATATCAATTACGACAAACTATAGCCACTGCATCGCTATATTCACTCCTATACTGATATTCACATATGAGCATTTCAGCGACGACCAACAAGGCGTATGCGTAACGTGTCGCAACGGACGCATCACAGCTAACTTAGTGCCCCTAAGGGCACCAGAGTCAACATAAATATTAGCGATAGTCAGTGGCAGCGGACATGACAGACAGCTAGCTCCTCGCCTAATCTTTAACCTGCCTCACACTGCGAACGAACATTGTGCGTATGAGTAGTGTTTTGAGTTCGCAAAAGCTGTAACACTTAAATAAGACCCGACATTCCATTAAAACGAGTTATTCATAATAATTGGCCATTTCATAGCTCATTATTTTTGTTGCTCTCGTTTATTTTGGCCAATTGTTGCTGTAGGGGCTCGCTGGCTTTGTTCCACTTTCCAGACTTGATTTGCCTCTGGAGCGTGTCAGCATCGACGTCGGCTTCTAAAATTGCCCGAAGATTACACAGCAAAACAGTTGACGCCCTTGTGTGACGTACAATGGGCGAAGAAAGAGAGTATAAGTACACTTCCATACAGTACTTATTCATAAATGTACAGATGTATGTGTGCTTTGACCACTCTTCGGTCATTCAAATTCGCAAATTAGCCTTGAGGCAATAGACCGCCATGTTCTGTAACATCTAGACCCAATTTCATGCTGTCTATCTGTCTTGCGGCATGGCAAGCTTTTTATTTGCTTTAAGACTTCTTTATTGCTTTGATTTGATTAATATTTTGTGGGGCATCAAATATATTTTTGGCAATCTCATGATTGTGGTAACGCAAAGCTTCCGTTGTTAAGCGTTTTGATTTAAGACAGCTTTCTTGGCAAAGCCGAAGCCATAACAAATTGGATCCAGATCATGTGTTGTGCAAACGAGAAGGCGGAAATAAATAAAGCAACACGTTGTTGGGTCAACTTTCTTTTGACTTGGTTTTTGACAGCGCTAGCAGAGGCAATGATATGTATGCCAATCGATAAAATATTGGGATCTATGGAAATAAAATAGCTTAACTGCGTTCAATCTGCATAACTAGTTCAATGAAATATCCAAAGAAACTCTACACTGATTTAAATATCATTTTTAGATCACAGTTTATAGCAGCAGCAACTTAGCAACTTAAACAGAACTGAGCATCAAATATAGTATAATTAATTTAAAAAGAACAATAAAAAACGTAAGACCAAATATGCTACACAAATGTCAAGCTAGAAACCTTAAGCAATAAATCTTTTTTGGCCATGTCATTTAATTGTGACCAACAAAGCACAACGTACCGATCGCGTCAGATCTAATCGAATGAATGGACGCTCTGACTCTTGCACATATTTAAAAAAAAAAACACCTGTTTTTACTGAAATTGATTTTTCTCTCGGGTTTTTTTTTTGTCTGTCGAAGCACAAGCGACCTTTATTTTTATTATATATATCGAAGAGCTCGCGCAGTGTCTGCTTTTGCAGTCTGCACTAACTACAGTTGCGGGAGAGAGCAAAAAGAACCAGTTGGCCAAACGTCTGAGCTCCCAGCCGAGCCAGCCTGTCATTGCCGGCCTTGCTGTTGTTGTTGCTGTTGCTGTTGCCAAAGCAACAACAGCAAAAAAAAGCCGTTAAAGTTATTTTGCATCATTAGTATGATATGTGCGCTTGTATTGGTGTCGATTTTTGTGCGCCGGCTGTGAGAATTACAAATGCTCATGTATGTATGTACACGCAAGTACTCACAAGGCAAGCTTACATATTTTCAAACATTTTATATCCACCTTGACTTTGATAGGCCATAATGCAACCACATACAAGCAGCAATCTAAAGCTGAAGCTAGGTCTAGGTATGTTTTCTTTTTATTTTTTTTGCCGGCATTGGCCATTGCCTGGTACCGGTGCTGTAAATTATCCGCAGTTAGTGACCTGGCTTGGCTGCATTGGCATATTTCAAGCGCTAAATGCATCATTAGGCAATTTGATTTACAGCCACAGCCAAAGCAAAGAACACGTGTTCCTCGATGCCTCATCCGAGTATGGGAGTATTGGCAATATAGTACATCTACTTATTATATACATACGTTTGTTCATACATATATAACTATGCATTTACAATGTACAGATAGTAGATGCAAATGCAGTTTAAGTTAAATTGATAACATGCGCCAATGCCAATAAGTTACAATTAAATTCGATGTACGTATTTCCCAAGCGAGCTGAACTATTCAGTTAAATAATTATTTTTGCCACTGCTAGGAAAAATGCAAGCAAAATGTGTGGCCAAGTTAAAGCGGCAACTATTGCTAGAGCAACTGCAGCCAATTTGGTTTTTGGCCAGCAGCGCTTTATGTTTTTGGTCAAAACGAGATCGCAACAGCAAGTGGCACGCAATGTAGAGCCGTCAGTGATGATGCTTAGCTAGCTTGCTACCCGATGCGTATCGAGTGGCATTTTAAATGAAGTGATTAAAATCGAACGCCTGCACAGTTATACATACACTGGCCTCCCCGACACCCCACTCAACCACCCCTGCCTAAGGCCACGAAATGTATCTTTTAATTCTATCATTTTTCTCACAGCCAGCGTTGGCAGGCACATGCATCATATGGATTGAGTTACATGAGATCATATTCCGCATTGCGCATGCCAATGTAAACACACAGACGAAAAGAGAAAGAGAGAGAGAATTAAGAAAGATTCTGCGCATGCGCCGAGGGGACCGCTAATGTTGGTTTATTAGAATAAGCAAACATACCAACAAAAAAAATACTTTTGCTATAGCGGTCAACAAGCATACAAGCATACAAGCATACAGTGCGTATGGAACACCCACAGCTGGTAAACACTAACGCGTATCAATTAGAGACAAGATGACGACAAGTGAGTAAAGCCAGAGCCAAATAGCTTCAGATAACAAACACAGGTAACACTTGGATGGCAATGTAGCTAGCCATTGGCTATGTTAGTTATTTATGCGACTGTTTGCCTTTTGAGACACTCGTTGATGGTCTATGGTCGATTGCCGATTGTCATTGATTTATGCCACTAATTGT
Source organism: Scaptomyza cyrtandrae (assembly GCA_035044605.1). Taxonomy (NCBI): domain Eukaryota; kingdom Metazoa; phylum Arthropoda; class Insecta; order Diptera; family Drosophilidae; genus Scaptomyza; species Scaptomyza cyrtandrae. Next base: position 8,247,069 of record JAWNNS010000640.1, read on the forward strand.
TATTCATCACGCCGTAGGTGGCCGAGCAGCAATCGTTGCCTCGTGCCTGCGCCTGCTCCTCGAGTCCTTCAACCTTCTTTATGATCAGTAACTTGTTCTAAATCGCGTGCAGCCATCGCATAAATCAGCAACGACCGCTGACCAAAAATGAAATCAAATATATATCGAAAAACAAGAACGAGAGCGGTCCAAAACTGCGTCTAATGATTTGTTTGTTTATGCTTTGGTAATGGGCTACCAACTTTTGTGTAGACTTCGCATCTTGTAGATCGTTTCATTTTCACGTCAATGGAATTTGTTTGTTGTTTTTTTTTATGGCCGCCTACGCGAAATGTTGCCTTTGTCTCATGCCAGAATAAATTTGACTTAATTGATTTTAAACTTGATGACTTTTAATAGTTATCAGCCCAATTTCCGACATACTCAAACGCATATTAACTGAAACGAGAAATATACTATAAATTTATATCAATATATATACATACATATATCAAGTAAATACATATTTTACATTTTCGTCTAATGGAGCTGCATACCAAATAAGCCACTGGATGAAGCTAGGGTCTCTATCATTTTGAATGAGCATGAATATGCATGCTAAAATGTAAATGTAAATTAAATTAACGAGCTTTATATAGCCAATATACAATATCTACGTATTTATGAGGATTTATGTTAATTGGCTCATTTAAATTCCTGCCTCCTTTTTAATCATGTAAGATTTGACAAATGTTGTGCACTTAGCAAGAGTCCAAATAAAGCGACTAATCGTTTGTAACTTCTAGTAAGAATAAGTACCTTAACCTTCTACGTTGTTGAAATGATTTTACATTAATCTTGAAATGATTATAAGATAATCGAGACGAGACTGTTAGAGTTAAATAGTTGAAGCAACCAAGCCAAATATATATATATATATATATGCAAAACTAGTTTGAAATTCATTTCGTTACTGACATTTACTTACATTTAACTCATACTTATGTGTTCAAGTGTCGTCAGCACTGTGCACAATTTTTGAACAGCAAATTATCGATAAAATTGCACCATAAATAAGCAAGCCAAAAAATTTAAAAATTATTAACAACAGCGCGGACAACCACTTTATATATATAATCAAACAACTTGAGATCATTTATAAGGCGAAAAGCCAACAGATCGTCGCACTCTTAATGGCGCGAATTATTTACAGACTTTAATGTCAAGCCAATATTCAAAATATCGTATCGTATCGTATTGTAACGATATATATACAGATATATATATATTGCTGCGCCTTTGTGATTATGTGCTTCTGCAATACTGTTAATACTTTAGCGGCTTGTGTGATTGCTTTTATTTAAAGCAAATCGAAAATGCTTAAATGCCGCATAGTTTCGTGGCTCCAAAAGAAGCCGACGCGTCGGTGTTAATGTTTTTGTTGTTGTTGGTGAGAGAGTCTATTCGGTGGCTCTACAGTGGCACCCGTTGTTGTGTGTTGTTACTCTTTTTGAGGTGTGTCCCAGGCCCGATTCGGCCAGACATTATGAAAATAAACAAAAAACATAAATAATAATAATAATAAGAAATAAATAAAACCCATGTGTAGCATTGAATGCGTTCAAATATTGAATGTGGAGCAGTTTGATTTGAAAAGCCCAGCAAAGAAAACAACAATGAAATAACAAGCGCGGCCCAAAAAACCAACAATAAATTTTTGTTTCTTTGAGGTGGCTGCTGGCACTGGCTACTTAAACAAACATCTTGCTCAGATAATGAAAAATATAGCGGCATCGAGTTAAATACAGAAAAAAAACTTCTTTTTTGGGAGATATTTTAATCATAATAATAGACAACAGGCAGCAAAGCTGACAAAAGCTTTTGTTCAAATGTCAGAGTTAATAAAAGCGCAAAAATTTATTATAAACGTTTTTTAATGACGTCGGTTTTATATATATGAGTGTGCCTGTAACAGAGTGTGTGTGTGTGTGTGTGTTAGAGTGTGATAATGCTTGACTTGAGCAATTTGAATAAGCCACGCATTTCATGTACCCCCAATGACGACCAATTTTGGCACAGTTACTAGCCCTCATGCCAGCCTCTGCCATTGTTTCGACTGTTCTTTTTTTTCTGTCGATTTGGTAGGTTTTTTAAATTGGACGCTGTAATGCCGACGCTGAAGTTGAAGCTTTGGCTGTAGCTGTTGCTGATGCCGAATTTGAAACCTAAAACCTAAAACCCAAGACCCAAAACCGACACCTACAACATGGCATCACGTACAAATTTCGTATGCACGATTTTGCACTATTTTGATATTTATCCAACACCTGCGCATAAAATGAAGATGGAGATGCCACAAAACAACTCAAAGATCTGCCTGCGTGTTTTGGGTGAGATGAGACTAGGTTGCCATTGAATGATCACGCTGAACATGAAAACCATGAAAGCCGTCGACAACGACGTTTATTTGTAACTCTTCTACTATATTCAAATTTCCTGCCAGAATTGACATTGCTCAGACCAAACCAAACGAATCCAACCAGCCAGTCAGCCAGCTGTGGGCCTGAGAAACTCTACACTCGAGAGACCGTCTCGGGATACAGCTGGGACTTAGCTTTGATGGTTTCTTTTGGATGCATCGCAGCACATTACAACAGTTGCATTGATATTTACGACATGCAGCCGACTGGCAGTCAACATAAAACAGTTTAAAGCATTGCCAAAATAAATATGATGTAATAAATGAGCAACGGCTCACGTTAAGACTTTGAGTTAAGAAGGTGCCTGTCAGTTGCCGTTGCCTAATGACATTTTTGAGGCCTTTAACATAAAAAAATATGTGACTACTATTTGTTTATGCATTGGAATAGTTTGGCCACTTCAAACTTAACGAACGAACTACCAAACAAAAAAATCTACTCGCTAAACAATATTAAGCTAAATGCACAACATTTCCGTTTTAATCAACCACCCGCTACCAACAAACAAAAAAAATAACTCAATTTACAAAGCGCCAAAATGGAAATGGACAACAAACAATGGGATGACTGGGATGAAAAGTGGAATGAAGATGATGTGAATAGACGACAAGATTGTACCCTTACTTATTAAGGTTGGAGTTATTGGAGTTGGAATTTTTGTAAATCTTAAAGTAACACTCTCCGAATATTTATAGATATCGTTCTACTGTACAGCAATCTCATACAAAATGAGTTTTAGAAAACAGTATTTTATGGCTGAATGGCAACACCAGCCGAAGAACTAATAAACTTGGAATTGCCACGGACAGCCCAGAAAACAAACTACAACCAAAAAAAAAAAATAAAAACAGCTAGCTGGCAAGCAACCACAACAACAGTTTCGATATAAAGGCAAACTATGCTTTATAAGCATTATGATTGCCTTCAATAAATTGCAAATAATTTCGACCTCATTCCGCTAGGCGTCGTCGTCATTGTTGGTCTGCCACACGGTCACGGACGGCATTCATACATATATACACCACTGGCAAACGCCCTGCCCCCGCACTTGACACCCCCCGCTGACGTATAATAACACTGCGTGAAATAATATTTTGAGTCGAAACGGGCCAAAACTTTTTATTTAGCTTTGGACCACGCACTTTTTGCCAGTCGCAATAAATTTTCACTGTTTTATTTCAACCACTTTTTAATTAAAATACAATCAAATGTCAAGTTTACTGTTTGCTGGAGCGCCGGCTGCATGTTGCAAGTTGCAAGCTGCAGCCTGCGTCCAAAGTAAACACTTGTCATCTTGAGAGGCCGAACGAACAAAGCGTGACTGACATACGGCAAGGCATATGAGGCGAGAAATAGGCAAATAAACGGTCAAACTCACGCAGTAGGCCCAACGAGGGTCATTCAATGAGTTGAGCTGCATTTGCATAGACCCCCACACGCACACTCGTACCCGGACTCGCAGACTCGGACCAACCACTCCACTTGCAATGTGGGCAAATGAAACTCGAGCTCGGATATATATGTATATTTAAGTAAATGCGCGCGTGCGTGGTGGCTAACAATTGAGAAACACTGTATACACAGTGTACACTGAGTGTGTAAGCCTTTTGTCTGAGCCAACAATTTCTGAGTATGGCTTTGTTTTGCTGCTGCTTAGGCTGCTGTTTGTCTCTTATATGTTTGTTGATAATTTTGCGGCGATAAGCGCGACATGTCAGCGTCAGCAGCGTGGCAGCAGTGGCAACGCCAGCTTTAGATTCGAGCACAATATATTTTGTTAGCTCAAATGGTGTACATAATAGCCCAGAGATAAGATAGTAATGGGCCCGGTAAAGCGGCTCATAAATCATTGGCATGGAAATTGCTTTTCTATGATAGACAACTTGTTAGCGTTGTTAGCGGCCACTTCCGCAAGGCGAAACCTGCAAACTAAGCCATTTTAAGCAGTACTTTTCACTTTCCGCTAAACACTCGACATCCGCCCAACAAACAGCTAACAACGACAACAACAACGCCAAAAACAACAACAACATCGCCAATGGGAGCAAAAAGATAGTCGGAGCATGGGGAAAAGTTCATTTTTAAAGTAAACAAACGAAAATAAACTTGTTTTCATACTCACCGTAGTTCAGTGTTATGAATGTGCAAGTTTTTTTTCGTGATATGCGCTTCCTGCGCTAAGCTTTATACCAAAAATGTACTTAGAAATGTGCTGTGAAAATAACAATTTAATGCTTTAAGAAGAAATAGTTTCAGATACATATACTTAACTTTATACGGATGTTGAAACAAACGCGACAAGAATACAAAAATCTGTGCTTTTGCCTGCAAACACAGATATTATATAAAAGAATAGTATTAAAAGTTTTTTCTTAAAGGTATTTTGGATATACTTTCGTACGCCATATGTTTTCTTTTCGTGAAATATCGATAACAAAAGTACAATGGGTAATTATTATTGATATCCGTCTCTGTATATTATGTTAACGCTATGCTTATCGAAAAATTGGTATAATTCTGTAAGTACAAATAATTTCATAGCTTATGTTTCATATATTCCTTGCAATATAAAATATAATTTCATAGTCATAATCGCTACACTGTAAGGGCATGTTATCTTCGGCTTAGAGAAGTTAACGGCTCGTTTCTGGTTTTTTTTTTTTCATTTATTGATACATTTTTGGACGGCATTTTTATGTGCGTCGTGCGGCAGCGGTATACAAATTTCTTACACTGTAATATGATTGATTGCCCCGTTGACCTGGAAACGTACCAAAGATCGGCCGAACTAATAGTTACACTTAACAATGGCCACAGACGATTGGAGAGCAAGGAAAGCACCACAGCCAAGCCAAGCTAAACAAAATGGGTCAAGCGGGGCGGCAGACCAGCCCAAACAACCAAAAAAAACCAAAAAGTTGTTCGAGATCGGTGGCTGAGTGGGCGCTGCATGCCGCAAATGGACTCGCAAAGGGGCAAGTGTTTTCCAGCTGGCAACTTCATTGCTGGAGTTGCAGGGCAGTGGCCATGACTTAGCGATATTTGGCATTTCGGCAGACGCATAGTTGACGAAAGCAGCAAGTTAATGAGCTGCCTCCTTTATTATTATTATTATTCTTGTTAGTATTATTAGAGACTTTTTTCAATTTCACTTTTCTACATACGAACAAGACAACAAGCATGTCATGCTTGCTGGCTGGATGCAAAACAAAAGACCAGATCGGCCAACAAAGTCGAGGAGCCGTAGGTAATTAAAAAACCGTTAATATTGGAAACGCTCGTCGCTAGGTGTCAAATCAAACATAAAAGATATTATTAAGAATTCATAAAAGTGCTTAGAAATTGAAAAAAATGAATCGCATCGCAGTGAAATGTGAGAAAAACGCAGCATGCCTCAACGGCTATTTAAATGCGCTGTAAAATGCAAATGGGCGGGTTGAGAGTAGACATAGTAGATGAGCACAGATAGCTAGAGATATGACAACTAATAAGCAGGGTAATGGCCAACGCCAAGCTACAACACAATGAGGCCCATTAAATGTAGCGTTAAGTGTGTTTAAAGCCCAACAAACGGCATTAAGCCATAAAACAGATATGGCCAAAAACAAAAAACATAAAAGAAACCTCAACATCAACATCGAAACGGAAGATTAAGCTCAAATGCATATTGATTGACGTTGAAATATTTTAAATGGAGCAAAACTCTAAGAGCCAGGTGCAAGTGGATTGTGGTTGCTACTCTCTACTGTCGACTGTGTTGTAGCTAATAAGTGGAAGTGAAATGAATTAGTAAACGCTTATGGGGGTCGCGACGTTGAGGCACTCAAAGAACTGTTTTGCTGCTGAAGCAAAAGTCAAAGGCTTTTAAGCGAAAAAAAAAGACCCCTGGTGCCAGTTCCAGTTCCAAATCAATGGGCCATTGAAGCAACTCGTCTCAACGAGCCCGACGAAAATCGTAAATTTGAAATCATTGACTAAAAGCTTTTGATAAATTATTCGAAAGAGACAGTCCAAATAGTATTGAACAAGTTAGAGTGAAAAAGCAGCCAAACTACTACAACATCAATGAGCGCCAAATTGTATAAATCGACCAATGGGGCAGCATAATTGTGTGAGAAAATATAACATCCATATTGGAAAGTTATTGGAGAGCAATCGAGGCGTGTCCGTTATTCAGGCCTTTCCAAATTCTAGGGGTCAAAAGGTTTTTTTTTAATTGGCAAAACACAACAAATTTGCACAACGTTCATTTCATTAATGAAAACATTGAACAAACATGAACATGAACAAATGTTGACAGTGCACACGTTTGGCTAAATACCATAGGTGTTTGTGTCCCAATCTATGCAAATCCCTTATAAATACACCTACAATAGCAAATCTAAAAATAAACCACACTTCTTTTTGATATATGACAATAATAACAATAGCCCTGGCAAATCAAAGAAAAGCTTACAATGAGAAATGCCACAGCCCAAAATGATTTTTGGCACAAACAAAAAATTTTGGCAAGGCGCAAAACACAAAAATAAGTGACAAGTGAGCATAAGTCCGAATAGCTAATAGAGCGCGAGGAGCGCACAAACGCAAAAGCCTCCCAAACAACAACAAAAACAACAAGATCAACAATAAAGATTCAAACGTTTTCATTGATTTTTTGCTGCCAGCGTTGACCAGAAATAAAACATAGGCAGCTTTTATTATCATTTACCGCTTGTCCGCTGTATAAAAACCAACAACACCAAAAAAATCAAAAACAAAAACCCCAAAAAAACTATACTTTTACGAGTAGGTCTCGCTCTTCCAGTGTTGTCGTCATGCTCTCAGCAATGGCTTGAACTGCGAAGCGAGCAGCGAACGCTGCTGCGGGCCAGCAACTTCTTGGACTTGCTGGCCGGGGTCCGAGCCGTGCCAGATTTAGTTCAGTTTCAAGTGTTTGTGCGTTGCGTGCGCCACAAAGCGAAGAGCGGAGATATTGTAGTGTTTTTTTTTCGTTGTTGTCGTCGTTGCCGTTGTCGTTGTTTGCGGCATCGTCGAATCAAGACTTCCGTAAAGTTCATTTGCCGTCGGCCGCTGTGACCAGTGCCAAATTTCGATCACGATCATTGTCGTGGGCGTCGCGATTCCTGTCGCCGAGCTTAAGCGCGCGAAACGCAACGGAAACCGAAAACCGTCAACGGAAGTCAGTTGAGCGATAACGACCGACTATTATTGCAGTATTTTTAATTAACGAGGCTCGACGAGCAGAAATTAGTTTTTCCAGAGTTTTAATGAATTAAAGCCGCTGAATGGGAATGAAAAGTGCAAATTTTTGAATAGCTGCAAGAATTAAGTATTGTATGATAAGTTGATATCACAAGTATGATGATATGTGTGTGAGTGTGCTCAACAATTGAAAGCAATAAATAATGCCCATAATGGGCTAAGTTGAAGCCATGTGAGAAACTAATGCAAACGAAGTGTGAAGCTAAAAGCAACAGAATTGTCTTCCTTATCAATTCCCACATCTTTATTATTACATACTCCGAAAAAATTAACAAAAAAAGCCGCTACCACCTTTATATGGATTTATTATACTATTCAAATTGGATACAAAATTTTCTACAACTTTAACCTGGTGAGTGCAAGTTTTTTGCTAAGTTCGTTGCCCAAGTCTTTTGTTTGTCACAGGCTACAAAATATTTATCTGAAGTTTTATACTAAAACGCCATTCTTTAGCAAACACACGAAACATCTAAAGTTAAAATTGTCTATAGATCTAATTAAAAATTAAAACAACATAAAACTAAATATTTAATTTAAATTTAAAAAGCATTCATACCAAATGCTAAAGTCACAACGGTCAACTAATCGTCAGCACAAATTTAGATTTTATCACGAACATTTTGTATTTAAAAATAAGACGAACATTTCATTCAGCAGATCAAAAATGCAGATTTCTGTTTACCTAGTTCCATTTATTTAAAATAATTTGCTTTTTTTGTTTTTAGTTATTTGTTAACTTACTGAATTTTTCTATTGTCAACCAAAGCTAGAAAAACATATTTATGGCAGTAAGTGCACAGGGCGTAAGCCATTCAACAAAAGTAATGATGCAGGGCACTAAAACAGATAAAAAACAATCAATTAAACCTAAAATTTCTCTTTCATTAAATTTCCATAAACAGCATATTTGGTTTCCATGCACATTTTGGTTACTCATTGAAGCACAACTGAATTTTTTTTTGTAACCCACAGCAGCTGTTCATAGGAAAATGTATTCACTCGCCGTGATCACGCGCCTAGCTCGAAATAATTATACATTAATTTAGCGTATAATTAGCTAATTAGAACTGCGCAGCAAAAGCTGCCAAGCCAAAACTTAAAAAGCCATAGCTTTAATATCTTCCGGCTACACCTTTTGTGCAAAAATGCTTGCGAAAATAGAAAACAGCAAGCATGACTAAACCCTTGACATGCCGAAAAAAAGCAATTAATCAAAACGGTTCGCTAAGGTTTTGGTCGCAGTAAATAAGTATTAATGGCTTCATAATTGAAAATTTGCAAATTGCTAAAAATATATATTGAATAGGAACAGGCATATCTCAGTCAAACTTGGTTGACATGCTCTTTTGCATAACCTGTAAGTTGATCTCAAATTTACATACTTGAAAATTAAAATGTGTTAGAATAAAGTAATAAATTCTGAGTTCAGAAAGAAAACTGAAACTAACTGTCATTATAAAACTTCCAAGCCTGTTGGAGTCTGTACGCGAGTTTTGGGAGCTAGAATCGCAAAAATGCAGAATAAATAAAATTATTTTATTATAATTGTAACATCAACTATAATACATACAAATACATTTATCATTTAAAAAATATTTGGATTACCAGTTGCTTCAAAGTTGTTCAATATGATTGATAAATATGATAAATACTACTTTCGGGATTCTGACTTTTGCAGAATCAAAAATTATAACAATTATCCGCTAATTTGCACGTTTTGCAAATAAAATGGAACGATGTCACTCAAATTAAATAAAACAACAATCACACAAAATGGTTGAAACAACAGCTGATAATTTGCTGCTATGCAATTATGATTTATGAAATCAAACTGATTAATTTGGCTTTTATAGATTTTTGTAATATTTAATATTTATAATCAATAACTGACAACTGTGCCGTGCTTTTCTGTTCAACAATCGAAAAATTAATACGTGCTAAAATGCCAAAGGCGGCTTATGCAAATTTTTATGATGTTCGGTTTTGTTCATAATTTTCTATGAAAAATGCGGCTGCTGCTTGGTGTTGGTATGTTATGGTTATTGTTGTTGTTTTCTCACATAAATTTGCCAAAGGCGCAAAATTTCACTCAAATGAAACCGGAAGCGCGGTCGTCAAGTGGAATGGACTTAAATTGTTGCTGGTCCGAGTCTATCCGACAGTAGACTGAATGTTAGTCTATCAGTGTAGTATGTTGAAGTAGTAGCAACAATAGCAAACGAAATTTTAATATTTATATACAATGCACGCAGCACAATTTGCACACAGTTGTTCTCACTTTCGCAGCTTTATATCTCCCCGTGTTTGTGTGTGTGCGGTGTGTGTAAGTCCGTTTGTGTTTTTTTTTCCACGCTCCTCATGTCAAACACTTAGTCAAAACAGCATTTGTTACGCTGCCAGTGCCAGCCACCAACGCACTGGACAAAAACAACTACCACATGGCAACAATAACAATAACAACATCAACAAGCAAAGTAATAACGAGCGTTATCCAAGCATCATCATTATCAACTTTTAACCATCGGTTAATGTTGTGTGCCACCGAAATGATTTAATTTTGACAGACCTTTTTTTCAAGTTTCTTTCTCGACTTTTATGTGTGGGAGTTTTTGGCTTTTAATTTAAATTTTTGTAAGCTTTTTTTTTTGTCTATTTTGGTCATAATTTTTGTCGACTTGCTGGCACGCAGTGTTGTTGTAGTTGTTGTTACAATTTTATTTGATATGCATTACCAGCTTGGCTTTCGTCTTTGTTTATTACTTCTTCTTCTACAACTTCTCCTTTTTGGCATTAAGTGCTTGTAAATTGGGTCAGTGGGAAGTTACACTTCAGTCGTCGTCGACGTCGAAGCGTTGTTGCTGTTGGTAGAGTAGCTATTGATGTTGTTGTTGTTTTTGCTTGTACATACAACATCGTCATCATGTGTCATAAATTATTTGTTACTCGTGCTCCAGTCTGAGAACTTTTGCCACAGCTGCTTTGCCTGCTTTGATTTTCGTTGTTTTACCCATTTATTTATATATACTTCAAACCACATACTCGTTGATGCACTACAGTAAATACAGTTTCTATTTGGTGCTGCCATGTGTCTGTTGTTAGCTTGCCGGTTTGTTGATACCTTAAGTGCTATTGTTGCGGTATAATAAATCTCATGCAATGTCGCCTCAAAGCATTTATCTGACACTATCAAGCATATAGTATAATTCTTTTGTAGCAAATGAATGATTAAATACATAAACAACAATAAATGCTTTGATTGTCAAGTTCGTTGCCTTAGTCATTTGTTTGTTAGATGAAGCGAGATATCCGATTTTTATTTAGACTCAAGAAATTTTAATTAAAAATTATTAGCGCGTATGTTAGTTATATTTCTTATAGTATAAAGCTTGTAAAAAATACAGTGCAAACACTTTTTACAAGCAATTGAAATTCGGCAAAGCTATAATGCAGAAACTTCCACATCCACATTCACCGTTTGTCCGTTACCAGCCAGTCAGGAAGCAATGTGCAATGTGAAGTGACTTTGGCTGTCTGCTGTCTAGACATTCTTCGATTTTTTTCAGCCAGCTGCAGCAACATTCAACATCCAACACCAACAACTGACAACATCCAACAGCAAGAATATGATCAGCAGCAGCAACAAGAGCGATGAGTAGAACAAGTGCAACAACGGAGGCAGCTCTAGAGTGAAGAATATGTACATACTTACGAGTACATCTATGAAAGCAATGCATTACAGTGCTTTGCTTGATTTTTATTGACACAAGTCGTTAGCGGACTGCTGACTGCACGGCCTGGCACACATTTTGCATATTTTACGAGTTCGTGTCGTTGTCGTTGTGGTTTTGTGTTTTGGTTGTGGTTGCTTGTTTGTTGTTCGTTGTGGATTTGGATTTGGATGTGCCTAAAATATGGCCATTTGCCGAAGATAAAACCGAATGAAGCCGTGTCGATGGCTTGTGCAACGGAGGAGGTTTTCTTAAAAACTTTTGCATAATTACTGAGGAACGTTTTGATTTAAATTCTATGTACTGCTGGCAGCTACTGAAACTTGAAGATTGTTTTATGCGCGTTAAGTTGCCAAAGCTCGTCAATACCTGACCCAGGGGACAGGTGACCCACTTGCGCTGTGGCACTGTTGTGGTTAAAGCTTTACATAATAAACTCTTGCACACATTAATCAAGAACAGACACATGAATGTGTATATAAGCGTATCTATGTATTTGTTATATACACATGTATATGCTGATAAATCATAAAGACCCCCTGCCAAAAGAGTTTTCACATAAGTACACAGAGATTTCGGTTGTTAACATTAATAATAGCTTGTAATTTGCAGTTGTTTCAAAGCCCCCGTTGTTGAAAATCACTCAGAGGGCGCCGTAGTACTGAGTTATGGATCGCCGAAAATAAAGAAGAAGAAAACTAATTACAACATTTTTCACATATGTAAACATTCATTCATAATAATAAACCACACAAGCAACCATAATGTAAACGACGAGAATCAAAGAAAACCAAAAATTCAAAAACTTACTTTGAAGATCTTCCGCGTCGCCGGTCATATATACATATAGCTGTTGGTTTCTCAGTGTGTTGTTAATTTTTGTTCATTAAGTCTGAGAATGGTTAAGTTTAATGTTTGACTGCGGCACAAAATTAATTAAACATTTATCAAAATCAAAGCCGCATCGCCAGACCAGGCACCAAGCAGCGCAGCTCCAAAAAAACAAAATACGCTTGGGACCTGTTGACATTTTAGCATTTCGTATACTTACTATTCCATCTACTATATATATGTTATGATTGTCATTGTTTTTTAGTTACTCTTTGTAGTTGATTTTTGCGTCATTGTCTTTGGTTTTATTGCCTTATTAACTTGACTAGTCAAAGTGTGCCGCGCACTTTGGAATTGAAACTGAAATTGAGACGAATCCCGCATAAAGCTCAAAAAAACTAAAAACCGAACCAAATGCGATTCACATGCCACAAATCTCGGTCATTCGAGACTCCAACTCTGGCTGGCAATGGAAGTGGACATCGACATCAGTTTGGCTGTCGCTTTTAAATGAAAAATGCTCAAAACAAAAAAATCCATAAAACAAAATAAGAAACACTCTGTGTCGTTCTTCTTTATATATAGTGCTTTTTGGGGGCCTTCGTTTTTGCCTGGCTGACTTGCTGACTGGCCTGACGGCCTGCAAGATGGAGTTGAAATTGGACTTTTGCGAGCATATCGTTGACTTGGCCCAGCACTTGAACTGTACTTGAGTGTTGTAAATATTTTTTAAAGCTGCCTTATTGTGTCAGCCGCTAAATCTGAAACGAATTTTGAATGCTCTCTTACAAGGGACACACCATAATAATACATAAAGTCAGGTGAATGATAAGCAAAGCTTATTAATAAATGACGGCTGCTTTGAAGATTTCACGTGGCGTTCAAGTGATTGTCAGGGTGGTCCCAAAAGGTTGTCTCATCAAATAATATTTTTCGTAACTATACTATTTACACACAATGAGTATACATGCGTGAAAAGTGAAATTCTGTCTATGTTTTCAAAGATTATTTGAATTTGAATTGTTAGATGTCAAGAAGTGACAATTTCTTTCTCTGCTTAAGAGCGTATAGCCCACAAATATTTTGTTTTTAATTTTTCTTTTTTTAAGACACTCTTCGTATTGCTGTTGAAGCTGCTCTAAGTTTTGTAACTCTTATTTTTTGGGTTTTCTTTTTGGGTTTTGTTTTTTGTTGCTTTTTGGCAATTTGGGTTACATTGGCTGCTGTCTGAAAAATTATCTGGCACTTATATTCACGCTTAATTGGCATTTTTTATGAAAACCGAGCGTGCCGAAAACAAAAAAAAAACAACTGCAACAACATTGAGAGACATTCGTGCTTCTAGTCTCCCTGCTTGTCAGTTTCTCTGCTCTGCAGTCAACGGCAATGACACTCGCACTCAAAATCAGAAGAAAAATCAATTTAATGAGCAAAACATGCAATAAATTACAATGGTATAAGGCGAAAACAATTCTGCAGTCCATTTCTCTTGTTCCATCTTTTTTTATTTTTACAATTTGTAGCCAAAAATTAGGTCAAATCTGGTAGGAACTGGTAGGAAATGCGTGTATTCAAGTATTGAACTAAAGTTTTTTAATACTTTAAATATTTATTCATCTTCAATGGCGACAAGAACAATTTAATTTTTGAGTTTTTGCCACATGCGAAACCGGTTTTTTATTTCTTATTTGACCTTATGTTTATTGTTTGTACCCTTTTGTTAGCTGTTCTTAATCTTTTTAATTATTTATTTATTTTTTGCACACAAACATTATGCATGTTTAACTTATATGTCGGTTCTGTTTCTGTATTTTGTTTCAGTTAGAATCCTAAGCAATATGTCAGAGTCAACGACTTAAGCTGGATAAACAAAAACAAGCGACAGCAATAAACTGTAAGTTTATCATTTTAAATTTAAGTATACTTTGTCCAATTCATTTCACATCAATTAAAGGCAAAGCAATCACAGATTCCGGCTACAGTTAACACTTTATCAAAGTGATGGATGAGACGGCCCATAAACAGGTTGACCTAAGTGGGGGTGTCTAATTGATTTTCCGCTTGCTGCATCCTAATAATCTTTTAGATTTTAAATGCAAATCAAATTTGAGCGCGCTACAAGCTCGAATATATTAATTAGTCTACTGCGCGTGTCTGCCCTCTGCTGCTCTTCTTAGTTTTATTTTTGTTAATTTTTATTGATTTCTATTTTGAGGACGCTGTGCGGCGCTCTCTGCCAAAAAAAACAAGTTTCTTTTCGCATCTCTAGCCAAATCTTTCAACTGGTATTAATGGATGAGTTCGGTTGCTGATCGCTGCGTTATCTGAAATTATTATATGCGTACATACTTAGTAAGCTTACGACAGTCGAAAAGTGCTCCATTGACAAATTGTTAGACCAAAGACCTTTGAAACTATTTGGCTTAAGTCTCTGACATGATAAATGGCTGTTGAATGTGACTTGGATTATGCTTTGCGTACATCTGCTAAGAGTCAACACTTTGATGTATACAAGTCTCTTCCGTCATGGAATAATCAATAAATGAGTTAAGCACAACAAAATCAAATTAATGAATACCACACATGAACTTAAAACTATGTCGTTGTTGTTATATAAGATTCATTGGCTTACAAACTTAACTGATACTTAGTCCAATATTGGAAATACCATGCAAAACAAAAAGCTTAAAGCACCTGTGATTTCTTTTAGTGGGGTTTCATCCTAGTGCGTTGCCAATTCCACCATAAATTTCCGAGAGTGGTACACACAAATTTGTCTCATAAATTACAATTTGCATGCCTTTTGGCTGTTGACTGTCCAACAAGAAGCACACACATACAAACACACATGGCATATAAACACATTCGCAATGGATTTGCAAGAATCAGCGACCAACACGACCCTAATTGCCATTGAGTGTTGTCTCCCGGACTAACTGCTGTCAAGCATTAATTGTGCGTACAACATTGCAAGTGCAACTGCAACAACACAACTACAACATCTCAATTTGCATTGCATTGAAGATGGCACATAAAAGCCGAGTGCACCGTTAGACGATGACTACAATTCGCATTCTCGGCAATTAGACTGGCAGCCAATTCAATTGGCAGCCTAACAAATTTACGAAATGGAGCGCACGCATAAATGTCTGTTTTGATTAGGTGTGGGCAATTAAAAGAGGCCACGCAGCCGACAAGGACATTGCCTGACAGATTGACAGAGCCGGAGCTTTATTTACAGCTTAATCTGCTTTATAGCTACACGAATGCAAAATGAATGACGCTGCAGTTGCTTGCAGCGATAGCTTAGCTGCGATAAAATAAAAAACGGAGATAGAAAGTATTGTGAGTGACTTTCTTTTCGCCCCATGTCAACAGGTTCCCAAGAAAGAAAACACCAAGTTTAGAATTCCATGGTAAACTGTGAAATCAATCTGAATATCTAAGCATGCAAGACGTAAACGCAGATAAGTGATTTTCGTCTAGAGGATATTATGTCAGATTAACCTCAAATCAATTTTTTAAATTCTTCAACTGTAAGATGATTCAATCAACTGAAGCTAGTTTATTTTGTTCTACCTTTTGTTTTCTTATTTTGTTTGCTTAGTCACACACAAAGGTTTCTTTGATTGTCTATATAGCTTAAATTATGCATAAAATAACTGAGACATTATGTCTTTTATTTTTGTTAACATTTGTACAACATTTATGTAAATTTACGTATC
The DNA here is from genome assembly GCA_035044605.1 of Scaptomyza cyrtandrae. Taxonomy (NCBI): domain Eukaryota; kingdom Metazoa; phylum Arthropoda; class Insecta; order Diptera; family Drosophilidae; genus Scaptomyza; species Scaptomyza cyrtandrae. The sequence continues at coordinate 8,263,077 of JAWNNS010000640.1, forward strand.
GATTTCCATTTGGCACGAGTTCAAAGTTTCATAATTAAAGTGCACGCTGTGCGGGAAAAGTAACCGTTCGAGGGCTCCAGCTACCGGTAAAGATTATGCAAGTCGCAACATGGTTAAAGATGCAAAACCCAAAAATATCAAAACAAAAACCCGAAACAAAAATCTCATGTTTGCGGCTAAAACAGGCATTGTTGTTTTTGACGTTGTAGTTTTGAATATTAGTTAAGCGGCTCAGCCATTGGTCCACGGAATGTTGGCTCATTAGCATGTTTGGCACACGCCCCTTTCGCAGCACACGCCCCTATAGGCTTGCGCTTAGTTTTGGCTAACTTCAAATGATAATAGCCAACAGACTAACAACAGCAATAGTAACAACAACGTTCGATTGAGTTATCTAGCTAAGATTTTAGCTAAGCACTAAGCGCTTGTGTTTTTTCCTAGTCGGGTCGCTTTGGCAATAAATCAAAATTATTATCCACAGATTTGACTTTTTAAGGCTACGTATGTATATGCTTTGCATCCATTTATGGCACACACACAAACAATGCTTGGGTTCCTGGTTAAATCCGTTAGCGTACCAGTGTTGTTGCTGTTTTTGTTGTTGGCAGCAGTTAGAGAAACGGCCTTTAAAAGAATGCCATGTAGTCACTACTAGCCTAGCCACTGCGAAGAAACGGTGGCGCTGTATTATCTAGCGAACGCAATCTACAGACTCTTAAAGCCAGACTCCCGACATCAACTCCACATTTGAATATGACGCACGAGTGCGGCGCATGTCCAACTAGGGTGTGTGCCCGTGTCTGTGTCCGCGTCTATGTCCGAGATTGCGACTACGAGTACGACTTCAACTGCGACTGCGACTTCGGCTGCAACTGCAACTGCGACTGAGAAACTGCCGTCGGCCACATTCGGTTTTGACTTGTAGGGGCAAGCTTGATTTTCGATGTGCGATAAGAAATTTATAGTTTCGGTTTAAAAGACATTAGAGTGTAATATATTTAGAGTTTGGCTTCGCTCAATGTATCGTATCTGAAAGAGGCTCGTTTCTGCCATTGTTACTAAGGCTGCTAGCCAACCCAAGCCAAGCCAGCCAGCCAGCCTGTGGGTGTGTAAGCCCGGCACACGAGTACTTAAGATATGCAAATATTTGCATGCCCAATGCCTGGCTTTACACTATACAAACGACTTAGGCAACGAACTCGCTGTGTGCTGACTTGACTCGACAAGTCATCGGCCTGTCATAAAGTTATACCACAGAGCGCTCGTGTGCCCAAGTATTGTACTAGCTTGCAATTAAAATTAGAACCACATGAATGTTTTACATAATCGTTGTATAACAAAACTTTAGACATGCGAATATATGATTAATTTGAGCTCGTTAAAAAATGTTCGAAATCGAGATTTTATTGCAAGTTGAAATTAAGTTTTTTTTTTTTTGTTAACTATTTCACGAGTTTGTGGAAAGTATATCTGAAGCGATCCCATGCGCTCCCATGTACAGCTGAATATGTTATTGCTTATTAATGAGATACCAGATTTGTTTGTTACTGTACGTACTACTCAAAAATATGTGCCTTTATTTAGTACATATGATCATCAGTAGCTTTGGCGCAACAAAAACAACTCTTTGCAAATTCATTTATATGCAAATTTCTAGTTTCCATTTCGGTTCTCTTGCAAGTTTCACTTTCAGTTTGCGCTTTTTAGGCTTTTGTCACATTTTTAGTGGCGGTGCTTTGTCTACCGTTGTCCCATATGCATCTGTAGGTTTTACTTGTGCTTTTTACGTTAGTTGTTTTTTTTTCCTTTGTCTTTCACATGAAATTGTGTTTTATATGGCAAAATGGAATTTGTGCAACTTGCAAACGCGACAAACACCAACAACAAATAGCATCCTTTGCTATATATTGAAAGTGAAGTCTCTTAGCATATTTGTAGTTGTCGCTGCTGTTGTTTTACTCTGTAAAAATTTGCATTTTTGTCCACAGCTGCTTTTCTTCACTTGCTGCTGCTGCAATTGTTGTTGTTTTTGTTGTCTTCTATTGCATTAATTTTGGCTTCTTGAAATCGTCGAAGCTTATATGGCTGCTTGGATGCTGTCTCTTTGCTTGTTGTTGTTGCCGAGCTTTGCTGGTTAGGTTTTGGGCTTATATTGTAGGCTCATGTACAGTGTACAGCATTTGTCGTTAGCTGGCAGGCACTGTTGCCACATTCTGCCATTCAGGCGCTTTGTAATTAATGGTTAATTAATTGAAACGAAGTAGCTGACAATCTTAATGATCCGTAATTTGTTATTATGGTAATTTATACAAGCACAGCAGCTAAGGCAGCCAATGCCCACAATATCAACAACAGCAACAAAAACAACACCAACACAATAAAGACTTTGTTGCTGCTGTTGCTGCTCTGCTGTTGTCTTGTAAGACATATACGAGTACAAATAAAAATTCATTAGCTTCTAAGCCATGGCTGAGTTTGACGACAGCGACAATTGTCTAATTGCAGTCACGAACAATTTATGTAGTTTGTTTAACCATTAGTTATATGAACATTTGTTATATCAACTACATATAACTAAATGACCAAGCAGCTTAATGTATTTGGTATTGGACGCCCACAGAGCACATTTCCCTAAAAGCCCGGCCAGTTCAATAAATTTCACTTGGCGGAAGGAAAATAATGTCAGAGTTGGTATAAGATATGCGCCAACAGACAGCTGTCTGGAATCAATCTCTACCCCCTTCCTGGAAGATGCGCACGACTTGCAAACAACAGCAGCTGCAACAGGCACAACGACAGCAGCAACAATAACAACAAAGCAAACAGTCTGTCGCAAAAAAAAAATGGAAAAAAAATTTGCATCTTGACGAATTTAATGATGATGATGAAAAAGACGCAACAAACATTTTGATCGACCCACAAGACGAGTCAGCCTCAAGGAGCGCACAGACAACACACGATATTGCCATAGAGTCTTTTGTGGGTATGTGGGAGTGTTGCTGCTGTTGATGTTGCTGTTGTTGCTGCTGTTACTGTGCCTATTTGCTTTAGGCTACAATGGCAACAACAGCATCGAAATTTATGAAGATGCCTTTTGGGTGGCATTGCGGAATGTTTGACGTTGCTGTCGCATGTCAAGTGTTGTTTGTGTGTTGTGTCTGTGCGCCATTTGATGGGCAAGTGAAAATATTTTCATTGCACTTTGACATGACAGCAAACAAATTGCTGAACACATACACAAACACTCAAAAACACAGTTGAGAATCACACACACCTACAATAGAAACAGTTTAATGGCTTTAATGAATGGCAGCCTTCAAAGTGAATACATGGGATCGTCATCGAGCGCCCACCCTTTTGTCTAAGTTGGAGTTGGAGTTGGCTTTGGAGTCGTGGTTGGAGTTTTGTGCTGATTAGCCAGAATTCCTGGCGTGCTGTGCTGCTCTGACCTGCTCTTTTGTTTAGTTGCCAAGTGGCGCCTGCAGCAATCACGTCACAGGCACACCAAAGCAACAGTAACAACAATGAAACAAATTTAATGTCTTGGGCTTATTGTTACTTTTTGGTTTGATTGTCGGCCAAACTCACGATTTGGTATCAATGTCTTTCAGCTCGTTTGCCAAAATCAATAAAGTTATCATGCTTCTTTTACTTTGTGGAAGAGGCGTCTTTATCGTTTAACTTATTATATTTTATATGTACGAGTTACTGTATCTGTGTGTATCTGTGATTATTTGAAAGCAGCAAATTAAGTTAGTGCCTAGACAAGCTGTCAAAACTGTGTCTTGGCGGGCTAACGCCCACCCAAAAATAAAACCTCAATTAACATGTCACGTTTGGGCAATGAATGCAGTTTTGGTTTCTTATTATTATGTCGCCAGTCAAAAGCAATTGAAAGTAAAACAGCTACAGCCAAAAACAACAACAACGACAAAAACTGAAACAACAACAGATCTGAACAAATTCGTGAGCTACCGTTTTGCAATACTTTAGAACAGTATTAGCAACAACGATAAACAAGAAGGACACCAACAAAAAAAATAAAATTAACTTGTTAAAATGCAAATTTTTGACTTGAGGGGTTTTTTTTTTGGTAGTCGCCTTATGGACTTATTGCCGTTTGGCATTGAGACCATTAACTGCCTTATTGATTTTGATTAATGTCTAGCGATTTCCAAAGCCACGAATCCGGGGCTGGGTCTCAGAAAGTTCAAGCTAACTGGCTTTAATTAATACATTAATCACAAAGCTGTGAGCAACGTACGGAAAATGTTGCTGTCTTTGCAACTAGCAACCAGGTTTAGTTTTCATCTGGTCAGTAATCCCGCGAGTATGGGAAACCAAGATGGACATATTCTGATACAAGTTTCATAGCAAATTCGAAGTTTATCATGGTATGTTGCTGTGGTCCATGGCACGCCAGCAAAAGCAACATCACTCACAGCAGCACCCACAAACAAGGCCAACAGTACCGGCAACATTGCATTCGTTTGGCCATGTTTGGCGGGCAGTCTTTATGCAGATGAATTGTGTGGGTGGCCGAAGCGACACTTTCTACTTATTATGCATTTAATCAACTCAAACGAAAATGTTACGAAAAAGTTATAAGATTAGCTGCAATTGATTGCTATTGGACTGAACATATAATTTTTTTATGGTTTGTTATAAACAAAATATAGCTGCGAATAACTAAGATGTTGCACTTACAAACAGCAGCAGCAACGGCAGTTGCAATTGCAATTGGCAGTTGACAACAGCAATGGGCAACAGGCCAATCAACAACATCTTCGTTTGCCGGTGCGGACGCAGTTGCTTTTAAGGCTTTGTCATTAATCAAATAGAATTGAAATGCGCCGCGTGTATATCACACGACGGTTTTGTTGTTGTTGTGCTTGTTGCTCTTGTTGTTGCCTGTGTTTGGAGCTTCCAACATGCAGCGCCCATTTGGAGTTTGACCATTTTTGCGCATTTTAATCATGCTTGTCTCGCCTGAAGTTATTCGGCTTTTTATGTTTCTTACGTTTGCTTATGCCAAAGATCTGCGAGCTCTGATAAACCGCTGCCGACGCGTCTACAACCGTTGTCTAAGCTGCCACTGGGGCAGCCGTTGCCGCCAACGCTGGCCAACACAAGCAAACAGTGGTCAAAATGATTAATACATCTTGATGCTATTTGGTTTGTAACGCAGTCCAACAAAAACGTTTTTTTTGATTGACAATGCCAAGCAAAGTTTGAGATGCTGTCCGGTGATTACTTCATTAAGCGGTCCTCAGTTCGAAAGTTGGTTGTAACCGGCAAAAATACCATTTGATTCAATTATACATTTGCATGCAATTGAAACATAAGCCGCTGCTGCTGCAACTACAACAGAAACAACAGCCGAACAGCTGTGTCTCATCCGCTTATCAACCTGTCCGACAATTGGTCAATTGGTCAACAACAGCAGCAGCAGCAGCGGCAGCAGCTACAATCTGGCTACAACTATTGCCGTTACGCGCATTTGGCCGGTTGGGGCAGTAGCCTTTCAGGCGGTTGGTGGGCGATAATTATCTGGTGAAAAATGATCGACTGGCTTATTGCATGGTGCAGAGCAGTCTTACTTCGCTAACGATGGACATTTGCATTCAGCATAATATAAATGTAAGCAACAAATATAAAAAAAAAGAAAAAAAAAACATCAATAAAAAATAAATGTAAATTTGCAGCTGCGTTTTTATGATTTCTCCTTTTTTATGATGCGTAATACGAGTCGAAGCATTATTGTGTTTTTTCTAATGGACTGTTTGGTAATATATAAGTTAATTTTTAAAAAACTTTAAAATTTCTTAAATTATTTTATTGTAAAAAAAGTATTTAAAATATTTACAAGATTTTTTTAGTTGAAAGATTTGTTGAAACTCAGGTTAAAATTTAAAAAATATGTGTACGTATAGTAATCTCCACAAGAGTACCATAAGAGAAAATATATTATTTATAGCTCATGTCATACTGTCGGCTTTGCTTAGAGAAGAAAAGCTACCGAACATATTTGGCAGACAAGCAACCATTTAAAGTCGTTATTTAACATAAAGCTAAACTAATAAATATTCTATTATCGACAAGTGAACATACAAATCCAAAGATGTTTTCACTGATGGCTCCATTTTAGCCAATCGAAGCGCAATTTGATTGCGCTACGTGAGTCAACTTATTGCTGGTTACGAATTCTTGTGGATTGTCTGGATCTACAGGTTTCCATTATTATTATTTTTTATTTTTTTGCCTCATTGCCTTCTTTATATTTTCTTTCTTTGCCAATTTCGCCACAATTGTTGAATTATTTTAATTGCTTGCGTTGGGGTTGGGAACTGGTTTTCATGGGAGGCATGTCTGTAAACGGCATCTGTACGCATTTTGCCATTTTGCCATGACTGTTGCCTATTGGTAATTGAAACTTGTTAGTGAAGACATTAAAAAATCGTTTAGCACGGAATCTAGGTTAAAAATGCGTGGAAAATCGTGCACAAATCAACGTTGCTGAACAAAAAATCTAAAATAAAACCCATATAACACAAAAAAGTGACAAAAGCGACCAAATACTAAATACTAATATAGAGAAGCAGACGAGCCAAAGCGTGTGATTTAAAAGGCAAGCTGAAAAGGGTAAGGAGTTAAGCCATGTTGTAGAAAATTGTGTAACCACAGTATAAAAATTCCTGCACATAAACTAATCTCGGCAGCAGCGGTAAGTTTTGACTACCGCATTTTATTTAAATTTTTTTTTTGGCATTTTTTCGTTTTTTTTTTTGTATTTGACGCCCGCTGTGATGGGTCGAAAGATGGCGGGATGCTAAACATGCTTCGGCCATGCACACCAAAGAAATTGTGCCGAAAATCTTTATAATTTTTGATGTTTATACTGTTGTTTTTGTGCTCAATAAATTTCCCTGGCAATTTCCTGTGCAATTTGCATGCCAAACAAAGCCAGACCACAGCACAATATATTTTCCAAGACCTGCGAGTCAAGACTCAACTGCATGTCAAATAGCACACGATGCGGACCTGTATGTGTAAATAAATAAGCCAAATTTTCGTTCAATTAAAAAAGTTTTGGCGCAATTTTATTTATGGCCCATAATCGAAAAGCTCGATACCCCTCCGCCATTTTGCAAATGGAAACAACTTAAACAAGTTGCTTTAAAACGAATTTCAACACACTGAACACGAGATACCTTAAGAAGCTGGTTTATTTTTATAGCGCATTAATATGTTTGTAATAAACATTTAAATCGAGCTTGATTTTCTGTTTCGTATTTTTGTTTTTTATATAGTTGCTTAAAAACAAGACCAGTTGATTGCTGCAACTTAAAAAAAAATAAAATTCCAAAATTTTATATTAACTAAGATTGTAAGATTGACAAGTAATAAGAAATTAATTAATCGACAGTATTGTGCTATTTTCAGTAGCTCAATTTATTTGCTTATCGATTTTCCCAAGTTTGGATTCAAGTTAATGTACCCTTTTGCATAAGTTAAAGCAACCTATCATGCTATCATGTGTTTTAAATGAAGCCGCTGCGGGCTGTTTGCATTGGCCAAAATGCGCTAACAATTTCAACGATTACGATTGCAATTGCTATGCAGCATAGAGAAATAAAATGCTATCGCAGTCGGAGTCAAAGTCTTCATCTCAGTTTCAGTCTCAGTTAGAGTCGGCGGCCAAAAGCATCTTCATCTTGGCTCATGATGCATGTGCTGGGCACATGCACGTACATGATTGGCCGCAAGGCAGCCGATCAGCCAGTTGTGTCCGGATGTGCTATATGTATGTATTTGCACGTTCCAGACGCGCGGCTGCCTGGCAATAAACTTTCTTTTTGTTTTCGGGCCGCAGCCAAATAATAACAATAATCGTGGCTAAATTAGTCAATATTTGCGCCCCAAAACGCTCAAACAAAAGCTTATTATTTGATTTACTATTTTTTATGAATTTTTTATTACTGAACAAAAATTTTACTTGTTATCCTCCCTCTCTTTAGATCTCAGCATCTCACTCACACGTTCTCTTTTAACCATAAAATATGTATAAAGTAATTTTTGAATTTAAACATCATGATTAACTAAACTACTGAGCAGCAGCCAGCCAGCCAGGCAAGCAAATGACTACAAATGATTACGCATTTGACCAAAGCCGCAAAACTTTTTATTTTTTCTCATTTTGGTGAAATTTAAGAGGCAGTTTTTGCCTTCTATGGCTGGTCAGATGGAGCAGCCGATAAGCCGATGAAAAACACTGAAAACGAGCTCACTTCAAGTGCTTAAGATGCAGACTGTAGACATGCCGATCGTTTGCTCTCTGGCTTTGGCCATTGGCCTGCACTTGTTGTTTTCCATGATGTTGTTGTTGTTATTGTTGCTTTCATTCAGGCTCTAATGGGTCGTGTCTTTGTCTGACGCTGCCGCACTTTAATGTCTTTGGAGATCAGGTGTTGATGTTGCTGCTGCCGCTGCTGCTGCTTCGGTCTCAACTAAGCATTTCAAAGACCTGGGCTCCACATTGCAGTTGATTTCTGCGTAGATTGTTGCACTTAAATGTTCCTAGCAACCGCATCTGAAATATTTATACCATGGCATTTTCTCTTCGCATTGCCCTTATCTAAACTATGCGCTAGCTCTTTGCTCTCTCTATCACTATATTTCTCTTTGGTGTGTGTTGTTTGCAAAATTTGTTAAGTCATTTCTGTTTGTGGTTCTCACGCTGCCACACCAGGCCTCCTAACCAAATGGCGTCCATTTTTCCAATACACAAAAATAAAAGAAATAATTTATAAAACCAACAACTCAAAAACCAAATCAATTGACAATTTAAACATTTAGTACTTGCTGCACGATTTTGACGGAGCAGCCACAACAACAACAAAGACATGAACACAACAGATCAAAATCGCTATCCAAAATCTCAATCGTAAATCGGTGCAGCTAGCAAAGCTGCACGCAAGCTGTCAATTTGATTTCAATTACTCGATTCGATCTCAGACTGACCGAATAGGTTTCTAATCAAGACAGCAGCACCCTCTAGCTTCAGCTTGGGTAGCCAAAAGTTCAGACTCGTAGCGTTAGTTTTTTTGTTGTCATTTTTTTTTTTTGGCAACAACAGCTTGTTTTTGTTGTTGCCTGTTCTAAATGGCCAGTACGGCTTGTTATTCGGCTCGCAGAATCTATGCAAATGAAACAAACAACATAAAAAAAGCAACGTGTCAGAGCTTCAGGTTTGGTTTTTAGGCAAAGTCCAAGTGCGGCTTCAAGAGATTTACGAGCCGAGCGCGCCAAATGTGTTTACACTTTGTCACCCTTCTGTCAGTTTGATTTATATGTTTGCAGATAGCCAGCAAAAAGCTGAGAAGGCTAAAGTAGCTGACCAAATTAAAATGCAAGTGTATTGCTGGAATGCACGTCAGTTAAGTGAGCCGAGTGCAAGGAATGGGCGAATGAATGACTGATTGACTTATGCAGCCAGCTGACAAGTGGCTTAAATAAATTAATATATGTACATGTCCCCAAATACCAAGAGAAACGGTTTGCTAATCAAAGGAGTGGATTGTAACACAAAATAAAATCGGTTCTAAGAGCAAGTTATCGTTGTGTTTCTTATGATTTTGAATACTTTTTTACTTATGGGCATATTGCATAAGTTTTCTAAGCATAACTTATTTTTTGTTTAATGCATTTTGATAGTCGTTAAGAAAATCGATATTTGTAACAGTAAAAGTAAAGTAAAGTAAATTTGGATCTGTTTTATTGCAGCCTATCAATACTGAGAAAATCATATATTGTACAACATTAAAAACGATATTTGCGAACTGGAAATACACGCCCAACAAATGATTGGCACTGAGGATATGTCCACATCGACTGGCATGGATATAAGTGAATCCTTTCGTGCCGAGGACCTCTCCAAAACGGATTTCTTCGATTTTGTCACTGCGCCGGACATGGGCATTGGCATCGGAGTCGGTGTGGATGTGGGTGTTGGCGTTAGCCTCCATCAACAGCATCACCAACAGCAGCACTCACAACAGCACAGTCACAACCACAGCCAAGGTCACCAGCCAACGACATCGCAAACGCCACAGCAGGTCATCTGCGGTGGCGGAGCGAGAACCACCAGCAGCATGACACATGGCGTTGCCGAAGGTGGTGGGACAGGCATTGTTCCTGTCGCCAATCGTAATGGCAGCACCAGTAATGGCGGCGATCCCACGTTACAGGGCTACGAGGTGAGTTTCACAATCTGTAATCAAAAAAGCTTGTTAAAAATTGTGAAGGAAGGTTATTTATTTGATTTACTTACTGAAATGATTCCTTTGCATGATTCTCTTTACAGTTTTGGCACCAGGACAAGGACAGCAGTCGCCTGGACTCTAGTTCCATTTTTGAGGACCTCGATCGATATTGCTGGCAACAGCAGCCGATCACAGCCAGCGCAACGACAGCAACCAATGCCAGTAATGTTCGATGTAGCAACCAGCCAAGTCCAACATCACCGCAATCCCATCAGCATTCACATCAGCAGCAACAACAACAGCAACAGCAGCAACAGCAGCAACAGCCCAATGCCAGCAGTTCATCGAGTGCAGCGGGTAGCAGCAGTGACACCATTAGTAGCCTGGACACAACGGATGGCCAGATATACACACTGACAGTATTAAATGGAGGTGAGCCGTGGCTGAAGCGGGCTGAGACGGAACAACTACCAACTACACTGGATTTAGATAGTTTGCTTGGCAGTTTTCCGGGCTACATCAAATCGGAGTATCCATACGATGACAGCGGTTTTAGCACGGATGGCAAGGACGTGATTGTCAGTGGTACGGATGCCAATGGACTCAGCAGTATTTCCCAGTCCCAACAGCATGGACAGACGCTACCCTCGCTGGTTACTGCGATTTCCATAGCGGGTGGTGGCGTCAACGAGCTGGGCCAACAGCTGGCACAGTTCCAGAATAACAACAATGACTGGCACATGGCAGATCACAATTCAGAAGTGGAACAAAATAGTGCGGAATCGTTGCTGCGGAGTGCACTTCAGGGAAAAGGCTACGCCAAGGGGCTACATATGCAGAACGGTCTAACGCTTCCCGTGGTCAAGGACGATGAAATGCGACGGTTACTATTCACGGCTGATGATGCAGCGGATGCTTTGGGCTTTGCAGACTCCACTTTGAATACGGCGCAAATGTTTGAGGATGCGCAGGCAATGAGTCATGCGGCCGGAGGTGGACACATGTCCACGTCAAATCACGGCCAGCATGGCGGCAATGCTGGTGGCATCATTGTGGATGATATGTTCCTGTCGTTGGAGAATGCCTTCAGCGATGACTTCGAGAAGATCAAGCGCATTGCCAATGAGGTGCAAACGTTTTGCAGTGGCAGCACTAGCACACCCACACCTGTAGACTACACCAGCAATGATGTTCTCATGCAAATCTCACCCAGCGCCACAACGACAACAGCGGCGACAACAACAGCAACACAGCTGCAACCCTTAGGCAATGCACAGCAGCAACAGCAGCAATCAGCACCACCGCCGCAGCCACTGAAGCCCGAGGTGTCCACATCGACAACTACTAGCTCAGGAGGTCGTCTTGGTGGTGTCAGCAAGCCTAAAAAGCAATACAAGCGCAGCAGCAGCAGCGCCAACAACAACAATAATAATCCTAATGTTGCCAACAATAACAATAATACCAACAATAACAACAACAGTAGTGTTCTTGGTGTGGTCATAGGCAACGGAGGCAGCTCCTCGTCGAGCGGCAGCGCCAGCAGCAGCAGCAATAGTCCACCAGCCAATTGCAATGCGAGCGGTGGCTCGGCCAGCGGAGGCGGCAGCAGTGGTGGTGGACAACGAAAGGAGCGTTCTCTACACTATTGCTCTATTTGCTCTAAGGGCTTCAAGGACAAATATTCGGTGAATGTGCACATACGGACACATACGGGCGAGAAACCGTTTGCGTGCTCCCTGTGCGGCAAGAGTTTTCGGCAGAAGGCGCATCTGGCCAAGCACTATCAGACACACATGACCCAGAAGAACAATGGTAACCTGATCAAAGGCGGGTCTGGAAAGCATCAACGTGGAGGTGGCTCAAATGCAAGCAACAACTCCGGTGCGGGTCTGGGGCAACAGCAACAGCGACAACTGAGCGCTGTGGCGACTGCTGTGGCAGTGGCAAGTCCCACTTTAATGAGTGCTGGCGTCGTGCTGAGTGGGCCAAATACACCGCCTGGAGTTTTGCCGCCTGCAAATGGTCTGCTTGCGAACCGGTAGTGGTAGAAGAAACGACCTTGCCTTTTCTATGTATAGGCTATGTTCAACAAAATACAAAAACCGCAAACTATTTCTTGTTCCTTACTTACAAAAAAAGATGAAAAAATACACAATTAAGATTACTACTCGAATACTCTTGGTAGATGTTTTTCCTATCGATTAAATGTCATTGATGAATTCCTATCTCAGCTTTCTGTGCGATTCCTATAAACATATCACAAACACATCAAGACAAATCCAAACTATAACTACTTTATACACAACAAAATCACTAAATGCACTTCCAAATAATAAAATACTCAACTTTATTTTTATTCTACACACAAATTAATTTTAAATGTGCCAAATTGAAAGCAAGATAGAGTAAAATGCAATTTTATATAATATTATTTAATTACAAATAAAAAATACAAGTTAAAACGAAGCTAATAAGCAAATTTACGAGTGGTGATATCAAAATGAGGCCAAACGCTTCCTTGCAAATACAAAAAAAAAAAAAAAAACAAAAATAGAAAACTTTGAACTCACCAACAATTTTTCCATAAAATAATTTAATATACACTTTTAAAGTAATTAGAGTAGATTTTGAGAAGCGTTTCCTGTAAATTTAAAATATTTCCTTATAGTTGCTTTGCCCAAATTAGCATAAAGTTTGTCAATGTATATAAGATTTATTTTAAGAAAAAGGATAAATAGCCAGTAGCCGGAACGATTTTGAACATTCACTTAAAATTAGTACAGAAAAAAGATACACATTGAGCTGTGAAGTCAGCAAGAAAGTTAACCTGAAAAATTCGAATTTATTATATAAATCAATCAATGTCTTCTCTTTAAGGATCTCTTTAAATATTCCAGGCACAAGTAATGGGTTCTCAATTTCTTATCGATTAATGAATAATACTCACGTTTTTAATTACTCTGAGAAGTGTTCCAAGTAACTGATCATAAGATGCTTGGTCGCATTGCACTTGCCATTATTTTTGTATTTGATATAGAAATCGATTTTACTTTTTTTTCTGACACTCGCCGCTGTGTGAATCGCAAGTTGTATGTAGTATAAATAAATGAGCTGAATATAAATGTTAAGCGTAAGTCTAAGTAAAACAAATTTTTAACTACATGTTAATTTTTAATTAAACTGCCAATTATTTTGTGATAGTTTTAATACAAGTTCATTTATCTGGTGTTTGGGTTGCGTTACATTTATTGTTATATACTATACTGTGAACATTGCAATATTTTCTAATTTATTGAATTTAGCTTATGTACATAATAACGTTAAAATCTAAGATCTTGTTTATACACACACACACACACACCGACACACACATATTGCGCAAGTTTAACGCGCAATAAATTTAAATTTGTAGTTAAATGTTTTGTTAGTTATTATTTACGCAAGCAGAAAAGAAAACTCCAGCTTCCCATTAGCAGTTAAGTCTTACATTAAAAATTTAAGTATTGCGAGCATTAAGCATCAAAATAAAAAAGAATAAAAAGTTTTATTGACAATTAAATGAAATATCTAATTCAAGTCTATACCGAAAAACATCAAAGTCTGTAAAAACCAAGCATTGGCATTGTGTTAATTACTTTTAACGTCGGCTGTCCGTTACATGCCCCAGGCTGGACGAAGATCATCAGGGGCATATAAATAATTTTCTCCAATAAAGGAAGCGCATGAAAGCGCATGCAGCTGTGCATGTCAACAACCACAACAACAGTAACTACTACAACTACTATACAACGGCTGCAACATTACACAGGCGGCACTTGTCAGTCAAAATCAAAGTGCGCAGCTACTGCTGCATTAACAGCATCATCAGCGAGAAGTTGTTCTGCATGAAAGGGGGTAAAGGGGAAGAGGGCTAAGTCGCAAATGCGTGCCGCATGCGCCAACAGCCCGCAAAACATCAGTGCAGATTAGAGAAAATGTTTAACTTGAAGCATCTTGGCCAGATCGGGGCATCGGGCCACAACAGCAGCCAAACGGCTGCTCTCGCATCTCCATCGCAGTGGCGGCGCAGTAAGCGGCAAAGTCATTTTAGATCGAAACATGTCGATTAGGGAATTTCAAGAGGCGCCAGTTACCTGAGCGCAGGTGGCTCAAATCATCCAAGTCGTTGTTTGTTTGTGGCACCTTGGGGGACCGGCAACTGTTTCCACAATGAACAAGCATCTTAATTGCATTTGATGAACTTTGAGCCATAGCCTCCTGCCACATGTACTGGAGAGCAAGGAGGGTGCTTGGGTAAATATTTGTCCAAGCAACATATTTTTTTTGCAAATTGAAAGCAAAAGTAAAAGTTAAAACTGGCATACAAAAATTACAATGTCTAAACATGTTAAAAAATGTTGAAACATTGACTAAAAGGATATAAAGTGTTAAACGGCACTGAACAAAAAGCTTAGCTAAAAACATATATGTATAATTAATACGATAAATAAAACACACAACATATGTTTGAATCATTTTCTTATCCACTTTTTAGTTTGTTTTCTTCTACGCAGCTTGTGTTTACTAAGCCAGCTAAAGAACAATTCGAGTAGCCAAACCGATGAAGAAAACACTACCATGAAGCCAAAACCATACCAAACGTATTGCAAATCCTGAAGCTGCATAGAGCGGAACTCTCTGCGGCCACTTAAATCCATAAATTTCAGTTCACCGGCTTCAACCAACTCTGAAAAGCCTTTGGATGTCCAATATTGGTATAAGCCCGTTGCAGATAGTCTAAGAATCAGATGTAGTATAGGTTGTTTAAGAATGGAATTTTCGCGCACTGGAAATCCGAGGGGTATATTTTTAAAGAAACAGAAATCATCTCGCATCCGAAACAGTGGCTTGGTGAAGATCTTCTGTTGCTCGTTGACGACAACCCACTTGCTTGCGGTCATCATATATCCATAATCCGTATTGAAGGAATCGCGCATGCTTAAAAATTTATCAAAACTCGGAATTATCAGAAACATGCGTTCGTATTTCTTAAACTCTTGTAAGCGTCCAATAAGCTCTTGATACTCCGAGTCCCAAGCGACAACTTTCACGTTAGAGGCCAAGATATCATCGTAGCTCCGATAAGGCAGCTCCTTGGGTGTACTTGTCACATAGGCGGAGAAGTACGAATTGTACCAGGCAGTTAGCAGAAAACCCAATATGCAGATTTGTATGTAAGTCGCACGCACATGGATTGAAGCACAACGAACCTCATGAAAGGCCTGTCCTAAAACTCCTCTAAGGCAATTATTATGCAGCAAAAACTCATACAGCTGCACATCATACCCGTTGTGTTTGAGAACCGATGAGAGAGTAATAGAAATAACTAGCATGGCTGCGAGTGTTAACAAAAATGCCTGCAGCTGAAAAACATTCAAATAATACATTGCAGGTGGCACATCCGGTTCGACGGGCAGCATCAAGCACCAATTTAGTTGCTCGAATGGATACGTAAAAGTTCGCATGTTTAGCAGGTAAGGAAAGGTAACAGCCATCGATATGTCCACGGTGCCATTGAGAACTGCAGTTACTAGCTCGGCAGAGGGAAACAACCTATCTGGCTTGGCCCGAATAGGTTGCGTTAAAGTGCAATTGTATCTTTGCTGAAAGGCATCCATAAAGTGACCTAATGTGCCCCGGTAGACGAT
Organism: Scaptomyza cyrtandrae; assembly: GCA_035044605.1. Classification (NCBI taxonomy): domain Eukaryota; kingdom Metazoa; phylum Arthropoda; class Insecta; order Diptera; family Drosophilidae; genus Scaptomyza; species Scaptomyza cyrtandrae. The sequence continues at coordinate 8,279,026 of JAWNNS010000640.1, forward strand.
ATTTCCTAGTTTGTTGTAGTACATAATAATTCGAGGTGTGGAACCACCAATTATTATGGGCACACTATAGCCACGAAAATTGTTAAGACGATCAGGGTATATGGCCAAGTTGGAATCATGTATGCGTTGCTCCAATCGAAAGACAGGAAATGGCGAATAGCTATAAAATGTTTTAGTTGTCTAGAATAAAAACTCTACTGGTTATACAATAATTATAAATCGGTTAATATAGTTCTTGCCTTAAAGTCCTCGAAAACTGCCAACACATTCAACAGCTTTAGTTTCCAGCAATACGTGAACAATTTGTGCAGAAATATCTCATTAGCTTCACTCATTTGCACCATAAACACTACGCGGGATATTGTCATTAGTCGCAAATTGCCGAACAAAGCTTTAAGTAAAATCTCATTATCTTCCAGCTTCGTTCCATTCAAAAACACCACAGACAACACATGATTACTTTCTTTTTCATACAAAAAATAATTAACACGTTCATCGAATTTCATAACTGTCGTTGGCAAATTATCCATAAGGCTCTGAACAAAACACTTTTCCTTTGAGTGCGATAAAAATTTGTTCGAAATAGAGGAATTGTGATACTTCATTAGCAACAAATAGTTGAAATTATCTTGGCTTTTAATGCTGTTCAGCAGTTGCAACACTGCCGAACTATTTGCTTCAACTGCTACGCGCGTTATCCACACCAGAAAGAATATAATGCAAGGACGATCCATGATGGACATTGACGAATTACTGAATGACACTGATTAATGCCACTGCTTTTTTAAAGGGTTGCTAATGAATGTGTTGAGCAGGCCAATAAAAAACTCAAATTAGCACTTAACAAGCGTTGCACGAAAGAAAAACATCAAGTCTCAAGAGATTACAGGGTTAGTCCCTATGCTACAATTAAAAGGATGTAATTTGTGACAGTGGCGTAATAGCTGAGTGGTGTCATTACGGCATAAATCATTCAAATTTTAATTATTGGTTGCTTTAGCATGTTTATTCTATTTTTTTATTTTTTAATTTAAATTTAAAAATATTTAAAAACATTTTTTGTTTCGTATTAAGGTTAATAATAAGAACAAGTTTATTTTAAAATCTCTTAAATTAATTATAAAAACGTTGGGTGAATCTAAAGCCCTTACATAAAAACCGTCTTAATTGCATCTGCCGAAACCATAATTGCTCCAGAGTAAAAACAGCAATCGCAAGCGTCATCATTAATCCAGCAGCCATTAGAATGTTCTCCAGATCCATCAACTGCATGGCACGGAACTCATTTGACTGGCCGAAATCGATCAAACGTAATTTTCCCGCTTTTATCATTTCGCCGAAGGCCATGTCACGCCAGTGGGCCATAAGGCCACTGTCAGTTACCTCGCCAATAAGACGATCTAGTGGTTCCCTAAAAACAGAATTCTCCGCAATGGCAAACACAACTGGCACGCCCCGAAAGAAACAAAGATTCTCGTGCATCGTAAACAAAATTGAGCTAAAAAATTGCTGCTGTTGCTTGACAATGTTCCATTTCTCTAGTGGCATCACATAACCATATTCTGTGTTGAAGGAGTCGCGCATTTTCAGAAATGTCTTGTAGTCCGACTCGATCCTAAATATGGCTTCATACTTTTTCAATTTTAGGTCGAAGCCAATGAGCGTCTGATACTCTGAAGCCCAGACCAACACTTTTAGTTTTGAGTTTAAAATGCTATCGTAGCTATTAAAAGCTTTTTGTAGTGGAATGCTTGTGATATACGCCGAAAAGAAAGAATTATACCACGCTGTGACTAAAAAGCCAAAAACACAAATTTGAAGGTAAATGCCACGTACCAAAAGAGGCGCTCCGATAACCTCACAAAAGGACTGTCCCAGCACTCCTCTCAGGCAACTCTCATGCAACAAAAATTCATATAAGTGCACATTATAGCCATGATGCATCAAACTTATTGATAGCAGTGCTGAAATCAATCCCAAGGATACGAGAATAATCAGTAAGGTGTTAAAGTCTAGTACGCGTGCGTATAGCTCGCTTACGGGAACTTTACGCGGAACGGGCATCATAACACACCAGTCGAGTAGCTCAAACGGATACGTCAAGCCTTGAAAAGGTACTGATGGCAGAATGGCTCCCAAAGCGAACTGACTAAAGCCATTTCGCACGGATTTGGTTAGTTGGTTGGCCGGCACTGAAGTATGCTCGTCTAGTGGCTGCGGCTGAACTAAGTGACAGTTGTATTTTCTTTCGAAGCAGTGCTTTAAGTGTCCAATGAAACCACTGTAAACCAGTTGACCACTTGAACGGCGATAAACTATGAGACGAGGCATAGATCCACCGATAGCTATGGGCAGATTATAGCCAAGGAGATTTTGCAAGCGTGGTATTATAATTGGATTCGTCGTGCTGTTGACTTGTCGCTTTTCAAGTTTAAAATGGGGAAAAGGTGAATAACTGTAAATGAGGCCAGTGTCCTACAAACATTGAAGGTAATAATTATAAAAGTGCTTTAGAAATATACAAATATTAAATCTAAAATACTCACATTTAAGTCTTGGCTAGTGGCAATAACATTAAGTAACTGCTTCTGTTGCCAACACCATTCCAAAACCGATTCAACTCTATGATTCTTTTTGAAGACCAGAAGCACGGTTTTCGTATTCCATATTTTTAAATTTAAAGCTAGAAATTCAAGTAAGCCGTACGAAGAATCATCAACAAACGCAATGCTAAGCAAGTGACTTGAGTGATACCGATCCAAATGATAGCTAACATTAGACTTATCGCTGAGCAGAATGATGGGTAGTGGTAGCTCCCATATCCATTGAGGCCAAGTGATTTCAGTGTTGCCAACAAGCAGCACATAATCAAACTGATGCTGCGTTTGAAGCTGCTGTACTAACTCTGGTGCAGTGAATCCCAGATCCACGCCCTGTGGCCAAAGGAAGTAGAACCAAATGAGACAGTGTCTCATACTACATGTAGCTAGCAACAAGAACGACTTTTGGAGTAGAGCTGTGCCACAGCTGCTTTTATACCATTCGCCAGCAACACGCACATTGAACATTAGAAAATCCACTGGGAGGTGTGTAATACATCAAAATGTTTAATTAAAATAGCTGTTTTTACACAAGTGACTCAGCAAAGATATCCTGCGATGAAGTTGGAAAGACCTCACCAGGCTTATACCTGTGCCGATTATTATATTTTTCACCAATTGCGCAAAGATTCCGATAAGTTGAATCGCGTTCCTTGCACAGCTCGGCTGGCTTTGAATAGACCCTAAAAATGGGTTTATTTCGCATATTCTCAGTGGCAAAGGTGCAAGCTATGTAAAAGGTGTTAACAGCATCAATTCTATGTCTCATTCCACTGCAGCCCATATGTGTGTTGCGATCTGCCATCAACAATGCAGCAATACGCACAGATCTACAAATAAAAAAAAAAGTGTCAAAATTAATTAATCAATTAACATGCTTTCTCGCACTTACGTAGTTCGAAATCTGTTTGTCAATTGCAATGTCATTTCCCGTGTCACAAATCGTGCATCTTCAAACCAACCTTCAAGTAACTCTGCTATGATCTGATTTAACGAGTGTAAATTTGACTTTCCCGTGAAGCTCAACCCATCATAGATACTGCCAATGACTGTGAACTGTGGTGAGGCCATGCAAGGTCGCAAATTCTTGTCACATTTCCGAATATACATTGCCGCAAATATTTCCAGTTCTTTTGACCACACCATCCTTGCCATACGTCCGGCCGCAAACGAGGTTCGCGTGTAGCCAGCGGCAACTTTATTCCGAAATTTGTTAATCTTACGCAACAAGATATCCTTGTGGGGCGCCAATGATATCATTCGAGCAGATGGCATGCACGAACTGCTGAAATTCTAGAATACAAACAGGCATCCACATAATATTCTTGAATACTCTTTTCTTACATACTTTATTATTTTTGCACGCTATGTTGCGTAATCCACAGTGAGGTGTTCTGCAATAGACACTTTGAATTTTGGAGCTTCTTGCCATCCACAAACACAACACTATTTGCAAAATTAAGAATTGGACTTTGCTTAAAGACATGTTCAGTGAGTTTGAGCTCTAAATGTGCAATACTTAAGAATTTAGACGTGGCCACACATTTTTATAGATTTTACTCACGACAAAACAGCAACTTAAACGGTAGCGAACAATAAAAACGAACGACAACACAGAACAGTTGTGAATACACGCATCTAATAACCATTCGAAAAAACAGACAGCAGTTAACAAAATTAATAGGAAAATTAGACAAGTAAGTAGGCTCTAGTCGATAAATCCCGAATAGACGATACCCTGAAAATTCGAATCAAACTTGTAGGGTTCCAAATCTGGAGTCTCTAGCTCTTATAGTCACTGAAATTGGCGCGTTCATACATTCAGACGGACAGACGGACATGACTATATGTATGTATATATATGCTTTTGATCAAGAATATATTTACTTTATGCTGTCGGAGATGCTTTCTTCTGCCTGTTACATACTTTTGCACAAAAACATTATACCCTTTTACCTTTTTTTAATGGGTTCAGGGTATAAAAATAATACAATTTAGATTAATTTAAAAAAACTTTCATTTTCTAGGCTTTGTAGGCCAAAGTTAAAGAGCACATATTTAAAAATAATCTTAGTGTCATGTTTAATACTTACAGAAAGAGTTCACTTATTTAATTGAAATTTAAACAAACGTAAGTTTTTTTTCCTTTGTTTCAATGGAAACATGGATATAATCATAATGAGCTGTCGCAAAAGCAAAGCAACACAATCAGACAAAACCAAAACAAAAACTCAGAAAGAAAAACTTAAATGAGGCAAAGATCTCGTTCATGTTTCATGTTTTAAGCTGCCTGACAGATGATCACTCTTAATGATGCTGCCAGCAGCATCAACAAGCACAGCAACATCTCTCATTATATTTATAGCATTTTTTTTTATTTTGGCTACTACAAGTTTTAGTGCACTTCACTCTATTTGGCAGATGCGTCAGCACTTGACCCGCGCTCAGTTCCAGCTCCAGCCCCAGCCACAGCTGAGACTTCGCTCGGACGCAGACTCCATCATCGACTGTGTCCCATGTTTGTTAACCGCCAAATTGAGTTGACGTTGACGTAATGCTGCGCCACTCGAGTAGGTCTCACTCTTTTCGTTTTTTTTTTTTTGATGATGAAGTGCAGCATCTGAGGCCGCTGTTTTCGGTCAATTAGTTGCGCATATCACAAAACCAGGCACAACACAACAAAATAACAGTGGCGGAATGGAAAGCCTCTGTTCCATCACATGACAGTCCAACTTGGGCTGGGGGTCATATGGTGTCTTTAATTGGCTTCATTGCGCGTCCACGACGACAATTTGTTGAATGCCGCAAAGTTCATAAGTGCATTCTCAGTATGCTTTCTGGTTTTTTTTGCTTCTGTAATTTGTTAAGTTAAATGTTTTTGCCGATTATTTATAATGGTTAATTTTAACGCATGTTCATTTACGCCGAAAATTCTTTCTGTTTCTTTTTGGTATAAGATTCGGAAGTTTGATAAGGTAAATGAGTCGGAAAGCAAGCTTTAAATTAAATGCCAAAGCAAATATTATGAAAAATTAATTTTTAAACCGTATTGTGCAAAAGAAAATAATTGAGTGATCAGCATTAGCAGTATATTTTATTTAAATGCTTTTTATTTCTTATACAGTGTGCTTAAAAGTCAAGCACTCTCGACGCCTAATGGACCACTCCTGAAAATGAAAACTCGCATTCTCGCGATTCTCGCAAAAGTTTGCGTTTCGTATGACATATTTGAGTTTGTTAGTAGCTGTAATCTGGTATGTTGTTGGTTTGTACAGTCATTGTCGCTGTTATTGTTAGAGGCCACGAGACATGCACGGGCCAAATAGCCAGGCAACACCAACAACCCCACTCAAAACTTGCCACTCCACGCAGCTCGGTCACTGGATAAGTGGCGCATAAACAGAAACAACGCGCTCGCGCCACAAAAAAAAAAAAACAAAACGGTAGCCTTTTTGGAGTTGGAGTAGCCGTACGTTAAGCTTAACAATGGAATTGTTGTCGAGCTCCAGTTGTTTGTTGCCTGCATATTGAAAAGCGAAAGAAATGGTGAAAATAGCAAAAGGCCAAAAGCGGACTGACAAAATGTCCATGTGTGTGTGTGGCTGTGTGTATACAAATGTTTATATATCGGTCGCTATATGTATGATAAATGGCATAGTTTATGAAAAGCAAGTCAAGCACTGGCGATTGTCCAGCGCGGCACAATGTAAATTTTCATGGACCCATTTTGGAGTGTTATGGCCTTTAAGTAGTTCTTCTGTTAGCCACATCTTAAACAAAGTCAACCTACTTCTAGCTAGGTCGCCGCTTTGGTGCAGCTGCCCCAAGTGCTGATTTATGAAAGGGTCTCTCATAATTTAACCACAAATATGGTCATAATTTTTTGGGCTTTTACTTTTTTGGCTGTTCAGCTGCGACACTAATGAAGCAGCTCCAACTTCTATCCATGAAACTGAAATCAACAACAATAAAAAAAAATTACCCTCCCCAAATCGGTGCTAATTTAAGTGGCCGCCCAATGGCCACTTGTTGCTCGTTGTAGCCATGGTTAGCAACGTTTTCTAGCAATCAACGGAAAAACGTGTCATTCCTAGTCTCGCCCAGACTATGCCACTCTATATAATCAACAACAAAGTTGCCAGCCAGCTAGTCGCCTTCAATGTGGAGCAGTGTGAGCAATCACGTCCGGCTGCATCCTGGCCAGTCTAAAAAAAGCTGAGCCGCTTGCCTATGGCTGCAAAGTTCCAGCCACGCTTCAATAAATGTCATTCCTCGAGCTTTGCATCTTAAAATTGATGACAATAATTTGTTGCATTTGCCTGAAGGGGGTGTGGCCATACAGCCAACCAGTCAGCCAGTCGGGTAACCAACAAATTGTCTTGGCAGACAGTTGGCTCCATGGCTGTCCCTGCCAGCGTTGGCTTTCGACGATTTGGACAACGACTTGGACGCGACGCGATGCCCGCTGCCGTTTTTCGACACAATTTATACAAAGTGTCGCAGTTTTTGGCGCTTTGCATTTGTTGCTGACAGCAACACGTACAAAAAAACCACAACAAAAAATAAGCAAAAATCTCTTGCACTGTGCCACGCCCCCAAAAGCCACACAGCCCCTATTGGCGGCTACAATTTGTAGCTAAACATAAATTTCGTCATTTTGTCGCAAGTCGTTTGTATATATACAACATACCCTAAATGCAACAAGGTTGGGTGGGGCCACAGTCGTTGATTGCAAAGCGCATTTGCGAATTGTTTTCCCAATTCCAATGAAAATCAACACTCGGCCTTAAACACACAAAACACACATACACACACATGCTTATATTTATACATTTTTATTTATTTTGTATCTGTTTTTGTTGTTGGACCCGCTTTGCTTTTATTTCGATTACACATTTTTCAATTTGATAAATTTATTGAGTTTCTGGCCACACTTTCCTACAAACTAAAACAAATCACCTGCGATGCCAGCGCTTGCGATAACGCAAAATGAAATTCAATACAAATTATAATGGCTCCTACACTGCCACTGTCATTGCCGTTGCCATTGCCAATTGCCAGTTACCACACCGCCAGAGTGCCACTGTGGTTCCTTCATGCAAGTGGTAAGTTACCCTTATGGCCATCGACTTGTAAATGGCATCAATTGCGACCTTTTGCCATTCTTATGGAAACATTTCGCTAATGAAACCGATACCTCAAGTGTCATTGACTAGACTAGACTGCAATGCCAAATGCAGCTCCTGGTCAGCACACTCGGAGAAAATTTGCTCAAAAACTATGTCAAGCATTATACAACCTAAATCGATATACACACAACAAACTCTTATCGATATCTTTAACCAATTCATAAGAAGCAAACATCCTTTTTATTTACTTTCTCTTAAGGGTCCTAAAAGACATTTTTGTATTATATTTAAAATTATATTTAGCTAACTTAAATATTTTTACTAGCAAATTATCGTGAGAAAAAAATATTTTTGTGTGTTTGCTTAAGAATTAATAAAAACTGAAGAAAAAAAACCTATCAGAAATGTAATAATCTGTTTTTGAATTACTTGTTTTGAGACACGAATTTCTCTGAGTGCAGCGCTAGCAGTAAGAGCCTACAACATTTACCACATTCCAAGTCGACTTATGGTGGCTATAAAAATGTTAAGCGCACAACATTTGCCACATTGGCACCTTAATGCCAAACAACCGTAGAAATGGAGCACGCACGTGGCAAACGCTCCAGTCCCATGCAGATCCGGAGCCATTCAGCGAAATTTGAAATTGGATGCCACTTTAAAATGCAAGGCATTAGACATCTCTGTCTGTGGCACGAATCGCAGCTGCAGCTCATTAGACGATAACTGAGCAATCATTTTTTTTATTTGTAGGGCTGTCAAGTTATCAAAATTTTTCAGTGTCATAAAGTACAGTGAATGAAGTATGTAATATTTTACTAATATATATTAATGTACATATACGCAAAACACTCGACTGTTAATTATGAAGTTTAGCTGATTGATTGTCCATTTAATTATTTTTTTACTACAAAACACGCACATCAAAATATATAATCAAAATAATAACAATAACAATAAAAAAACAATAATACACACTTGAGGGCGTAATGGATGAGCTCTTGTTGTTGTTGTTGGATGGCAAAAAGACACGTCAAGCCATCATTCAAAGCTCTTCCAATGAGCAATCACTAAACTTATCTGTCTTTGTGCTCGGACAATAGTCGAGTGTTTACGTGGGCGTGCAGCAAATGAACAAAAACAACAACAACAAAACCAACAGCAACAACAACATGAACAACAAGCAACATAGTGAACATATAAACAACATGCAACGTGCGCTGGCTTGAAGCCAATTTCGTGGTAGATACAAAGCTAGGACCCAACAGCAAGCCCAACACACACACATACACACTGAAACATTTGGTCAGGTTGTACATGTGAACGTGTTTAAACAAATACAATTTGCAATTATATGGCAAGCAAATCAAGTAGAAATCAGCATGCGATTTCCACCTGTGACCGGCGTCATAATTCGTGGCTATGTTTTTGGTCATAAATCTAACGATTTACAATTATTTTTTTTTTTGGTTGTTTTCTCCATTTTTTTTTTTTTTTTTGTCCATATTGAGTGAGAAAGAAAGAGAAGGACGTTGGGGGAGAAGGGGAAAACAAAAGTTGAATGCATTTCGTGGCACAGCGGGCAGCTGCAATAACATGCACATGCAACAGAAAAACGAAACAACAGCAAAAACAAATGCGAACAACAAAAGCAAAAAATGCACCTAATAGCCATTATGGTCATTTTGTTATCAATGTACACAGCCAAACAACCAACAACAAGGAAACGCCGATCGAATGTGTCCGTCCATCTATCCCATCTGTCCAGTTCCAGCTCACACAACGTGATTTGTCATACATTTGCATAGATTTCGCAATGCAAAACTGCTAAAATTATTTATGATGAAGCTAACGAGCGACGACAGGTGATGTTGTCCAGCCAACTTTACCAAAACGCTACGCAGCAGCATCCAGCATCTCTTTCGCTCCATGCAACAACTTATACACACGCACTGATAACGCATTGGTGCGTGACAGCAAATTGATTTTGTGGCGCCGCCGCCCGTGCTAAATGCCAAAGGCGCCTCCAATCGCATCCAGCTGGCATCAGCAGCTTGTCCACAATTATGCAAAAGACAAGTGAAAATTTACGTTAAGCGGCGACATCAGCATTATATTCATATATGTGCATATAAAGCAGCTGTTCCAGGGATTAGCGTGCTCTACACACACACACACACACACACACATGTATATGGAAGTATAAGTCATAAATGTGTAATTAAAAGTGAAATTATTTTTTCCATGGGGTCCTAACGAGTTACCGACTGAAACTGCAAACTGCAAATCGCTCGCTGTGATTGATGGATGAGTTTGAGTTTGTCATGCAAATTTCAACAAGAGGCAGCCGTTTTGGTTTTGCTGCACGTTGCACGCTGATGATGTTGTCTTGGTCTCTCGACCGGGCTAACGAGCGGCGCGTGGTCGTCGTTGTCTTTGTTGCTGTTGTTGTTGTTTGTCGTTTGTCTTTAGTTTTTCTCTGTTTTTTTTTTTTTTATTTTCATTTTGCCATATTCTGATATCATAAATATAAAGCTGTTTTTATTTAAAATTGCATAGCTATTGCCGCAGACGTCAGCGGTGCGAGGCGGAGCAAACTGTGTGGCATGTGTGTGGCATATAAATTGCAGCCCGCTGGAATTTTAATGACAGCCTTTGGAAATTAATCTAACGCGGCTGGCACTTGGCACTGGGTCTGTCGCGCTGGGACTAGCAACTAGCTCTTGGCTTTAGCTTCCTTTCCTGCCCCTCCCTAACTACTTGCTTTATTGTTGTTGTTGATTTAGTCTCGTATCGATCTCCGGCATAATATGTGCTGTCAAACGAGTTTCGAAAAGTGTCGCAGCTGTAGTTATGGGTGTTGTTGCTGTTGTTGTTATTACTGTTGATTGCAAAGTGATTTGGCGTTCGTTGGGCTATCAGCAGGCCCAACAGCAGCAGCATCTGCAAATCGATCGAGCCACAAAAACTGTGCCAGTGTGATGCTTATCAAATGCTCCGCCATAAAAATAAAGATGCCACCGCTGTTGCTGTTGCGGTGCAGCAACCGCTTTCACTTGTACTGGCATTTTGCAGGAGAAAAAAATACCGCGCCAATTTCGCGCAATTAATCGCATAGCTCAGTCCGATCTAAAACCGCCCCCATCCCCGAGCCCAGACAAGTTACGGCTCATTTGCATTTCGACTTAATTAAAACAGTGGGTGGCTGGCTGCAGCAGCAGCAAACGTGTGTTGGTGGTGCGCTGGGCGGTGCAGATGCCTCGGTTTCTTTGCGAATTTCACCTGGGAGGCAGGTAAGTTGAAATTTATGTGGAAATTTCTTGGCACATCTGCCATGTCTTCCAACTTTGAAGAAGCAAAATTTAGTTGCTCATAACTTAGTTAAGGAAATCTATCGAGGCCAAAACGGTGGCAAGTGGGTGAGGCTACTGATTTGTGGTCATGGGAAGAAATGCTACTGTACACGATAAGAGAAATAAATAAAACGTTTAGAACAGAGGAATGCCAAAAGCAATTAACAACGAGCATCGCCGTACCCAGTACATAAATTTCACATATTTATTTATTAACAAAAAATACCCATAGAAAATATATACAATTATTGAATATCTTGATCTAATTAGCTGTTAAAGGTAATCTGACAGTGAGTTATGAGGCTGTTTAATGAGGTACTTGCAATGCAATATAATGTCAAATGAAACGTTATAAATTGACCATCCATAATGTGACAATTGGCATGCTTTCAAGTCGGCCAGAACGAATCCAGTGGGTTGAATGAGTGGAACCGTGAACAAAAAAAAAAAACAAAAAAACAAAAAAGCTTCAACGGTTTCTTTTTTATGTTTTTCATGCGATACAAAACCACAAAAAGTTGTCAATTGATTTTATGCACTATTTCAATTGACCTCAAGTTGTTGTTGTTTTTGCTGTCGAAATTGTTGTTGTAGTGCTGGAAGCAACGGTAGCTACAACAGTTGATATCACAAAAGTCGCAACAGCCAGTGCAAAATGAAACGAATTAACAATTTGATGTAACTGTGATTTTTTTTTTTTTTTTTGACTGTCGCACACGCCCTCATCGAAAAAAAAAACAAAACGAATTCAAAAGAAATGCTTATCGTGCTTCACAGAAACCCAGCAACAACAATATCAGCAACAACAACAAGAAAACATGAAATTGAAAATGCCAAACGCTAAAAGACAACTAGGCGACCAGTCCTCCCCTCCCCCGGTTGCCCATTCTGCAATGTAGCCCATAGTAAAACTGTAACGAAACCCGATTGAACCCGCCATGGGTGGCTCGACTTGCCAGAGCCTAAAGCGGCGAGCGAGACAACAACATTGGAGCTGCAACAACAGTGGACCAGGGACATGGACAATAACATGTACGAAAAATTTCATTGCTGGTGTGCTTTTTGCTCTATGGCAGGCCACGATTCGCCAAGCCAGAGCCAAAAACCACAAGCAACAGCAACAACAATGAATGGGGCAGAAATCTCTGCCGAAAAATCGCTGGCGGGCGTTTTGACCATGGCGCATGGAGCAGCTGCGGGCTTTCTGGCCAGGCCCAACTCCGGACATATCCTCAAGAGCAACAACAACAGCAACATCTACAACGACAGCAAACGACAAAAGCCCGAAAAAATAATTAATATGCCTCAACAAAAATAAGAAAAAAAAAAACCGGGCAGCCTTTTATGACAAGGCGACAAGGGCAGGGTTCGAGGCTGGCATCGAAGATCGGGATGCTGCAGCTGCAGCTTGGACGCTGGCCGCCGGCAGTGGCAGCCGTTTAACTAACGGCTTCTGTGCTTGTTGTGCTGCCGTTTCCGCATCTCAGTGTCGCCTCAGAATGTGCACGATTTTCCTTCAGATTCAATTTCAAGTGCAGCAACAGCAACAGCAGCAACAACTGCAAAAGCTGCAACAGCAGCAACAACAGCTAGCGCCGCTATTAAGTCGACAACAACAACAAGCAATAACCCTACTACCAAACCAAAGCCGCCAGCGCCGTGTGCCTGTTTGCCACTGTCTGCCGCTTCTTGCCGAGATTTCTATCTTTGATCTCTTACTCCACATGAAGCAGCAATAGCAACCACAGCAACAGCAGCTAGGAGCTCAGGCATTGCTGCTGTCTGCTTGTTAAATTGCTCATTTAAACCATAACGAAACGGCTGGTTGCTTGCTTGCTTTGTTGGTTGGGCATGGCCTAGCAGCCGGGCACAGCATGTGCCGCCGGCTGCACTTCCCAGAACTTCGATCAAGCGCACTTGTTTTGCTCCCCTATTTTGCTCCCCATACACACAGCAACAGCAACAGTTTGCTCCAATTTGCCTAGCCATCGGCAGTCATGCCATTGGCACTATTAATTAGCATGCGGAAATTAGTTTGCCAACTTTATGTGACATCCAACAGTGACTGCCACACCAAAGATTTCTTCCCATAGATTCGCCTCGACAATATTGGCCTAATGGTCTAGTCGGCCAGGCGGCCCCATCAAATGCCCCTATACCTGTATAAGTGGCGTTCATATAAATTATGAGTTATGAAATTTATCGTTGACATTGCGATAACGAGCATTGTCTGGCCAAGAGAATGAATCTCAGACGGTGCTCGAGTGACATAGACAATTATATTTGATAGCTTTATGGCATTTTTTTGTGCGTAAAGTTTTTTGTTGCTGGTCGCAGTTGACAGGGACTGGTTACTAGAAAGTGGATAGGTCCAAATATTTTTATTTTAAGATTTATTGATGACGAAAAAGGGTGTCAACAAAACTTTGTTTTTTAGAGCTGTATAAAAACTTCAAAAGTTGAACCAATTTACTAAAGAGTACTACGATTAAATCTTTTTACGTTTTTGTGTAGTTTTTGCGAAAAATAGAGTCTATCGACTTCTTTTTATTAAAATTAAATTGTTGCAAGGCTAATGTTATCTTTTCACAAAATAAAGCCAAGTCAAACAGAAGCTTTTGTTTAAATGAAATATAAAGCAATTATACAGCATCTGAAAGTCATAGCTCTATTCTTAATTTGCATGCAAGAAAGCTGCAAAGTTGTTTGTTTGGTTTCTGCCGAGGCGTACACTTCCAATTGATGTCACAAAACCAAATCATAAATCAGGCAAATTATAGTTATTATTGCATACAATACGAATGAACATATATACACATACTTATAGAGATATCTTTAGACAGCAGGTCGTAGAACAAGCGCCGTTGCCAAATTTATGTAGGAAAAGGCCATAAATCTTATACGATACTGTGGCCAGAAGCAATCGACATCGACATTCAGCATCGGTACTGACATCGGTATAGACATCGGTATCGACATCGGTATAGGCATCGGCATCGTCCATGCTTGACTGGACAATCATAATAATCACAGTCACAAACGGATGGCCAGTTGCAGCAGCAGCAACATAAACAGCAAACAACAATAACAGCAACTCTGACAACAGGCAACAAAAGCTACTTACTATGTCTATGTCAAACCAATATGCGACTGATAAAAACCTGTGCAGCAAACAATCAGAAATGAAAATATACGCTATTAAAAAACAGGTAGCATGATTATTTGGGCTGTGTTTTTGTAATAAACAAATTGTTACAAAGTTAAACAGAAGTAATAAATAAAAAGTAAACCTTACGTCTCAACTATACTAATAATTTTCATAAATTCCATTTGAAATTGTGTCTTGTAAAACAACTTAAAGTGCATCACAAGTTCGTTGCCGCATGTACCATATTTTGCCATGTTACTCATTGTTTTTGTTGTGCCTGTTGCAGCAAGCAAGAAAATTGACAATTGCGCACCTGCTTCATTTTCTTCATCTCTTAGAAAGCGGCACTACTGCAACAGCAAAAGCAATAGCAATACGAAATGGCAACTGCAGCAACAACAATGCCACTGCCACTGCCACAGCAGTCGCCTGTTTAATGGCACTTAACGGTCAGCATGCTCAGTGTGTAGCAGTAAACTTTGTGCTCTTAGCAAAACTTTCAAAAAAAAAAAAAAAAACCAAACCCGGCAACGCTATCTAAAGTCGAATGTACTTACTTAAATATATAGCTATATTTTGTTATGCAGCTCATATTGTACAAAGCACCTTGCATTAGCATAATGGAAGAATATTTACATATAAAATACCTTCGCAATACATACAGATGTATGTATATTAAAACCTTTATGTTTAGTTTTGTGGATAAAATGCGGCATTGCTCTAATTGTATGGTAATCGAATGAGCCCAAAATAAATCGGTGCAGGCAAACAACAACAGAACAAATGAATTATGAGTAGGATCTAAGGTACGCCTGGTTGCAACAGCAGCAGCTGTGTGCGGCGTCTTTTGTGTGGTTTTTTCATTAAAAAGCGCTTTTAGGCCAAACCAAATAGCCAAACAGTGGCCAATTAAGCGCGCCAAAAAAAAAATCAGGCAGACAAACCTAACCAGGCAGGAGATCAATATGTTGCTGATGATGATGAAGTTGTTTTGATAAAGGCCCTGCCTTAGAAAACGTGCTCAATTTATCGAAATCGGTGCAGAGAGAACTACTTTGCTATACTATGCAATACTTACTTTGCATGGCCTGTTTGCCCAAGATAAACATCATAAATGCATTGAAATGTCATTGCCAACTGTTGCTATCTGTGCCGTCTGTGGTTTGAACAACTACAAAAAAATAAAATAAAAAGGGAAGTCAAGCGATGGCGATAATAACGAGCAAAGTGAAGCTCAGACCATTGCTCTTGACTTGGTGGCACCATCAACAGGGAGCAGCAGTATCAAAAAGACACAGAAGTTGGAGCAGGAGCAGCAGCAGCAGCTAATGCCGTTACTCTTTATGCAATTACGAGTACCTGCAATTGCCGAAGCTTAATTAGAAACACATCGAGGGCAAAACAGAACTCTCTGTACTCTGCTCTACTCTTACTTAGACGACGTCACTTGGAATCGTCGTACTCCGTAACCAGTTGAACAGTCTGATGATTATTTATCACCGTCGTGAGTCGTGCGACAATGACGAGAAGACCAATAATGATTGCCAGCAAGAGACTGGATGCACAGTGCATCGTTCTAAAACAAACAAAAAGCAAATGCTTAATTTTTGAGTTCTTTACTTCAAAGCAAGCTAAGGTAGATGTGTCAAAAAAGCTACACAACCTTAACGAATTAGTGCATGGCAACTTAATTATTAGAGTAACAATTTGAGAAATATTAAAAAAATGCAAAGTTGCACAGTAAACTAAAAACTATGTTTTATTACCACTGTGCATCCATCGTTAGCAACATGTTGGCAAGTGGTTGCTGCTGCTGCCTGCCAAACTGGGCACTCAATCTTCAATGCCTAGTTGACTAGAGTGCGCCTCATTCAAAGAACTTCAAATAAACATCATCAGTTGAACTGACGGATTGTGAGAACAAAATTAATTTCAATTCAACTAGGTTCAACTAAACATCACATGTAGTACGTACAACTTACTCAAAAATTGTTTCACAATATATACAAACATAGGTAACAATTAAACACGTAATTGTTAGCCAAAGCCATGCAGTTTTTGCTTTTCGGCATTTTGTTCACTTCGATGATTGGGTATTCTGTTCAGCAAATTTGGGCAAATCCACCGTTTGTACGCGAAGGTAATTCTGAAATATTTGTCCCTTATCGTATCTTATGACATGCTTATGTGATTGGCAGAAAGATGTCTGTATGTTGTTGATCCGGGTCCATGCAAGCAAAAACTTCTAGTGTGGGGCTATGATCCCTACGCCCGTTTATGCGACAAGTATTTTTACGGCGGTTGTGGTGGAAATCCAAATCGCTTCACATCGTTACGAGAGTGTAAAACTGCGTGCGCAGTCACTGAACTTGATGCTGAGGAAACAGATGAGACTATGGATGTCGAAAACTTTGATAGTTCTAGTACAATTGAAAAAGAAGCTACTGTTGATTATTTTGGAGGAGATACAACAAAAATCACCTCGGAAACAACAGATTTAACGAACGAATAAAACTATTTTTGAAAATGATGAAGAAACTAGAAACTATACGCAAATAATTGGAGATGAATCTTGGGACGAAATAAAAAAAATAATGTTTGCAAAATAAATTAATGTGTTGATAACTTCTTAAAAGTATCTCAGAATATTAAATGTATAGTTTAGTGCGGAAGTGTACATAACCTTAAGCCATAACAAAATTTAACAATAATAGACAACCGCAAGTTGCGTAGCCAATGCAGCGGAACTAAACCATTAACGCCCCAAACTGTGCGATCGAGTTTGCCGGTTTATGAGCTTGAATTGTATCGCACATTCTAATGACTTTATTATGAGCAATGCAGGGCAAAAGCAATGCGTTTTTTCTGATCATGATGTTGTTGCTGCTTTTGCTGCTGCTGCACCCACCAAAAATTAAAAAGAATGACGTCAGGGGTGTGCCAAAGTTGTTGTCGTCGTCGTCGTCGGCTTGCAGCCTTTTAAGTGTGCCGTAAGCTGAAATGAATACGAATGTGCCCGGACTAGAGTCAGGGCAGGCCATGCTGGGCCAAACAGCGACTGTATATCAGTTGACTTTTCTGGCTTTGACAATTATTTATGGTAATAAATAGAACCGCTAGCTTAAAGCTGGGCACAGCTTGGCTAAGCTTGATGTACTGACAACAATAACAACAACAGCGTGATATCATAAGTACTAAATCTACGGAGCCCACATCATGCGCCTCTAATTGCTGCACTCTGTGCGAATGTGTTAAAATTTCTATAAAATTTTACGAGTTGAGCGATTTGTGCATGCAAATTTCGATTGGCAATTACCACCACTCAGCAATATTAAAATGTTGCAAACGTCATTGAGTGCAACTGACAATTTAAAAGCGTGCAATTTACAAAGCACTCGTCCAGGCGTTCATTGTCAGGCAAAACAAATGGCCAGTGTCTCATTAATGCCACACAATGGAGGCAGCCAGCGGCGTCCTGCTGCGTCCAAAATATGCAACATTCATCAATCACACAGCGCACACAGAGCACTTTTGGCCAGCAATGAGAATGAGTTCACGCGTTGCACTTGGGGTCGAATTCAGAGCCAACTTAGTTTGGCTCTAGCTGTGCCTCCAGTTGTTGTTGTTGCTGTTGGCTTGTGTGGCTTGGATTGATTTGCTTGCCGCATTTTCAAGTCAATTACACATACTTGTGGCATTTGTGGCACTCAAATGTGAATAGCCATGTGGTGGGTCGCATGTTGTTGTAGGTGTTAGCCCGTGTGTCTTTTTTTGCAATGTTTCCCTATACCTCTGTCTGTCTGTCGATTTTGTTTGTTTATTGTTGTTGTTGTTATTGTGGCTGCTTTGTATTTTGTAACTTGTGTGTGCGCGTGGCATGCCACAACAGAGCCGTATGTGTCCGCCCACAGCGGTGCTGGACAAACAGCGCCACAAGTGAGTCACGTTGCAAGTCAAGCGAGCAATAATTCATGTCCAATACTGTTGCACAATAAGTACAACTGTGAACATTTAAAGGGCCATCTAAGGGTTAAATAGCGACTCTTATCGAACAGCTGTTCCACAAAAGCTTTACACGCCCCTGTATAACAAAAATGCTGGCCCAGTATCGAGTTGATAAGAAAGCTTTACACACGTTCTCTCTCTCTCTCTCCCTCTCTCTGCTTTCTGGGTAC
This sequence comes from Scaptomyza cyrtandrae, assembly GCA_035044605.1. Lineage (NCBI taxonomy): Eukaryota > Metazoa > Arthropoda > Insecta > Diptera > Drosophilidae > Scaptomyza > Scaptomyza cyrtandrae. The sequence continues at coordinate 8,297,431 of JAWNNS010000640.1, forward strand.
AAGCGACGCATGTGTGATGAGCAAAAAGAGAGAGTGATATCAAAAGAGTAAGCGTTTTTGGAGAGTGCGGGTGAGAGCGCGCGCGCATTGATAGGCAGACAAAAGCTCATCACTGACTGCTGCACTCGAAGCACAGAATGAAAACAACACAAATAACAATAAACCATACCTATTGCTGTATATAGTATAAGACTGTTAAATACCGTGTGTACGTATATGTTGAAGGAAAGTCAATAACATGGACTAGAAAAACTTTGATAGGCATCATTAAAAATCTTAATAAGATAATAATATAAATGACAATCTAATATATTTATATCGTATTAGCTTTTATATTGAAAATCATAAGACTTTTATCAAAATTAATCAGCCTTAAGCTGTGTAAACATATATCATCAATATTTTAAGTACCCAATTTAATTACCAAGTTTCTGGAACACGCGAAGTATATTGTTATAAATAATGTTTACCAAATTATTAAACTTTCCCTTTCAACATGTTCAAGAAAGAAATTTATTTGGATTCATATAAATGAAGCACATTTTATATAGATAAACATGACAGTATTTCAAAGCTTACTAGATCGCCTATCTATAGAATGCATTTGTGTGGCAACAAAAAGCGTTCCTCATGCCACATTCTTTAAACATGATGACAAATAAAAAGCTTATACTATTTATAAAACAGCAGCTTCTCAGCACTCTCTCTTTCTTGCACCCTGTTTCTGTAACTCTCATCTCCACTGCTTTACGCACTCGCTCTATGTCTCTCTCTATTTTACTCTTATTATAGATGACTCTCTAAATGAGTCGAATGCTTGTCAGTTTTGCACATCAAACTACGTAAACAAAACTATACTATCATCGTGTAAATAAACAAAAAAAACAACGAAATTCATTAATTCTCATAGCTCAACACTCTGCTCTCTTTGCACATATTTTTAACGCTCTTTGGCCCGCATTAGAGCAGCAGCGTTTGTGGCAGACGCAAAACAATCAAGTGAAAGCGCTGAGCAAAAGCATAGTATATCGAAAACTTATTGTATTGTATTGTATTTATACAACTTTCATTGGCTCGGCAGATGCAGAGATATACTACTACAACAACCCGTACATTGCACAAGAGCAAAGTGCACGGCGCATGGAGCTCGAAGCACGGAGAGAAAGACAGAGAGATAGAGAGAGAGAGAGAGAGAGTAGCTGAAATTCTTACGGAACTTACAGAGACCCAGACCCAGACACTGACAGAGTCAGAGTCACCATCAACGTCAGGCTGAATTGTCGTCGTTTGTATCGTCAGTATCGTCAGTTCGCTGTCGAAGCCAAACGCGGGCGTAGCAAACTCATTTCGTAAATGGAAATGTGCTGGAGACGCAGACGGCGCGGCAAGCCAATGAAATGAAATTTATTAAATTAAAGAAGACGTGAATATACACAAACACACACACACAAATGCAACACAAACGGAAGTGAAAATTTACACAGAGCATCTGTACATACCACAAACATAGTGTAGACATCTTAAATAAAACTAAACGCTAAAGGTAACCCTAAGCAAATATTTTACTTGGGCCATAGTGCATAGTGCCTGAAAACTGTATCTGTGAAGTAGCCATAAATGTGTGTATGTCCCGTGTGTGTATAACCATAAAGTAATCAAGTGCCTTAGTTAGTTTTGTATGTATGTGTATGTGTATATATGAAAGTACACGCCTTATAAATGCAGTAGCGACAAAATATGTCAATAACATAAATGAAAATGAAACAATGTTCGCGTTTTCCATATTATGCTTAATTGATGCAGCAGCTGAAATTTAACTAATACTTGCAGGAAATGTGTTTGCCAGACAAACTGTCGTCTGTGTAATTTTAGCCCACAATATTTTTGTCTGCTGGCTATTTGCCAAACTGTGGGTTGCGTACGGGTCAATATCCTTTGACCCAATTATGTTAGCCACTTTAAATTCATAAGCGAGCAGCCAATTGACATCTTTGTTGTCTTACATTATAGTTGTGGCTGATGATCCAACAGCGTTAACTCGTACATAATGGGCTTCAATTTCCGTTGCTTTTCTTTTCATTTACTTACTACTGCCCAACCGCTTTAGCCACCACCCCCTAATTCCTACATGGCACGCCTCACAGTTTGTATGCATAAAAATGTCACAATTGCGTATAGAGTTGTAAGTGGGAGGGTGAAGTTCACCCGTTTGTAGATGGTGGGCGCAGAAAGACCTCAGCAGTAAAGCTCTCTGGCATTGTACTCTCCCAAAAACTCTCTCGCAAGCTCTCGCAAACTCTCGCACTCTCCGTCGCTCTCTCACTCTCTCTCCACCTTTACGGATAGGACGTGCCTAACCTACCTTGCGTTGAATTCTATAGTAGCATAATAAAAGTACGACTGTGTTAGTGTGTGTGTGGTTTTGGGGGAAGTGTTGTGAAGTACATGTGAGTGGCAGCGCGTGTGTAAGCAGGTGATTATCTGTTGCAGTGTTGTATTTATCTCATTGAAGCAGAAGTGACAGACGAGCTGGCATCATGCTTTCAATTTTAGGCTCCACATTGCGAGCATATCACAGAAGACAGATACCTATTTAAACAACACAATGGACAAATTTCACACAAGTTCAACGAAATCTAAAACAAGTACATACATATATTTCAATCAAAAGGTTTTCCATCTGACTGTCGAACTCTTACTTTTTCCACAAAGTTAACCAGATTTCCGTTGTTCCGGGGGGAAAGTATGCAACAATAGAATGTTTATAGCTTTTCAATAATTTAACTTGATTTTATATATAAACAAAATATTTACGAAAGTCGGAATGTCAGCATAACGATGATACAACATCGAAATTTAAGTATTGAAGATATTTTGGAGCTTAGGAATCGTCAAGTAGTTACAACATTAATCGTTTTTGCCCATTGTAGGTGTCGGCAACGTCACGTATCAAAAATACTCGAAAGTTATTTCAACGCATAAAAAGCACTTCATCAGCGTTAAAGCTGTGAGGCAGACTCTGGGGCAGAAAGTCCCACATGAGAGTGCTTGTAAGGGGCGGGGGTTGTGTCTTATTGTACTGTATTATTTCAACCGGAATGGCTGTCCTTAGACAGGGATTGTGGCAGGTTGAGGCCGCACTGAATTGAAAGGCGCAAAAAAAGTCATTACAGCTAAAAGGCGACCCGAGCTAAAAGCCACAAAGCCCGCAGCATTTTAATGAAGTACACTTCACAGTCATAATTCGTTTTCAGTAAATCAACTCAGAGCCGTTGACGTCGAGCCGTCTCAATGTTGTTGCTCTTGATTTCTGAAAGCGATTACAATTATGTGCGAGCACTTGAGAAAGTCCATTAATGGTCATTAACTTGCAGGCAGGCTTGCAACACGCACACGCAACACAAGCGTACTACTATGGGTAAGGATCAGGAGTTTTTGGAGGCGGCTCGCAATGGCAATATCACTCACATCGAGAAGGTGCTTTCTCAGAAGGGAAAGCGTGCCGGACCGTTGGCAAGCCTGCGACGCACTGGCGTCAATGTCCAGGATAGTAGCGGTTATTCGGCCCTGCATCATGCCTGCCTCAACGGCCATGAGGATATTGTGCGACTGCTACTGGCCCATGAGGCGTCCACCAATCTGCCCGATTCGCGTGGCTCTTCACCGCTACATCTGGCCGCCTGGGCCGGAGAGACAGACATTGTGCGACTGCTTTTGACGCAACCCAATCGTCCCGCCAGTGCCAATTTGCAGACCATTGAGCAGGAGACGCCGCTGCATTGTGCCGCCCAGCATGGACACACGGGCGCCTTAGCGCTGCTGCTCTCACACGATGCAGATCCCAACATGCGCAACTCCCGTGGCGAGACGCCATTGGATCTGGCTGCCCAGTATGGACGCCTGCAGGCGGTGCAAATGCTTATCCGTTCACATCCCGAACTGATTTCACATTTAAGCAGAGCAGCAGTGGAGAATGTTGCTCTATCGCCCTCATCCCCATCTTCACCAATGCGTCAGATATTCCCACACACCTGCTTGCATCTGGCCAGTCGCAATGGACACAGGAGTGTTGTCGATGTCCTCCTCTCAGCTGGTGTCTGTGTCAATCTATTGACGCCCTCGGGTACAGCCCTGCACGAGGCAGCGTTGTGTGGCAAGGAGAATGTTGTTAGAACACTGTTACGGGCTGGCATCGATCTCTCTGCCACGGATAATGAGGAACGCACTGCTCTGGACATTTTGCGAGAATTTCCACCACATGTGACTAAGCACATTATAGCAGTGATTAACAGTACGTAGGAGCTATATTTATTTTTAAAGTTTCAAATTTGCTTCAGTTTATAAAATTGCGTCAGAAAACATGTTATTTTTAAATGTCTATGACATCATTATTATGTCCGCATATAAATTTATATATAATTAGTAAGAGGACATGTTCGACTTGGCAATATTGTATTTCATATGGAAATTATATTATTTATACACATCCAACTCTTGTTCAGACTTTCGCCATCAAATGGATACAGATGAGGTTGATGAGGTTATCTATCGCCAGCATGCACCTCAGACAACGGGGCGTGGCTTACACAGCTCCAAACAGACACAGTCTCAGCAACAGCAACAGCAGCAGCACAACACCCATAACCACTATCATTTCAACTCAAACAACCACTTACTAAACCACTCACACTCTATGCAACAATCCGGATATAGTAAACAACGTTTAAGTTCCGGCCCCTACAATGGCGGCAAATCTTTGGATAGTGCACTGCAGCCCGAGGATAGATTCTACCAAGATCTTAATGCTCATTCGCCGCTGCACATACAGAAGTGAGTTCATATAATATTACTTTTGTCTACTTACTTACATGAATATTTCTTTCTTTCATAGCGACATGGGCGGTGGCTTTAGTGTAAGTCCTTCGTCCTCGTTGAGCAGTTTTGAGCCAGCTTCGGTTTCGCCGCGTTCGCGCTGCTCCACTGGCGGTGGCATACAGCCGCTGCAGATGAGCACCTTTGCACCGAGCGGACCTCCAAAGAAGCCACCGCGACGCAATCTCTCCGTATCGCCAACCCACGCTGGCCCTGGTCAGCAGTTTGGCTATAGTTCACCGTCTAGTCAAGGCCAAGGGCAACAGATGCGACGTCGTACGCCGTCCAATGATAGTCCTTACTCCCATCAGAGCCACGGCAGCGTTGGTGGCATGAGCTTCGATGAGACCCAACTAAGGGAACGTCAACGCAGCGATCGACTCTATGCCAGTGCCAGACAGAGCACCCGATCTGCTGTGGCAGGCACCATGAGTCTTAGTTCCAGCAGTGAGTGTCAATCGAGTTAGCCCTTAAATTCTCTTTTTACATGTTTTCCCGCTTTTAGACGACATGCTGGATCGTCAGAACAGCAGTTCCGAGCTCAATAGTGAGACAAGCGTGCCAAATTCAAGTGGAGAATCACCAGCTCCAGCTTCCAATGCGACCAACTCCATGAAGCGACCGATTCCTGCGCAACGCAGTGTTTCAACTAAACTGTCAAAGGAAATTCTCAAGACCTGCGAGAGTGCCACCTTGAAATCGTACAATCCCAATCGCAAACTCAAACGTAATCGAAATAGCTGGTGAGTGACGAAACTCACAAATTATGTTTATCGGTTTGATAATTGGAAGAAAAGTTTTATTTAATTTAACTTTTGTGTTTGTTATTACCGTTGAGATGCATGAGAGCCCAATAGTAGTAAATAGAATACTAATTGGTCATGGTTTTATTTTTCTAAAATTATTTACAAATTTATTGAATATGTTTAAATAAATTCTTTGCCAGCAGCTCTTTAAATGTAGCTGAAAAGCAGGAAGGTGTTGAACAAAACTGTGATGCCAAACAACAAATTCCTAGCAGTCCTACACACTATAAGCAACCACCAACGCCAGATCATCCGCCACCGAGCTCAAGCCAGGCAGAGCGCACTATTCACGAGCGCATCCGTCCACTGAGCCAGGAGTATAAACGTCGTTCGGCACTGTTGCAGTTGCAGGCGGCGCAGCAACTGATGATTGAGACAGGTTCATCGCCATCGAAGCTGCTGCCATCGCTGGGTACACCGGGCTACGACTACGATGATACGGTTACCGTAGTACCACGTTGTCCAGCTCCCTCAAGTGGTTCACTCAGCTCAAGCATTTCTTGTTCGGATCACAGTCTCTCACATTCCACTGACTATGTTGAGGAGTTTGTGAGCGATGTTCCCTTTGCCGGCTTACTCAAGGGTGCCACACAGCCGACACACAAGGAATCTACGATACAGTTGGTGCAGGAGATACCACATCAAGCACCACGTGTGCGTCCAACTATCGCATCGAAACCCTTGGTGCCCGAGAGAAAGTTTGTGAAGCCCCCAACGACACCCAGCCCACAAAATGTCGAAGTAAAGCTGAAAACTAATGGCAATGCAGATACAGAGACCTCCTCGCGTAAAATAGACAAATCACCAGCAAGATCATCTGCAAAATCGCCATCGAAGTCCCCAGCCAAAACCCCTTCAAAGTCTCCAGCAAAATCTCCAGTCAGCGGTCATTCAATTACTCGCAATTCCATTAATCTACTGAGTCCTTTTAATGCGGAAGAGGCACGGAAGAAGATCTCCGAGATCATTGAGAATTTTGGCAGTGGCATACTCAATACCAATATAACACCCACCCATGACATCGAGCTGGACTTTGAGGATCTGGAAGTGCTGCCGGAACGTCGAGAGTTGGCCGTAAGATTGCGCAATGCTGGATTGCTGCATTTGGAGCGAATACTCTTTGAGAATGGTTATGACAACTACAAATTTGTGGTAAGCAATGAAGATTTCCCCTCCTTAACACGACATTTTTATCAAGAGGTTTTTTTCAGCGCAATGTGTTTGAGGAGCGAGATATTCCCCTGTTGCACATTCCCGAACGAGATGCGGCCAAGCTGCTGCGATTTGTGGAGACATTGCCACCGGCAGAGTTTCTGCCACAGGTGCCTTTCAAGACGCAACAGGAGAACAAACAGCTAGGCGTAGCCAGTCTTCAGCAATGGCTTAACAGCATTACACTGCCTGAATATCTGGAGTTCTTCAAGTAAGTCTTTGGGGCAACATTTTCAGTTTGAACTTCAACTAATCCGCAACACTAATCTTGCAGCAAGCATCTTTACAACACCATTGAAAGCGTTTGTGGCGTTTGGGATGTGGAGCTGCAAACAGTGCTAGAGATTAACAAATTGGGCCACCGCAGACGCATTTTACAATCCTTGGCCTACATACGACAGATGCGGGAACCCAAGTCACTGAAAACCCCGCTGGGCGAAAACAACGAAACCAACAAAATGACAACGAATGGCAACAAGGAAGCAACAACAGCCTCCACGAGCACCACGACACAACCAACCGCAATAGTTTTACCGCATCGCAATTCCATAACGGGTTATCGCAAAAATCGGTTAGTTACATGCATTTCACTCACAAATCAGTTTGAATGAATGTGTTTTATTTGACAGCCCTGCACCACCACCCCCTGCACCACCAGCACGCAAGGCAGCAGTCGCGAATGCTGCACCACTGCAAATACGCGCACCGTCCGAGCTGCTGCTGGGCTTACCCGTCAATCTACGCACCACCCAATGGCGTCACTCGGCGCAAACTCTACTCAATGAGCACATTAAATACGAGGTTCAGGTAAATTTTGAGAATTTTTTCACTTATTGTATCTGACATTAATTCTTGGATTTATAAGTACCTCGGCTCAACGGTTGTGAAAGAACTGCGTGGCACAGAGTCCACAAAGAAATCTATACAAAAACTAAAAGCGTGTGAAGGTCAAATTAATGAGGAGATTCATAAACAGGGCGCACCACTATCTCTAGCCATATGTCATCGCGGCGTAGAGTTTATTGATGCAGCAAACAAGGTGGGACTAAATACTAATCTGCACATCTATTCAAACTTATGTTTTTGTCATTAATATTTTAGCGCATTATTTGCGAGCATGAAATACAGAACATCAACTGCGCCTGCCAGGACTCAGAGGACCTGCGTCATTTTGCATATATAACCAAGGAACAAGACCTGCACTATTGTCATGTGTTTCTGGTTCAAAGCACTGTAAGTAATGAAAAAGAACTTAATTGACAAAAAATATTGAAAAGCAATAGATGTAGAAACTTCGATTTCTGATACCTTTAACTTATTTACCATTTCAGGATCTGGCTAGTGAGATTATCCTAACGCTGGGCCAAGCCTTCGAAGTCGCGTATCAGCTGGCGCTACGCGATGGGATTGCGACGACGCCAGCACTGCTTTTAGATAATGGCATGCTTCAGGGCGAGTATTGTGGCGGTGGCAGCAAATAGAGTCAGGAGCTGGCCACCGCCCAGGCCCAACAAAATCAAACTTTGGCTAACCGATCATCGAATCGTAGTCATAGTCGCAGTCGCAGTCTCTGCGCCAAACTATTTTGCTTAACCAACTATGGTGCGCTGTTTAAGTTATAGATAAGAATCTAGCGCCAACTACTAAATTTTAATCCTATTTGACTTATTTTAAAAAAGGCAAATAACAACCAGATCAACAACAACCAAAACATTGAACAAAAAGACTTTTAACAAAAGGCACAATTTTTTTAATGAAAAACACTACAAAGACAAACAAAACTCCAAACTTTTGAGAATTGTTACCGGAACGCACAAATATTTATATTTATATCATTATCGTAAATCGTTTGAATCGAAAATAATGCATTTAAATCTTTTTAAAACAAAAAACTATATAAAGGAAATTGCATTTAAATAACATAATACTTACTTGCGTATAATAATGTTTTAGCAAAATTTTAGCTATATATAATCTAAAAATTCGAGAAAAGTATAAATCTATTAACTTATATTATTGGCACATAAATCAAATTTTATAAATGTTAACAAGCTGTACGAAAATGCATTTAAGCAGCGAATTGCTTACAAAAGCAATTAAAAATTCATATCCCGCAAAAAAAACCAAAACAAATACAAATTGGCAAATTGTACAAGCGATTAAAATATATACTATATAGAAACATATATAACTAATCCCATCATTATTAAATGAGACAATGCGTGTTGTTATATAATTTTAAATAAATTCTTATTAACAAAAGTGAATCGAACGCTAAAACGTCAAATCTAATCAAAAATAAATTCAACGCACAAAGTTATAAGCAAATTTGCTTAAAAAATACAAAAATAAAAAATTTAAAATAAGAACTAACAGCAAGTTAAACGGAAGATAAAAACAAAATATAAAAAAACAAATCTATAAATAATTTTGGTGTATACAAAGCGTTTATATATTGCATATACAGTTTAAATGAACTTTTAAGCTAGTCCTTTGGTTGTAATCGGGGCAATTATATATACATAAATATGAAATGCATTTTCACAATACTTAATTTGAAATTGATTTAAGGCAAAGCCTTGTTGTTATCATCTTTTGTTTTTTAGCTAATTATTATTTAAATACATATATACAATTATTCAATGAAAGAAGCCCCCGCCCCTCCCTCTTTTGATGTGCGCTTTAAATGTTAGCCTGCTTTATGGTACAACAATGTTCGTAAGAAGTACCTACCCATAAAAAACCAAAATATAAATCATGTGAAAGTCTACTACATAATTAATTGTGCATTTTCTGTACGCAGTTTAACAGTTTGTTATGCCACTTGCACTACAAAAATAAATCAAAAAATACATACATATAATTAAAAGAACTATATACATACATACAACTTATAAACATACAGGCTAGCGCATAACTAATGAAATTTAATAGCGATCTATGCATAAATAAATACACACCAAAACAAATAACATGTTTACCAAATAAAACTAAATAAAAACCTCTAAACCTGATTTGTCTTCGTCAAATTGCATAAACAAGTTTAACCAAAAACTACATAAATTAAAAAAAAAAAAAATTTTGAAATATTGAGCAAATCCATACATACATACATAGAAATTTATATGTGTGTAGCTGCAAACATATGTACAACTAACAGAAGAAACCTTATACAAATCCGTACTTAATAAAAGCATAAATATGTATGTAATAAAACCAAAACCACAAGTTGTTTTTTATCTAGCCACAACTCGGTTTGTACGCGCGGGTCAGTGTAATGCATTTAAACCCCTCGTGTCAATTAAGGTGCTCTTTCCCACAGGCCTCTTCCATAACAACCTACACCAGCTTTGGCTCCAAGTGCAACTTCAGCTCCAAAGTCAGAACGGAGATCATTTACACAAGTTGAATGCGAGCCGGTTTGGCGAAACGTCTTGTTGGTTTTTATAAGGCTAAATGCGTTAAGCATTTGATCATACGAATATTAATTGGCAAAACACCAAAGCGCAGCTCAGGCCCCGACACCGACTACAACTTCGACTCCAAACTCTCGACTCTCGACTCTGGCACACGCACACACGCGCTAATGTTGCCAGCAATAAGTAAGTGCGGCATGCGTCAAATGCTGTGCTGCCAAAGCAACACGATACCAATTGCCCCAGGATACCAAAGGGGAGTTTGTGTGTGAGATGATGCGACTAGCCAAAATGACGCTCGTTCATCGTGTGCTTGATGCTGCCGCATCTTTGCGCTTAACGGTTTAAATTATTTCGCTAGCGTGCAATTTGTGGCGCACAGCTTATCACAATTTCATTATTATTACAAGTATTATTATTGCTATTGCAATTGCCATAGTAAATTCACAGTATAGCAACAAACACCTGCCATTTGGCATTGCCGACTCTTTATGCTATGCTGTGCGTTTATTTGTAATTGAAATTGCGTGACTTTATTCTTCGATTTCGCCATTCCCGTAATGTCTGCGCGCTTTTGCATTGTTGCTGCCAATTGTTGCCATTCAAAGGAAAAAGCGATACACTTACACATTGTATATACGTACAAATAGCAGAGAATAAATACATGTGCACGTTAAACTTTTGCCAGAGCTTTCATTTTGACGAGCGAGAACAGCAACAACTACTAAAACAGCTGCAGCAGTAAACAAAAAAATATATCAACAGCATTGTTCCACAAAAAGCAGACAACTTGCTGCCAAAGCTGTTCGCCTGTTTCAATTGCGAGCAAGCAGCGCAATGTTTGTCCAGCCCTTGTCAAAGCAAAATACTGTAGTGTGTGTGGGAGTGTGTGTGTTGCGAGAGTGTATTGTATATTAGCACATAAAGAGCATTTAAGCCAATTTTAAATTAGCAAAGCACTGCGCAATAGTTGAAAGCATCTTGCGTTTTCTGTGCGCCTGTTGAAAATTGTACCAAAAAATCGCCGTTCGTCTGTGTCAGTGGCGAGTGCCCGAAACGCTAGCGATTCATAAATATCGTTGCCATAATCAACCCCACTGGCATTTGCGCTCTGTTAAGCGAACGAATTTCCATTACAAGCTGTTTTACTGAATTTGAAATACATTTTCTTAATTTCTTAATTTTTCTTAATTTATGGAAAAAATTGTTTATTCCATCTTTCAGTTGTAAAATTTGCAATTAAAAAGTTTCAGTTAGCTAAATTTAAAAATCATACAATGAAGGCTTTATATGCCAACGCTTTGCGTTTTTAGTGCAAAATGTGTCACAGTCTTTTTTAATGTAGAAACGATTATGACTTCCGCCGCAGTTCGAGAAGATGAACGTTTCGCATTTTTCTCTGTACTTATTAAAATACCAAAGTACTCGATGTCCCCGGCAATCGCCATACATTGGATCTTCACTACATATGCCTGTAAGAAAATTATTAGACAAATTTCAAAGGCAGATGATTTCAAATAATACTTTTCCAAATTAAATCAGTACTTATTATAGGTTTCGTATTTATCGTTTGCCCCAAGACAAGTACAGCCATAAACATAGCTCGGATCAGCGAAAAACAGAGAGCCATAATCTTGCTGCTCTTGTTTAGTGGTAAAACGTTGACTGAAGAAATTGAAAAATTCTCATTCAATTTATACCATCAACTTTTTGTAAATCTATTATCTCGCCAACTGTTTTGTATTAGAACAATGACAAAATGTTCTCGAAAACAATTAAAAACGAAATGCAGTTACTCATTAAAGAAGGCTCCACTCAAAAGCACTCGACTAGGAGATACCTTTGAAATTACGGTTACGGGCATGCCTTACTTTGACATCTCTGATATTTCTCAACCGATTTCAATGAAAATTTCACATATTTTGTTTGGTTTGTCTTCAGTTTCTAAAACCATTTTAACAAATACGCCTTATGTGTAATCGATTATCAGAAACGGGAAGAATTATCGAATGTTAGAAGCAAACTCGTTTCGTCTATTATATAAGAGTTGGGAATAATTGCTTTTGCTTGTAACTTACAAACAGTACATTTTAAAGGGCGTAAACCATTTTACAGGTTTTTTTCTACATGAAAAATCTAACATATTAAAAATCAAACTCTTAACAAAGTCATTAAAAATATATTAATTTTTTTATTTCACATACTCTGCCTACATTAAATTCCAAATTTTTGCCTTCTCAGTGCAAAACTTATCACATTTTATTTTGGTGAAGAAACGATTATCATTTCCGCCGCAGTTCGAGTAGATGAACGTTTCGCATCTTTCTTTATCTTTATTATAAAACCAAATTGTTCGTTTTCCCTGGCACTTGCCATATTTTGGCAATGTACTGCATATTGCTGTGAAAAAAGTATTAGAAATATTTTTAAAGCAACTAATTTTAAACATCACCTTTGGCAACTCTATCAAAATTTAACTGATGTCGGACGGCCTCGAAATTTACATCACGAATTTGTCCCAAGACAAGTACAGTTAGTACAAAAACTAGGAACAGCGAAAAATAGTGTGCCATCCTGTTACTGCAGTTGTTCAGTGGTAAAAATTTTACTGACGAATTTTAATAATGCACACTCAATTTATAGTGACCAAAACTCTTCGCAAATCGGCATAATCTTGGCAACTGTTTAACGTTTAACATATTGTCAAAAACTTCACGTGAACAACTTTAAAACAATTAATGCAAAAAAGTTAATTCGAAATGCAATCAGTAAGTTATCAGTGGTCTTTGCAACTAGCCAGTGCACTGGCACTTGCGCTGTGTTAAGCATAACTAATTTTTTTATTTACAAACAGTATTCTCAAAAATGATTTATATTTTTATATAATAATAAATTTTCTCTGCGCCAAACTATTTTGCTTAACCAACTATGGTGCGCTGTTTAAGTTATAGATAAGAATCTAGCGCCAACTACTAAATTTTAATCCTATTTGACTTATTTTAAAAAAGGCAAATAACAACAATTTATAGTGACCAAAACTCTTCGCAAATCGGCATAATCTTGGCAACTGTTTAACGTTTAACATATTGTCAAAAACTTCACGTGAACAACTTTAAAACAATTAATGCAAAAAAGTTAATTCGAAATGCAATCAGTAAGTTATCAGTGGTCTTTGCAACTAGCCAGTGCACTGGCACTTGCGCTGTGTTAAGCATAACTAATTTTTTTATTTACAAACAGTATTCTCAAAAATGATTTATATTTTTATATAATAATAAATTTTAGCTTTGTTTTTTTTTATTAGTTGTGTATTTTTTCCAGGCAAAAATTAATGCAAAATTCTTCACGAAAGAATCTGTTGCGATTGCCACCACAGTTTGAGTAACTAAAAAGTTCACAGCGCTGACTAGCTGAATTAAAAAACCATAACTGGCGATGTCCTTTACATAATCCATATTCCGGAGGAGCTGAACATATTCCTGCAAGGATCATATATAAAATATAAAATTACCTAAAGTTAACGAAGAAGATTTCTTTCAAGATCAACTTACGCGATCTCAGGCTATCGTTCATTCGGTTGCGTTTAACATCAGATTTTACAAACACTTGGAACGAGGCTAAAATACAATAAATGACATACAGAACTTTCATTTTGCCACCAATATTTTGACTGACTAAGCTCCAACGAAGTGACTGTACTGGTTAAAGGGCTTCAACCTATGTCAGCTTCTTTTTATACTCGAGCTAAAACTGATTAAAATGTGGTTTTGCTAATTGCAATGTGAAATATAATTACATGAAAATCTGAGGGGTTTAAAAATAAATATTTAACCAAAAAAGGCTTGGAATAAGGCTTGAATACAATATATGCAAAAAGAAACTGCTAATTGCAATGTGAAAAATAATTACCAGAAAATCTGGCACATTAAAAAAACAAACTTTTATGACACTATAATTATTTATTAAACCCTGATAAAGTATATATAAATATATATATTCTTGTTCAGTATCAACAGCCAAGTCAATACAGCCATGTCCGTCTATCCGTCCGTCCGTCTGTCCGTTTGTATGTAAGAACGCGTCGATCTCAGAGACTATAAGAGCTATAAACTTTAGATTTGGAACTTAAGCTCGCCTAATCCCTAGGCAGTACAAGTTTGTTTTAGATTTTCGATAACTCCTCCCGTTTCCGATATACACTTGTGATTGATAACGAAAAAAATCTTGAATGAGACGGCGTTTGAAAAATAAATAAAACGAAATAATGACAATCTATGAAATTTTTATTAAAATCGGTTAAGAAACACCGGAGATATGGTACATTGAATTTGAGTATGCAGTATGCAATATGCGCGTACACTTGCAAGCACTGACTGTACGCGTAAAGTATAGGGTTCAGGGTATCGTCTAGTCGGGATTTCTTGACTAGAGCCTTCTTACTCGTCTAAAACGCAAAGGGTCTTTTTTTTCGTGAAGGCTTTATATGCCAACGCTTTGCATTTTTAGTGCAAAATGTATCACAGTCTATTTTGCTAAAGAAACGATTATAATTTCCGCCGCAGTTCGAGTAGATGAACGTTTCGCATTTTTCTCTGTACTTATTAAAGTACCAAAGTACCTGATGTCCCCGGCAATGGCCATATTGTAAATCTCTACTACATATGCCTGTAAGAAAATTATTAGACAAATTTCAAAGGGAAAATGATTTCAAATAATACCTTTGCTGACTGCATCATTGTATATTTCAACTTGACCCAAGACAAGTAGAGTCATAAACATAACTAGGAACAGCAAAAAATAGAGAGTCATCCCCTTTCTGCTTTTGTTTAGTGGTAAAACTTTGACTGAAGAAATTGAAAAATGGCTACACAATTTATACCATCAGCTCTTCAAAATAATCTATAATTTTTACAACTGTTTTGTATGAGAACAAATTGTCAATATGTTCTCAAAGACGGTTGAATAAGACCAAATGGTTCGTAATGCAGTTGCTCATTAAAGGAGGCTCTAGTCAAAAAAACTCGTGAGGGCATTACGTGTACGGGCATACGGTAATGCTTTATTACCAACTGATTTGAATGTGTTTTAACTGTGTTTTTAAAACCCGACTGGGAGATAGCCTGATCCCTTGACCAGGATCACTCCTGCACTTCTGCTTTTAAATTACAGACTTCATTCAATCTTTGACATCTCCAATGTTTCTCAATTGATTTTCATGAAAGTTAAGCCAATGTTCCTAGATTGGTCTATAGTTGACAATCATTAGACCCTTTTACATATTTCATGGGTTTAGCATTAATTACTACAACAATAAAATCTGGCATATTTTAAAACAAACTCTTTATGATAATAATTATTATTAAATAAATAATTTAAAAATTAAAAAAACATTATTTTTTTGTTCCTGTTAAGGCTCCAAATCCCACAATCTTTCTCCCTTAATGCAAAATTTAACGCATTCTCCTTCTCTTAAGAAACGATTATAATTTCCTCCGCAGTTTGAGTAGACGAAAGTTTGGCATCTTTTTGTCTTACTGTTATAAGACCAAAGTACTCGTTGTCCGTCGCAATCGCCATAGTCTGGGATCTTTGTGCATATGGCTGTAAAAGAAAATATTAGACATATAAAGTTCAAAATAAAAAAATAATCCAAAAAATACCGTTTCTAATTTTATCAATTGTGAATGGAAATTTGATGTTTAGCAGTTGTCCAATAACAAGTACAGTATGTAACAAAACCAGAAACATCGAAAAACAGTGTGCCATGCTATTGCTGCAGTTGTTCAGTGGTAAACATATGACTAAAGACTTTTTATAATGCACACACAATTTATAGTGCCATCAACTGTTTCAAATACTACTACTACTACACAAATTATTTGTTAAAAAGTTCTTGAAAGCATTTTAATAAAAATAAACTCATAAATTTTAAGTTGAATTGCAATTGCTCAAAAATTAATTAGTGTATAAAAATGATTGGATCGTTGCAACAATCCAGCCGACTGGTAGTTTCTTGGGAAGCAGTTTTTTTTTTATATATTAATAGAGGTCATTTGTGTGGAGACGCTTCAATCTTCTGCGCGTTGTGTTTGAATCTAAAGGGCTAGTCCAAAGATTAAGAAAATTGTAGAGTCGGTCATTGTACTGACTTTTATGTCGATAAACTGTCTATTGCTCTATAATATAACGATTATCCTTTCTATATGTTGAGTTTGCTTGATTACTTAAACATCCAGTTAAGTTATTATCTAATCATCCACTTTGCTGTTATAGGTTTAAAATATGATTTTAATACAAAATAACTTATTTAAAATGTTTCATTTCTTCCTTAAAAACATGTTTGCAGCAGAAGAGTTAAATTTCTATTTTAACGATTAGAAGCGTTTCTCTAATTCAAGGATATTTATAAAAAAAATTAAAGTAACGAATAAGAAACCAGTTCGGTAAATTCAGTATTAACAAACTGCAACAAAAGTCAAGTTTGTTTAATGCCCTTTCAATAAAATCATTGAGCTCCTCGCAGTTGTTAAAAAAACATACGAACTGAGCCAGTCAAATGAAAAGTCAAACGAAATAATTTTAAAGATAAAGAACGAAGTAACATACCTTAGAAAAACAAAAATATTTTACCTTTTTACCCACTTTATGAGTTCAGTTTATAAAAACATAAAAAAATCCTGCATGTTACAAGAAAAAATAATATTTAATTAACTTTCAATTATTTATTTAAAATTAAAAATATTATATTTATATATTACTACAAATACTGTGCCAGCCAAGTTATTTTGTTTGTATATTCATAATACGTCTCACGTCCTTTATATTGTACTCCTTAATGCAAAAAGCCTCACATTCAAGTTTTGAGTCGAAACGATTATAATTTCCTCCACACGTCGAGGAAATAAAAGCTCGGCATTTGTTTTGTGAAATTTTATAATACCATCTTGTTACATGCGCCCTGCAATTGCCAAAGTTTGGACTAGTACTGCATACAGCTTTTAAAGAAAATATTAGACTTGTTTTAAAGAAAAATGTCAATATACTACCATTTCTAACTGTTTGAAAATTCATTAGAAGTTAACGAAACTAGGAACAGTGAAAAATATTGAGCCATCCTGTTGTTGCTATTGATCAGGCAAAATTTGACTGAACACACAATTTATAGTGACATTAACTCTACGACTTTTTTTATATTCTGGACAACAATTATTCGTTAGATTAAAAAACACTTGCTATATTGCAAAGCTCTTGTGAACAATTTTAAAAACACTTGCTAAATTTCAAGACAAATGCTTAATCAGTTGTCAAAAAATTATTCGACCAGTTGGCCAGTTAGACATGTGGTTAGTGAGCAAGCGAATTCAATTAAATGCATCAATAAATTATAAGTACAAAAACGTACGCGTTTTCACATGCAACGTATATGCCAGCTCGTGTAGAGAACACGGATTATAGCTCAGGTGTGCTGCATACTTAGATGCAAAATGTACATATTGTAAACAGTGAACTGGTCCGGTGTTTAAACCGGTACTAAGTACACGATGCCAGATTACGCAACTATTCCACACCACGTACTATCACACATACGAAGCGTTGTTCAGCGTTGTGCTATAAATGTAGACGACAGCGTTTAGACACATCTCGATGGAATTTTTCTCTTTGCAATAAACGAAATCGAAAACATCGGAGTATCGAAATTCTAGATCAAGGCCGAAATGCAAACACATAAATGAATACGCAAGTATACAAACACAGCATATATTCGTACTTACATACGTATGTTAACGCACGCAATGCATGCGTGAAAAAAAAAACCAATAAAAAACTACAAACTAGTTTTTCCATTGGAGGAGGATGCTTGAGTTTGGTGTGGTGGCCAAACGCACACAAACTGGGTCAAAAGGAAGCACTGCTAGCAATGGCAATAAATTGCAATTAAAATGAATTTTGTCATTTGACAATTTGCATTTGTAAATTACAAGACAAAACACTTAGCAGCACTTACGCTTATTGACAGGGCCACAGGCTCCGAGGTTTCGGGGCGGCAACCCCAATTACATTTACCAAATACATTATCACAGTTTACGATATAGGCATATGTCAATTTGAGCGGACCACGACTTGAAGGTTGAACGAATTTATATATGTAAATTTGCATATGGTTAATTTTTAACCCATTTTTAAAGTGAGTAATATACAAGAAATATTTAAATTAGTGTAATACATAAGAACTGAATGTTTTATAAATAAATAAACAAAACGCTAATAAAACATAATTGAAGAAATAAAACAATAAATAACACGTTTTAAGCTATTGCAATTTGATTTAGACATTTATATGCCAATTTAGATTTACGCGGATTCAATTCGAGGCCGCGGGACTTGTTGGCTAGTCGAGCTATTAACAAAATTACTGGCCATAATTCTATTAACATAAATGTTACATTTAAATGTGCTGGCAAACAATTTGCAGACTTTTAGCATGATTATGGTTATTAGCTGCAAAACAAAAAACATTTAGGGCTGCCTTGGGGTTGCTGTGGGTTGCACTTTGCCGCTTATCGATTATTATCGATTGTCTCTGGCCTCGCGGATCGTGTGTCAAGGCCAAAAGAGCACCAGTTAGAGATTGTTCAATACATTACTTCGATCGTGTAGGATAATATGAAATCTGCCGTTATTCAAATGATTGATGACAAATGAAATGCAGAAAAAAAAATTTTGCTGGCAGTAAACTTATGGTCGGTTATTTTAGGATTTTACGCTTTTAGCTGGTCGCACACGCAAAATGAACCACATGGAAATTGTGCAATTATGGCTAATAAAAATGTTTATGGCCCGCTGCTGATGCCCATTGGCCGATGACTTCTGCTGAGGCGATAGGAATCACCATAAATCTAAGTGCGGTATAAATATTTATCGTGATTTTATAATCATGGCTGTCCAAAAGCACACCACAAGGAAAACAGCCAAAAAGACTTGACTTGCATGTTTGCAACAACCACATTTGGCATGCGTGAGAATCGCACGCAAAGCAACTTACCAATGGCCAATATAGCCAACACTGAACTGAGCACATTTTCTTTTTTTTCTAGTTTTCTAGTCTTATGGCAGGCAAATTTTGTTTTTCGATTTGAATGGCGCAGATAAAAAAGGTCGCGCGGTCTTAGAAAGTGGGTTAATTAGCAGTCTAAAACAAAACACAGATTCGTGTATCCGTTTTAAGACCCCACAGTGTCCATCCACATTGCTCCAATAAAACATAACGCATTGGAATGCCCAAAACTTGACCTCAATACTGGATTTTCGACTGTCCAGCAAAGAAGGAGGACGTGGCTGAGGTTGTGGACGAGAATGCTGCTGCTCGCGCACACGTCATGGTTAATTGGGCATTCAAATGTCAAGTTCAATTTTGGGCTACATTAGCGTTACCTATAAAAGGGCCGTTTCGCAGAGAGCGCTGCATAAAATGAGATTTATTGTTGCATTTTGTTGCCCGACTGCCTGCTTGCCTCCCTGCCTGACTGTTGGTCTGAATAAATTTTTCTGGCCCACTGAGGCTGCGCCTCCAACAGCGACTGCGACTGGTGGCAATGGTCCAGTGATCATCGGGAAAGAAAACAATTGACCAAAAGAGCCACCAAGTCGTTTGGCTTTTAAGATTTTTTGAATAATTTGGCCAGTTGCACATTTGTATAAATTGGAATAACATTATTAGCCAAATTTGCAGATAAAATAAGTTAATAATAAATAACATAATAAACCAAACCCAAGTTTATATCTGCTTTAATGTTTTTTACGACATTGACGCGTTGCTTCCGCTTTATTTTCAATCATATTACCAAAATCGAGCTCAAGCTGCACAGCTTTTTTTAGCCAATAATTAGCTTAATTTAATGTTGGTGTTTTTTTTTAAATCACATATCTGTTTTTAGTTAAGTATCAATTAAATTGCCTGGCCTTAAAAAATTTTAAGTGCTGTCAAATCAAAAGTTTTCAGAGGCATGGTTATTTGGTGGCATAATTCAACGATAAGAAAATTAAAAGCCATAAATTTGCAATTAATTTTCAATTTGCACAAATTGATTAACATCAGCATGCTGTAAACGCCAGACAAAAAATGTTATGAAATAAATCAATTGCTTGTTAAAAAAAAAAAGTATATTTGATATTGTGTACATACATAGAAACGAAAAAAAATAAAAATTTATTAAGCAAGTGCAACTCCTCTGCTCTAATTGGCATACTTGCTGGGCGGTCTGCTACAGTCATTTCCATTAAAGTTGTTTGGAAATTCAAGAGCTCAACCTGTCAAAGATTGCATTGGGCGTCGCCTGCTGCATGTTCTATTAAGATTTTCTATATTCCAGACGAGTGTTGTTGTGGGATTAAATAAAATGAAGCATTTCCCGCTGATTTTGCCCATATTTAATCATTGTTCCTTTGCTGCAATGAACCCGTCAGCAATAGCTGCGAAGCAAATTCGTCTTGCTAAAGTCTTGGCACCCAGGCTGAGAGCCAAACAAAGTGCCCACAGCTACAGCCTACGCAATGTGGCCAATAAATATGGCTGTTTGAGTACCCCTAGCCAAATAAAGTGTGAAGGTCTCGATCGCGCCAATCTCTCAGTGGCCAACTGTGAACCCAACAACAACGAGAAAAGTAACCAATAACACAAGTCGAACTTTTGACCCTGCTGTTGTTGTTGCCGTTGGGATTATAAACATTATAAGATGTGATTAATTATGCTGACATTAAATCGGCTAATAGAAATATATCTCGTTGCGTTTGAAAATAAATGTTGACGTGATTGTAATTGAAGTTGTTGGCTGTTTTTGGCCTGTTGCTGTTGTTTGTTTGAATTGCTGTTGCCTTTAACCCTGCAGAAAATTGCCTTTTCACCGTGCTGTGCTCAGCTTTGCTTATGCAGTTTATTGCAAATTTGCTTGTTTGTTTGTTTGTGCATTGCATGATAACTGATGGGGAAAATTTGTGAAAAGCGCTTACGAAAAACCCCAATTTGACAAAGCACATTAATCACATTGATAATTGGCAACTGTTTTAGTGTTTTACTACATTGATGTTGTTGTCTGGCTTTCACGCCAGATAACCACTTTCGAGACGCGTATCTTGGGAAAGTTCTGAGCGCCAAAACGAATTGCCCAACAATTAAACTGAAACTGCTCAGTTATTGTTGAAGTATGTATGTATGTTTGTCTATGTATAATTAACTGTTTGCCACTAAATTATTTGCCACGCATCATCAACGTATTTAAATCAATTACAATCAGCAATTTGCTCGCCTCGTCTGAATTCTTTATCTCTCTCTCTCTCTCTTCAATCAAAGCAATGCGTTTGTATTACAGGTAGATGACACTGCCCCTGAAGATGTTGCGGCTGATGGTCGTGTTAAGTACGCGCGAATTAATGTCTTGCCACAGTCACTACATCTTGGAAAGTCCTACTCTACTCTGCAGCGGTTGCCATTGCTGTTGGTGTTGGTGTTGCTGTTGGTGTTGTAGCTAAATTGCGAGTCAAGACAAGTCAAGAATTTAACAGCCAAAGCGCCGCCTGCCACAGCGTCGCTGGCGCGTAATTTACGTCGATTTGATGTTACCAACATAAATTTATAGCGCGCACATTTTTAGTCAAGCGATTTGTTGCCAGCGCCGCCTGCAACATGGTGAATTGATGATGCTGCTGTTGCTGTTGTTGCTGGCGTGCTTTGATTTCGTAGAGCAGCAACAGCAGCAGCAAAGACAAAAATGTCGCAATAGCATAATAATGAAAAACCAAGAAAAATCATGTTGGCATGCGGCTGGTCGCACTGTTATTGGCTAGCGTTGCTGTTGCTGTTGTAAGTTTTCGTAAGCTACATTTTTACCAACGATTTGGTTTTTATTGACTGAAGAGGCCGACGCCGCCGCCACATATTGAGGAGGTGGGTAGGCTTTTCGAAGAGGCGCCTGCGTGCATGAAATATGGTGTTGGCTCTTGTTGCACTGTGTTGTGCTGCATGTTGCCACAACGAAAAAGAAGAAGAAGACGACGACGACATGACATGTTCGAGGAGCAGGAAGTCGTTTTGCGTTTTGCCACATTTATGAGTTACGCTTTGGCCGCGTGTTGCAAGCAACGCCGCATGCAATGTGCCACTTATGGCTGCCGTCGTCGTTTAATTATTTGCAACTTGTTTGGAGATCATGCCACCAAATGATGCCATTAGTATTAAAAACTGGCCACTGGGCTCACAGTGCAAAGGTAAAAATAAGAAGAAGAAGAGAGACACGCACAATAAAATTAAGAATTTAAGTGCCAACATTTAGCGCCAGGGTGACTTGCAACATGCGGCAGCTGCTGTTTCTGTTACTGCCGTTGCCGTTGCAAACAAATTATGGCTGCCCTGCGGACAACACGCCGATCTAATTGCAAATGGAGCAGCAGCATGGAAAATTGTTGTTTTTCACAAAATTCGATTTTCATTTAACAACGAAACGCCCAAGGGCGTGAGGCACGTTTAAATACAAAAATGATGCAGCAGCCATGTTGCCCAGTTACAGCTGATGTTGTTGTTACTTATATTGCTGTTGCAGTTGCTGTTGGTGGGTGATGTTGCTGATCTTGCCTTGCCCAATTATAAGGCAAGTGCAATTGACAATTGCTGTTGCTGTTGCAAGTGGACCGACCGCATGATTTATGTGGCAAACCATTTAAAGTCCATGGCGGTTCCATAAACAAATTGTCGCCATTCGCTCTAAATGGACCTCTGCCTGCCTGCCACACAACCATGAAATTGAGCTGTAATTGAATTGCGCTCAGGATACGAACACAAAAACAAATAACATAATTCAATTCGATTCGTTTTGGCCATCTTGCAATTTATTGCAGAGCATTTCAATTTCACAATTAAAACACGGCCCATAGCCAAAAGCTTTGAGCTACATCATTAGTTTTGGGCTAATCAAATATGGTCATTGTCTCTCTCTGTTGTTTGTATGTGTGTGCTGGTGTGTGTGTGTAATAGATATTGCCTCATATCGAGCATGCGAGTTTGTTACGATTTCAAACATTTAACATTTGTTTTAGTAAAGCTAGCAAGCAGGCTTATTGCACGTTTGCCCAGCCCGCAGGCCTGTTTGTTACCTCGCTTGGTTTGTTAATAATTTGTAAGCAGCAACTTTGTTTCGAGTCTATGTTGACTGCTTGTTGCTGTCCAAATTATTAATGCAACCAACATGTATCTTAATCAGTGTGTGTGTTAGTGTGTGTGTGGTAGTAACATATATTGTAAGTACTTGAAGCCAAGGCGATAACGGGCCAAATCTTTCAGAAAAAGATCCTAGAGCTTACGGCTGAAAAAGATGCAAGTTGCAAGTTGCTTGTTTTACTATATTTAAATAATTCTGAAATTGTTTCAAGTGTAATACAATATGTGGCCAGCTCATCAGGTGGTAATCAAAGAGTTTGGTTAAAATGACTGCTGACCAAAAGTGGAATCATTTCTGACTGCACACCAAGAAATCAGTGATTTGGTGATCATGCTGCTGCCACCCGGCAATGGTTGCAGAGACAAGACAGCAGCAACAGCAAAAGCAATATACCACAACAGCATAGAAAATATCATTGTCAAATGCGCTTTTAATTGATGTAGACAGCGCCCGTACATATTGGACAGCCAACTGGACACTCGAGCTGGGGCTCGACCGCAGCTGACAAGCGCACATTAGCAATAAAATATCTAATTGGCGTCTCTTAAGCAACAACAACAACAATAATATTTGTAGTAGTTGTAGTTAAGTCAAGAAATGAAATTTTGTATTGTACGAAAAAGTAATCGAGACTTTTGTTTGGTGATTTGCTTTGGCAGTTGATTGTTGTTGTTGTTTTGATTGTTGTTGTTGTGTGGTTTGTTACAATTTTTATAGTCGGTGATTTATGCCCGCGAACTGAAATTTATTTCATTTTTAATGAGTAATTTACACAAAATTGCATTAATTTGCGCGCGCCCAAAGCGTTACACATGCCACATGCGACAAGCAACATGCCACGGCGACAAGTCATGGCAAATTTCTGACATTTCCTTGATTTATACTATATTTATTTCAAATTCAATTGAATTCTCACAAGGTAAAACGATTTTGGCGTCTCAAATCACGCAATTTACAATTAATGCAATTATTAATGAATTTTCTGTTGCTGTTTTTATTTGAGCTGTTAATTTGAATTTAATTCCCAAAGGCTGTCGCATACCAAACCAACCCCAAAAAAGACTTTGGCTGGCAATATTGTTGAACAACGTGTTGCCAATTAAGCGCCACAGCAATGTGCGTGTGTTGCCTGGCAATGTTGCAACGATTTCCATATGGACAGCAGATGCTGTCTAAACCAAAAATGGTCGTAAGACAAACGCAGATCAAATGACGCCCCAGACTGACTCAAGATATTGAGATGATTTAGTGTCGATGCAGAGCGTTGACCATAAATGCAACGTTTAAATTAATATGTACGGGCGTCACTAATGAAGCTGCTGGCCAAAAGCAATGCACAACTGGACAGGCGGACGGACAGCCAAACAGACAAGACAACGTGACCAACACGGTGCGACGGTATTTTTGGAATTTTTACAACACCCCAGTCCGAATGGCTAAGAAAAAGAGGCCGGATTGGTTCAACGGTCCAACGGTCCATTTTCCATTAGTGGTAAAAAAAAATAAAAATAAAAATAATAATACGCGGCGAAGACGAAGCGAAAATGTTGGGAAAATTGTGCGAATGCGAGTAGTTTTAAATTATGGTAAAAACACCTAGGCAATGATTTATCGTTGTTGTAAATAAAGAAATTAAAATGCTTTTATGGTCAATGCAGCCAGGCATGCATCGGCTTCTGTTTAAAGCCGGGCCAACTAGCTGGCAGCAACAAAACTAATTGCCAAAATGTTGATAAGATTATTGTGTTGTATGCATGCACCGACTGTTGGCAACATTGGTAACACCCCCGCGCATTATGTGTGTGTGTGTGTTTGTTTGTGTGTGTGTAACTGCTGCTGGCAAAGTGTCCTTAATTAAAATTTTGCTGCATGTTGGCAGCCAGCAGCAGGCAGCACTACGTTGGCAATATTAATGTGGCTCTATAATTGGTTTCCCAAGTCCAAGTCACGTTAAGTCTATTATGAGAAATGCATTATTTTTTTTTCGGCATCATTGCATAACTCCAACTATGTTGTCGTTGTTGTTTGTTGCAACAACAAGCAGGCTTAAGCAGTGCACCAACACAACCTCAGCTGACTCCATTTGTATTGCCAGTATTAATAACTAACACCAAAAGCTCATCATAAATGACAATGATTGACCCAATGTCTAGCGGGCATGCGACAAATTCATACACATGCAACTGTTAATGTGTGTGTGCAACATAACGATGCAAGTTCGCATCGCATCGTCTGCACGCACATGTTGAAATCCGAATTTGGTTGGCCTCAGCCTCAGCCACTAAATCGCTTAGAACAAGATCGTTAAACGTTTTCAGATTGCCTTGCCGCTATAAATTCTGACCAAAAATGTTGCTAATGATGTGTTATGAAAGACACTCATAAATCGCTTGATTTCAGTGCAACATTTAAGACACAGGGACCAGTTACAGTTAGTTGGCCAAAATAATTTATTAAATGCTTAAGAATTATAAATCTTCTCGTTCTTTGTTTATTGGTACACAAAATATTATTTGAGTACATTAAACATTTTGAACAAGTACAAAAACACTAAACTATCTATCTATCTTATACTGATCCTCTTTTTTTTTGTAATACCTAAACTACAAAGAAAATTGTAACCCTGGCTTAATGTGTTGAATTTTTTCAATTCCAGGTCATATTAATTTCAAGTGAATTATTATTTTGTATATGTATTTGTATATATGTAACTGCTTTATTGACTTTACTTCGCAGCTGCTCTTAAAGAAAGCAGATATACACATTCAAAAATGAAACTGTCTTAACTGCTGACATGAAAGTTTTTGCTAGTCAACTTATGAGCTTTCGTAACAACTTTGATCCGAAGGCTGCATAAGATGACCCTCAGGTGACATCAAGTCTTTTAGTCCAAACACGAATCGAGCACAAGCGACGAAAAATGTGAGCGACTCGTTAATCTGTATGGAACAAGCGCGCGTGCCTAGCCAGAAGCTAACAATTTTTTAAAGCGACTACAATCATCGGCTGCAATAAATATTCATAAAATCACATGCTGAACTCCAACTATGAGGAAGTGTTTGCAGCCAATAAACAATAGGTGGCGCTAGTTCAAAAATGAAGTGCTGCCCATCTGGGGAATGAAAATAGACTCGAGCACACAAATAAAATGGCACCTGCTTATTAACTTCTTTATTGACAATAATATCGCTTGTAAAAAAAAAAAGGTAATCGTTTTCATGGTGAGGCATCCCTTGGGATCGCATGTGGCTTGAAGATTACGCGCACTCTAAGCCTTCCTGCAGTCAAACAATTTTCGCCAAAAAGTCCTGCTAGTCAAAACAAAAACAATTTTTCAGTTACTCCACGAAGTTGTAGGGGTCACGAGACAACGGAAAATTTGCGCTGGTTGCCTTCGAAGTGCTGCAAATGATCATGATTTTACTTTTAACATCCACAAAGCAAGCAACTGCTCTAACATCATCAACGGCGGCAGCTCCGACGGCAGCAGCAGCATCTGATGATGATAAATGTGTCGTCTGGTCTTTGGCAGTTCACATGAAAAACACATTACGCGCGAGCGTTTCTTAATGTTCAATAATGATGGAAAAATCATGACACAAGCCTCACAATAATGTTGATAAATCAAAGCAAATATGTATAAGTATACAGGGAGATCTTTAAGAAATATGCGCTTTACAGTTACGTTACATTGTTGTTGTTGCTGTTGTTGTTGTAGTTGTTATACCCTAAATTCAATCTATCACATGAAGGAACCTCATCTCTTTCTAGGGACCCATTCAACCTGCCATAAGGAGTATGTGGGAAATCATTACAATAGGGCATACAATGTTCGGTACGTTTTGATATATTTTTTTTTTGCTCAGCGTTGACATGGCTAGAACCGATGGCTGGCAGTTAAGTTATGAACCTGCGCCGCTAGATCAGCCATATGCACAATGTGGAACGTAGCAAGAAACACTAAAAATGACTAGCAACACATTGCCAGCCACCGCCACAGACTTGTTGACGGCAGCTTTTGTCTTGTCTGGCTTGCTATATTCATTGAGTTGAGTGGAGTGGGGTATATAGTATGTACACAGTGATTGGTAATGACTATCAAATGTTTTAAAAAGTATGTATGAAATCAAAAAATAAACAAAAATAAAATGATCCCATTAATAATTCCCCATCATGACTTTTGTAATTCAGTCTTTGCTGTTCTTTCTGCAGTCAGCATTAAATGCAGGGTATCATCTCGTTGGGCAACCAACTCCTCATCATATTGCCAGTCTTATCGATGTTGCTGTTTCTGGTGCTGCTGCTGCTGCGGTTGTTTGAGCCATTAAAATATATAGTTAGTGTTATTGCTGTCAATATAAGAGGTTGGCAATGGTTCATGGCAGCGGGGGAGGCTGAGATACAAGAGGATAAGAAAACAACAGCACATGTCAGTAAGCTGGGCTAGTTAATAATGTTGCTGACTAGCTTGTTGGCCAAGTTGCTGATGCTTTGCTTGTTGCTGATGATATTGATGTTACCATAATCACGATCTAATTTATTTACAAATTTGTGTTGAAATCATACGTTCGACGAAGAAGTCGTGTTTAAAAAGGTTCTTTATGATTTATGCGCGCGTTGAAATGCCAAAATGTGTGCAACAAAATTTCTCACAGTCATCGAAAGATAAGCTGTGTATTTTATTGATTGGCATTGTTCAAAGGAAGCGAACACACATACGTATATACTTTAAGCCATGTCCAGGAACCCGCTTTAAAGCGCTAATTTAGATTTATGGTGCAAATCGCAACTGGCTTGATGCGTGATGTTGCCGCCGACCTCGCCGCTAGGCCATGCAACATCCTCCTTCGCAAACTATAGCCACCCAGCATCATTGGCCACAACTCTTGCCCAGTTGCATTAAGCCCATTTGTCATGGAACAATCGTGTGCTGCTGCTTCAAAATCTGCAATTTTTTTTTTTTTTGATGATACTAAGCGTACAACCAAAACAACAGGCAAAAGATGTGCCAGCAAAGGTTTATGCATTAATCTCTCGCTCTCTCGTAGTCAGGGTAAATGTTGATAAATGAAGTTGATTGTTGATTTCACGCCTCAATTGATGCAGTTGTATGCTCATACCATGTCACTGTGCCACGGAGAACCCAAAT
The DNA here is from genome assembly GCA_035044605.1 of Scaptomyza cyrtandrae. Classification (NCBI taxonomy): domain Eukaryota; kingdom Metazoa; phylum Arthropoda; class Insecta; order Diptera; family Drosophilidae; genus Scaptomyza; species Scaptomyza cyrtandrae. Next base: position 8,326,094 of record JAWNNS010000640.1, read on the forward strand.
AAACATATCAACATGATAACTATGCAACCCATAAGCAGCAACTGCAGTTATCTACCAGTGTCCGGGCAACACGCAAAGCGAAGGACAAGCGTATAAATCAAGTTTCCTCCTTTTTTTTAATCACTGATTTCCGCTTCACTGGAAACGAAAACAGAGACGACAGACAGCTTGAGACAAACGGGTTTTCTTCTCCTTTGTCTGAAGATATACTCAAGAATTCCAATGGCATAATACAGCAATCAGACAAAACTTATGTGACAGCCCTCGCAGACTTTTAAAATGTTTAAAGCAAAGCTAGCGATCACTGTACACTGCACGAAACTGCGGCTCATATTCCAGTATTTGACAGTTAAATGTTTACTAAGAATTACATTTGTTTATTTAATCCACATATTTGAATTAACTTGGGTTTTTTGTTTGTTGTTGTTGTATTTAACGCAATCAATGCATACTTGCAGCTCTTGTTGTTATTGTTGTTGCTCTTGTTAAACAGTAAAAACTTAAACTTTTACATAACCTTGGCCTCGGCGATCTCATCCAAAGGCTTGCTGGGTGGGGGGATCTTGTACTCCGTCTCGGGGGTCTCATAGATCTTCTCTTCCTTTGGCTCAACAACGGACACATTGTCGGGCAGTGGCTTCTTGGGTCCAATCTTGTTCTTGGGATCATAGGGCAACATGATCTTGACCTTGATACCAAGCACGCCCTGGCGCAGCAGAACGTGACGTGTGGCAGTCTCGACGTAGTCATTGCATGGATCACCAGAGTGAATCATGAGGCCATCGACGAACTTCATCGACTTTGCGCGCTGACCACGCAGCTTGCCAGAAACAACGACTTCACAGCCCTTGGCGCCGGACTCCATGATGAAACGCAACACACCATAGCAGGCGCGGCGCACAGCCAATCCTCCAGTAAGCTTATAACGCAGCGATTCAGCCTGGGCAATCGCGCAGAGACCACGAGTGGCGACCTTCTCGGCGTACAGCTCGATGCGGCCTGTTTCAAAGTTGAAACGCTTCTGCACCATGGCGGTGAGCTCCCGAATGCGGCGACCCTTCTCGCCCAACACCTGCTGGGTCTTGGTGGCCATGATGATGATCTCAGTGCGGGAGGGGGTCACACGCACCTCAACACCGGAATAGCCATCCTCAGCGAGCTCGCGAGTCAGGAACTCGTTTAATTCCGCCTTGAAGATTCCGTCGGAGACGAACTGCAATCACACAAAAAAGTTACCATTTGTTAGTCACTATCACACATCCATTTAATATCACTTGTTGGTATTGTTGTTTTTTCACTAAGAGCCTAAATCGGGGTGCTCCACGCCAGCCGCAGACGCTCGCAATTTGAGGTTAAATCTGGTTTCACATCTTTTTTTTGTGCCTGTGCCGCAAATTGCTCACACAACATTATGCACAAATTATGTGCGCATGTCAAGCGCTCAGTTTTGCACAATATCCAGTGTGATTTTCGTTTAATTACCTTACGTTTCTTCGAAATGTTTAGGTTCATGTTCATTTCATACGACTCGCACGGAACGTGGTCAAAAAGAAAGAAAGACAGCGTTCTGCTTTACCGATAACATGGCCGTCGCATGCACTGCTTTGCCATCTCAAAGAGTTGCCTTTAAATTATATCGATAAGTGCATTACTTTCAAGTTATCGTGTTCATCGTTACATTTATTTTACTGCAATGCTCGTATCACACATTTCTAAATGTAAGATATTTTATGGCTGCAAACGCTTTACGTGAAACATTTACAATAAAACTCGTATGTTATCTTTGCATATCGATATATTCAAATATAATATTGCACAGATAAATAAACTGTGTAGCTGTCTTTCGAACCAATTAGATATTGTCAACCGCCACAAACTATAATCGATTCATTTCAATCATCGCTAATTTTACAGCTGAGGAACAAAGCAGCAACCAATTGCGTCTAATTATTAAAAACGAAAATAGATAACAAACCAAAAGAAACTTAATTTCCAAAATGTCGGAAATAAAGGCGTTGGAGCACGCCACACTCAAAGTGCCATACGAGATACTAAACAAACGCTTCCGATCTGCTCAAAAAATAATTGACCGTGAAGTTGATCAAGTAATGAATGTTTCCCGTCAGGTTGAAAAGGCCTTGGACGCCGAACAGACTCCCATTTTATCGGACATGACCAAGCTGGTAGCCAATGTCGAACAGAAGTTACAGGTGCTCAAGCGTAAGGCCGACGAGAGCATCAACGATGAATTAAACGTCACACAGATCTGCAAACGCAAGCTGGAACACCTGAAGGGTATTATCCCACGGAGCAATGGGGAACTGTATATTGGTTCGGTTGATCAGTGGAAGCGCATTCGCTTAGACCGCTTAGTTATTGAACACTTTTTGCGCATGGGCTATTATGAGACGGCCGAGGAGCTGGCAGCACGTTCAGATGTGCGTTATCTAACCAATCTAGACATCTTTCAAACTTCGCGTGAAGTAGAGGATGATTTAGCCAATCACAGCACAACAAAATGCGTGCTCTGGTGCATTGACAACAAGTCCAAGCTGCGCAAAATTAATTCAAACATTGAGTTCAGCCTGCGTGTGCAGGAGTTTATCGAGCTGGTCCGTCATAATCAACGCTTTGAGGCGGTCAAACACTCACGCCGCTTCTTTCCTGCGTACGAGAAGACCCAGTTGAATGAGATCTGTCACGTCATGGCGCTGCTGGCTTATCCGGCCGACACCGATATGGAACACTGCAAGAAATACTTGGATCCTAAACGCTGGGACCAGCTAGTATTGAACTTTCGTCACGAGAACTACCGCTTATTCCAGCTCTCGAACACATCAGTCTTCTCAGCAGCCGTCCAGGCTGGCTTATCAGCGTTAAAGACGCCACAATGCTACTCGCAGACCTGCCGCAATCTCAATTGTCCCGTCTGTCAGGAGGATCTCAACCGGATTGCACTGAAATTGCCATATTCCCACTGCGTGCAGAGTCGACTTATATGTCGCGTCACCGGCAAGCCGCTCAATGAGCACAACCAACCAATGATGTTGCCAAACGGGCAAATCTACGGTCGAGTCGCACTTCAAAAGATAACCAAAGATGACGGCACCATTACATGCCCGGTAACAAATGTTAAATTTACAAAGCCCAAAATTGACAAGGTATATATCATGTAAGCAAATACAAAGCTGAGGGTCCAATGCCAGCTATAGATATTGTTAAACTCAACTCCCTTCTTCCCAAATCGTTCGCATACTTTGAACTTTTCGAAAAGAAAATTTTTAAGTTTTTTTAATGAATCGATCAGTATATTTTTGTGCTATTATGTTTTAGCTTTTTCCCATATACTTGCACATTTTTGATTCGGCAAGATTTAAGTTTCAATTTCGGAGCAACTACTATGTACTATCATTATGTTAAGCAAATGAAAAGTCAACTATATATTTTGTATAACTTGTATTTCTGTATATTATGTATTAATTAAGTAGCGCTTAAATTTTAAACATCAACTGCGCATTTTAATTTCGATTACGATTTGTAAGTTCTTCGTCGCTGCGCCGCCGCCGTTCTATTGATTTTTCACGACAGCGCAGTCGGAGTTGATAGCAGCCACAGCAGCAGAGAAGTAGTAGCAGCAGCAGCAGCAGTATGTAGACGTTGATTCATGCTGTGTACAACGCGGACGACGTTATTTAATTCCTTAAAGTGAAGAACTCTTCAAATTCTATATTAATACAAATAAATCGAAATATCATATAAATAAGCCAAACGTAAAGTGTTTTTTTCTTCAACGCCAATTTGTTTTGGATTTGGGCTTTCAATTTCCAAACGCTTTTGTTATTGTCGCAGCTCAGCTGTTTAAATGCTTTCGAAAAATGTGTGAAAATTATTAACAATTCACTGGACGCGCACCATAATAATTAATGCAGCATCAGCTTACTGTAAAAATAAAAAATATAAAAACAGCTACGTATCCAGTTATAATATCAAATAACAACAACAACAAACAGATACATATATATAGATATATATATTGCAACCCCCACGGCCAAAACTTCCAACCAACCACCACCACCAAGACCTCAACTCACACCACCAAAGAATAAAACAAAAAACAAGGCCCATCTGTAATACAAAACCCGCTTGAGAACATTTCACAATATGGCTTTGGATTTTGTGGCCACCTACAAAGTGCTGGTGCTGGGTGACTCTAATGTTGGAAAAACCTGCATTGTCCATAGATATTGTGATGAGAAATACTACGACACATACATCTCCACCATCGGTAAGTGGCACGAGATGAGTAAAATCATACAAACATACATATCTGCTCTTTTTACGTTTACGTTTCGATTCAGGCATTGACTTCAAACAGAAGCTCATTAACCTAGATGGTGTACCCATAAAGCTACAAATCTGGGATACGGCCGGACAGGAACGTTTTCGAACACTAACAACAGCATACTATCGAGGTGCCATGGGCATTTTACTTATGTACGATGTAACCAACCTGGAGAGCTACAATAACTTGTCCTATTGGTTGCGCAACATACAGGAGAATGCCTCACCCGATGTGGTCAAGGTGCTGGCTGGCAACAAATGTGAATGCTCAACGACACAACGCATGGTGGACAAGGAAAGAGGTGAAAAGGTAAATATCATACATTGTTAATTATTAATTAAAATCTGTATGCATAATGAAATTCTTTGCGTCACTTACACAGATTGCTGAAAACTTTGATATGCCCTTCTTTGAGGTCTCTTGCAAATCCAATATAAACATTGAGGACGCATTTTTATCGCTGGCTCGTAAAATACGCGAACAACGCGAGCGTAGAGTGAGTTGAATGCAAACAAATTGCAATTGTAATGACACGAGTTTGATTTTTAATTTGTAATCTATTTATAGGGCGACAACTTTGACAACGACGAGAAACAGGACAAGAAATCACCGGGCTCCAATGGCTTGGGCACCTTTAGTTTGGGCAGTCTATCTGGAGATAATCGTTGCACCTGCTAAGTCATCAAACAAATAATTATTTTAAAAGCGTTAAAAAAGCAGTCAAATAACGAAACAAACAGTCAAGCCTATGTAAAACGTACAGAGTGTGCATTTTTAAAGATAGTCCAAAAATAATAGCATAAATATTTTTAGCATATTCGTGCAGATAACATAATTTCTAATTTAACTAACTCGTGTACTCGTTAAGCTAAATAAGTCTATATATTAAATATATATATTGTGTAAAAAATCGTATATACATACATAGCTATAAAAAAAGTTCTATGCAAATTCTAAATGTAAGCCTGTAACAATAACAGTTACAACAATTACAAAACTTTTAAAGTAAAGCTAATAATAATAACGTCATTTGCTTTTTGGATCTGATCAATTATACATACTAAAAAACAACGTCAGGCAATCGCTCGATTTTTATTTAAAAATCAACATGATTTAGGTATATTGATAGTAACTAACTAACTCACACACCACCCACCACCACCTGCTGCCAATAACCCATAACCTAGCCTTCAATTACCATTGTTTTGAATTCCTTTGGTCAATCTATCTAACTATCTATGGCGCCTAGCAACCAAAATTATCCACAACAAAGATATGTGACAAAGTATCTCGTAGATACTATAGTTGCAGTTTGATTTTTGTTCTGCTTTGACACGTATCCCGAATACGCTTGAATGATATGAAAAAGTTTCGAAACAAAGCGAGTTCCTTGCCAATCTTCAATGGGCGCATTACAGATGCAACAACATTAACAACAACATCGTTGCAGTTGCCACCGACAGCTTGCCGCAAACTAAGCTCAAGGGCTGCCGTACCAAAAGTTTTTACTATAACGGACGGCCACACAGGTGCTCCAAGCACATCTCTGGCCAAGGCAATGTCCACTAGTCATGTGCCACAGTCACCGGATCAGCCGTTACAGCAATTGGCGGTGCCCAAGGAGGAATCACTTCATATAGCCGGCACCGAGTTGGCCAACTACGAAAAGGTTCGGGTTGTGGGTCAAGGTTCTTTTGGGATCGCCATCCTCTACAGGCGGAAGTTCGATGGCCATCATATTGTGTTTAAGCAAATCAATTTGAGTGAACTGTCACCGCCGGGTCGGGATCTAGCCATGAATGAGGTGGAAGTGTTCTCTAAGCTGCATCATCCCAACATTGTTAGCTATCTGGGCAGCTTTATCAAGGATAACACCCTGCTCATCGAAATGGAGTATGCAGATGGTGGCACACTGGCCCATATCATAGCCGAGCGACAGGGCAAGCAACATTTTCCGGAACGTTACATAATCGCAGTGTTTGAACAGATATCTAGTGCTATTAATTATATGCATTCGGAGAATATTTTACATCGGTAGGGATGCTTATTTTTTTTTTACAAAAGCGGCTTAATAGTGGTTTTTCCTGCTTTATAGCGATTTGAAGACCGCCAATGTATTTCTCAATGGACGAGGGATTGTTAAGATTGGTGACTTTGGCATATCCAAGATTATGAATGCAAAGATTCATGCACAAACAGTGCTTGGCACACCCTACTACTTCAGTCCCGAAATGGTAAGAGATTTTAAAGTAATCCAACTAATTAATAACAAACCTTGCTGAAGTGAAATTTTCTTACTCATTCATTCCCAGTGCGAGGGCAAGGAATATGACAATAAAAGCGACATTTGGGCCCTGGGCTGTATTTTGGGTGAACTCTGCTGCTTGAAAAAGACATTTGCAGCATCCAACCTATCGGAACTGGTAACAAAAATTATGGCCGGTTCCTATACAGCAGTGCCACTTGGCTACACATCGGGTCTGCGCAGTCTAATGGCCAATCTACTGCAGGTGGATGCACCCAGACGCCCCACAGCTTCCGAGGTGTTGGTCTATTGGATACCCCTAATATTCCGCAGCTTAGGCAAAAACAAAGGGTGAGTTGTAAAAACGGCGTAGATAAAATGACAAGCTTCATTACAAGCTCAATCTCCAGTTACACCTATGAGGATAATGTGAACAGCAATAGTTCGATGATAGCTGCACCTAATTCGCTTCTTGCCAGCTGCAGCAATTTGACCATGGAGCTGCCCACTGCCCAAACAGAGACCAGGAAGTTGATGAGCGCTGAGACTGTTGCGCCACACGAGGTTATTGAGAAGCGGTAAGTTTCGTATATGAATACCAAGTGTGATCGTTACTTAGATTTTGTTTGCAGCTCTGTTCTGTACCAGCTGAAATCGTTTGGGAACAGCTTTAGTATGAGTCCCATACAATTGCCGCCCAAAGCCTTCATCGTCTGCGTTGCAATGAGTGAATCACATTTTGTGGTGATAAACGATGATGGATCAGCCTATGCCTGGGGCGAAGGCACCCACGGCCAACTGGGTCTTAGCACGTTGGAAACCTGGAAGCATTATCCCGGCCTGGTGCAGAGTGTACGCAATTATCACATGATTAGCGCTTGTGCCGGCGATGGCTTCACTGTATTCCTCACGCAGTCTGGTAATCTCTTAAGCTGTGGCAGCAATCTTAAGTTTTCTCTTGGCCAGAATGAGCAGCGAGATTATTTTACGCCTAAGCTAATAGTTAAACTAGCAGATGTTCGCATCGAACAAATTACCGCCGGAATGCATCATGTAATGGCATTAAGTCGCGAAGGAGCCGTCTACGTCTGGGGCACAAGCTCCTCAGGTGCGTTGGGATTGGGAAACTATCAGCAACACCAGTAAGTCGCTTACTCCAAACGTCCCCAAAAACCCTAATAATATTTCCCCTTTCAGAAAACACCCACAAAAGATTCTACTTTCCCATGTGAAGAGCAAGCCCTTAAAGATTTACTGTGGGCCGGACACATCAGCTGTACTTTTTACCAACGGCGATTTGCATGTTTGTGGCAGCAATGATTACAACAAACTGGGCTTCAATCGTCCCGGCAAGATCACAGCTTTTGTTGGTAACATCTAAATACAACATTTACATCTTATTTTAAATATTGCGTTTTAGAAAAAGATACAGTTGCCCCATAAGGTATTAAAGGCTTGTTTCTCGTCAACGCACTCGGTGTTCCTCATTGAAGGAGGTTATGTCTATACTATGGGCCGAAATAAAGAGGGACAACGAGGCATTCGACATTGCAGTGCTGTGGAGCAACCCACACTGGTGGATGCAATACGTTCACGTTATATTGTGGTTCGAAATGGCTTTTCTAGCAGATTTAATTTTGGTATTATTCAACATCGGTTCATTTGCAGAAAGCGAATTGTAATGATCAGTGTACCATTGTTGCCTCGGAGGATAATATAATCACGGTTTGGGGCACACGTAATGGTTTACCGGAGATCGGATCAAGCAGCAGTGGCTTGGGTCTAGAGATCTGTACACCAAATGCTGAAATGGAATTGGGTAACAATACAGCTGCATTTACCAATTTTCTTGCATCGGTTTACAAATCTGAGTTGATAATGGAACCAGTCGATATATTGGCGTAAGTGAAGCTTTCCTACATCTCATACCTTTCAAGTTATAAACGTTTTTTTTCTTAAGTCTGTACTCATCTAAGGAGCAATGTGAACGGGGTTACTATGTTCAAGTAAATGATATCTTTCCCCTGGCTCATAGCGTGTTGGTAACTGTTGAAACCACAACACCACTCATATCCTCATTTGAAGGCTAACTTGCAAGACACATTCTGTGTACTATTTATTTTATTAAAACAAAGAATTGATGGAAAAAACTATTTTGCTAGATTTTTATTGGTAGTAACCACGTTTGCCCGCTTCCTCCACAATTGTTTGTACCGCAGCGAAGGCTTCCCGGGCTGTGGGCTCAATTTCCTTGGCCGATAGAATGAACAGTTCCTCGCTCTCTGGAGGACCACGCAGCTCAAACGTAAAGGTAATCGGAATATTTAGCTGGTTGTGGGCCCAATCCTTTGATCCGCCACTTGAAGGATAGATGGTCTCATAAATGCTACCACTTTTATAGACGCGTCCATTGATTGCATTTATGTGTGCCGCTGCTAATTGTCCAATCTCCTTGAGATCCGCGTAGTTCTTTACACGCTCTGCCGAGTGGCCATAGGGAAACATAATTAGCTGGGAATAGCTGTGAAGTGACAGAAAGGTGAGAATGCTTTCCGACTGCACATGTGTTTCCAGAAATTGCATAATGCGCTGAGTTTCCACTTCGCTGGCCGCCGAAGGTCCAGAGAAATCATATTTACACGGATTGCCGCTGGCCCCGGTGGTGTTCCAGCTGAATGGAAAGTTGCGGTTCAGATCGACGCCGCGACAGACGCCAAAGAGCTGGCGATTCTTGCGCCACATGCGATCTCCGGTGAAGGTATAGCGATAACCATCCGGATTCACAGTGGGAAAAATAAACCAGTTGTGGGAACGGGCTATAGCTTGCACCGAAGGATCAGTTGAGTGCAGCAGCTGCTCAATGAAGTATGTGGCCGTGGCTGGTGCAATCCACTCACGTGCATGAATGCCACTCTCAATGAATACACTCGTCCGATTCTTCTTTTCAGCAAAGGCAATTTTCACTCCCTTGATGGGTAGTCCTTGAGTGCTCAAACCCATATCCAGTAATGTTACAACTTGTGGCTGATCCCGTGCCAGCTTTTCCAGCCAGCCATAGATGTTGTCCAGCTGAAAGAAACGCTTCCAGTCAAACTGATCCGCCGGTGTGCTTTCTGGCGCCACCTCTCGATAGCTGGCATCTATTAGCTCCTGGAAATTATAGTTCAGTATCCGGTGGCTCACATTATAGCTATGCAGCAGGTCATCAATTTCTGCTACCTTAGCTCCGTTAACCATAATGGTAAGCTTCTGTCCAGGCACTCGAGCATGTCCCATAAAGCTGCATGAATCGCTAGCCTCCTCTAGCGCCTGAAAGAGTTTCACTTGTGCTTCCGTTGCCAGTTCCACATTATATATTCGCGTATAATCGTAGCGTGCCTGTGCCGAAGAACTCCCCAAAGCACATTGATCAGACCTGGTGCAAAAACTAGCTGCTTGAGTATTTGAGCTGGCTAGCACCAGAAAAAACGGCAGCCACAGCGATAACATGTTCACTCTGGAACAGCAAATAATTATTTGATTTTGCGTTATGTACCACAGAATCACCTTTGAGAGCAGCTTAGATTAAAAATTGTATGTAAATTTGTACATATGTATGTATGTAAATGTGGATTAAGTACAACAATAGAAAAAGCCAGAAAGATTACAGTAAGTGAAATAATCTCTTTTGTATTTGTATTTCTTGGTTTTTGCTTTTACTAATATCAAATAAATAGTAAAAAAAAGTATAATGAAATTCAAATATGCTTAAGTTGTCACATAATTATTAGCAAATCGACAAAAAATATAGATTTGAAGATATTATTTTCAAACGATTGCTTTACAAATTGCTAATTTAACGACATTTTTATTTATTTGTTTGTTAAAGGCACAATGAAATCGAAATAATATTTATAGCCCAACAAACCGGCAAGTTTTTTGAAAAATAGAAAGAAAATTCTGTTTATGTACAAACGATCAATTTGCAACCATTTTCATTTGCATTTCTGTTGCCATCCCTGCTTACAATTTGTTTAAATGCCTGGTCACACTGTCAGCTGCGGTTCAGTAAGAAAACAAATGGAAACACAATTTGATAATACAGAGTAAGTACGCTGATGAAAATAAAAAGTGAGCAGTAGCAATATCTTTTTCTCGCAGTGAAAACTATTGGAATCGCTCCACGAGAGCTGCCTTTAGCTTTGATGACGAAGACGACCTTGACCTTGGGGATGTAGGTATTAGAACAAGCTCAGGACTGGTCAGTCAAAGCGCCAAATGGGATAATAACGCAATTTTCAATGACGACACAATTTCTGAGGCAAGTTTCGACAACAGTGCCGCATTAGGAACACTTAATCATCTCTCTATCAAGGCTATATTGAGTGATGAGGCGCTTAAGTTGGTGCTTCAAGAACAGGCGCTAGACGATCATGTGATGCCCAAAGGTGTAACGCCGGAGGAAGAACTGAAGCTACTGCGACGCCAAATTCAGAGTACGCTGTACAGTCCCAATTTGGAGGCGACGGCGCAAAAGCTGTTGCACGGCAAGGTGGCGCCGCTGGAAATGTTTAAATCACTGGAAGAAAAGCAGCAATTGCTGGACACACTGCTGGCTAATGGCGGCGATGCTGTGATTGGAGTGCTGCTCTTCCTCAAGCGCACGTTGAATACCATCCAGTTTCATGGCATACTGCAGCAGCGTCCCAAGGCGCTAGAGCACTATCTCAGCTATTTGCGTCAGAGTGGCGATATAAGCCACTATATAGAGATGCTGCAGCGTTTCGGGCGCCACCAGGAAGCGGCGCTCAGGCAATTTCAGGCAGCGCTGGCATGCAGTGAAAGTGCCACGCGTAAACAACAATTGCAGCGTCTCGTCGACGCCTATGCGAGTGCTGGCGTCGGCATTATTCCACTCTATGAGCAGGTCTTTCATGCAGCACTGAAACTGCAGTTGCTCAAGGAAAAGGAGACAATAAACAGCGGCTTAGCTCAACAGCTTAACGATCAACCGACGCCCATCGAACTGCTTTACGCGTGCTGCGCACAGAACAAGAACTGGAAGGAACAAGATATGCTCAAACTTACCTCACCGCAACGATTTGCAGCCGATCAGGAAATCTCACCGGCACAATATGAATGGACTGCCCTTAATGAACGTGCGCATGCCCAAGCCTATGGGGACTTGGCGGGCATCTTCGAGCGCGTTTCCTCTTGGCATCCACTCAAGTCCAAGCAGTTTCACATAAGCTTTGATTTGGCGATTGCCGTGCAGCGTCTGTTTGAGCTGCAGGCGCCATCCACTGTGCTCCAGCTATTTCTGTCCAAGATGAGCAACAGTCCAGAGAAACTTGCACTGGCGCAACGGGTCAAATGCATTAAGGCAGTCGTTGATGCAATGGTGAGCATGAAACAGCAACAAGAGCTGCAGCGGTTGAAGGAGACGCTACCCGAAAGGTCCGAAGAACAGTTTTACTGTGAAAATGCACTCAAATCATTGCAAAGTAAGCGGTGGACAACGGACAATATCAAACTGAAGCTTTAGGGATGTCACAAGACAAGACTTTTGTATAAATGTATGATTTTTATTATTTTTAATATGTACGCACATATCATTATTAAAATATTACTTTATGTATTAAATAATTGCAAATCACAAGCTGAATATCAATTGAAAATGTTTGCAAACACACATCGTTTTTTGATAAGGTTTTAAAATTAACCCGCTTAGATCTTAACGATCTGTGAACATCCAATGTTGGTTTCTGTGTGTATTAACAATTTTTGTTTAATTTTTTTATTGAGTAAACTAAAAAGCGTGTAAAGCCAATAATTGCAAACAAAGCACTACAAAAATTAAATTCTTTAAACAATTTGTTTGCCTTAAATATTTTCCTTAAATAACATCGCTATAAAAGCTATTTATATAAATATGCGCAGAGAACCGCAAACAACAATTATGTATTTAAGTATAAACATGTGTGGGCGGGTAATAGACAATAATATGTAATGTTTACTTATGTTTTTTTTTGTGTTTGTGGTGGTGGTGTTGATGTAGTGGACACAGCAAATAACGCCAATCATGATCTTTGGTTTCCTGCTCGAACTCAACAAATTGTAAAAACTTTCAATTGCAACCAAACAAAATAAACACACAATTACCATTCAACTTTTTTAAGTTGAACACAAGAAAAAACTAACAAAATTCAAAGCAAGAACCATAAGTCCTTCGACCGATGCCAAGTCGTAAGCAATTGCTAATTGCTGGCATTGGCATCGTGATCACAGTAGCTGAGCAGTCGCTGGCAGAGGATCGTCTTGAACTTGACCGTAAAACTATCGAAAATGGCATCAGTGTCCTGCAGTGCACTCGCCGATGACTGATCGCTGTCCGCCGCTGCAATCAGCATCTTGAACTTCTGATTGAGATTCTGTTCAAGGGCCGAGTTATTGTTGTTAAAATAAAACACATATGCCAGCTCCAGCAGATAGTAATCCAGATCGCCCATAAAATAGCGCTCGCATTCGAGCATATCGAATTTACGTTCCAGAAAGTGCACACACATGTGATAGATTAGATGCTTGAGATCTGAGCGATGCAGCGGCACATAGCCTGTGTCCTTGCTGAAGTACTCGAAGAGCTTAAGAGTGCGTTGAGCGTTGTCGCAACTGTGCAGGCACAGTTGGAATGCCTCCACAAATCTAAAATTGAGCATGCAAATCCTAATGCGATACTCGTTACGCTGTGCACGAGAACATTCGCTTATTTTGTCTGGACTGTACAGCCCATGAAAAGCGTACAGGCAGTAGTGTATATAATGTCGCAACGGCTGCAACGCATTCTCATCTGCACCATCCGAGCTGGGGGTACAGGTGCTGCCATCATCTACATCACCGAGCAGAGCAACGGCATGGCTCGTCACGGCCGTCGCTGCTTGATTTGGCAGCGGCACATAGCTCTGCTCCTCGGGTGAATAGTCTAGATCTAGAGAGCTGTTTGCATCGCCAATGTGTGGTGCGTTGAATGAGTAGCTAGCGTCGTTGTGGCTAAGATTCTCGAGGCTGCTTAACATGTCATCCGAATCCTGCCCGGTGGCTGCCTGATCACTGCTCGACTTGTAATTGAGCGTTGCAGGCGAGTAGCGATGTTCAAAGCTAATGTTTGCTTGCTGTAAGAAGTGTGGTTGATACGGAGGCATCACCTTCAAGTAGCGCACTGGCTCCTGATCAAGACGAATGCGTGGACGTGGCAAATTAATTTCCACAGGCGCCTCAACACATTGGGTCTCGAAACGCATTAGCCGTTTCGTTGTTGGCAGACACACCACACGCTGCCGCATCCGATCTAAGCTGGCGCCCAAATCACGTCCACACTGACCGTTCGAGTTGCCACCGAAAGCCTTGACAATGTGATCGGTGGTCATGACAAGTGTAAAATCAGCACCGCAATCCACATACATAGGCCTCTCGATGCTGTCGATGGGCGATGGCTTGAACACGGCGCGTCGATCCTTATCCTCTGTGCCCAGTTGATGCTCGAGATTCTTGCCCCAAGTATACAATGTGCACGTCGATGATATCAATGCGAAATGAAACAGTCCACTAGAGATCTTTAAATGGCAAACATTCACAAATTCAGATTAACAATGTATAGTAAAAACGAAAGAGAGACTAACCTGCAGTATTTGTCCAGCCACCTTGCTAGTATCCACCAAATGTGGCTTCATATGTTCAGTCGGATCTGTCTCAGTGGCGGTCTGTGAAGCTGCAGAAGCATTGGTTGTTAGCGTTGCTGGTGCTTTCTCTGACACTGCGGCCGTAGTCAATGCTGAGACAATATTTTCGAAAGCATCCGATTGAAGAGCTTCTTCCTGTGTGGCCTCTTTGGTTGCTTCTGCAGTGGGTTTGGGAACAGCACCAGCAACAACCGCTGCATAGGACGTTGTTGGCTCCACCAATACGCTGTTGTTATTTGCTGCCGGCAGCAGCGTTTCTTCCAACCGCCTACTTAGCATTTCACGCTGATGATTCTCTTCCAACTTTTGTTTGGCGTTGGCACGTCGCTTAATTTGATTGGCCAGTCGGAGCGCCTGTGGTGAGCTGCCCCAGGTGTACATGCGTTCATTTTCATCTACAACTAGCTATAAACGCAAATGAATGGGTTTAATTTGTACAGTATTGTTTTGGTGATTTTACTTACATTTGTAAAAAATTTCGTGTGTATCAGTCTTAAGCTGCAGTTACCAAAATTTAAGCGCAGAGGTAGACTTGATTTTGTCTCTGTCTGTGCCTGACCCTGTTCGCTGGTGCCCAGCTGTCCAAAATGGTTGGAGCCAAACACATAGAGCTCGTTACCACTGCGATTAGCCTCTGTGTAGTTATTGATATTGGTTGTTGCCTGACAAAGCACTAAGGTGTGCGCATGTCCCAGCGATATTTGTAAAACTTTCTAAACATAAAAGCGCAACTATTAACAACTATTAAACTAATTATTTATACAATCTCGATACGCACCCTGTATTTAAAGAAACTGACTAGTGTTGGTGTTGCAAGGTTCTCGCAGTTGCCATTGCCCAACTGACCATAGATGCCCCAGCTAAAAATGTAATTGGTTATTTAAAAAACAAATATTTACACAAATCTATCTTTACGCACCCCCACACATAAAGCTTTCCATCTGCGACAGCCGCGTTGTGATATTGCCCTGCTTCCAGCATTGTTATGTTCATGCCATCCAAAGCTGTCACAAGCATTGGCTGTAATGCCATTTGCATGTGCTGTCCAACGCCCAGTTGATAGAGACTGTTGTTGCCCATCGCATACAGCTATAGGAATGATGCAGATTAAAGTAACCTCTAAACGACACTGTCACAGAATACCTACGCCATTATTGGTCAGTATAAGCGTATGCTGACGACCACACTTGAGTGCATGCACTTCCAAATTAAGTTGTGCAAGCAGCTCCAATGATTTTACAGCATGTGCAGGCTCCGGTGGTTCTGTAGAATAATAAATAGCATTAGTGCAAAATATAGACAGTTTAGAATAAAAACCTTACCTGTTGACTTCTGTGCGCTAAAGCAGCAGGGCACGCCACTAGAGCCCCAGAAATAGGCCACACCATCTACAACACAGGCGCAGTAAGCGCAACCAGCTGAGATCGGCTTGAAACGTGATGATTCAATGGCAAACTAAAGAGCACATAATTAGTATAACTTGTTATTATTCACTGGTCAGATTTGTCCTTGCCTGATTGTCCTCATAGTTAATGCGAAAGTTCGACAAAGCATTTACAATAGAATCGTGTTTGACCCGCTGAGATTCCATGTGTATAAGCACGGCCAAATAGGTTTCGATTAGGCACTTGCAAAACTCAAATATATGTTCATTATTGTCATCATTGACTGAGCTGCCGCTGCTGTGCGAAATAATTGGACGAAGGGCAGGTGCAAACGGATTTAGCTGCATAGACAGACGCTGAAAAATCGAACATAAGTTACATTTTCGTTAAAGTTAAAATATGACTCTTCTACCTGCAGCACGCATGGCCTGATATGCTCTAGCTTATCCTGTATGAAGGTGAAGTAGTCCATTGACAAAAGAGGCAAATACGTTATAGTCTCCATAAATATGTTTTCGCTAAGATTGTACAAACAGACGTTAAGCTCATTGTACCAGCCAAACTCTTGGGCAACAACGCTGACCAATGCATTGAAGGTATCTAGACAGACACCACGCACTTTCGCTAATATAATAGCTGCCGAAAAAAGTCCGCTCTGGCACAGGACAATGCTTGTCATATTGGTATGGTATTTAGTGTTCGTCACCAAAAAGTTCCTGAAACATAATTTTTGTATATTACAATTTGTTAATTTCGCAATTTAATCTTACTCACCACAAAGGTAAATAATTTTTATCGTTTACTGCCTTCTCGGCCAGTGTTATAAGCAGCAAATTAGCCAAGTGAAACTGCGATGAGGGCGACATTTGCAATGCGCTAATTGATTCATCAACGCCGTAATGATAGTCACTGCAAGACACTCCACTATTTACTACAATATCTTTGTCCTTTGCATTCAGTGGCAAAATGTTGCGCACATCCTCTGAATGGCGATAGGTTATATCCGATTGAATGCTTTTCAGCAGAGGATGACACAAATATCGCGATCGTAGCAAATATGATGATTTTAGGGCCATGGCGCTCAACTGCATCAATGCATAGGTGTGGCCATACATGGCCAACTTAAGAGCAGTACGTATGGGTTTCACTCTTGCCACATTGTAAGTGATTAAAGCCTGGGTAATCTTCTTGCGACGCAGCAAATAATCTCCGGCAAACTCAATGCAATGCTCAAAAGATAGATCGAATGTGTTGCAAAATTCTCGGCATTGATTCCACTCGCTCATTAGCGCTGCATCCAAAAAGATCTCAAACGGTTCCTTTCTAAAAATACAAATAATAAAATAAAATATTGTTCAGAAAGCATATATTTGATTATACGCACTTAAGCTGTATTGTGTAGACGTTTTTGTTGGTTATGACATAGCAAGGATCATAGTTGATTTTGGGAAACTCTCCCTGCATAATCTCCATTTGACGTAACGAGAACTCATTACTATCATCAGCGGATTCGTAGAATTGTATGTAATCCATTGGAGTGTGTATGTCCGTAATCTCAAATGCCTGGGCTTTTTCTTCCTTGGTAAAAGCTTCGGTATTGTTGCCACTAAAACATCGAAACTGCGCCATCTGATGCAAATGGAGCACAGTTTCCTGTTCAAAGCGAAAGAGCGCTAGCTGTGCCTGATGATTAAACCGCTGTAAAGATAAAAAAAAACAAATAAGTGTCCAATATGATTAGAAGTAGAACATTACATTAAAACTTACATCATCATCGGTCCTCAATGAGGCCATGGCACTGCTGATGACACCTACTGCATTTATTGCATTGGTTGGCATTTCGCTTTGATCGATGCTGCATGCACTGGTAGTTGTTGCACTCGTCTCATCGCTCTTGGTCGTGTTGCCCGGTTCGATTTGCTCTAACTTCTCAGTGTCAGCATCCAAGCTCTCTTTCTCAGTGTTTGCCACCAGTGGCTCCTCCAGCGAAGATATTGCTGTCGAGCTGGCTGAATCGCTGCGGCTATTTAGATCCACATATTGTATACCATACAGAATGTTGGAGCTAATAAGTATTTCGTAACAATGACTGGGTATCTTGTATAAGAACAATGGCTTTAGATTTATGTCGATGCTATGCACCGTCAGGCTGCAGCTGTTGCTGTGCAATGCACTCAGCAGATAAGTGCTACGCAGGTTCTGTATGGTATAAAACGAGCCGTTTGTATTTCCCAGTGGCTCTGGCGTGACCGATGGCGAGTCCATAATAGCAAATGTGCCCATGTTTGTTTCAGGCATAACTGCAAGAGAATTTACAAAAAAAAAAAACATTTATTATTCATTATGTGAAAGTGTTAGAAATACATACATTCATCAATTTTTTGCCGCTGATCAGACAAACGCATTTTGATGGCCTGCAATTTTTTTGATCCGAGGCTTTTGAGCGATGCAAGTCGTGCTCGTGTGGCGGGCAAAATGCCATCGAAGCTATTGGCGGCAAGCTGTTGCTGCTGAAAGCGCACTCCCGTGCTTTCGCTGTACGATGGCGGCGACGGCGGCGGCGGCATTGACATGTTGTTTCCGTCAGTAGGTGTTGGTGCTCGAGGTGGTTCAGGGAGTGCTGATTCAGACGTGGCAAGTAAAACTGTTTGTGTGCTTGGCGCTATTTCATCAGCTGCTGGCGCAAATACATCCTCCTCTAACTGACTGCTGTCCGAGGCCGGATCGGAGCAGTTGCTTTGCCGTGCATCATTGCCGGCGCTGTTTTGATGTTTCGCGTGCACGGACATGACAATTTGCCAGGCGCCTTCGCGTGTGGTAGGTGAGCTATCACCTGGGTAGACATACATAATCGTTTTCTGCTCCAACAATAGCTTGTACTGTTCTTTAAGCGATGAAGTGATCTGCAAATGGTTTAATTAAAGCATGTTTATTTCGTCATATTTGATTACAGCTTACCAACAACATGACTCCATCGAAAGTATTGTCCTTGCAAATTGTCAACTGCACAACGGAACCGTTCTGTATAGATGTGCTGGCTATCATTGGACAGTTAGGGCTGAGACCCACAAAGCATATGGAGCCATCGGAGTAGCCAATGATGGCACGATTTAAGCCATTGTAGGTTTTCCACCATACAACAGACAGTGGATACGGACAAGTTTTGGAAGCCATAAAGGATGCAGCCATTACTTGACTGTTACCTGTGGCATCGAAGGGAGCTGCTGGCTGTAGGACGGACTGCTCGTCAACTGCCTCAACCGATGGACCATTTGCCAACATATGTTTAGGCAACTCCATACCCAACGGCTCATCGTCCATATTGTCTGCTGCGTTTTCAAGCTTGACATGGTGTAGTTGTTCCGCCAATTGATCCACTTGCTGTTCCTGCTGTTTATGTACCTTGGTTCGAGCCGTCGAATGATTCGGGCATTTCTTTGAGTTCGGACACTCGTGCGGTCCCACAAAGGGTATTATGTAGGATGTAACCTGGGTGGTGCTATACAACGAACATGCGGCCAGATTGTAGGTTTTGTCAACCAGCGCCAAAGCGGGCACAATGTGCAGCGTATTGTCGAAACCTGTTGATATACGGAGACAGTCGGCAAAAGGTATGGTAAGAGACAAACTGGGTTCAGTAACACTTTAATAGCTGTTAAGCCCCCTTCCAGCCTAAGGCAGCTGAATCAAAACAAAATATGCTACAAAAAAATCAATAATGTTAATCGAGCACATATGCTCAAACACGCACACACACAAATGGGTGGCGCTGCACAACACTCTCACCGACAGCATCAAAGTAATTTGAGGCTTTGCTATATTGGCGCTCAACACCCAACCCTGTCCCCATCGTCCAAATACTTAACTCCAATGCAACGTCACATACTTACAGAGAACTAGCAGCCAAACGCCTGCAGGATCAAAGCAGACATCGTGTATGACGCGATTGGTGCGCCGAAACCAGGTGATCATCTTGAGCACCTCCTGGCGACCGCCAGCGCTGATATAACGCAACACAATCTCATTTTCCTCGCTGACCAGGCACAGGAATTGCTTTTCATCGAAAGGTGTGACTGTGACGGCGGATAGCTTACAGCTGAAGTTCGTTATCAGCGGACGAAGCTCAAAAATTTGCAAATCTTTGAGTTCGGCATGCACATGCACCGCCATCACTTGAAGTTATTGGTCGCTGGTGGCTGCTCGGACCTGCTTATAGCGTTTTTTGTTGCACAAATCAAATTTTAATTTTTTTTACAATTGCCATGTTTCCATGACAATACGTTTGTAATCGCATTTACAGAACTATCGCAGATAAGCGATAGGCAGTTTCTAGTTAGAAAAATGCTGCAATCGCAAAGGCTACATTAAAAATTTTCAACCAAAATCTTTAAAAATAAAAATTATTTTAGTTCTATACGTTTGTTGGCGTGTATTTTGTTTCTTGAAATTCATTTATTTAATCAATTATAT